>CM032810.1:1520548-2727214 GCA_019155185.1 Beaufortia kweichowensis | reverse complement strand
GCTTAAGAAAATACTTCATCGCCGTAATTCAGGGGGATGTGCAATTAATTTAAAAAACATTCTCTTTTGGCGTAAATTCATAAACATATTTAATCACTGAATTACCAGATTAACGCATAGCCTTAGGTTAATAGGTAAACACAAGCGAAGGAACATTTAAAATAAAATGCATGCGCTTGATGGGTTATTTAGCATTTAGTAAGACAATTTGTTTATTTGTTTAATTTAAAAAAGCATTTGTTTAAAGTCTCAAAATTAGGAGAGATTAAAAAAATCAAAACTCCTATTTTGTGTTTTTTAAAATACAGGATTGTATTGTCACACACAAAAACAAACAACTTGCAAATACATAAGCAAAACATTTGTGAAGGATTACCAGTGTATCAAAAATGCATATTGTGTATCCCGTATGTATTTAGCAACTAAACCACAAAATAGAATTTACAAGAAAAACAACAAATAAATATAGAGGAATTAAGCAGTGAGAAAAAAGAGAAAACAACATGTCAACGTACAACATGTTAAGATTCAATGTCCAGTTTTAAACTGCATGCTATAGTTTACATATACCATCTTGTAAAAGCATGTTAAATTGTCCATTCCTTATTGTTATATTCACTAATTGTATTATTTAAAATACACAAAGTGTTTATTTACTTGCCTCACTTTGTTTTTTGTTTTGCAGCCGCATAAGCCACGTAACTGTATCTGAAGACGACCTTTCTTTGTTCTGCATTGGTTTCCTTGACCGTAAAAGTCGGCTAGATGGCGCCATTGCTCCACGCTGCGCTTCACAACTTCACCAACTTGACCCCAGTGACGTCAGGACGGTCTGGCGCATCAAGGCCACTTTCAAAACCCTATTGGTCTGAAAATCACATGACAAACCGCCTTGAATCCATAATTATGTTGCTGATATTTTTCGCCCCCCCAAAAGATGTCAGCGTCCTACTGTCCTTATCCTCTTCAGCATAAAGGAGACTGTTTAAAATCAAAAGAAAAACAAGCCGAGTAACAAAATGTCATGTCCGAACAACGTGGCAGCCAACACATTCCTGATGGATTCGCTGGTGGGAGGAACATCTCCATACAGAGGTGAGGGCTATTCCACGAACTCTGGAATGTATATGCAACCGTCTGCGGAATATGGGTGCTCCATGATCGGTAGTTTTGGAATTGTTGGTGCCCCTCTATCAAAGCGGGATGAGCTGCAGCCGAGCGCGATGCATCTCGGTAGTTATCAGCATTCGCATTACCTGTCGCAGCGGGACACATGGACTGCAGGCTCTAAAACTTACAGGGGCTCGCAACCTGTTGCCCAGCCTTTGCACCCTTGCTCGTTTCCAGCTAGTACTGTGAAGGAGGAAGCGATCCCTTGTCTTTACCAGACTGATAACGACAGCGCCAAGGAGTCCGCTGAGAAATCCACCTACATCCGTCTGGGAGACAATAACAGCCACCCGAATCAAAGCGCCGTCTCCACCCCCGATTATTTCCGACGGAGCCAGGTGTACGCCAATGGAAGGGGCCACCATGGAGATGAGTTCGGCTCGGACTTTAATCCAATACCCAGAATAACAACGCCTGTAGAGACACTAGCAGCAGATTCGTATGTCAAAACCAGCAAAGCGAGGCAGAAACCAGAAGACAAGGGAGGAAATACGCAGGAGGACGAGATTGATCAGAGACAGTCTAGAAAAGAGGACAGTGTCTCAAAAACAGACAGTTGTACCGATGATTCCGAGAGCGAACTGAAAGGTGATAAAGCTAATACATTTTCTTTCGGTTCTCTCTCTTTCTCTCTCTCGCCAAAAAAATACACACAGACACACATGCACGCACAGCGCGCTCTCATGTACATACAGCATGTGAACTGACAATCAAGTTATACGTCAAAATGCAAGACTTTTAAATTTGTTGATACGACCGATCAGGCCCTGTGTGCATCATACCTATACAGTATGTGATTGTAATTATTAGGCCTATAGACGAATACTTCATCTGTTGTCGTCAAAGACAAACAGCAGTCATTTAGACTGAATAAAACACTAAATCCCAAATTTTCAATCTAAAAATGTAAAGAATTGGAAATGGGAAGGAAATTGTATTTAACGCACATATTATTTAAATGCACATATAATATCGTCCGCTGTATTGATTGATTGCAATAGGATATTAAAAGACAGATACGCAATGTAAAAGTATACACATACAAACACAGAACAACAAAACAATAGAAACAAACTTTATAGAAATATTTTTATCCCAGTTGTTGGCACACAGACGTTAACATTTACCCACAATAAATATTACACAAGACGTGCCCATTAGAAAATGTCTCTCTAGCATAGAATTTAATTTTCAAAGTTTATTTTGAAAGCTTTCGGTCATGTATTGTATTTCCCTTTTTTATAATCCTTTTTTATAAACCTTATCTTTGCAATATTTATATGGCCATCGATACACATGTATCGTTACAATAACACCACCCTAAAATTAATAAATGTATTGATAGCTAAACTGCGATATCAATGCTAGTAAATGTTTAGTAAATTATTTAGCAAATGTTCTTCGAAATATTTTAACTTAAATTAAATTATAAATGACATTGTTTACATAATTATTTAATATTGTTTCTAAAGGTTAATGTGCATGGGGTACAAATTTAACGAAACAACAATTAAAAATTATACGTTTAATATAAGTAATTGTAATGAAAATTATGAATAATTAAACAATGTGAAAACACAGCTAAATTATTTGTGAATCAATGTGATGCGCTTATATAGTAAAATATCATGTTTCGTTGTCATCTAATGTCAATCAACTATAGCAGTTAAACCTTATTATTGTTTCATTAAATAAATTCGTACCTAAAATAATGAGTAAAATAAGACTCAAAACAATCTGTCCTCTACATTTGGCTAAAGAGTTGCTCTATTGCTCTAAAGAGTGGTTAAATTCTGTCTATAAAATGCAATGTTCCTGTGTTTTTATTTCCACGATTGTTTATTACCCAACACTAAAATGTAGTCTAAATTTGAAGTAGTCTAAAATTGTCGGAAAGGGCAACAATAACACATTTGATTTAATCCAAATGATACTCGTACGCTTTTTGTTTTGGCTGATTTGTTTTATGTAAATTGAGAAGAAACATAGTATGGGCTTAACTATATATTACATTATTAAACTATTTTGTTTACAAATAAAAATAAGTATAGGCTGACAGAACTACACTGTACACAAAATATACAAAAAACAATATAGATCATTCAGTTATGGATAAACAAATATATCAGTTGGGTACATTTATGATATGATTGAGGATATGATGGGAACGACCATGCGGCAAATCTTTAAGGTTGTTCTAATAACAATGCAGTTGAGTAAACCAATTGAATACTTAATATATATACCACGTATACATTTTATAAACAAGTATAATGTTTACTATGCTAAACAAAAATTCATGGCTATGTATATTTTATGAAAGAATGGATAACATTGTTAAGTTATCAACAGTTGCGTTCCAACTGAGGCTTTGACTTGCTCGTGTACTTAAACTCCGGTTGTTTTTTTTACTTCTACAGATGAAGCTACATTGGAAAAAGCAACGGGAAATTGGCTAAAAGCGAAAAGTGGACGTAAGAAGAGATGTCCTTACACAAAGCATCAGACACTTGAGCTGGAGAAGGAGTTCTTGTTCAACATGTACTTGACTCGAGAGCGCCGTCTGGAGATCAGCAAGAGTATCAACCTCACAGACAGACAGGTCAAGATCTGGTTCCAAAACAGAAGGATGAAGCTAAAGAAACTCAACAGAGAAAGTCGCGTCCGGGAGCTTACGGGCTATAGCTTCAACTGAGGGCTAAATAAACAGACAAAAGAAGAAATTAGCAAATACTGTTTTTGTCCGTTTAGCCACTTTTTTCTTTCCCCCCTCATTTATTATTTTTCATTCATAGACTCCCGTATGTAGGCTACGTAAAGTAAATACAAGATAGTAAACCACCGCCCTGGGGTAAAACGTTGGCCCATGACTTTAATTGCAAAGGGACTGGGGCGTCTTGCAAATATTGTTAAATATTTAACTAAAAAATATTATATAGTTAACACCTTAGCCTGACTTATGATTGTGGAAAAGACCAGTATAACATTGTAAATATACCAGTTGTTGGTAAAAGGGCGTTTGGTGGAAATTTTCGTGGCAGATATGTATTATACCCCCTAACTAAAAAAAACATCCTAAAAGCGAGATGTCCACTTGATGTCTTAGATTAGCCTGTTTGCTGTCAGTGCGCTTGTCCTATACATTGCGTGCTCTGTATTTTGCATGTTGTTCTTTAAGTGTATTTGTCAATTTAATGTTTAACTGGAGAGGGTGTTAAATAAAACGGGGTGGGAAAAATATAATGTCCTTGTATGTCCTTCCCCTTGCATATTATCTGTATTCTTTTGACATAGAAATTTTGGTGAGGACAGAGAAGAGAGGTAGAAAGAGAAAGTGCAAAGCACTTCGAATATGAGTGGGAGACCCATAACGTTGATTTAAATATTATCCAGGTGACCACAGTAAGTCAAGGTCATAAAATTGTAATGTCATGACGGTCCTGGAAAGCGCTGGGGGTGGATTTTATGATCTGCAAATATAATGTGCTGCTGCAGTAAAGATGCATTAAAAGGTGAGTGGAGGAGGGCTAATTCACATGCTGGAGACTGCAATGTGCTGGCCTCACTGACGCGCTCTGCGGTCTGCCTGGCTGTTATGGAACCGGGAACCTTTTATTATGGAGTAATGGAAAGCTATGATACGATGGACTGAACACGGATGAATGATAGGAACTACAGCAACGGTGAATGAATGAGTGGATCCCATGAGCTACGTTAATGGCATCATGTAAAGAAAAGTCAAGGTAGGATAACAATTTTCTTATTTGTTTTTCGATTGAGCTCGAGGGAGGCTATTGTGGATGCTTTCTGCGTTTAAATCGCTGACATGGATAACAGCTTTGCTTTTTTGACATGGAGACTTTGTTCTCGATACTTCTGACAGTGACTGATAAGGATGTGCTGTTGTGGATAATGTGTCTTCCAAGTGCAAGTTAAAGTTGTGGAGGTCGACTTAGCATGTGTAATAATAATAGCATCATGTGTAATTTATATATGAATTATTTGTAGTATCTCTGAAGGACGATTTCTATCTTTATTGTAATTTTTTAGATTATGTCTAGAGGTACATTTTGGTCGCTGAAACAAAGCCACAGAAAACTTTTTAGACAGTCACACTATGTTGAAGATCTGGACTTATTTGGATGCTATTGATTTGTCATTCTGGCTCTCACTTAACTGTTTGATATTTGGACATGTTTTTGTTAAAAAATATTGTATAGAAAACACTGCTATTTGTATAAACTGTGTTCAATTTGTGTTCATCTTGGTGTTGTTTCTTAAAATTAATTAAAGCAATGGCCTGCCAGGCATCTCCAACCATCACAGACAAGCTTACGTTTAAGATTAAATTAACATTTGAGGAATGGAATAGAATGACTTACCTATTTGTGAAGATTTGTTGTCGTGTGGATTCTCCTGTGGATAACGCCGTTACGCGCAGCTGGTGCGTGGTTTAGGTAGTTTCATGTTGTTGGGATTGGCTTCCTGGCTCGACAACAAGAAACTGCCTTGATTACGTCAGTTCGTCTTCATCAAGGGCGACAATTGCCGTTAAATTACACCCTGTGCAATGAAGTTTTCGCAAATGGCATTGTAAATGAACTGAACGATTATAGCCACAGTGGGCTCTTTTTCTCCTTTGCTCGCCTTTGTGTCAGGCTGTAAAAGCGAATTTAGACTCTCAGAGGGGGGAAAGGACTGTAAACACCATGGGACAAACTTAGTCCGTCCCTTAATATAGCTCATTCATTCCAATCTACGACCAAGAGTGTTTTATCCACTTTTAGCCCTATGTTGGTAAGGAAGCGAGAGAACATAGTTAAAACGCCAAAGGAGCAACTGAAAGAGAAACAAAGTTGATGAATTGATTGACAGCTATTATAGAATAGACATACACCCAAATGACAGATTATAAGGAAAAAACTTTTAAATATGTAGTCACATATATTTTGCTGTCTACAGCTGCATACGGCGATTTGCTATGGAATTGTATAAATGACCGTTTATCCTATTCATATATTCAATTCTGTGTGTGGGCCGTTTAATGAAAATTAAAACACAAACACTTTGCAAATGTAATGTAAAATATTGCCTGGTTTTAATTTGGTGTGCTATCACAAGGGACCAGTGAATACAATGTTATCTAATATAAACTTTGCTACGTAACTTCTATTTCACCACACACTTTACGGCCTGTGGTCAGTCACACACCATTGAACCTGTAAAGACCTACGCTAATTCGTAAAATGTCCCGTAAATTAGCACTTCATTGTAATAATTGTAATTAAAATCATAGTAGTAGTAGCAGGAATGGTAACCAGTAGCCACAACAACCTTGCTGCTTGTGTTTGAAAGGAAAACAACGTTTGACCTGTAGCTTGCGCACACCAAAAATATAAAGCTGAATTGTAAAACCTTTTTTACGTTACCTGACCTTTTCTGACAAATGTCCTGACAAGTGTTGTACATTGTTGTAAATTGTATTTCATTTCTTTACTTGCATTACATTGTATAATAAAAAAGTATTGTTAACATAATAATAAAATCTTTCGAACTGATTTTGTTTGGCATGCCATGAGCTTGCGAAACGGCCGACAGCTCTTGAACTTAAAGAATTAGACCATCGAATAGTCTTTGTCTTTTTTTGTAAACATACCCCGCATAGCCAAACACATCTAATTATTAAATTAATTTGTGAATGTTTTACAAATTAGCTTTGGTTGTTTGTTACTTTTGTTTTTATGCGTTACAGCAGTGTGGAAATTCGAGTTTGGACATTTTTGCGCATTGATTTTATTTACGCTAGACAGTAAGACAGTCTATATACCTTCAAAAAACTAGATGTTCTTAATTAAGCTAATGTTAAATGAACAGTTGTTTGATGTAATGGGCCTCATCAGCGATTGGTGCTGTTTCCTGTGAGAGAGTAGATTTCTCCATATCTGCATGTTTTCTTAACCCTGTCCCCTCCCTTCAGCTGTTTTGCGACGGGAGGAGACAGTCTGGAATCCAAAGTCATTTTCATTCAGTTGAGTGAATGGGGTTCTCCTCTGGAATGCGTCACCAACAAAGAGTTTACAGCACGCGTAATAACCCCACAGGACATTGCCGCCTAGCACGCAAATATAGCCGCAATATCTTCAAATAGCCTAAGGATTGAACATCAAAACACCAGCGTCAGCCTAATATATTAACTGAATGTTGAAATTTTCAGTAGTGATGTTTATCGTTTGGTTTCAGCGTAGTGTAGTATTGCTGCCAAGTGTGTGACGCATCAATTGCAGTAGACTTTAGCAATGGCCTATCCCTGGTGAAGCTTTTATGCGTGGAGATGTAAATGGATATCCTAATGTCCAAAAAAATTAAACATAGAATATGATTGCTGTTTAGATTTGTGAGTTTAATGGGAACATAAAGAAATAATGCGTATTATTTGATGGCTGTTTTAAAACTGTTTTTTTTTTGTACACGATTATAGTTTTGGCTTTGGCCAGATACGACACACTTGGAAATTAGATCACAATGATGTACAATGCCTACAATGTATCACATTTGCTGTGCGTTTAATGTATTTGATCAGCTTAAGTGTCAAGTTTTATTTGTTTCTTAAATCTGATTGTGTCAAGTTTTATTTGTTTCTCTGGATCAAAGTGTGATTGCAGCTTCAAAGCATTGTGAGCCACACCAGTCATTAAATGTTTTGTTCTTCGGTGAGGTGTTCGATACGAATAACAACACACTATATACATTTTTCCTAATTGTTTAAGTTCTGAGCCTCAGAATATGTTCCATTTTTGTATTCTTGCTACATGTGCCTTACATGCCTTACATGACACATGTAAGACAATGTACCACAATATTGTGTGGTAGCTATATTGTGTATATTTTCTTTCGTCTTTCTTGTGCGATTTTGTAAAAGAATTAACACGCAGATAGCAAACAACAATAATAAAAGCAGAAGATTTTACAGGTAACATGATTTAAATATTGTGCCATAAAAATAATACATTTGTTTAGGACTATAGTAAAGTGGACCATGTATTTTTGGTGATTGAATTTTAAGATGCCAGTTTTACTTTCTATATTGTTTGGAGGAAAAAATATAAGGTTACTTTTGTAAGATTCGTAAATGCATTCTTATGTCGCAATGTTTCTAACAGCACCCTTAGCTTTAAATCTGCATGCCGAACGTGACGCACACTTTTCCCCTTTTAAGTCTTTTCCCCCTTTATTTTTTATTTTATTTTACAAAGAAGATCAAAATTGTTTAAAACATTTTAACACATAGCACAGTAGTTATAAGAAAATCTTGGAATATCTCTATAATATCGACTATTTGAGGGAAGTTTAATTCAACTTGTTTATTTTCCCACCGTGTTGTCGTGTTAGCAGCAAGGCTTTTAGCCGCATTGGGGATGTAAATTGTCTAGGTTTACTGCAGCAGTGTAACAACACTCAATGTGTTTCAGACCCAGATAAAACACCATGTTTCATTTCTTTAAATATTAAAAGGAATAATATTCAAGAGAATTGTAATTTAACCTATTCCTGACTTTGAGGTGCACTTGTCTGTGCATGTTTTGAGCTTTGCTACTGTGCGATCTAATAGTCAAATATTGCTAATAAAACAAAGAAAGGTTTGTAGCCTATTCTTATATGTTAAAAGCATATACTCTTTTTATGTATTTACCATACAGACGTGTGTTTGGATATTTAAAGGGATTTTGCATTAAAGTACATTAGGCATGAAACCATGCTATTGTAAAAGTACACTAATGATACTAATGGTTTCCTAATGCAAACCTTAAATTTATCTGAATTTTGCAAATGTGTCTAAACCTCTATTATATGCATGAAGCGGTATTATAATTCGTATATTATTGTATTCTTTATAATCAATTACATGAGTCTGTGCAATGCTTTAGTGGGTTCACTGGTGAAAAACCTGTTCATATTATTACTACATAAAATACTTTTGCTGTCTTTTGACTGTGTACAACTTATTTAAAAAATGCCTTTAGTGATTGCAATGTTCACGTAAATCCCAAAAGCATATATACAGGTCTGTCACAGGATAATGTGTATAAAATGTGCGATGTTTCGAAAGGTAGATATCATGTGACTCACAGGGATTTCGTTTCATCCTCAGTCTTCCTGCACAGCTTAAGAGCCAAAAAAAACAAAACTATTTCCCACCAGTATGTGCGAGTAGATTAAGGCCTATACTGGGAGCCAGTTGCTCTTGTTAAACCACAATACCTTTATCAATAAATGTTAAAAATAAATAGTTATAAAAAAGCGATAATGTTATTTACATTTTGGTCGTTTAAATTTGGTCCATTTGTAAACAAATAATTCTAAAATAAATTTTAGAGCAAATCTTGATTTGATGTGTTAAATAATGAAATTTAATGTATAGCGCTTTTCCTAATTCACATTGTAACAATAATACGAATATCCTTGTAAGATCTCTGAATTAAATGCATTAATGTATATTTACAATTCATTTGATACACTTTCAACCACAGGGATGATATATAAAGCAGGGAATTAAAGATTTACGGTTCGATTCGAAATCTGAAAGCCATTCATAAATAAAAAACAAAGCAAAATACGAGATTTCTTTTTCACTGTTTCCTTTTATTAAAAACATAACAATGTTTAGCAATATAATGTTACAATGCCGGTGATGACAGTAATACAATTACATCAAAATATTACAGAAAAGAACAACAATAATGATGATCGAAGTGACTTGGCATATGTACCACGCCCTCTGGAAAAAACACAGCTAAAGGCTATTGCACTGCATTGAGCTTTAATATTTTGAAATGCATTAATACAGATGCATTTTCTAATAGTTGCTGGGAATTGTTTTACATAATGAATGGTATTTATGTTTATGTTAAATTCTAGTCATTGGATTAAAGGGATTAATACACACAATGTGCTAAAATATCGAACCAAGGATTCAAATAATCCATGATCTGACAGGTTTCACTTTGCTTTTGCTCAGAGTATATTGCTTCCGCAGTATATTGCAAGGGAGATTTAAAGTAGAAAGCAGATTCACGCTATTGTCAACAAGCTGCCACGCCTTCGTTTAAACTGGTATTTACCAACTATTATGTAGTATTTTCTTATTTTCTTTTGTTTGGTTTTCTGATGCTTTTCGTTGTTTTGCTGAATCAGGAATTGTGTGCACTCACTGTTATAAGTTGTTTGAAACGGAAAAGTGTCGCATAATGGCATTTAGGGCGAGTCTCTGTGAACTGCTTTAATAAATAATAATGTAAACAGTGCTGTTTATAATAATGGGTATTAAAAGCTATTTGAAGTGCGACAGTAATAGTAATTGTTTCAACTATAGCCCGTGTATGTTTATTTGATTTGGCAATTTTGGCAATGTCTGGTGTTGCAACAACAACAAAAACACGGGGGGGAAAAAAGCCTGACCTCATGTGGCCGAATTCATACTGGGCCTAACACTGACAATGACTGCAGACCAAAACCCGCACATTTCCAATTGTCGAAATACGCTTTACACTAAATCCAAAGGAAAATAAACGCTCAAATAGTATAATTTTCTACAGGTCAAATCAGTGTAACGTCTATATGAGATAATTTGTTGCACAAGATATTTTAGATATTTATTAGTTAACGTGTTGATTGAAAATGATCAAATTACCAAATTATCGAAAACATTTCTTTTCAAGAATATTTTTAAGCGAAATAAATTATAATTCGAATGTAGTGTTTTTCAGATTCAACAAACTGAGTACAATAACTATAAACAGATTTTAAATAAATTGACAAAAACTAGAAAAAAAAAAGAGACAAAGAAAAACGATGTATAAAAGTCTATTTAAATTATGGTTTAGCTGTATTTTTGAGAGACGTCGGAGTAACTCATATACATCTTAAAATGCACACATTTCAATCCTTTATCTCAGGGACAATTTTAAGAGCTAATAGAGTTTATAAACAGTCACTCGCCTTTCTCCTAGTGTTTGCGAGGTTTGATGAGACTTCTTTCACAAGCGTAGTGTTGGTTTTATGTTATACTAGAAACTCAACTGCAGTTTTATTAACGACACGTTTATGAACAATCAAATGGTCCTCGTAAAAATTTATTGAAGGACATAAAAGCATGCACGACCACTTGACGAATATAGTCGCAGTTGTGTTGCGTTTTCAGGCGTATTACTGGTCCCAACGCCCGGATTTGTAAAACTCCATTTTATGGGGGATACCCCAATTGTATTTATTTGAAACTAGTGGAAAATAGCACACTAGTGCGTAAAGTCAACCCTCTCGGCAGCATAAGAGCCATATATTTGTTACGTTTATTCCATCGAGTCCTTTTTTAATTGTATAGAATTAAGAGTGAAACTAAGAAAGAAAATTAAATCATTTTTTTTTTGTTCCTAATTGTTTTTAATAAATAACATTGTTCAGGGAGGGATGTGCACAAGGATCGCCAAAGCACAGTAGCATTTACTCGACAGAGATTGATTACACCAAGAAATAGTGCCTCTTTTAAGACGGAAAACATATACAGCGCTCTCTGTAAGGCTACAAATAACCCGTTCATATGAATCAGGTGTAACATAATACATAAAAACACATTAATATTCAGCTATTTAGGCTATATATAAAAACATAACATTAGAATTCAGCAACCTACTGCAAGCTCGAAGTGCATTGCTGTTCCAAGAGGGCTCGCGCATTGATCTGGTGTGCAGTTTTTCTGGGGGTAAATGTTATCACGTGTTCCAGAGACGTCCAATCCGAGCCGCAGAAGCTTTCTGAAATAATTACCTGTCTTGATTGTTCTACGGTCAGATAAAAAAGTACACATACACTCCATATAATAATCGGATGCATGTAAAAGAGAAGGGAAACATCGCCATGTCGGCTACGGGTCCCATAAGTAATTATTATGTGGATTCCTTGATCAACCATGAGAGCGAGGATGTTCTGGCGAGTCGTTTCTCGACCACTGGTCCGATATCCTCCAGCTCACGCCCGACGTCCCTGGTACCGGAATGCGCGGATTACCCGTCTTGCAGCTTTGCCCCGAAACCACCAGTTTTTACTACCTCGTGGGCCCCCGTTCACTCCCAGTCGTCAGTGGTTTACCATCCATACACCCACCAACCTCACCTAGGCACAGACTCAAGGTACGTTCGCTCTTGGCTGGAGCCTATTCCCGGTACAGTGTCTTTTCCAGGATATGCAGGGAACGGTAGGCACTACGGGCTGAAGCCCGACACCTTCCAGGATCCTCGTGCTGGAGACTGTTTGGGCTCGAACGGACGTACTTACACGGATTATCTGTATTGCTCTGCCGTCGACATTAGAGAAAAGCAGCAAAACACACCATCGCCTGAAACGGAGAGCCTGTCTTCCGGAAAGCACAAAGACGACAAGGCTGAATTAGACCCAAGTAAGTTAAAGCCATTCTTGTTTACAACCGGGTATGGGACGCTTCTCTGTTTATTGCATTCGCTTGGTGGTTGGCTGTTGTCCGTCGTAAAACCAAGTTCTATACCCTTTCATCCACTGTGCAGTACTCTGCCGACTCAAGTCTATGGGGCTATCCATTGATGACAAACGCCATAGGATTAGGTTGTAAAACGAGTAGTGGGTTATAAAAATGGTCTCCTAAAAAAGACAAGTCTGGCAAAGGAACTAGCGTGTTTCCAAATAGCCTAACCAATGTTATTATCATCATTAAAAGATTAAGTTGTATTAATGTGTTTTATTAAACGTAGAAATTACTTTAACGTTGCCACAAAAATAGTGCAAGCGACTGTAACAAACGAAGGGGGTTAATATTAACCTTTCAATTTAAAAAAATAAAATTTCTATAGGATGGATTTTTAAATTTCAAGTGTAATATTGTTTGAACAACTCTGAATACAAATATTGCACGGTTTAAATTACATGTATGGTGAGCTTTAGAACAACATTATTCAAGAGTCAGCTAAATTGTAAATGTAGGGAATATAGCAGGGAATAATGTGACTGATATTTTTAAATTTTCTATTGAATATAATTGACATATAAATGAAACATCGTGAAAAGCACGTGGAATGTTTGAAGTGCATTCACTGCATAGCAGAACTTTGAGCGTAGACTTGTGAAGGCTTGAGTCCCAAGCCTTTGCTTTTTATGGGCCTATAAAGCAAATAGGTACATTTCACTAGTTTACGGCGCCATTTCTCTCGTAGGGTTTGCAAAGCCATTTCAAATAAACAGAGTAAGAGGGGGATCTCCTATATGAAATTATCTGCTATTTACAAGATTTAAAACTGATAATGTAATTAAGAATTAGTGTTATTAGCTGCTAAAGGTTATAATTTTTTATTATTATTTTACTGTCCAATGTTAAGAAAGGACCTCATCGTAATCAATTAAAAGGTATTTTATGCAGTCATGAGTTTTTGACAACAGGTTTGCCTACGGCAGCCCGTAATAACATTGTTTTCTGTGTTGTTTTTCAGATAATCCCGTGGCAAACTGGATCCATGCGCGTTCAACTCGAAAGAAGCGTTGTCCATACACCAAGTATCAAACACTCGAACTCGAAAAGGAATTTTTATTCAATATGTACCTCACAAGAGACCGGCGATATGAGGTAGCAAGGGTGCTGAACCTAACGGAGCGACAAGTCAAAATCTGGTTCCAGAACCGACGGATGAAGATGAAGAAAATGAACAAGGAGAAAAACGACAGTAAAGAACAATAGACCAAACATCATTTATTGGACACAGGATGAAGGATGATCATCATTTAGTCTTAACAGTTAGCACCTTCAACTCATTACAAGAACAGAGAAATCCTATATGGATATCCTTTATAGCGTGCTGATATAAGTATGATTTAATATAAGTGTAATTTTACCATCTTCACTTGAGTCATATTAATATGTAGTTTGGATTTACATGATGTTTCTTTATTCACAAACACAACTGTGGACCCTACAGAGAAGCTACTCCGGCGTTTCAGCGTTAAAATACTTGAACTACTTAATTTTCAATTTCCTAATTTATGTTCTTTACGTGACTGTTTCTTTTCTATGCTTCCATTATTTGTAAAAGGTTTAGAAACCGAGTATTTTATAAAGAATAAAAAATCTTTAGTGTATACATATACGCTACAGAAATATATATAAAATAGGCCTACTATACGTGTTTGCGTCGATGTGCTTAGTTTGTTTTTGATGTACCAGTTTGTGTATTTTACATTCTTTAAATTGTAAAAAATGAGTTTCATCATAGATTGTAGATATATTCAAATATATACAACCATGTTAATATGACTTTGTGTCTTATTCCTCTAATTTGACTGCACGGAGTACACACAGTGAACACAGCTATCGGGAATGGGTTGAATTAGTGTATGCTATCCAGTTGTAACTAAGAGTCTGTCCTACACGTGCAATGTTCTGATACAAGAAGTATCGAGATCAGAGTAATTGCACCATCCAAAATATCTCCACAAAAATGTTTTTGTGGAGATATTTTTGTGGCGTTTGTGGTAGGCCTCACCAGCTAGCTTGCCATATATAAAATCATTTGGGGTCTCATTTAAGAAACCTGTTTCTGCAACGCGTTTTTTTAGTCTTGAGCATTAAATTCTTGAAATGTTATAGTAAATGTTATCTAAATTGTACTGCATATTATTTTCAATTATTAATATTAGTATTATTTTGGTTGTTGTATTTTGGTTGGTGTCTGTTTCACTTGTATATGGCGACATACAATAGGTCAGTTAGAGCGACTAAACATAAAAATATAATTTTAAAAATGTCAGACCTTTTACATTTACAAAAACTCAGACCT
Organism: Beaufortia kweichowensis; assembly: GCA_019155185.1. Lineage (NCBI taxonomy): Eukaryota > Metazoa > Chordata > Actinopteri > Cypriniformes > Gastromyzontidae > Beaufortia > Beaufortia kweichowensis. Next base: position 2,712,194 of record CM032810.1, on the reverse strand, counting down.
TTATCCGTAAAAATATGTGATTTTTTTAAGGCAACGAACAATTTTTAGGCCTCAACCCAAATTTGAGGGGCTCTGGCCTCCATTGATTTAGACCTTCTTTAATTACGACTAACCAATCCAGCCCCCATGTATTTTCATTCGTCTTAGTTAAACTACTGCACAAGCATAATGCTAATATCTTCTGATTTTAATATTGTGTGCTCATTAATATACGAGTCGCTGTTGTGGTATTGACATAATTAAAGTTCATATGTTTACCGCTAGCTTCCTGCGCTCGGCTGGAATTGCCTTTTTGTGGGCCTTAACAATACGAACAGGATGCGGTAATTTCAAAGCCCAATCTACTACGTTTCCGCCCAGAACAAAAATGCTAGTTTTATAACCCTGTTGAAGCTTGTGTTGTTTGTCTCAGATGCGAACGAACAAAGCCAACCTGGCTAACTGGCTAGACGTCTGGGCTAAATTACTTTATGGTTTAATGGACGTTGGTGGTGGACCCTCTCAAAGCTTTAAGTGCTTTGGTTTAACTAGAGGCAACAGCAATCCACTAACACCACAAAATGCATTCAGGAGCCACTCTAAGTCATTAAAATAAACACGAAAATGTTAGTTTTCAAAAGACATGCTTGTACAGCTACTTTACAGTCCCTGTATGGGTGTTGTAATGTCTTAAACTACATATTCAGCATTGCTAAAAGTTTATGAGAATTTTTTGCACATTTTAAACTGTAAAATGTATATCTATCTACAAATAGACTCTGTCATTTGTCCAAATTAAACAAATAATTTGCGGTACAAATCATGTGGCCTTGGCCTCCGGTCAACAGTAATGTGTAAAACTTTGCCCACAAGCACACAAGATGGCGCTATTGACTCATTGTTAAGGCATTTTGGGCCACAGAGGACTGGGAGGGTACTGCAGGAAAAGCAGTGAAAGAATGGCCGTCCATGTTATTAATCACCATTTCGGGTAAAATACAACCGAAACACGCGCACACACTAAAATATTAAACTTAAAAATCGTAAAATCAATTGCCATAAATTTAAACACATAATAATTCGATGTAATTTCGTTATCTTGTTTCCTCCCGGGATTTGCTTTGTTTTGTCAAAATCACTACAACTCACTGACTCCTGTCAAAAACACCGTGAATCTTTTCTTTCTTTCTTTTTAACTTGAACAATCTAATGTGCTTTCGTGCATTATGCAATTCAAAGACACTGGGAAATGTTAACGCTTTTGTCTCGTGTGAGTGCTGATTTACACATACACCGTGTATATTTTCGTCTATTTTTGGATACCCTGTTTATTAATGAAAGGCCCGTTTGGTTGTCCAGGTTTTTAAATCGCATACACACTCGCAAATATGACAAAGGAGGAACTGAATGGCATTTCCATGAAGATTTAAGAAAGGCATTAATAATCAGGGCCTGCACATTTTAAATTGAATGTCCTTTAACTTAATTTAAACATTGCATATTCTAAACTATGTGCTGAATTTATTCCTTTTCTTGTTTTCTTAATAACAACAACAACAATAATAATATTAATAAAAATAAACAAAATTCTGTAGTAATATAAATAAAAAATGATTAATTCATCACAAATAAATTGCTCTCTTTCCATAGCAGCTCATATAACTAACACAAACAATGACCCGGAATCTGCATCTTTATAGACTGTGAGATGTCTATAAATTTCCTGTGTGCGCCGTTCCCATTTAACAATGAAGTTTAAAAATGGTCAAGTAACGTCAGAAAACCACATGCTCATATTTTTAGCAAAGACTTTAAATGAGCCAAGATGAAATAAACAACAAGCCATTAATGTGTCTAGTAAAATAACGAGGCATCTATTGCGCAATTTTATTGTATCTATGCGGCAGATTTACAACTTTTTCGTATGCTTTAGAAGGGCCAAGAGAGGCTTGCGTGTTCAGTTTTTTCTCTCTGTCTGAGTGTGTGTTAGCAATCTGATACAAATAGTCAAAGTAGGCGTCACAATTACTTGTCACGATTTGACACTTTAATAATAGCAGCAACAAGAGCAATAAAAATAAAATTAGCAACAATAATAATCATTATAGAAGGCTAACCCATTTTCATTAGGTTTACAATGTCATTGTAATTGGTTGTTTTTATAATAGTATAGATTGCAAAATTATTTAGCGGGTTCAGTACCTTATACGCGATATTGCCTCGGATACTACGAACTGTTCATTTTGGGTAATGTAGTCTGTGGGGGTCAAGGCTCGATACACAACTTTAAACACACATGAGAGTGGACGTGTAATGATCGGGGAATATATGTTTTTTTTAAAACAGTTATGTCCAGCTATGTCATAAAAGAAATAGCCGACGAATTATTTTAAAGCCAGTGCATGACTAAAATGACCAGTAAGGCCAGTGGGAAGCAGACATAACCCGCGGTTAAATCCTCAACGATTCATTTAATACATGTGACCATTCCTATTCAATAAAAAACACAGACAGTGGTGTTTCGTTGGTGTTTCCCTTCAAGGTAGACGCCTGTGGACGCTCTAGAAAGATGAGGAGGCAAGGGTGGGGTGTAGGCGACAAGGGGTGGGGGGGTTCATTGTAGTGGGGGTGGTTGGGTGGGAGGCAAAAAAGTAAGCGCTTGTGACTGAGCCGTCGGAGTTAGCGAGCTTTAACCTTAACACACATCCACTGTGCACGCCATGATTTGAAGCTGCAAAAGGAAAAGGCTGGCGAAAGGAAGAGAGAGAGAGAGACTTAGCGAGAGGAGCTGAAGTGGGAGCTGCCTCAGATTGTCCGAAGGGGCAGCATTTCTCCATCTAGTTCCGGTTGCTCTGTCTGCGTTGCATGCCATTTGGAACCGCAACAATAGATTGCCAGCATTTAGAGAGAGGAATATTTTTCAAACAGACTGACTCTTTTTTTAATGCTAGATAAACATGAGCTCTTATTTTGTTAACCCTCTTTTTTCAAAATACAAAGGCAGCGAAACCTTAGAGCCAACTTACTACGACTGCAGGTTTCCACAGAGCGTTGCCCGAAGCCACACGCTTGTGTACGGACATGGAGCAGCTGCGCCGGGCTTTCAACACCCGTCGCATCACGTACAGGACTTTTTCCATCACGGAACCACAGGTATCTCCAACCCTGGTTATCAACAGAACCCCTGTGCGCTGGCATGTCACGGAGACGCTACGAAATTTTATGGATATGAAGCCCTTCCGAGGCAAACGCTTTATGGTACCCAGCAAGAGGCGAGTTTAGCGCAATATCCAGACTGTAAATCGTCCAACAGCACTAACCCAGGAGAAGGACAAGGCCACTTAAATCAAAACTCTTCCCCGAGCCTCATGTTCCCATGGATGCGGCCTCACGGTTAGAATAATTAATATTTTACATTCTGTTTGTCTCTGTGTGACTGCGACAGTGCCTTTTGTGTTGTGTATACTGCATATACAGAGATAAAGACACAGGTGGAATATCGTTAGCATGTTACGAATTGATACTTCATATTTGCCATTATACACAGCGTTTTGTAATGATTTAACTCGTCAGACATGAGTTAAAAGAACGTAGAAGTTTTGACAGTTGGCTGCTTTGTTTTGCGAGGAAGTTGTTCTGTAATGTCAAAAAAGACACTGTGCTGGATGGTCTGAATTCTAAATTTATATCTTCTTTTTTTTAGAAAACGACCACCTGTCTTTTTAGATATTAACATGAGACTTGAAGAGATTTGTGATTTGTAGTATGTAGCAGTCAATTGTGTTGGTAAAGGTAACAGTAAAAAGTTGTATGGGACGACAGGCAACAATCATGTATTTTTTTTCTTTCTCTCTATTGACACAAAAAAGAATTTAATTTGTATTTTAATTTAAAATTCTTTTAGCATTCAGTTTTATCTCAATCACATGACCTTCTATAAAACAAACACATACCAATGCCACGTATATCCAATTTTTTAGACAATGTTAACATTGCAACACTCTTGTAAACAACCTGAGAAAAATAAGGTTTTCAATTTATTTTTTGCTAGAGTGGTGGATACACACACCACTGTGCGCGCGTGCGTGTGTGTCTGTCTATCTGTGTGTACGTGGTGTGTGTGTTTGTCTATCTGTCTGTGTCCCTGTGTGCGCGCACTCCAGGTTGTGAGATTCTGTGCGTTGTTGACCTCAGTTAAAGCTGCTGTCTAACCTTAAATATAAAGACAACGCATTTATGGGCCAAATGCCATGGAAAAGATTTGTCATTAACGAGCGTTTTATATAAAGATATTAGCCTGTTAGACGTTTCCCCTCTGCAACTGTATCATTTATATTCCTGAATATTTACTGGGGATATTAGACTGTAATGGAGTAATTCTGGCACATTGCGTTTGAAATAGAGATCGACTTCTTTTTATTTATTTTGTTTTAATGAACAAGTGCTGGCAGACATGGCTAGGAAGTTACAACTGCTGTTCCCTAATGTCTTTGTAACTATATTCCACAATATGTAAATGGCAAGAGAACGAAGAAATGAAGGCATGTAATTGACCGATATTCTTGTTTCACTTCAAAGCTCCCGGGAGACGCAATGGAAGGCAGACATACAGCCGTTACCAGACTCTTGAGCTGGAGAAGGAGTTTCTCTTCAACCCATACCTCACACGCAAGCGCCGTATTGAAGTGTCCCACGCGCTGAGCTTAACTGAACGGCAGGTGAAGATCTGGTTTCAAAATCGCCGAATGAAGTGGAAAAAAGAAAATAACAAAGACAAATTTCCTGGCCAGAGAGGGGAGGCTGAAGCAGAGGCCGACGAAGAGGGCAACGAGGACGGTGAGGTGGAGGAAGGAGAAGATAAGGAAACGGAAGAGAAAGAGGAAAGCAAAGACTGATTTTATGGTCTTTTTATGGTTATATGACAGATATTGAAGAGGTCTCGCGAATGGGCAATGAAAGAGAAGACGAGCCAATTTTATTACAACAGTTGGGTCAAACAGTGAGAAAATCCCCCTCCATACAAAAGTACCCTAAAACCTGCCCAAAGATGAAAGCGCTTTTTCGAAACACACGAGGACTTTCACCATTAGCGAAAAGTGGATCTGCGTATTAGACAAATTACCTAAAGTGACAGACTACCAGGAACACAATACCCATTTTTTATTTAGATAAAATAAAGCAGCATGATAAGCATATCTTAGCGGCGTAAACATGTATTTCATATTTGATAGATGTCTGGGGATGCAAAAAATTGAAATACTGACATAATTACACCAAATTAAAAACTATTGGTATTGTATATAAAACAGAAGCCACAACATGCTGACCTGTAAATCAAAATGACAAAATAATACTGTTTTTGGTGTAATTTTATTTTAGCAATTAAGATATGGCAATATCTGTACTGAGAAAGGTGATGGCAAATGTAGAAAATGCATTCTGTATTACACATACTTTATCAATTTCTTAAGTGTTCTTTATTGTTACTCAATGTGAGTGGGCGAGATTACAGTTTGTATTTTTCGATTATTTTTTGGACTCATCAGAGATCGTCTGAAAATCTCGAGAGAAGCTACCTAATCATGGGGAATTTGCAATATACATTTCTACCTAAAGATTTCATAGACTCTTATTTTGTAGTGTATTAAACCTAAGTTATGTAATTTACCCTTTAAACACTTATCGATTATCGAGCTTTATGATGTCTTCGAAAGACAAAGTTAGCTCAAAGCCAATGTTAACATTTCTAAGAGATTGTACGGCACTACCTAAAACAAAGCTTTGCTAGCGAGAATGAATTACTGATTTGTTCTACATGCTGTGGCGCTGCTTTGTTAAAAAAATAGTTAGACATTTTCCCCAACAACTTAAACTGCCTATAGAAAATGCACATTTATGTGTAGATGATCAAACACGCTGATTACTACCCTACCTTATCTAAGGAAAGAGAGTCATTTATCGTGCTGGTGTTATAGAGTAGATTTTGAATTGCACTGAGTATAACCTTCATGTACGTCTTGTAATATCTTGCTGTTATCAATATGCTCGTTTTACTGGTGTTCCTCGTGTGAATATAGACAAATTCGTGTGTGTCTACGCCATTGTTGTTGAAATCAACAGAAGAATAAACAAGATGGCTCATTCATTTACGTCTCATTTTTGTCTGAATCCACTTGTTGACATCGAAGTATAGAAATGTCCAAAACTGTTTCTCTGTCTGTCAACCTTAATGAAAGTTTAGACACATACTTTAAAAATACGACATTGCAAACTGAGGACTTTTCAGGATGATTTTTGATTGTGTGGTAGAAAGTCTTTAAATCTGCCAAAACACACCTTCAGGAATTTGTATTTATAATCAAAAACGATGTTAAGCATTAATCTTTTCAGACTAATGTCAAAAATCTTTTTGTATTAAAAGTTGTGTTTTCACATCATTAGATTAAAGGCAGGTCAAACTCTGTGTAAAAGTAAGACTATTAGTTTTGTTGAGCATAGTGAAGGGTTGTCTTTAGAAGATACATGGATGTCTCAGTCTCAGGCTTTAGGATTACTGCATTTTATTATTAGTCCAAACTGAATGACATAATAATTACATGAAGTTAGAGGAATTATTTAAAGCAGATCTAAAGATATACATTGTGAAAAAAATAGTACACTTATAATTGTAATCCGTTGTATTTGCAAGGTACTTGTCAACTTTTACATTACAAGTCCAGAAAATTCACTTTATTTGAGAGATGTTTACGTATTTTTGAAAAGGGGTTACCAATAGACCCTACATTCTGACTTAACATAACTTAACTAACTATCTGAACTCTCACAACTCTCACCAAAGTCATGGTAGTTGCCTATCATGATATTCAAAAATTACGTCTTTACATGGTGTGTGGAATACTTAGACTACGTTATTTTTTGGTAAAGGTCTTTATTATTTTTACAAAAAATAATGGGTTATTTTTTACTTTTTCATAAATATTTTCTTGAAGCAAAAATACAAAAACCATAGGAAGCAAACATAAAAGCGCACAGACCCCATGGTCGATACTCAGAGCATGGCTTTGCACATTCAGAAGATCTGGTTTGTTTACACCTGCGCAGGAGAAATCTGGTAGTCTGAAGAAACTAAAATCTTTTCAATGAATTCCACAATATATTTCACTTAGTATTCTTTTATATTTTTACAAAACATTTTTCATTAAGAAGACAAGGTACCAAATTCACCAAACCGTTGTCTTAACAAATCTCACTGTTATTAACCTCCCGTTCAAAGGCCGCAGAATGGCGTTTTTACATGTGATTTATGTACAAAAAAGCAACATTTTAAAAATTATTTAGTGCAGTAATGGATCTGAATAGGACCTTTGTAGAGTATACAGGAGATACAGTTTAAGTCAATGTCTTATTTAAAGACAACAGGATACATGCGCAACATTTACATTATTTAATTTAACACAAATTCCACAAAGCTTTACATGGAAAACGGTGAAATCACGTATCTATAAAGATGTTTATAATAATGTTTTGAACTTCAAAATGTTTAATATTATATTAAAAATCACTCACGTCATGAAATTATTGGTGTGGCCTGCCTTATGTGTGAGTGTCTAAAAGTGTTGTCCTCTTCAGAACTTGTTATAGCAGGCCATAACAATGGCCTAGTGCCTCATAAAGCAGCCGTAATTAGAAAGAGCTGATGGCATACACGTTAAATGCTAACATAAATAGAATATAAAATATATTCTTACAGAATTAAGGGAAACTGTACAACACAATTAAATTTCAGTACTAACTGAGTTACTGAGCACAAATGGGAAATAGTTTTCTACGTGCCAAAACAAAAGTAAACTATAAAGTGCTAATGGCCAAGTAAGGTTTTTATAGGCTATGTTTGACATTGCGAAAAGCTGTGGGATCTTCATTAATAAAACGAACATTAACATGATGCATCAAGGATTGTTACAGGAAGAACTGTCTATTTTACAAAATAAAAGATTCAAGATTAAGTTTGTTAGATTTCAGTGTTATTAAACATTGAACATAAGTTTAAACATTTTCTTACGTTTGCTCTATACAATGTTTTAGTGCTGGTAATAATAGTTAAGGTAATTATTCATTTTGCTCTCCTTTTGTTTCGTTGTTGTGCCTGATGCTCTGTGTAGGCAAAGGCAGTTTCAGGAAGTTCCTATGGTAGTGACAATTGCAGTGGTCATTGTCCATCCGCCTTGCCGTTGTATATAGCACTGCTGTTACATTCCAAATTAGGGCTTTACTATACCTGCAGTAAACTTTATTGGTGGTGTAAACCCGGCAGTGTCGTATCCGGTCAGACGTTTTTGCCTTTTGATTTCTGTGCAGTGCAGACAGGGTAGAACAGGAGACACGGAAACTAACATGGACGTGGGACTGCTCCTTTAAGTGTATGTATACAAGTGTGCATTTTTGCGTTTCTGAACTTATATATTTTTTAAAACTTCTATTACAGAATCTAGAGTATATTATTTATATATCGATTTGTGTGTATGACTATGTTTTCAAACTATAAAACGAAAAATAATTAATCAAAATTGTACAAGGGTCTGCTGCTTTTTTAGTAAATATGCATGCGTTTGTGAGTTTTTATAAATACTTCATCAATTGGATAAAGACAATTCTGTTTATATTCGTGCTATAAAACTAGTAGAAATTTTGGAGAGTAAAAAGATTAAAGGAAAAAACTTACCTGATATTGGGGGGTTTGCTAACTTTGTCGATTAGATAATGTGCATGTATGTCACAAAATGCAACATTATGTCACGTTATATGTACAAACAATGCTTCATATATGAATGATGTTAAATAAAAAATAATAATAATATTTTGCAACCAGTTTTTTATACCAATCGCGCACAAATAACGAATTTCGTTTTAAAAATATTGTTTATAATAAAAAAACACGTTAACAAGCGAAGAACAAATAAAAGTTTAGAAAAACTGATCTTGTTTCAGTGTACACTTTTAGACTTTCGGACGTGAAAATTTCAGAACTGCCACAATATTATATTATTGAACAATTCAATTAATATTTTGTCATAAAGCAGAATTGAGAAATGAGAAAGTTTGTTTCATTTTGCAATAATACTACTTTTTATTTTTTTTTTAACTGTCAGTAAATCTGGAAATATAATAATAATAAAAAAAACTTTTCTCAATAGGGTCAACAGTCTTTATTTTGAAAACATCCAAATGTAGATATTACATATAATTTTAGGATATAAGCTTAACGTATTATGGGGTACATGAGTTGTTTCTTACTGATAAATATCCCTTTGCTCGTCAACTTTCAAACATTTAAAAGAACAAGATCACATAAGTCCTAATTTTAAACAAAAGCCTGTTATAAGAACTCTGTGGATTCCAGTCATTTCGAGTAATAAGCTCTGAACGGCTGCAGACAGGCTCTGGCAGTTTGTGTTGACTGTGTGCGACAAGGCCAAAACAAAATCTGCGAAGGGTCAGACGGGGTAAATATGAAAACGGCAGAAATTAAGTTACTTGCTGTATTAAACTGGACGTTTAACGACGAGTGCTATTTAAATTTTTGTGGGATAAATGCATGCATACATAGGAATTTATATGCATTTTTGTTTATTTTTAAAATAAATTCAAAATTGTACAATAGCGTTAATACACGCCATAAACACAGACCTAACATCCTATTTCATTTAGTCTATTAAGCTCCACAATTTTCATACTGGACAGTGAGACTTTACCTAAGATGCAATCCAATCATTAATCTGCTAATAATAATAATAATAATAGATAAATAAACAAGCTTTTACAGGCGGAATTAAAAAACTGTAATTCCTTCAATCAGCTCAACAAAGCAGTGAGAAAAAGCAAGAAAATGGGATAAGCCATCTTTGAGAGAGGGTGAAACGTAACACATTCCTAGTTGTTTAGAGGGGGAATTTACAGCTAAGTAATAAAAGTTTACGACTGAACACACGCGGTCATTGGTTGCGTCAGACCACGTGATACTCACTCTATGAACATGAACTTTGTGCTGTTGTCTTCCCTTGGATCTCCCCATCTATCGACTAGCGAGCTCGCGGTGGTGTTGAAATGATCTTACCACTAGATATTTCTTGCGTTTTCTGTTTGCACAGTCGGATTTTAAAACGCGTTATATTGTCTCATCTGATTCGTCGCTAGTAATGACTGAATGAATGTCCCCAGACGTCGCCTCCTCCCCAAGTCCTCTTTCTACCTATCGGGTCCCCTAGAGGAAAAACACGGCACTAATAGCTGGACCGTAAGGCTTTAGAGCGCGTAAATATAATTGCTCCTCGAAAGATTAAACATTTTTTGAACACGAGAACGGGACACAGATCCTAGATCTATCTGCCCTAGTGTGCGTCTGCTGCTACATCGCCGAACGTGCGTCACGCAGACAGCGGAGAACGCTGGTAAGTAAATGTGATTCTACGCTCCTTATTGGCTTCTTACAGACCTGCATTTACACAACGCGGAGATTTGATATTAAGCATTATTAAGTTCAAACGTAATGTGCTGAACACCACGAGTGGCGTGTAACGTATGCAGATGTTGTATGCATTTTGTTGTTGTGGCGTGTCCAGAATACTTTATTGATTGTAAGCTCACAGCGCCTCGTTCACAAGTGACTTATGCTGCTGCTGTGCAGATCATTATTTGTTTAAACGACAATGAGTTTGATTTTTTTAAGATGGCGCTTGTTATGTTGGGTCTAATCGGGTGTGGTTTGTGGTTATTAAGCTTACTTTATGATGGTTTAAAACAGGCTTTTACATGTTCTGTGTTTGTGTTCTGTGATTGTGGTTATTTGATACTGGATACTGTAGTGTTCTGTTTCATTTTCCATGTTTACTGTAAACGGCCTCGTTGTGTTTATTCATTGATATTGTGAAAATGAAATACTTAAAGAATGTTAAAGAATGTCAGTCGTTTTAGCAGAAATAATATTCAGGCCATATTAGGTGACGGTATTGGGTGGGCTATCCTGTCATATTTTCTTTTAAGAATGTGGATTTTATTATCATCATAATTACTTATTTGCAGTTATGTAATAATCATTTAATGAAAATTCAATGAGTAATGTGTGATTTTGAGAGACAGGGTGCAAAAATGTAATCTTTTCTGTAGCGGGTCCCATCAACTTACTATACAAACTGATGTATTCTGGTTGTGTCCGAATTATAATGACAATCACAAGTTTACATTCACATAATAATTTATACGTGTTCACTCATTCACTTACACACAAGCATGCCTAAGTACTTCTTTTTATTTACCTTAGGCCTACTGTAATATGATTTGATTGAAAAATTATTAAAGTAAATTGTTATTATAAATGTAAACATGTTCAGTATGGATTGACGTTTATGTTATTATTTGTAGCGGAGTCAAGATCTTCAGTTCTCTCTCTTTCACACACACAAATTCAGATTCAAGAGCTCGCTCGCTCTCTTTTTACGCACACGTGTTCAATCATCCAACACTGTCATTCCATGAGGACTAAATCAAACAACACTGCCACCTTGTGCCTGCCCCATATGCAAGACATTATACAGGGCCTAAAGTAAGGAAGTGCTGCTGGCCACAAAGAAATCAGAGAATAATTTTCATAAGGGTATATGCTTCTATATAAAAAAAGGATTTTATTTTTGAAAATACATCATTAATAGTTGTCAAAAATATTGCTTTGTTTCCGATCTCAAAATTAAACTTGATAATTGAGAAAAAATAACTAAAACCAAACTTCTTTGATCACAATAATTTTATTATGTGTGTGTGATATTTTACCCAGTTTTAATTAAAGCGAAAAATAAACATTTGAAAATAGAAATAAAAACCACACATTATGTCGCTGCGGTTTAATGCCATATGTAATTTAACCATAACATAAACAATATTACCACACATTACGTTTTAATCAGTAAAGTCCGTTGATACTCTACTGTTATACAATAACACCAGTTGTGGTCTTCCGTCAGGGCCATCTTGAAGTCCTTGAGGCTGGTATGGGGGAAACAAAAAAAAACAGTTGTTATCAACATCGCAGTAGCTGCTGCTAATAAAGACATACAAATTATAAATTGCTAATGGAATTGTCAAAAAGCAGGCTTTGTTATGTTGTTCAACCAGTTAAAATAGTGTGTGTTACTTTAAAACTCTTCTATAGATACTGAACTAATAATGATACTTAGTGCCAAGTAAAAACGTTAATCTGTTTTTAAAGGTATAAAACGTACTTAAAAGCTTGTAATAATCAGTAATTTATTAAGGCAGTATGCTTTTGAGTGTGTTCGCATGTGGTTTTGCTATAGTGAGTGTGTGAGAGAGAGAAAGACAGAGTGAGAGGAGGGCGGGGTTGTTCACTGCACAGAGTCTACAGTCTCCTGTTTGCCACGGATAATGACTGGGGGAAGCTTTAATTTGCTATCAAAAATGGAGTCGATTTAAGTAATCCATATGTCTCTACGTATGGTATATATGGTGCGTAAGATTTATTCATTTGTATATTACAGTTATTCTTAGCACTATTTACAACATTCTAAACAAGCTGATGAAATTGACACATTTATTGCCATCCGACTATCATTTGCGTAAACTTTAAGCCAGTCTGGTGTCCGCCACTGCTATTAAATTTGAATCATAGAAGGCATAATTCAAAGTTGCCATGGAAATGAAAACAAATTCCATGCGAACTTTTAATTCCAAACATTTCCTTACAAGACCCGCAGGGCAATGTAAGTTCGCTGTACTTCAAAACATCTTATTCATGGAGGTCATTAGATGGCCACATAATTTTACAGAATTATATTGTGTTAGTTCAAAACCATAATGCCCTATTCGGGGTCGTCTGCTGCTATAAATGCTCTGAGCTCTGATACAACTGTCATGTTACGATTATGGATTTTGTTTTCGCATAGATGTATCGATATAGATCACAGGCGAGGAAAGTTGGGCTTAGAATACTAAACTAGGTGACTCAATTGTGTATTTTGCAATTGTGAAAATTCGTTACAAATAAACAGGTTAATAATACCATAGATTTAATTCACTAGAATATGCAGACAGTGTCATTAGAAAGCGCGTTAGGATGTGCGTTGCTTGCTTTTTCCCCCAGATGATCGTGTCACACGCGTAAATTACGCATTAGAAGTGAGATTTTGGCGCATTTTTGTGTGCGCAGTTTCGTGGAGGGTAAAAAGAATACAGGCCAAACGGGATGTCTATTTATTGCCTCTTCAAACGCTAAAACACAGCCATGTGATTTGTCTTGAGGGCTGCAATAAAACACTTAAAGCTCCTTCTCTTCAGTCACATAAGCATACCAACTGCAGACTGAGTGTGATGTGTTCTACTCACTACTTCATTCACAAGACTGATGCCGTAAAATAGATCACAATATTAAATATCTTCCCATCAAAGGCTTTTAGTTCAAAGCCGTTGGAGAATAAGGTTGAACATCAAAGAGTCAGACCTGCATAGACACAACCTCCACTTAGTATCGGATCTCTCAATTAAGAAAAACTACACGTCTAAATATATATTTAAAGCAATTAAATGCTATAAGAATTGATAATGCATTTAATGCATTTTTGGTCTGCTTTTAATCTTGCACATTCCTGTAAGTTTTTAAAGTGGACTGTTGCGCCGACTTCTATAGGCCCTATTATTAAAATAACTTGCTTAGTTTAAAATAAAATTATAAGTGCAAAAAAAAATCACACTTTTAGCACATTTCAAAATTAGGAAAGCATTCAGATTTTACAATGAAAAATATACGCTCAATATAAAAATATGAATGTCGTACGGTAAAATGCTCGAGCAACACTTTTTATGCAAGAAATATTTTTATTACTAGTATCTATTACTTTTTTAGGTTTCTGTCCACAGTATAGATAATATATTATTCTGCACTGAATAATAAAAATGTGTAAAAATCTACGCCCTCGTATATACTGTACATTTATTATTTACTTATGCGGCCTGCAATTACAATTTTTCTTACATTTATCACAACATTGTTAAAACTAGCATTAGAATTATTACTATTGATATTATTTTATTAGGTATATTTAAAAAGCCAATGAAGAAATACCGAAAATAATATTACATTCAGTAGACGTAAACTGCCCAGACAACACATAACATAAATATCATTTCAGCCCATTTACTCTATACTTATATTTTGACGGTCTGACATAATGTTAGAACCCATCAAAAAGAGAAAAGGTAAATCTTTAATATTGATTATTTCCTAAAGTAACTAAAAGCCGGGGGTAAAGAAATATTGTACGCATTTAATCAATCGATAAGCAGATTAGTCTGTTTTATAGATGTTAAATGCTTTTTCGCACTGTCAGGCTGGAAGTAAATTTTACTATTCTGTCAATCTCTTGTTTTGCGCACCTCTTTCTTAACCACTGTTTTTGGCCTCACACTTTCCGTCATGTGGCCTGCATTAGGGTCATGGAGCATACCCTAAACCACTCGGTACAAACCAGTCGTTTTTCCCCACGACAAATTCTACATACTACACAAATGAACTATTTAACTAATACATTATATATTAAAGCAAAATGTTTGTATTTGTATTGTTCAACAGTTGCCATCCTGTATAAGAAATTATGTATGAAGTTGTATTAAATTAAAAAAATACAGTGAGGAGTACTTTAATGCAAATGTTAATATATATATATATATATATATATATATATATATATATATATATATATATATATATATATATATATATATATATCGTGGTATTTTGTTCCACATAAACATTGTGTATACTTTAGAAAATAAAATGCAACAAAATGAGCAGCATTCTGTTCACAAGATAAGAGACTCGCTGCACAGCCCCCATACATTCAAAGGAGTAATTGCCTCAGAGCTGGAAGTCCTCAGTTGGTTTTGTTACTTTTATGGCACCAAGGCGCGTTTGACGCATTCTTTAGTAAGATTCCCCTTCCCCCCTCCTTCCTTAGGTCCTTTTTACCACTGAAATTATCAATACATTACAAATGGGGAAAGGAAAAGCACAGACGTTTCCCCTACAGCCTCATGAAAGCCCGAGGAAATTAGACAGAGAAAGAAAACAAACAAACAAACATCCCGGTGATATCTACTGAATAACAAAAAAAGAATAGTCCGGTTCTTTTTTTTTTGCCACGATGAAACCTTGTGTCCATTTCTTAGTAAATCAATAAATGTGTATTAGCAGATTCAGCTTTTAGTTACCCGAATATCGATAAGATATGCACCTTAAGAAAGGGTTTAGCCTAGTACATATGCGCGAATAACAATATGTAAAATATGACATAACTGCAACTAGGTCTTTGGTAATCTTTTTTAAACAAAGTGTAGTTTGTTTTTTTAGGTTTAACATGCATTATGACGTATTACAATTTATTACGCCCTAAAGGTTGAACTGTCGTAATAATTAGGATTGTCATATTTTATGTTTTATATTATTTCTGCACAATCTGCATCAGTAAAGTAAAAACTGCAAAAAACGAATCATGCAGGTGACTCGCTTGAGATTGAATGTTGCTTATTGTAAAATGCGTGAAATACTTTGAGAATCAGTCTCACAATAGACGTGGACAGGCTTTACTTTAGCTAACAGAACAAACGAACTCACTGATTAATGTACAAAAGTCATAATTCCTTTGTCTGTGTGTGTGTGATTCCACGTTTCTTGGTGTGTATGTGTGTGTTTACTTAAACATTATAAACTGAAACCACGGGGATACGAAGCTACAAGCTCGATATTCCTACGGTACACAGCGAATGCAATTGGCTGAAAGTGGTCAGGTGACGCTGTCATATTGTCCTTCCATGAGCCAAGCCTTGGCTATAACACTTGGTTTGCGCGTCTTAACCGGAGACTGGAAATTAATATTATTGAAATCCTTCTGAAGTTCATTTGAAAGAGAGTTAGCAAAGCAGACGGGGGACGTGTGTATATGACACAAGGAAACAGAGCCCAAAGCACAAAGAAAGTGAGAGATTGAGGAAGGGGAAATAAGATAGGAGGGCGAGTTGATGAGAGGGCGATAGGGAAGGTATGAATTCGTATTTCGCGAACCCGTCGCTCTCGTGCCATTTATCTGGTGGGCAAGAGGTTTTGCCCAACATGCCACTGAACACGACCACATATGATTCAGTCAGACATTTTTCGTCGTATGGGACCACGGTGACCCAAAACCGGATTTATGCGTCCCCTTTCTATTCACCTCAAGATAACGTTGTGTTTGGATCAAGTCGAGGACCGTACGAGTATGGATCTAACGTGTTTCTCCAAGATAAGGACGTGCTTCCCAGTTGCAGACAAACTAGTATGGGACTCAATGCGCAGAGCCACGTTGCCCAGGAGTACAACCTGGAACAAGCTCGTGCAGGAACACAGGATCAGAAAGGGAACAACATTCAGATCTACCCGTGGATGCAGCGCATGAACTCGCACAGCGGTAAGTTTTTACTGCTACTTGGGACATACCTTGGTGGAATGGGTCTTTTTTACGATACGTCCTATCAACAGAGTAGCTACATTTTATGGCCTCATAAACCACTACTAAATCATCAGACTATAAAAACCCCCTTTTTCAAAGAGGGGAATCCCATTTGGCTAACCTCTTTAAAACTCAAGTACCAAATTTTTTTTAAAAACTTAAGTGTGAATATTTTAAAACAAAATTTTCAAAGTACATTTGAAACACTATAAATGGCATGCGTTTGTTCTTGTCTTTTAAATTACTTGTTTAATTTTAACTTTATATTTGCATTTTCACAACTTAGTTTAACTTTTCCGATGAACTGTTTAAAAGCAGTAACAAAAATATTACATGCAAGAAATGTTTAAGAAAGGTACAAAATTGAAAATCTAGATTTAGCACTGTGCTAATGGAAATGCATACTTTAGAAATACACGCTTTTGTCAAAATGTTGTGTCAGTTACCCTAAAAATTTAATATAACACCTGTAATTTACTTCATTCCAAGTTTTTACCAGAATTCCAAACGTGTATTTTTTGTTGAGATTTTTTTCTGTGTATAAATTGCTTTTTATTTATTTCCTCTGTTTCTCACAACAGGAGTTGGGTACGGGTCAGACAGAAGAAGAGGTCGCCAGATTTACTCCAGATACCAAACCTTGGAATTGGAAAAAGAATTTCACTTCAATCGGTATTTAACCAGGCGCAGACGCATCGAGATCGCAAACGCTCTGTGTCTAACCGAGCGTCAAATCAAAATCTGGTTTCAAAATCGGCGCATGAAGTGGAAGAAGGAAAGCAATCTAACTTCTACTGTACCAGGGGAGCGAATCGACGGCTTCTTCTCAGGAGACCGAGAAGGAAACCGAGGAGGAGACAGAAGAAACTAAGAAAAAGGATTAGGGAAATTTGTTTTCGAACGCCTGTTTTACTGCAACGTAACTACCTAAACTCTGAGAATTGCAAATATTAATGCATGGACCGTATACTCTGCTATTTCTTTGACCGTCCCCCTCTTCAAACCTGCAACCACACACACACTACCACCACGCAACTAAGAAATACACATGTAGAAACTAAAGGAGAGATTAAGAGGGAAAGAGAAACGCACGTTATGCACCATTATGCAATTCACCACTCTTTGTATTGAAAATAACCTTATGGCTGCGTGGTTGAAATGCCACAGATTATCTATTTGTGTGGTTGACAGCTGTAGTATTATCATGTTGCTATAGGCATTTAAAAAAATACTCAGATAAAAGTGTATTCTAATTTGAAAAGTAGGCTACATTTCTTCAACTACACAGCCTAAAAACAAAGTATCCTAAGCATTCCAAAAGTCCAAGTAACTTCTTATATGCACATTCAGTGTTTTTGTCCACGCGTATTTGTACAACGATGCAATCACTGACGGGATGAACTATACTACCTAAATCCTTGATACATTGTATTTTCATTTTTCTTTTCTCAATATTGCCTTTGCCCCGTCAGTGTTCTGATGTTCAAAATGCCACTGTACATCATAGTTGTAGCTGTATGCATATAAACTTGTCTTAAAATGAAAACCGAACCCATATGAAAATAAATGTATACCTTGGTACGCAATTATATTGTTTGTGTAAACTGTGTATTATTTAATAAAACTCTTGAAAACAAAAAATGTGTATTGTCTTGACTCAAGTTTTCGAGCTTTGTACACATTAAATTCATGTTAACTGAATAAAAATGAACGTGGCTTCACACGTGTTTGTTGCAAATAAGCTTTTATTTATAAACTTTTATTCAATCATTTTCTCAGGCTTATAGTAGTGCAGAAATAGAACGTTAATCAAATCTACAGATATATTGGCATTTATTTTTTCCACAAATTACTCTTTATAATTTCAATATAACCTGTCCAGTCATTTGAATATTTCAACCCAATCATTGTTACCATACTTAATAATTGTCTATTATAACTTATTAAATTAAACGTCTAACAGACGCCGTAAAATAAATAAAACATGGCTCCTTTATGACACAATGCTTAGTTCGCAAAAGCGACCCTAACCAAAGTTGCTTTGCATGGTATAATGTTAAATCAAGTGTTCTGCGATAAATATTGACATTCCATTGCAATTTAGGAATAGTGCTGCAATAGGTACACAAGGTCCTACATTTTGATAGACGAAAAGTGTGTTGAATATAATAGTCTTGATAGTTATAATGGCCATGAAGGATCATTTGCATGTATAGTGAAATAAGAAAAAAAGGAAAACACGCAAAATCCATAACTGTGAGGGAAAAAACTAGGAATTAGCGCAGACATTTGTTTTACATATGACGGATGTGTCAGTGCCATAGCCTACTTAATATTACACATATTAGCATGACATTTGATGTGTCAGATGTAATTTACTGTAATTCTATAATCGTAAACACGTTTCTGCGTGTGCCCGTGTTGGTATACATCCGCTTTGTCCAGTGTTAGACGCCAGATGACGCTCTTGTCTAACGGTCTCGCCCTTTTTAGCCCAGACCCTTAGATGATTTCCATACCCAGAAGTTATCGGACACGTTTTCCTGTCTATCAATAACCTCCTGGGGATCAAGCCAATTTATGACTGGCCAACACTTGCACGTGATTCTATTTAAACATCCCATATTTGGGCATTACGCGTCGTATCAAGAAAAAAAGGAAATGATTTCCTCCACCTATAAATCCTGCTCTTTTTTAGGACAAACCTAACGTCCTCAAGATATACAAATAAAATCCAATAAACAAACAAAACTCCTTAAACAACTTATGTATACTTTATTAGCCGATTCGATTTCTGCTGTGGCAAAGTGCTTTTTGGCGACTCGTTTGTCTCATTCGTAGGTTATTTTGTTTTGGAGATAGCATGAGCTCATACGTTGGAAAGTCTTTTTCTAAGCAAACGCAAGACGCCTCCTCTTGTACAATGCACACTTTTGGCAACTATGAATCTCTCTCCGAGTTCCACCAGTCCAATTACGCGTACGAGGGGCTTGATCTCAGCGGATCCTTCAGTGCTCAAATCTCCTCCAACTCTTTAAAACGGGAGGCGATAAACACAAGCGACCGTGCAAGGATCAGTGCAGAAATTCAGCGACCACAATCCTGTTCAGCTCTGGGCTCTCATAGCTTCGTAGGCACTCACGGGTACAACCCCCTCAGTCACGGACTGTTGAGCCAAAAAGCCGAGGGGAATATGGAAGTTATGGAGAAGCCCAGCGGCAAGAGTCGCACGGGTGATGTCAAAATGGAGACTACTTCAGCGATAAAACAACAAACTAATTCAACTCCGCGTCAGCACCAGTCGCAGCCGCAGATATATCCGTGGATGACAAAGCTACACATGAGCCACGGTAAAGTTATGTTTAATGTCTGTTTTAGAAAAGAGGAAAAACTGCACGCATCTCATCCTCGTCATTGCATCTCCTTCCTACCCTGTTTTGTCGCTCCATATTTTTCCTCTTGAGTTTTATAGGCCAAACGCAGGAAATAATAAAACTAGCGGCCGTAAATTTTATGACAAAGGCATCTATTGCTCGTAAAGCTGTCCTGTTACTGTGAAGAGGTGATCTCTGGCCAAATTTATGGAGATATAATTGGTTAAGAAAAGCAAAAATCTGAAGAAATGTAAATGCACGTATTATTTCTTGATTTACGAATTAAAGGGAGTTTGTATGTTATTCAAGTGAAATGTGATTTCAAATAAATTGTTGTGGGCTACGTATCTGTAAAGCCATGATTGTCACAACATTGAATACATACTGTAGACAGATTGGTATACTAGGTTTATTTTATGAAACAAACCGGTTAATTACATTATGCACTGCTTAAGTCGTACAGAAATATAGTTTATGTAAATCTGCATCCTCTTTTTAAAAGGTGGAGTACCTCACTGCCATTTTCTATTTTAACTTGGTTCAGGACAAGTTTGTGGCCTTCTCATGAATTTGTTTAATCACATTTATGTTATTTATGTGCATGATACTTTCTAATTTCACAGAAAATAAATAAATACTAGCCATACCACCTGTCCACTGTTTTCATTTGGATTTCATAATGCCTGAAGCATCCATATTACGTTGTATGGTGGCAACTTCATTAATGAATATGAAAATTAATTTGATATAAATATGCATGAGGACGACAGTCCATGAAAGTTTTAGGTAACCCAATATATTTTTCTGATGCCACCTCAGAATCTGACGGTAAAAGGTCACGAACCAGTTACACCCGCTACCAGACTCTGGAGTTGGAGAAAGAGTTCCACTTCAACCGATACCTCACACGTCGCAGACGTATCGAGATTGCCAATAACCTCTGCTTGAACGAGCGCCAAATTAAAATTTGGTTCCAGAACCGTCGCATGAAGTGGAAGAAGGACTCAAAGTTGAAAGTTAAAGGAGGACTTTAAATATGTGTTGTACGGCTCCAATTCCAATAGCCTGAAAATAAGGTCAAGACTGACTTTTTAGTGGAATAGCAAACTATTTAAAAAAGATCTTGCTGTTTACAGCAGTGGATAATGTTTTTTTATTTGTCTACAGTATCATGTTGTTATGTGCATATGTTCACCATATCTACCATATTTATTAATATTTTCTTCTCTCCAAGTGCTGGAGGTGCTTTTTGAATAATGTATGACCTTAAACTTTATTTGAATGTGCTTTACTAAAATTGGTTCTACATATAAAAGACCAAGGCCTGCATTTATTTACTTTGGTCTAAGTGTAAGTGCAAATAATTTGGTGCTTTAAATTGAACATTCATCAATCTACCCACTGTATTTTGCATTTTGATGGGACATGTCTTTTTACTATTGTACTTTCTGTTATAAATTCATCATTCATTATATCCAAACCGCAAGACATGGAAATAATGCAACAACTGTAGTGTCATATTAATGGCTGTGTATCATGTTTTCTTTTAGCCAGAAAAATATAAATGGTACTTTGTTCTTGGGAATTATATTTATTCAAATACTGCACAATCAGAGCAATTACTCTTATTGTAAATGGACTGTTTGGGCTAATTTTTTAGACAGGTACCATGACATTTGTATAGGCCACGCTGTAATGAGTGGCTTATTGATGCACCCCAAACACGACCTACTTTTGTGCAAACCACATTTGTTCTATGTGATAACAAATCAATTTTGTTATTCATCCTTTTTTTTCTTTTTGTGAAAAATCACAAAAATAATTTTAATTTATCAATGATTCATTGTTAAAAGACTAAAATTGCCAATACAGTGGCAACACATTATTCACTTCGTAAGCCAACTGTGTCCAATAACAGAGTGTCGTAATGCAGTAAATAAATCTCATGAAACTCAAAGAAGTTTAGATTTGTAACTTTTTGTTTGTTTAAAATATAAAGAACAAAAATATAAGTATTTCGTTTCGAAAGTGTACAAACGTTTTTAGCACCAAGACGTGCTACCTCCTGCAAAGACGAAAACGCGCAGTTCAACTTCAATTAATACGGTGTTTTTTATCTATGTCCAGCTTGCATGTGTATACTTACAATGATGAGACATGATTGAGCTTTAACAGTCTGGTCACTTATTTACAGTAGCCCTTAGACGGAGGCACATAAAACTTTATGACCCCAATAAACTTTTACAGCGCTTCCTCTCACCCATCAGACACTGACAACTGCTTCCTTTTTAACAAACTGGCGGAAGTTTACACAAACATTTCAAAGTGACGTGTGGTATTAAACCCCAAACAACAAGAGAATGGTTGACACATTAAATCAGATATTCTATTCTATAAACAGTGAGGTAATAAACGAAAAGTTGGGGTATTTGGATAATACATTTTACAGTGTAGCATAATTTGCAGACATCCTACAATGTTATTTCTAATAAAGTTTTAATTTTATTATTATTTAATTATTTCATAACGTTTTAATAATTATTAAAATACAAGTTAAAGACTATCTAACTGCTTTTGCACATCAAAATTATTGTTGCTATATTTAATTCAGACAAAGAGACCCGTGATGTAAGTTAGGCTACTCTATGTGCAAAATGTTCACGCAGTCTAGGCCTGTGGCAGTAAAGGTGAAACAGAGGACACAGTAAGCTCGTTGCCTGCGTGTGCAAAATGCTAATTTCCGACTCGAGCTTGCTCTATACACTCACTTTCGCTTGATTTTTGGACATTTTAATCTTCGTGAATGGTAAAATTACACACACATTGCACTGAAATTTTAAACAGCCAGCTATTGAAATTAACACTAATCTTTCATTTTAAAAGGGTCTCACTCACCTATATTGGAGATTCATTGTATATTTCCATGCTTCTTTCAATTTCTACACTTGCTGTCTTGTGCTGACCGTAAGGGAGTTACTGTGGCTACTATGTTGCTTTTTACACAAACCCCTCTTTTTTTAAGCTCACTTGCCACGTATTTTGAAGTTTTCAGGGTTATTTATGCCAATTGCCCAAAGCAGGACCAGTGAGTGGTGCAGGGAGAGCACGTGGGGTCATTAAAGTGGGTTTTATGGCCTGCAAGACCTGACAAACCCTCAATATATTTACATCATATATAATGTTAACTGTCCGTAATCGCAGCTGTTGGCTAGTCTTATCTCTGAGACGACGGCCGAGAGCCCGTTAGTGTGGGTTACTCGCGTCAGGGTCTGTAGACCGCTAAAGTTCGACTCTCCCAAATGGATCCCAAGCGGTCGCAGTAAGTTAATAATCTTGTTTTCCCCTTTTAAAATTAAATATGTACTTTCCTGCGCAACACCCTCGGGAATTAATCGAGCATGTAATTCAATAATTCTTTGAGAAATTGTTTCACATGGTGCGCAATGTGTCCACCTCTTCTGTTAAATAATAATTTTATGCGCATGAAAAAAGTATGTCGTGAAGTCTTCGTGTAAACGTATGTATAGTACGTATATAAATGGTAATTCGACATTGATATAAAACTGTTTTAAATGTGTATGTGCGTCTAACAAATATGTTTCAAAAGCTGGACGATGCATCTTGTAAAAAGGACAATGCATGCCTCAGTCGATATAGTGTGATGAGTTTCGTCTTGTGGCGCAATGAAATTTCCTAAAAAAATAGTTATCTGGTATCACAAAACGTTGATATAGCATAAATGTTTGACTTGGACGACGAAAAGAATCGCTTAATTTTAGTGTACGTTTCGGTTTAAGTGTAAACGACTGTGAGAAGCTCGTAATCCCATAATAAACTGTCTTGTATTGGTTTGCAGATGAGCAGAGCATAGATCTTTAGATCGGACATAATGTGGGGTCATGTGCAGGGCAGAGAAGATGTGTTGTTGTGTGGTGGGGTCATGTACAGGGCAGTGTGCATGTTAAGACAGAGTCACCTGATAAACAAAAATACATAACTATTTCTAACTATTTATATTCCATAATGTATAAGGTGTACAAACGGCTCTAAATTAATCCAAATTAAACAATATGGTGCATTTTATACAAAGCATAAGACATTCTTTGTCGGGTTTTTTGTTAGATTCTGGATATTCAATGCTTTTTACTTGACAGATGAGGCATGCTTTTGCCCATTATAAGTATTATATGAAACGTTTAAGCCATATCTGACTTTATAATGTTGTATTTGGAAACAGAATAAGTTAGACTGCTCTATTCATGGAGAATGTTCTCTATAAACTGTGCTAGGCGGAGCTTGGTTGAGCTGGAGCTCTTCATACTGCTGTTACTATTTTGTGGAGGCCTGTGAAATATTAGGATACCTCATTAAATAAAAGAACCAATGTATTTGTTTAAAGATCGAGCATGATAAATTCAGACCCTTTTTGCTCTACAAAGGCTATACAGGTGTACAAATACATTCTCTGTAATATTTACTTCCTTTTTTGAGTTCCAACAAAATGTCCATTGAATGATTTGATAGCTCATTTATAATGAAGATATGAAGGGGAAAATAAGGTAAAAATGTTCTGACAAGGTCATTCAATCATTTTAGCTGATTTATCTATTTTAAACATAATAAATGATAGGAGATGTTTTGTATATTTTGAAAGAGATTGCTGCAGGGCATTACTGTGTTTTAAGAATGAGATAAGGCTGCATGTCCACATACAACACTATCCATTTTTTAATTCCATTGCATTTTAGTGTGTTTATACAAACAGATGCCAAGAAAATTCTAGTCAGAAAATTTAATCAAATATTACTCAAATTGTATTGTACAGTTTCCCATGGTGTCCAAACAATGTTAGAAAGCACTAGAGAGTTTCAAGTAAAAGCTTATTTCACTGAGTAGTTCTGTCTCGTAAGGCTGCTTCTTGTTGTAAATAATGCCGAGTTGTAAATTTTATTGCCTTCCAAAGGGCATTCATCCAGGGCTTAGTGTTAGGCAAATGCCTTACATTTTTTTGTAGACAGACCTGACAAGTACTGTAGAACAACGGAGGAGTTTTGGTTGACATCAAAACACAGGTTATGTCACTGGTAAAATATTGAACTTGATAGAACTTGTTAAATTGCTTTAAGTCAATGCTGATGAACTGTACTTGTCAATACAAGAAAAACGGTTATTTAGCTGTTGAAGTTTTGATCACGTTATATACCAACGTAAACACGGGCTGATTTTTTAATTAATTGCATTTGTGAAATTGCCTATAATATGCAACAATTATTACAATTCAATAAAATCAATACATTTCTATAGCGTGCAATATAAAAACAATAACAATAAAAAAATACAATGTGTTATCTCGCAGACTGTTGAGTCATTCATCATTCAAACTACGCCTGAAACTGTTTTTTTTTCTGCTGTTCAAATTATGTTGTGGTGTTGCTGGTGGTATATGAGCTCATTCACCTATTAAAAGCACAAGTAAAGCAAACAAAGCCACAATGGCATCAGACCACAAAAATTATCAACCACAGCTTTTTACAGACCATATCAAAGCAATAGTTTATTGCAGATTAGTGTTGGCTCAGAGCAGGTGTAGGTGGATGCATACCATTATTGATTTTTACTGGAATCATAATAAATATAATGTTGAATAAAAATGATTTTATTTTTTATTTTATAGGGCTTGAGTAGTTAATCAATAGAGTCGTGTGATGGTCATGAACCAAAACCAAAAAGCAGCAAATGCTGCAATATTCTTATTAAAAAATATGAATGGATCACTGTAAAAACAAGTATTTAATAAATTGTTGAATTCAATATTTTTCCATAATAAATTAGGAATACATTTAACTTAACTGTTTTCAGTTTGTTGTCTGTCTTGCACTGTTAAGATGAAAAATCTTTGAATACTGTGTCAAAAACATTAACTGCCAATAGGGGGCAATAGTTTTATATCCCTCTGTATTCCTCTTCCTCAGTCCAGGCCACACTGGTTCAACATATTTTTTGTCTTTTACTAGATTACTACCTAACCACATAGAGCAGTGCACTAATAATTGTCCTCAAGAGTGGTTACATTATAGATACATTGTGAAAGAATTTGTAAATCACACAGAATTGAAAACACATTATGTTGTTTCTTACAGAGTCACTAAATAAGGGCATTGCTTTAAATACTGAAATAGCCTGTAGTTACAATCCACAATCTGCTTGTAGACAAGTCTTGCTTTGAACAAGCATTTCCAAGCAGTACATTTGTCCTGTTAGGTAAACACTTCTTTATTCTGTGAGTCATAAGGATGAGGTAAATAATTGATAAGGACAACAACAGAGTTATGGAATATTAATTAGTACTTAGAAAGGTGGTAAATTTAACAAATGCATTATGATTTTGGTCAGGGACAATATGGGCTGTATTTGCTGCAATTAAAGATAGTGGGATAACAGAAATTACTTCTTGACTTGTCAAGAATACAAAAGCTACTGCTAAGCAAGATGGATTGTTTGTGTGTGTGTCAGAAAATAAAGAACTGTATTGTTAAGGTAGATCGCATTTCATGTATTTGTTTTTATATACATATTTAAACAACATTATCTTTCTCTCATTTTAATATAAAAAATATATAATTTACTAAAACTATTCTTCTATTCAGGTTAACTGGTATATATTTTAAAGAGTGGCGTAAGTTCAACAATTTTAGCTTATATTTATATATTTACAGATTGTTGTGTTAAAAACTATGAATCTGTAGACCTGAGAAAAGGTCATAACAGATCATAATTTTTCATGACCAATTCTGAATTGCCATGTTAGCATGAGCAAGTATGTTCTCATTTTAGGGTCTTTTATTATTGCAAAAATAACTACATTAATCAAGTAAAATAGTTCTGAAAATAACCTGTGCTAAATACGTAGCCTTGTCCTAGTTTAAAGGATAATACCTCTGGACAGTTCACCCCCAAAGGGAGACAAAGGGAACATACAACATAATCAGCAAAGCATTAAAATACAGTCATCAGATTAACATAGCCTATTTTATATTGAATTTGATTTTTGTTACTAACACACAATTTATTTTTTTCTTTAACCTTTTAATTGTTATATACAGTTCATATTCCCTGAGACTTTGTTTTTATTATGGTTATAAAAGAATGAATGATCTACCTCCCAACAATCCTATTTCAATTTTACCATATCCTAATTCATATCCAGGCTCTTTTCTCTCTGTAAAGAAACAAGTATATTTTAAGTGATTTGTTTATTTTTCTAAATTACTTTCTTTCTTTTTAGTGGATGAGGAAATTATGAGTGTGCGGGAAAGACGGG
The DNA here is from genome assembly GCA_019155185.1 of Beaufortia kweichowensis. Lineage (NCBI taxonomy): Eukaryota > Metazoa > Chordata > Actinopteri > Cypriniformes > Gastromyzontidae > Beaufortia > Beaufortia kweichowensis. The sequence goes on along the minus strand of CM032810.1, from coordinate 2,684,973 downwards.
CCGCGTGGTTGAACTGGTAAGTCTTTCCGTTATTTTCTTGTTCTATTAAAATATTCTTCTTCCATCCTGTTTGGCTCTGTATAAACAGAGAGGGCGGTATTCCCTGAGAAGAGCTGAGATAACTAACGCACATATGCCCATCTGTTAGTGGCAAAGAGGGTAGATTGAATGATCGGTTGTGCCATAAAGCTTCCATTGTCATGTTTTCAGATTTTTAAATGCGTGCGAAAAACAAGATTTTCTTCAAGTAAACATTGTTATGTAAACATGGCGTAAACAAAAACGAATCAGTTTCTTTTTAACACATTATCGTTTACTATCATAACTAAATTAACTATCGTAACTAAATTTAAAATATAAATAAAAACTGGAATGAAAATGTTAGCCAGGCCTCTGTTAGCCTCTGAATGCTCATTTGGATTGATAAATAAATTAAATTATTAAAAAGCTGAATTTTGTCAAACAGTATAAATAGATGGACAGCAAACTTGTTCATTGGACCAAACTGAAATATTTGTTCAATGCTGTAAATAGCACGTGTAGCCCCTAAATTAATAAAAAAAAGTACACAATTAAAAAGTAAAAAAAAATGTTTAATTAAATGCTTAAAACAAAAAAGGGGGAACATTTCAGAAAATGTCGAAGTAGTAAGGCTACATTTTCTAACTACCCTTTAATATTGAAGAACAGTTTAAAATAATTTATATAAAATAAAATATACTCGATGTTTTGGAAAAGAAAATTGCGTCCAAAATAAAAAAAATTTTTATACAGGCATTTGTATAATGTCACATTGGCACGAAATCTATCAATCTATGTATCTATGTATCTCTATCTATGTATCTATTTATCTATGTATCTATCTATCTATCTATCTGTCTGATTTCGTGTAGGGAACAAATTACAACCAATAAACAAATGAATCATCAAGCAAATTCGCCAGTGGGTAAAGCTTTTTCGAAGTCTCTACATTATAACTAGTTATTGAGCTAGGTGCAAGATCTGAGGCCATTTATGTGCAGAGGGAATTCATCGCTTTTCGCTCATCAATAACTCCTTGGCAGTGAACTATTGGAACGAGTCGAACGCGAGGGGTGAAATGCGGGTCAGGCTGTCTAACTAATATTAAAATGCGTCCGCAACACTAGAGCAGGGTCGAGTGGGTGGATGGGGGCGTTTTCAGGCTGGTGGGGGTGGACGAAAAATCCCTATCACATCTGTAGGGTCTAGAAGTGAAATAAAATGTAGCAGATAAGGCCAACGGGCTGTTTCCTATAGCATTTCGTATGCTGAGTTGTGTCCTGTCTATTTGTTTTTGTTAGGCTATATTTAGGGAAATATATAAATATTTTTTGTAAGTTAAATTTTGGATTTAAAAAGACTTTAATATAAATTCACGATTTCTAAAAGAAAGACTAATTTACTTTTTAAAGGTGCTTCGTTACTGGTTTAGTATTTGTTTCCGTTTAGATAGCTAAACTGGAGAGAGAAATGCAGCTCACTGTCTTACGGGTTACCAGGCGGTCATATGGTAATAGCGCGCACAATAAACCCCCGGAACAAAAGAAACTTATTTTTCATCTGTGCTGTCACGTGTCTGCTTTGTGCACAACGTGTTTGTGACTGAATATTAAAGTGGGTGCTGCGAGATTTGATATAACTTGATGGCAAAAACATTTTTCTTTTCTTTCTCTCTTGCTCACTCACTTTCCTCTTACCTTCTCAATTTATTTTCCTTCACCTATAGGAGTGTTGAGGGGTGATGCAAAAGCTAAAGGCTTTGAAAATGTGAACAAGGCAGACAAAAAAATATTTAAACGAAATTAAGAAAAATATCATTTTTGTAGTTTTGAATACAAATTTAAAAAATGTCCTCTAAGACTATACAGTGTTCCTAATGAACTGAGAAGCCAGGGCATTTAAGTGCAGAGTCTTAAAACATTCGATGAATGAATGCAGTAAAATATTCTCATTATTTGCGTAAGTCTAGCTCACATGTATTGTCATACTCTTTTTTTAAGAAATTGAAAAATAGGCTGCATTATAAACAAGACTAATAGCGATGGGAATATTTCAACAAACCTGTAGTGAAATAATAAATTGCTTTCTTTTGGACGTTTTAAAGGTTGTAAAATATTAATGACAAACCAAATATTACTTTGAAAGTAAATGCTTTATTCCTCTTCAAAATGGAGAAGAGGACAGTCAATAATATTTTAACCTGACTCCTTCTTTCAAGTTGAATTCTGTCTCAAAACTACCATTGAAAAGAGGCCTGTCTGTAGTCGTCTATATGTACCCTGTAGAACCGAATTTGTGTTCAAAAGATCAAAATCGCAAATACGTCTCTACAGGAATACATGGGTGACTTAAGAGCCACGAAAGTCAAGTTGGGTTTGTATTCATCTCAGCGGGGGCACGTGACTTACCATTAAAGTCTTGTGCGCGTACAAACGTTGTAAACGATTGATTTAAAGACTTTATAGCCTATAAACAATTTATAGTGTCGTTTTGCTTGGCCTAAACGCTAATTACAGACAAATAGCAGCGATAAAAAGACAAGTGAAACATGCCTATGGACTCGGATTTTTTGCTTTGCGCTGCCATCACACGTTCTCCTATTTTAAAATAAAACTTATAGGCCTACAAACAACAAATATTTTTCCATGCAGTAATAAAACGTGGTAAGTAATAGCATTGGCCAATGAATTATTAATAGCATTTGTTGTATCATTTTCTATTCTTTTTTAGCAGTAATGTACGTCCAATTTTTGTATTCGTTTAACAAAAATGTCATTTTAGAAACACTTGTGATAAACTCTTAAAACAGCACAACTTAACTTTAAAACAGCCTAAGATGTTGTGCATGATCCGGGAGTATTTGTCCATTGTATGTATGCGCGAGTCGGAGAGGGAGTGAGGGGAGGGAGAGGAGAGAGAGAGAGAGAGAGAGAGAGAGAGAGAGAGAGAGAGAGAGAGAGAGAGAGAGAGACTTCGCGCACAATGGCGGAAAATTGAAGGTATATTTGCGAAAGCCCTGGTTCCTTATCCGGGGACTACATCGTCCTATGCCATTGGGCCATTATATCACGTGGTAAAAGTAACTTTACAGGGTTGCTCGCTAGTAGGAGGGCTTTATGGAGCAGAAAAACGACAAAGCTAGAAAAATTATTTTCCACTCCAGAAATTAATGATCATGAGCTCGTATTTGATGGACTCTAACTACATCGATCCGAAATTTCCTCCTTGCGAGGAATATTCGCAAAACAGCTACATTCCCGAACACAGCCCAGATTATTACAGCCGTGCAAGGGACAGTGGCTACCAGCATCACCACCAGGAGTTATACCCTCCGCGGGCGAGCTACCAGGAGCGTCAGTATAACTGTGCAAGCATCCCTGAACCTGATACTCAAAGAGGACATGGACTGCCTCATGCGGGGCACCTGCTCGGGAAAGGGCAATCTGCCTCATGTGAGCCCCCACCGTTACCCCTGTCTCCAGCCACCCCTCCGGCTGCATCCTCCGCCTGCAATCAAGCCACCCCGGAGCATCCCAACAGCTCAGCTTCTGCCAAACAACCAGTAGTGTACCCGTGGATGAAGAAAATTCACGTCAGCACCGGTAGGCAACTTGAGCGTATTTCTCTTAAGCACTATAAAGCTCGCCCCATCATCCTAACTCTCTCTCTCCGTCTGCCTCACTCCTTTTTACACTCATCCCCTGGCCAGCCTCTGCTACGATAGGATAGAAGCCATTGAAATGGCACAATTGAGGCGGATTTACGACTAGGCATTGGTAATTACACCCACCATAAATTTTATAGCCGAGGTATACTCTGGGCAGTCGTATCACCATGTGGCTTCTCTTGTTATGAGTGTGAGAGAGTGAGGGAGATGTGAGACCAGAGAAAAACTAAGCTTTATAATGTTGCATTAATAATTCATTGCCGAGTCCAAAGTGATTTTAGCCTTATTATAGAAAGCTACATAAGTTTTAGATATTTTTAACCCACGCTCATCCCGCTCAGTCGCCACCATTTCTCAGTTAAAGACACGCTTGTTGTTTACACTATCCTTCCCTCGCTGCTTCTTTTCTTTACTATTCTTTCTTTCTTTCTTTCTCTCTTTCCCTTTCCTTCTCCTCTATCCAGTGAACTCTGCTTACAATGGAGCGGAACCAAAGCGGTCTAGAACTGCTTACACTCGCCAGCAAGTCTTAGAATTGGAGAAGGAATTCCACTATAATCGCTACTTAACAAGGCGAAGACGTATCGAGATCGCGCACTCTTTGGTCCTCTCGGAGAGGCAAATCAAAATTTGGTTTCAGAACCGCAGGATGAAGTGGAAAAAGGACCATAGGCTGCCAAACACCAAAGTCAGATCCTCGTCGTCGACGGGCATTTCCTCCGGGTCCAACACAAGCTCGACGGCTGGCGTTGTGGCGGCAGCTTCCACCGCTAACACCATGTCAGCCTCCGAGGATCTCTCCGGAACCGAGCGTGGCGAGGATATTACAAGGTTATAGGAGAACTATTTGAAGGAGACGAGGGAAGAACAAAATGACTGACTATTTATAAAATATAATATATTTTGTTTTCGTAGGTATCTTGTGCGTAAAGGGGGTTCCTTTAAGTCCACCGTTATATAAAATGCATGTTATATAGCATGGATTATTGAGAATACCTATGGATCATTTTTTACGCGGAACAGGGTTTAATTTATCTAAAACCGAATCAATATAATGTTTTTCTTTATTTGTTTATTTGTTAGTTTTATTTTCCTTTTTTCTCTCAGGAGAAATGTTTTGAGCGAAGCAGGTCATGGACATTTATTTAAATGTTATTTGTGGGCCTTTCTTTGCCCATCTGCCAAGGTGAAGTGCACAACTTATCTATTTATTTCTCACCCGAAGGAGGTGGCACGTTTTTTTGTACTGTAAATGAAAACCACTATCGTGGCTATCGATAGATCTTAAACGTCTTTGTTTCATTTAAAAAGTAAAACATGCTGTGGGTTTTCTGTCGTATGGAAAGGTTAAGATTTTAAATTATCATTTAGTTTTGTTGTGATGGCGTTGTGTTTAGGCTATTAACAGCAGATTGTTGTAAGATGCAATAAAACCAGTTTAGTGTATTTGTGCTAATTATATTGGTCAATAAAACGTAAGTGTCTATTAGTTTTATCTAGACTTGGGTGAATTCTATTAACTGGCAGTGTAAGGTAAATATCCGCGCATAAACATCGATATGTTTTCTTTATAAATTTAGACAGGACATGCAGATACTTTAATTTTAGTAGTCAGCATAGGCCCAAGACTGAAATCTCTTTATTTAAAAGCAAAATTCGTAGTTTGTCCTTCATTTAAAAATATTATTCGTTAGGTAAAATTAATTCGTCGTTTTATTTGTGGTGAACCTTTAATATCTCCAACGCCGTTTCTCATATCTAAGCACTCCATTAGTGGAGGCTGTCTACTGTCTCGCGCATTCGATCAACGTGGCACGTAATTCGGGCCTTTTCAGCGGGGACCTTATCGCTCTTCATTCCGGAGGATGGCTTCCTGTTCATTACTGATTTCAACATGGCTGCAAAATGCCCCTGAAAATCAATTTCAGTATTCAAGAAATGACCTGCAGTCTTTAATGCAGAGATCCACTGCTTCTACTTCTTGCTACTTCTCATCCTGCAATCTCAACTTTACCATGCACGTTATCAAACTAATTCTCAAAACACTAATATACCAACAGACTCAAAATAATTGTGTTTAATAGCTAAATTAAACAGTTACTGAAAACATTTAATACGTATAAATATGTTAAAACCTTTAATGAGTGTTATGAACTTCTTGTCAAAAAATTTATATTTAAAAAAAATCCTAAAATGTTATGATGGTCATGCTGAGTTTAAATTACTTTATTAATTAATGAAGATTTTTATAATAGGCTTTTGTAATTCGTTATTATGTAAAAGAAATGCTAATTAATCTAGCTGGATTCAGATGCAGTCTGACATGAATTGAAACACAGTAGTGTCATACTAAACAAAGGTAGAAATAAACAAAAGATAGCCAAATAAAACAACATTGAAATCGATGGAATTTTTTCTTAGTAGCTGTGTATACTGAAAGTCGTGGTTCATACTTTGAGTGCCATATTGTTGTTTTTAAAAAGTGGCGCTGGATGCTGTTGAAAGCAACGTCATCGCCATACCAGATATTAGGAGTAAGATATACTGGTCCATACTGGTGCACACTGTGGCCCTGCTATGGATGGGACGCTCTTTTGTGATTGTTTGGCCTTAATGACATTCGATCCCACATGCAAACCGGTTTTAATTTATTATTGTGATGTATTTCTTTTTTATTGTTAAATATTAAACGTATACGATTTAAGCAAAAAATTTTAGAACACGTTATCCTCCCCATTGATACGAATTCTACACAAAAAAAACGTGTACAAAAAATAAGGAATGTGTTTGATTAATTGTAAATCGGCCTGACTTGAATGAAGATTACACAACGGCTTGCTAAGTGGGGGGCTGAGAGCCACAAAGGAGTGAGTCATTTTAGACCATCAATCAAGTCCAGCAGCAATAGTCAATTGTACTTCTAATGTATTAAGTTGTAAAGGCACTAAATTGTGCACAAAAGAGTCGCTCCAAAATATGTTTCAGCGGATAGTTTGTCCAAACCTAACTAAGAAGAAAAGCAATGGCCATCACCTAAGCTTGGCCATGACTTTGGAAAGGCACTTGAAAAGAGTAGGTGCAGAATTGCACCAAAAGACCATTATGTGACTGAACAGGGGAGAGAAATGAATGTGCACGCCTTAATCGTAGCGTCCCGGCGGTCTCTTTCGATATGCTGTCGCCTCCATGTCGCGAGACTGAAAAGATACTTTATTGAAGTTTGTGGCAACTGAGAAAAGTCGAGTTCAATTCGGGGACACATTTTCTGTTCCATTAGTTTCGTTTCAGCCGGGTCGGCCGACCTTTCCCACCCCGTGACCCCACTAGCTCTCCAAACGTGTACCTTCTGTGTGCACCCTCACAGGCTTGCTAGGGTTCCACTGGTGCTCCCGTTTTCATTGTGGGTTTTGGTTATATTGTTGTGCCAATAGAAGAACAACATTTGTTTGTGTTACTTCTTTGTTGCCCCGGAACAAGGGTCTTCTGTAAAAACATAGTAACTTAGTTCAGGGGACATAGATTGGTGTTTTGTCACTCAAAAGTTTTGCTCAGTATGTAAGGTGAGTATAATTTAAAAACAAAAAACAGGCGAAACAGGTTTATGGTCCTAAAAGATCACAAGAAAAATAAAATATATTTGATCATTATCAGCTGATCAGCAATGATTAAGGGCTCGGATCATCCTATTAATTTGCTTTTTCTTGATTAAAGAAATGTTCAAACAGGTACACTACCTTTGAACATACAAAATGCATTTTAGCTATTTATTTTACGTTCATAAACTATAAACTCCCATATTAAGTTTTATTTTTTTGTGCGTGTAAGTACAGAATTAATTTTAAGAAGAGTAAAACGTTAAATTAAGGAGTCTTTTCTTCCTGATCTGATTCCTAAAATTATCTAAAAATTATTTAAGTTCATTCAATCCTTTTAAGTAATATTTTTGACCTGAATGAAACTAGTTAAATTAGATCTTACTACATGAGGCATAGTTTTAGGCAACTTGATAATTTTTTTATGATGAATGACTATTTAATACAGTGAACCAGAATGCAGAAGATGTTACATTACTAATAAGGCCTGACTTTAAAATGTTCACGTTGAAATATTAATGGCTTAACTGGTTAACCATTGGGTTTTGGGACACGATAAAGCAGCACTCTGTGGGTATACTTCCTTGGTGCTCTTCTGCATAGATGTTTTTTGTTAAGTTGCAGAACTTAAAAGCAAAAAACGAATGACAAGTGCAAAAAAACACAGTAAGGACAACAAATATGTTCAATATTTAAATGAAAAAGTATCTGTGACGCATTGCAAATAATTGAATAAATGTATCAAAGTTTAGTAAAGGCCAATGGTTGGTAGAACAAAATGGTTGTTTGTTTGGTAGGATTCATACAACACCTTACAATTCATCAAACGCATCTGAAGCAGTTAAGAGAGGACTGGTTTAGTGTGCAAAACATATGTGAGCGCAAGAGGACAGATTTTTCCCGATAACTTAATTTATTCAGGGTGAACAACATGGCGCCAGCTGTTGCGTTAAGTCATGTTTTTGGATAAAGTTGCATATCACGCTCTTTGTAACTGCTGTTCGTAGATTATTTAATGACGATGTTGGCTATAAAACAAATCTTAAGGTAAACGATAAAATACCTGTCACACCGAACAGCTCAATAGTGAGAAAACAACTACAAAACAAAACGGCTAACCAGTATCCAGAAATATCAATGACTGTGAGACTGCCATAGCACAGTGTGGATTAATATAACAAGACATACATTTATCACTCATAATTGTGTCCCTTATGGAAATGTGATACTCTGCTGTAAACATTCGTGCTAAAATGGCTTACAAACTTAATGCACAGTAATGTGTGCATTTCATGAGTTAGCCGTCGTTACCCTATAACACCATATTTGGTAATTTGGTAAAACCATTAAAGGAGTGGAGGTATGGAAGGCTGCAGTTCACTACAAGCATAGTGAACTGTACTGTATAGGGAGGTGTACATTTTATTACGTGCGTCTATAAATCACCTTGATGATTAAAGGTTTGCTTCGTCTAAGTAAGGAGGACAAGTTATGAATACCATAAACTGCACAACGATTGTTTTAAAGCTTTGGACCTGCCTTTGTAGAAAGAATAGATAAAGAAGATCGTCACCTGTCTGTAGAAAAAAGACTATCAAAAATTAAATATTTTGTAATATATATATATATATATATATATATTTAATATTTATATATATTTAAAAGCACAACGAAGGTTGCAAATTCATCATACAAATCTTATTTTACACATATGTAAAATTGTATTTTGTAGTCTGAAATATCAAGAAGTTTTTCTTGCAGCAAGTTATTGTTTGGATTTATTCTGCAGTATTCAGCATTCCAACTTATGATGCTGGTGTTTTCTACAGTAAACTGTGGGAAAAGAAAGATTTATCTTGTATGTTATTCTCTTGCGAGTGGATTTAAATTCTCATTAATCTATAAATGCTATCACAGATAACAATGCTTTTGAGAAACATGCCTTAAAAATAAAATTGCTGACACATTCATTTCTGCTCTCAGGGAATTGGTCTACATATGATATGTGGAATATGAAGCTTTTGGTCACTGATTGGATCATGTCTGACCAGTGTCTTTAGCATCCTTACACTTGAAAAGGTAATGTGCAAAGTACACACCTGTTTAAACATTGAGTTATATCCATTACACATTAGAACTTAAATAACAATAAACAAATGCGCACTGTTTAAAAAGAATTATATTAAATACACAGTCTCGTATTTGTGCACAGTTATAAAATTCCATGCATTACCTGAGTCAAGAAGACAAATGCTTATGTCACTGCGTAAAAACGTATGCAGACGTTAATTGAAGAGGCATTGTTTGGAGTTCAGCTCTTCACACTACCAAAACATTAGTATAATATTATAACTCAAGTATTTAAAATAAGTATTTATTTGAGAGGATAATGCATCAGCAAAGCTTTTAAGCACGAATCAGTCCTTGATTTGGCTGCAAGATTAAATGTATTCAGCCATAATATAATATTTATCTTTTCAAATTAATAAATTTCTCCTCAGAACAATCGAATTTTCTTATGATTATAAGATGGAATCGTTTATACTTTAAAGTATACTGTGAAGTACTCAATGCATTCTCATTTGCCTTTTTATTCGAAAATGCATTTTGTCAACCCTTTTGTAAGATAAGTGTCTTCTCAAAGCTATTAAGTTAGTGATGAAAGGTCTCGATTCTTAGCATTGTTACGAGGTCCTCTGTGTAAACTGAGCCGGGGTAAACGGCGCAGAGTTGAATCCAGGGTCACTGTGTATTTATCCAGAAATGCGACAGTTCCATATCTGCTTGACTTGTGAACTGTTATATACACTACTTTCACAGAGATATGCGTAATATATGTCAGTCTTCAACATTTGCTTTTCCATAATGTTTGCGTTTCGTTTTGTGAAAAAAAAGTCTGAGCGAGAAAGAGTCTCTGCGTTGGGTTCAACGATCTCCATAATCTTTGTTCTGATGTTTTGCCCTTTAACCTTTACACTCAATATGACCTCAAGAGCTATGCCTAATGGCTATCCAAACGAAAGCAGACCGAGTGAAGGAACACGACATAAAATGGCAAATGGTTTTGCAAATAGATATTGGCCACAGGTTTGTATTATTATATTGTAAGAAAAATAAGTGCATGTGCGCAAAAAAGCTCCTCTGTTTCCGCCCTAAAACATCAGGACACACACCAGGACTGTCCTTAATAATAATTAAAAAAGTAAGAGGACAACGATGGAACTTATCTTCGAGGTTATCTTCTTTATATGTTTCTAAGTGTTCTAAGAGTTTCCCAAACATGTACTTAACATATGCTGTACATGCTCTTTGAAGCTACCTTCATGACGTTCTAAAATTTCAGCTTCATAATAGCTTTTTGCGTAACGTAACAAATTACTCGTTTAAAGTTATTTAATTACTTATGTTGCCTTTGCACCAACACACACTATATATATATATATATATATATGCCAAACAAACATTGTTCTTTTGGGATCCGCTTGGATGAGGGTGTAAGCTTATGTGGCACTGAGACACTGTTACTGATTCTGCAACAGCAAGGATACTTTATGAAACAAGGTTCACTGTGTTGCCAAGAGTATTGCGGAATGCGCAAAAGGGAGATGGAAGCTGCGCTTTAGGGACATTCACCAATCATGTCTACTCTTTGCTCCCCAAAGTGATGAAGGTAACAGCTATGCTATACAACATTGCGGTAAGAGCGCCCTTGGGTGTCAGAACGGAAGAGGATGAGGTTGTGGAACAGGAGAAAGATGGCATTGCTTAACGAGAGACGTCTTGACAAGTGAGGGCGGCAGCAAGTCATTGATGTTTTTCTCTTTATAACTTGCTAAATGAATTTTCTGTTAATACAAAAACTAAACTGCCTCTTAATTTTATTTATATTCACTGTAAAAGGATGTGATTAATAAGTCAAGGAATAGTATGTTTTTAAATGACTCTAACCAAACAAACTAAATAGGAGGTTCAACTCGATTTTAAAGTCAGGTTAATATAACTTAAATTCAAGTCTAGTCAAAACTTACACAAAATTTACAATTTGGTTATAAATATAAATTTTAGGCAGAAATTTAAATTAAGTTTTTAAGCCAAAATAGAAATCTTTTTTAAAGCGTAAATGTCAGCAACAATCTGGTTATTTATTTTGTTGGTTGTACCAATTGCGTGTTCGTCGACACAGTGGACTTTATTATTTTTTATTTACCCATATTTAAAATAGTTGATAGAAATATTAAATACGAAAAGAAAAAATGAATATAAATAAGCACCTTAAAGTTGTATAATGTACAACAACGTGTAACTGTTTTAGGTTATGTGTAATTTTGCATTTGTCCTGCAGGTGTCTGTACTCGAGAGCAATATTTACGACGATTTGGGGGATTTCTCGTGTTAGTTCAGAGAGACGGTCTGTCATTTTAAAATAATTCGTACAAATGTTTCCACGATTTATTTAGGATTATTAATATACGTTTGGCAAACGTCTGTTCCAATGGCCAAAGCACGCATTATGAAAGTATATCATAGTCATTTTCGATATCTTCATGTTTTTTTTTCATGGACTTACAAACTCTCAGGCATAGACCTGAAAGTTTAACGTAATTGTTGTTTTGGAAACGACTGGAAACAGACATTGCTCCATCATAAAAATGACAGTGTTAAATGATGTAAAGTTTTAAAGATGTAAGTTAAAACGGTTTACACAAATTTCTTCCTGAGTAAACAATATTTTATTACTGGATTACCAAACCCATTGGAAAGAAGTTTCTAACGAAAGATGAGTGATCTTGTGAGTGGTCCAGGTTGCCAGGCAACAAGGAGAGACAGAACAGTAGAATCTCTTTTACACCCATTATGACTATAAACTTTATAGTTTAACGAGGATTGCATTCCAGTTTGAGCTGCATGCACTGCATGTATTGCGTTTTGTATTACTGAGTTAATTATAGTAAATATACCACGTTATGTTGGCACGAGAACTTAGGGCACTGGGCAATTTGTTGAAAATGGGAAACTGAGAACAGTCGTAGAGGGATGAAGGACCACCTGTGAACATCTGGTGTTTTAAGTGTCTCTCTCTCTCTGTCTCTCACCGTCTCCCTCTCTCTCTCAATAAAGGACAACTAAACAGGTAGGAAAATTAATGTAAGAGCTGGACGCAGTCCTGTAACACACATCTCAAGAGTGTGTCCTCATTTAGCCCTAACATACACACGTCATTACACGTCCCAAGGCAGGTTTGCAAGAAAATGAAAGTATCTCGGAAGATCTCTAAAATCTTTTACTCAGCCCTATCTCACGAGACGCTTTTACATGCTGTGTTTAAAGATAGATTAATTATTCCCATAATACAAAAGGGTGTTGTATATGTAGTTGAAAGTAACGATGCCAAGACACAGAAAAACTGTTCTTTTGAAGCTCATCCAGTTTAACATTAAATAATTAAATATTTAGAGCATACAACTATTCAGTGATATAAAATTCAATGCGTCTTAGAGACAGATGCTAATTGTCACTTTTTAGCCTACTCCAGTTATTTAATCCCAAGGTTGGTGTATTTTTGAAAGATACATTTTGTATAAGCACATACCCTTACAAAAAGCTATAAAACAGCTACTGAATATTTCCGTTATTGCTCGAAAAATGTGACAACCAAAAGCTAACAACGCTGTTGAAATGCATTTGTGCAACTGAACGTTTTGGTCAAAACCTTATAGTTAAACTGAACTGAAGTGAAGCCGTAGTGACAACTTCCCCGTGTGACAACTAACACCGGTCTCCACTATTCATGTCACATTGGTTAACATAGCCTTAAAGAATAAAAGAAAGATTCTCTTGCCGCGACTGAGAAGTTCCCACTGTCACGGTATAGCTGTAGAATTGTGTATTGAGGCTTTTGTCCAGTCCTCCGGGGTGTCTGCAATGTGTCTAAACATATGCGGTCATGAGGAGGTCACTAGACGTGCTGCTGCGTCCTAATGATTAATGTTATCTTTTCTATAGAGAAATGGCATTCATAGATACAATTCGTACAATACGGTGAGACGATAAAATAAGCATGTTTTACCGTCATCTAAGATTATTTGTATTATTCTGAATCTTGAAACATTGTTTTTGTTATATCGTTGAACAACTAGCTTAAAAGAAACAGAGATGAAGGTCCAACAATTCGTTTATTAGAAATCAGCGCTTTCCCTACAAACATCTACTGCATGAGAGTAATATTTGGTGTTATTTTACCCATAACTGAATTTAGTTTAGAGATTAGAGAAAATAAATATATACATATATCGCAAACATATATTCAACTATAGTCCTGCTGTATTTAAAAATCAAGACAATTCATAAAAACTATTGACATCACAATGCAATGCATTATTCTATCTATGGGTCACCTGATTTTATTTATTTATTAACGTGCAGAAACATGCAATCAGGTTACTATATCTAAAAGAGGTAGAGAGATTTATGTTTGTTATGAGTTGTGAGATAAATCTGGAGCCACTGTCAACACGACACTTTAAACAATCTGTAACACACACACACACACACACACATTAAACAGGGGTTTGTTATATTTTACACCGCGAGTTAAATCAACAAAGAAAAGTTTAATAAAAACTTGTGAATTCTCTGTACAGTTCAGCCAGTTTATTTAAAAGGTTCATACTGTTAACAGTTACACAGGATATCGAATCTAATACAACACAACATCTTCCATCGTTCCTGGACTTAACCCATATTTGCAAGATGCTGCTTAAAATACATAAATAAATAAATATCCAATGGGTATTAACAAATTAATTAGTTGCTTGGGCAGAAAGAATGAAAAGGATATGATTTTACGAAAAAAGAAACTATTACGGTAACTTATAAATGCACATAAGAGCTGGAAAAAAAAACAAATCTAGAATATCATTACCAACAGTTTTAAAATCACATGACTTAAAGAACAGCACAACCCATTTAGTAGTAAATAAGGTTTTATCTACCACAAATAAATTTGGGTTACTTCATAAGCTATTGGGATTGCTGAAGAAGGCAACAGGGCAACACCACACACTTGCGTGTACGACCCTTTGTTTCATTTCTGTTATTTCCAGCCTTTTTCTTATTTTCGTTTTTCGCCTCTAGAGAGGCTATCTTTGCATGGAATGGCTAAAGTGATGTTTTATCGATGTTTTATGCAGCTGTTTGTGTCAGCAACCACAAGAGCGCAGAAGGCAGGGAGGAATTATAAAAGGGTTGACACCCAGAGCGACCGGCGCGCTTTTGTGAGAGAAAGAAAAATGATTTATTGCCAGCAACGTGGTTCAAACAGAGTTCACTGAGAATTGTAGTGTACCGGTGGAGGCGCTGAGTTATGGTCTTGCTGAGCCACTACATCAAAGATTCCTTTTCAGATTTAGTGAATGGACCCAGCGGCATGAGACAAGGCAACAAACCTTCCTTAATTAGAAAATTCCCAAGATCACAAGAGTTTTAAGGGTTCGGTTTTATTTAGCCTGTAAAAATAGTATTGTTGTTTATAATAAAAATAAATAAACAAACAAACAACAAACAAATAATAACAATAATGATGATAATAAGATTAATAATTGGAAATAGGTTTAAATAGCATTTATTGAATATCTGTTTCATCTGCGGTTATGGTACGAGTACACTTGTATTCCCTGCACACTCGGTGCGGTAATATTTCATGTTAATGGCGCAGCAGCTCGGCAGAATCTGGACTTGTAATATGCATAGTGAATGCTTCTATTTGACAAGGCTTGTGACAGCAATTTACTGAACTCAAAATAACAAATCGTTGTTAAAACAAGATTGATTTTAACCGTACAACCGAAGAGGATAGCCCCATGGCTTCTTGATATTCTTCTTTAATAAATCGAATATTAGCGGTCCGTTATAGCCTGACTAGATGAAACGTGTGAGCTCAAAATATAAGACAATTGTTTTAATTGCTGTTGAGAAACGAGTAGGAAGTCTAAGTTGAATCTTTTGGAGCTGTACAATGTCCAGAGTAATGCTGTATATGTGTGAGGGATGAGATTAATATAATTCAAACAGTCCACACTAAACTTGCTTATGCGTGCTTATAGGGTCTCAGACGATTTTCAGCAGTTTATAAACAAAAACATCCATGAATGAAAGACTAAGTCGTTATACTATCAGCAATTGTCTTTGAAATTAGGTATGTCGATGACAGAATCAAGTGTCTAAGTAAATACTCAAACAAGTCACCGTGCAGAGCAAATGAAAGTGGAATAGTCCTTGGGTTTTCAGTCCCTGTGCACAATTAATCACAAGTTTGAGACAAGCGTTTGTGGTGCTTTTCAAAGCTTTCAGTGTGCAGAGGCCTATTATGTTAGGGCAGAATTCAGTCGGCCTTTATTAAGGGAATATTAACCGTTTCGTAGACAATGTTACAAATAAGTAGCTGTTTTAATTTAGTGATGAAATCTAATCCATGTTGTTCGATAGGTGTCTGATAAACAGCAGTCTGTGTGGTGCGTGCGTGCTGAAGGTTCATGTTCAGTCATGAGCATCATCCTCCCATCAGCTAGATGACATCACAAAGCTAAAGACAAAGACTAATTATGCAGTGAATGGAATGCTACTTGGTTTTATAATACATTTAAAAGTATTACAAATTACTTTAAAACAACAAGTTATCGGACTCCAACAAGTTCCTAAAGCCCTTAAAATCTTCCCTCAAATTTCCCTGTTTGGTCCAAATTCAGGCTGTTCCTTTTCTTTGTTCATCTAGACGTTGTTTTAAATAATAGACGAAGCAATTCTCACAGTGGACGATGACTGAAAAACATTTCTTTGGTTACCAGAGGGTCTTCGCAGCTGTAGTGACATTGCCAATGTAATGGAAAAGCGCATTTCATCTTTACACGCTATCTTTATTTACGATTAGGATTTTTTCGACGTGTATTGTCAGTAGGCTACAGTAATGATAGTCAAATCCCTTTGTTTGACCACACCCATTAATTCTACTGATGTCATTTTCATCTGGTCTAAACGAGACGAACTCTCACAACATATCACTAAAAAGCTCAAAAAACGTCCTATTTGGAAAGTTTCACGTAACGTGTTGTAATTTCTTTTACGTAATTGTTACATTTCATAATAACATATGGGCAACTAAAAGATAAACGTATAGCCAACGTAAACGTAAAACAAATCTGTGCGCTTCTGCTGACAAATATTACGCATTGCCTACACACCGGCATGGCTGTTTGCGAGATTACAAAAAAGTTACACAAAACATTTACGGTGCGATATTAAAACGGTAAAGCCTTAAAAGAACAATTATTTAAATATGACACATAAGTCGATTACTTTAAAATACCTTCCGGGCGAGGACAGAAAAGTTTTTCACGATTTTAAATAGTGTTTTATCATTATAAAATATTATTACGAAAACAAAGTCTGCATTCTGGAATCCATTGTGACAAATCTAAAGAGACCCGATCCCAGACATGCACGTCTTTCCTCTCTGTCCAAATCTCTGCCTCCCTCCCACCTATCTGCTCTCTGAACTCTGTCAGCACGGTAATGGGATCATCTCTGAGCCCTTCTCATTTCTTTTCGTTTGTCCGCAGGAAAATCGCCCGCAATTGCAAAATAGTTAGAAGAATGCGGAGGAAAACGCACTCAACGTTTGGTCGCTTTCACGCACTTTGCAACTCGAGCAGTGAGTGCGCGAGGCTATTGGAGGAGGGTCTCACGTGACCGCGCTGTTTACCCTTGTTGGCAAACAATTAAAGACCCGAGTGAGTGTACTTTTATGTCTTTCTTTTTACACCTTGTGTAATTAAGTCAGCCCGAGTGATCAGTACTACTAGAAAAATGCATAACGTTTTGTTTCAGGAACCTCACGTTAGAAATGTATTCTTGCACAAGACATGTTTCAACAAATCTCATCTCTGTTCCATGGAGCATCATTTCTCCTCTTATGTTCTGCAGGAGAGCACTTTTGCAAAGACACAACGTGGCGATGCAAACAAGCATGCAGCTCATCCCTATGAAGGCCGAATGTGGAACTTGAAACAACTTTCATTTGATGTTAGCCGCCCTGCGAATGAAACACCGAAGATGAGATATGTGGACCGGTCGGATGGAGAGCCTTTTATGGTCAATACTACGCTGTCAACTTCCTGCTCTTCAACCCAGAAGTTTTACCCTTGGATTAAAGAACCATTCTTAAATTGGGAATCCATTAAAGTCAGGAAATCAGGTAAGAGAAGATTGGAGTAAATTAGATATATTGATTTGTATTAGTTAAAAATACCCACTTAATCTGATCAGTAAGTCATATTTTCATGGATACTGAATAACAGCTGTGTCAGATTTGGTTGTATGTCAATGTGATTTGTCATTTAGACTCTGATGTCAATGACTGACATTATTGGGAAGCAATGTTATTAATCAATTATCAATGATTTTTCTCCCCACCCCCTCCCTCTCCCTTGGCTATATTATCAAAATATATGTTCTACTGTGTAAAAAAGATCCCCAAAATAAAAGTAAAAATGTATACAAAAGAATATCTAAAAAGTAATATTTTCAGGAGGCAGTTGCTCTCTGAACTTGATTAACTTTAAACCTAAAGAGAGCAATAATAAAAGAAGGGCTGCAATAGGCAACTGGATATTGTATGAATATTTTTCTGGGTCACACAGATAGTACTGATTCCCTTACTTTAGCACAAGACGCATTCTTACATTTATTTTAGAGAATAACTTTTCCAGAACATACACTAGAATTACACTGTGGTGTAGAGCAGAGAATATCAGTAAACAAAAGCTGACATGGCAGATATGAGCATGTGAGATTTAAACCCAGGATTATATGTCCAGTAGTACAACTGACCATAAAGATATAATACTAGTGTCTACTGAAAGAACTTTTGTTGATAATAAGGACAATGGATGAAAAATAATCCACACACAAATCATCAGGAATCCAACCACGGTACGAATCATAGGAAATGGATAATTAACTCTGTGATTAGTTTACCAACAGTGGTCTTCCCACAGAAAGTGTGCTGTATTTTCACTACACTGGTTTATTACTAGGGGTTTAAACTGGCAGCTGAGCATATTTAATGATGTCATGCTACATTTTCTCCAGTTTAGGCAGCGAAAAGACATTCTGATAGTATGCTATACATTGCAACCTGTTTCAATTTTATTTTAATCTAAAGCCTATTAATATTCTGGCACAGGTGTTCTGCTCAGTTTCTAAACCTGAGAGATAAAAAACATTTAATCACTCTTCTATTCAATGCTTCTATCTGCATGTTTCAGGTGATTCCAGGTACAGCAGAAGTGCAGAAGGTTCCTGGAAGAAAGAACTGTGGGATGGCACTTGTTCAGTAAACAACAGTAAACGTCCTCGTGCATCATTCACCTCCTCCCAGCTACTGGAGTTGGAGAAGGAGTTTCATTTCAGCGCATACCTGTGTCGTCCACGGAGACTTGAAATGGCTGCGCTACTGAAGCTTACTGACCGACAGATTAAAATCTGGTTCCAAAATCGTCGCATGAAGTGCAAGAAAGACCACAAGGAAAGGCTAAAGGCAAAGTCCTCATACCCTTGGCTAAACACTGGAAACCAGCTCTCTGCTAGCACCGCAGTGAATGCTCCAGTACCATCAAAATTCCAAAACCTCTACGAGAAGCCACCAATGTCCATCATAAACTACGCTCAGAGCTATTGGTAAAACTTTGATGGCCAGAGACTTGTTTTTGTTTTCAGACTTCAGCTGTCTTAATTCAGTACTAAATTATGTAATTCCAAACTCTTACATCACCAGAAACATGCCTGTTCTGTTACTGGTCATTCCACTCAATGTAAAACTCACTAACATCATACTCATAATAAAAGAAAGTCAGGATTTATTGCCAATCTACAAGATGAGTTAATATGAAAGAGTTGCTTAGCCAAGGTCATTCTAAACCAGATTACATGTTATCAGCCTGTACACGGCAAAACAGCTAGTGTCCATTCTGCATAAACTGCTATAGTAATATCTCTGTAAAGCTCCATGGTTTATTGCACATGGAAGCAAGTTTATCTCCTGGGCACAGACAGTATGATCTTGAAAGGGCAATCATGACTGTGAATGGCCATTAACATTGGATAAAACTTTTGTACGTGCGCAACATATTTTTATGACTCCCTAAATGATTAGGTATTTTTCCCAGGGCATGCACTTCAGTTCCCTTAAGAAAAAGATTTTGATTTTTATGTGTAAATATTCAAATATTATTTAAATCTTACTGTTAATTTCTCATTGACGCTATGATGATTATTCTGAGTTTGACCTCACATGACTTTTAAAGGTGAAACTGCTGTGGTTGTATGATATTGTATGTAAATGTGTACTGGTTGTTGGACTGACAAATGAGATAATCACTCCTGCAACACAACAAGACTAATCCGCTATTTCACAATGATAAATCAATGTCAGAATGTACAGTATCCTTGCATTTATAATGTGCGTTGACTAGATTTTTATGTATGCATCATTACATTCATGCAAAAGTGTGAACAAGCTGGAATGTCATTTAAAAACGTATTCTAGGTTTTACCACCTTTAGCCGATTAGTGGTAAAAAATGTAATTTGTCCATATTTGATTAAAAGCATGCGTTTCAAAATTGAACATTTGTTGTGGTTAATTGAATCTCTCTGGATAATCAATAAAGGTGAATGTTGTGAACGTAAATGATTTGTCTCAATGCTATCATTGCTATCAACCTTAGTTTTCAGTATCTTGCCAACAACTTGAAGTGAATCTTAATTCAGCTGGAAAGTGAATTTCTAGTTCTTACTTTGATACTTTCTGCATTAAGCAACACTGTACTTTATATTCTTAAAACATAGCCTTACATATATGCCTTCTTCCGCCCCCGCCTACCAACCTCACAACATTAATCATTTAGACAAGCCGCTCTCTCCCTTTCTCTCTCCCGAGCAGCTTCACAAGCGCTCAACCCGCTGGGCGTAATGACAGGCAGAGCACTTCTCTTCCAACCTTCTAACACATCCTTCTTCAATATGGGAGCTGAAGCTCAACCAGATTTGGTTTTGTTCTTTCTTCAAATGACAGTGTATTTTTACATGTTAGCAGAAGTGCACTACAGCGGTGTTATCTGTGAAGAGGCGACGCTTGTGGGCACCGCCCCTGGCAGGGTGGGCGATGACTCATTTTGATTAATTATGTTTAATTAGGGTGTCGTCGTGTGTCATTTTATAAGCCAAGCAAGGAAGAGCAAAAATTTCCCTTTTCAAAAATATTACCTTCAGCTAAAACTTGAACTAATTGAGCAATTTCAATTTGCCCAATCTCGGTCATTCTGGGTGAATCAATCTAGACGCATTATAATTGGTAGCCTAACTGATTTCAACACTATCACACAATCACAAGATAAATCATTAAACTAATTGTTAAAATTCTCAGTCTGCTTGTTTCTGGATACAGATGACGATGCACCATCTACAATCAAGAGGATGGAAAGAGCTTTTTATTTCATCTGATTAAAAGAACAAATGATTCAGAGAGGCTAAATCACAAAGCTTCGATTTTGTTAAATTTCTATTTTATTCACACCAGAATAAATGATAACAAAATTTACCGATAGAAGGAAAGCGTGTGAACTCTTTATACGAGTGGCTGAGAAAGAATGAAACTGTGTGCTGTGCTGCTGAATTTACCATCCATCACCGCATGGCAATGCTCCACATGCAAAATAGGTGCTGGCCTCCCGGTGGCCCCTTAGAGCGACTTAATGGAATGCTGAGTGCTTTTCTGTATTTAAACTGTATCCAACCTGGACTATAAGCATGGTTAAAAAGAATACAAAACTCATGCACTGCCACTGAGATATATGCGCACATGCTTAGTTTAAAACTAATTATACATAATAAACACACATATACCTGTACACACATACACACGTTAGCTTCACTATATGAGTGAGGCCATTTCATAGACCTAATGATATTTTCTTATTCCATACCCACACAAAAACATGTCCCCGACTATTTATGAGTCAGTAAAAAGTCTTCATAAGTATGTTAGTAAGAACAGTTGAACCTGTACATCTTCCATCCTGCAGTTCAGCTCAAACGCTAATCAAATCCACCTAAATCTTCTTATCAACATCTTTGTTTTTGTTTGAAAATTACAGGCAGGTGTTTGAACTAAACTCTGCAGGAAGGAAGATATCGAGAAGCAGCACTGAGCATCTCTAAATTAATATAACAAGAGAGAAACTCGGTTAGGAAGGCTCAGAGGAGCTCACGCACACGGTAAGCATCTAATCCGTGCTGCTGTGAAGCAAAGTGCTACAAACAGAAGGAACACTAAACAGCATCAGACCTAGTTTTTATAATAGACTTCCTGCTCAGACCAGGCAGTGTTTCCATGACGCAGCCCAAGGAGGTCTGTAATACCTGCAAAAAGCTACCCATGTTCCCATTCATCTCAATGACAGTCGCTCTGCTGGTGCAGGAACCAGTGAAAGCGCGCAGTTTTAAAACAGGTTCTGTGAGCGCTTGAGCTGCGAATGCCACATGACATCACTTTGGAAAATGACATCATGTGAATAAAAATGCAAGCACTGCTGAACTGTGACAGATCCTTTTAATTTTTTCATAGAGGCACTAGTAAATCATTTAGTACTATAATGGTATATTTGTAATATACATGTTGCTTGTAGAAAAATATATTTTGTTGTAATACATGCTTTGATTTGAAGAGCTATCAACAAAGACCAGAAGGTGTAGTTACGACATCAACCCAGCAGGGGCTAACTGGAAACCAGCTGAACCTTAACCTTTAACTGATGTGGCCCCAGGTGGGAATTCTGCTTATAAACTTCATCAGATCTAATTAAGACAAAGCTGTATCAGTTAAAAGAACAGTACAAGTACATTGCATTCCCGAATCCTTCACTTAGCACAATATGTAATCCATTTGGAGAAAATTAGCCACTAAGCAACTTCACTTGGAGTGTTCAGGAACATGGATTTACTGGACTGACTTGAAGAGAAAAGAAGAAAGAAAGACAGAGCCCGAGTTGGATTCTTTACATTCTTGTGTGCATGGACTGACCAGCCGTGATTTATGAGCACATTAAGAAGCATTACACGACCCCTGGCGAAAGATCGCAGAGGATGAGAGAGCTTGCAATGGCCACTCACACAATAAAAATACCTATTTTTAGGCATTTAAAACCACACGGGGTGTACAGCGCAAACCCACGGCACGATACGGCTGCATTGATCCAAAACTGGCTCTGATGGAATTGAAGATCCTTTGTGTCATGAAATATATATGGGTTACCAAAATGACAGCTATATATGAAGTGCATTTCTCTAAAACACTTAAAAAATTAAGGGTCACCTATCAGTCATGTTTTTTAACATTGATACTGTTACTTTAATTCAATTACTGTAAACGGCTCACATTACTGCATATAGAATGGAAAACAATTTTCTGCTTTATTGTATAATAGAGCTTCAGCCAAGCACATACATCTGGGTATCATTGAGAAATATTACACTAGTGATGTCATTCTGTGTTTTTTTAACACACACACACACACACACACACATTAGGTTTCTATACTTTATGGGGACTTTTTTTTAGACATAATGATTGTTACACTGTACAAACTGCATATTCTTTATCAAACAGTATTTATCAATATTCCCACTAGAAAATCATCAATATTACTATGCAACCCTGATATCAGCAGGTAATAACACTACTAGTTATTGGCTTCTCTGCATCATACAATTTCTTTTCATCTAAAGGTCAGTTCTTTTAAATCCCCCATTACTTTTTCCAATAGAGTCTTTTATTGATCTGAAAGACTAAGCTAGGCCGACACTAACACACTTCCATCAGCTGGTCATCATCTTCACATCCCAATGCAGCACACAGAATGAGATTACAGAGTACTCTCCAAATAAGTTCATACTTAGAATTATTGAAAAATCAGCGGCACGGCAGTCGCCGGCGCGCACCACCTGACCCGCGGGACACCGTAAATACATCACATTCCAGATTTAGTTAGTAATCCCACAATCTAGTTAAGGATCTGGAAATTGGATCTAATCAATTAATTCTAAAGTCAATTTGCATAAGAGATGGTCCACCGGCCATTAAAATTCACAATTTGTCTTCAAATATCTCATGGCCGGCTACAATTTTAGAAATTAGAAGATACAACATTATATATTATAATGAAATATAGGTCCTCTTACCAATTAAAAGAAGGGGATCGGCCTCTGTGACCACACTTTACCATACAGACTCTCATTAAGGATTTAAACCGTCAGACCTAATGCTTACACAGGTAATCACCGAGCGGCACATTCCCGGTTATCTTTCCGAAGCATTAATCAATAGTAATTTCAAGCATTTTATTAGGCAGCTGAAACACAAGCTGTGCTCAGACCTCTTCTAATCATAAACAAGGTGCTGACTCTGTATGTGTGACCTTTGGCAAATCCAGTCCATTCTTTTCCATTAACCCAGCCAGCTTTGCCATTTCTCTCTCTTTCTGTCTATGTCTCTCGCTCTCGCTCCGTCTCTCTAGGAGAGTTCTCCTCTCAGTCAAACCTGCTTTTATTGCGGTTCGCTCAGAGGGATTGTTAAGTATCAATTCTTAGTGTCACCTTTGTGGGTTTTATTTATTTGTCGGCCTGCTGGTACGGAACGCAGTGCGTGCATCACTCAGGTAGATGGATTATAATTCACCTGCAAGCCCTCATCAATCTGAACAATTTGACTCCCTGCATCACGTACAACTGTTACTGTCATATTAAAGCACTGCATTATCAAGATCAATGGCTTTTTAAACACGCTCCGGCTAAAGGTGATTGGTGACATTAAATAAAATAGGCAGATGATGCTCTTACAAAACAATTACCATAACATACACTCCGATGTTCAGGATTAATCAAATTACACGTTTTCTACATAATCAACACTTGATTTCACTGAAAGTGGTTCTCAGTTCACAGATCTGGAATATTTTGGTCCATAAAGAATCAAACAGCTCTTCTTTCTTGGATTTAAAGCGAATTTCATCCGTACTGGAACAAAGAAGAAGAGGCATATGGCATTGCAATGACAAGCGCTTTTCTTCCTACCGACTGTTAACCCTGCTAATGTCCCCAGTAAGGAGCTCCGGAGGCTTTGGAGAGGATACAGCAGTCTATGCTCGTATGACAGATGGTTTATTGTCACTTTGTTTGGGCTGTTGCCTGCTGGGCTCAAGTAGGAAGTGAAGACCGGAAGCATTCATATTTTTACAGACATATACTACGCTAAGTGAAGTACATGGTTGTGGCAGGGATTAGGCGCCGTAGAGCTGTTTCTGCACACGCCTGCTGGGATCTCTGTGTGACTGTAAGAATCAGCGATGCATCCCATTACCGCACACCTGGTCACTATGTACTTTGTGGTGTTGGAAAAACAACAATTTAGTTTTTTTTCCAAGTGGTGATGCTCCATATTGTTGTCTATTCCTGAAGGAATATGGCTTTGGCAAAGATAATAAAGTAAGCGGTATATTAAAAAAACACTCTAAAGTTGTGTAAGACAGACAAATTATGAAATATAAAGAGTGACAAAATGTCTTTAATAAAGTTTGCAGTCATTGCGCTTTGTTATCTGAGTTATCTTGCTTAGCTCGGGTAAAACGCACCAGTGCAAGTTTAAACAATCACCTTGTCAGCACGACGATCAATCAATTACTGCTGCTGACATTATCAATGGCTTCATCAGTTCACACTCTATTCTTCTGTCTTGCTCACTCTCTTAAGCTTAAATTATACAATAAGAAGAAGCTAAACTTTCTTTTCCTGCACAGATTAAAGGCGAACAAAGCCTGTGTTTATACTATGTAGGGCATCACACACTATTACAAAGAACGTCACGTCTAAATAATTATGATTAGTTTCAACAAACCATCAGTTATCCTAGATAAAAAAATTAGCATGAACAGGAAACAAATATTCAACAATTTTTAGTCTGTTCTGTTCACTTCTGTCCGCCTCTCTCTCTCTCTCTCTCTCTCTCTCTCTCTCTCAGGACGCTGCTCCTTTGGGCTCCTCTTTGGCTGCAAGGTGTGTTCCCCAGTGATAAAGTAAGAGGTGTACACAAATGCATAGATTACCAGCCCTTAACCAATCATCTGAGACAGGCCCGCTCTGCATTAACAGCAACGACCTTTCTGCCAGCGGTGACAGTCATCTGTCAACACTGTCTCACTCCTGGCATTTTCAGGGCTCAAAGATGAGAAATAATTAGGCCCAACAGACCTTTAGGGTTAAATCAGGGACACGAGTCATCACCAGCTACATCATTTCAGAGTTCTGTCACAGGGTTCAGAGGTCAAAATCAGCCAATGATACGATCGTGGCCATGATCCCCCGGCTCGGTGGCAGGATCACCAACCGGAGAAGAGGTTATGAGAGAGATGCCCCTTTAGGAAGAGTGATACACATTTAAAACTCACACACTGGTTTTATCATCACCCTGCAGTTATCGGGGTAAAGAGACAGAGAGGTGAACATGCGTGTAATTAACAGACCGGTCACAGTCATTTGCTGTAGAGGTGACAATTGTGCTTGGACTTAGGAGCACATGGTTTATTTCCCTACGCTGCCAACTTTTTAATAGCATCTGACAGTGGCCAGAAATAGCTTGGATGTGGCAAGGTGGTATTATTTGGTCTCTTTCCAGTCAGTAAAGACAATAAATGAACATTGTCTCACCTTTTTCTGAACACGAGCCAAGACTATTTACCCGTCATCTGTCCTGGCAAATATGCGCATTGATGGGACACAAGCTGTTTAGCACTAAGTGTGGCAGCTTGCTATAACTTGTTTACCTCGAGCTGTTTCACTAAGGTCAAAGTCTGCAGTAAACACATGGAGGTTTGTTCAACGCTGCTACGTCTCAAGGTTCATACTAATCAAACATATGGCACGAAAAGAATCTAATAAACCCTTAATATTTGATCTTTATAAAATGAAAGTAAATAACATTAAAATTCAGCCTAAAGCAAATATATCTTATCTGGACAATAAAAGTGTGTATAATCTTATTGAGGTGAAGCAGTGCACACCTGTTTTTTATATACCCTGCAGCCAAACACTTCTGCAACTCCTACCTCACCCCCCTTCACCAGCCCCCCACCTCCTCATGCTGAAACCTATTACAGAAATACAATTTCTAATGCCTTCACACAGGCCCGCGATCGACTGCAAACAAATTTATATTCAGCCCGTAAACAGAGAGCAGCAGAGATTTATTTATTGAGCGGAGAGGAGAGAAACAAGCTAGCGCGTGAACCCTGGGTAACCCCACAGCTGACATAAAGATGGATAAGTGTACCATGCAAATGTACAGAGGGAAGGGATATATTGCACTCCGTCATTCAGTGCATTGCTGCCTGTAGAATTCCATTTATTCTTCCAGCTGGGACCAGATCTCTGGGGTTGTGAGTGCACAGTTATACATTGATGATTATTTGAGATTGTTTTTTAATCACTGCAGAGCCCTAGTAAAACTCTTTATAGGTCATAGAAGTGGAAATTCCTCCTTCTGCCCTGGCCAGTAGCTTTCACAGGTGGCTGTAAAATGCATACATGCATGCAATATTGTGATTATTTGGTTTATTATACTCATGTGATTTTTTTTATTCCCATTTTTACTAAAATATGCCAGATTTATAAAAAGAAAAAAACATGTAAACCAACACTTTAAAATGCGGGGTTGTTTTCAGCCCAAAGCTGGAAAACATATGGCTTATAGAGTAACTTATGATGGGTTCTGTCAATATTTGACCAATATTTTAAGTGTGTTTATTTAATTTTAATATGGCCATATATAAATAATAATACTCAAAGTTGCACAAGCAAAGCTAAGGATGTTAAAATCTCAATACTACACATATAGGCTACCGATACTTTATATATTCATTGCATTTCAATTTGCAAGAGGCAATCCACACAAATCACGTTCAGTGCGCAACGCGGACACGCGCTTTTATGACACATGCTGCAACAAAACGGAAATAACTGCAAACAGCAGTATTAGCCTAAATGCTACTGTATTTGATATAAAACAAAATAAAAACAATGAAATGACCACCGTGGCATAGTATTAGCATGATATCCAGACAGATGTGTCTAAAAAAAAACATCAAACAATCTATGATTGTTATTTCCCAAGGCTTCTTCTGATTGGTCGCAAAAGCGAAGAGCGCCTGGTGTCAAGAGTTGAACTTTTAACATGAGTGACAAAAAAAGTAGCGATAAAACAGCGCATTGGCCAATGTCATCTGTATATTGCATGCTTAAATAGAAAAACTATTAAAAAAGTATAAAATAAGTCAAGGTGTGTCTCTTTTGATTAAAGTGATGGCCAGGTAAATACCAAAAAACGTGTTAAAAAGTGGTTTTAATATGTTTACGATATGAGTGTGCATGTCTGATTCTTGTATTTTGTAAATATGAACCATAGTAATATTAATCTAATATTGACCCAATAACAACTTGCATACATCACTGAACCACTGAAGGTACAAACCAAGCCTGTCTAAAGGAACAAGTGCTACCACTTCTCTTGGAGATTATATTTCTGATGTTCTCTGTAATGCTCTTTGACCCTCAGTAATTTAGAGACAGCTATATCCAGAAGAACATCAGGTAGTATAATGTTTCAAGTAATCGTTTTGAGTATGGTAAATATATATGACGTTTTTATAGAGTGAAAATGTAATCAGTTAACAATTAATAAAAAAAAATCAAATTGGTCTATATGAAATACAAACTACTTGTAGGGATTTTTACAAACATTAGCCTACAGTTGCCTACATGTTAAAAGTGGAAAACAAAAGGTAAAAATATATAGTAGCCATCTCTTAATATTCTTAATAAATATTTCTGGGTATTTTTATCTATAATATTTAAAATGCACATTTTCAGGTAATCTAGCAAAACATTTTTACAGCTACAAAAATGACAGAAATCGTAGGTTATTAAATACCATGGAAATATTATTTTGTTTTACATTAAACAGCAATATCTAACAAATGTATATTTTAACACGTTATTGATTTTGTAAAAAATTAAGAAATAAACATTACCCGGCAAACCCTTTTTAATATAATGCGGTTCATTATGGCAGAGGCAGCTGCTAATTATCATTTGACCGACGAATGACCCTGCAACGACAGCTGTTTAGAGCACAGATAATCCGTAAGAGATCTCCTCATACAATGACCTTATAATTCCCTTTTAACATAATTTCTACTGTTAGGTTACATTCCCCATGACCTACAATTTAAAAGAGAGCTTAAGTTTTGCCTTAAGTATGTACACACCGAAGAAATGCGCTTAGGATGCCTGTTTGTCAGATAAAGCGATGGCCATAGAGAAGACGAAGATGGTGAGTACAGAAAGATTTTAAACAAGCCAAAAAAGACATGGATGTGTTTACATGGATTACCTGAAAGTATAAATACAACGTTATGAGAGCTAATCACACTTCCTTGTCATTTTAAGTTTCAAAGAAAAGTAGTTACAAGTGCCAAATGTTTTATTTTTATATGCGTAAATCACAAGAGCCATGGTTTCCTGTTTACAGCCGACAATAGTTTAACAGATTATTTCCTCATATTATTATTCATTTTAGGTCAGCTAAGGCTACTACTGACTAAAAATATCTAGGCTACATCGATTTTTTTCTGCGCGTGCTAATTTGAAACTCGGATATGGGCCTTCTATAAACCAGCAAACACGCACAATTCACGTACAAAAGCAAAGACACAATCTGTTAAAAAAAAACTTTTGGTGGTAAAATTAACTGTACGTTTTTATTTCTAATTAAAAAACTGCCCTCAGATTTAAAGCATATGTTATATATAAACATGAAACAGTTTATCAATAATAGCCTATACTAAATGTCCTTTTTATTTTCTACATTTCTGCAAAATTATCTGACTACAATCATACAAGAATAACCACATTTCAAAACTACAATGTTCACCATTGTGACTTGAAGCCCTGATGTTGACCCCCCTTTAAACACACACACGCACGCTGGCACACACACACTCCACGGGACCTTATTAGCAGGTCAAGTAAGTAGTCTAAACTTGCTTGCTTTGGTAAATTAACGCTCACTCAGATGAGGGAGATGTCCGGCTATTGGCCAAGAGTTAGAGGGCACGTCATCCCCATCCATCACCGATCCAATGTTTCTACAAGGCATGTCGCTGTCTAGATCGGTGCCTCTGTCCTTACGCGCTCGATGCGTGTTGTCTGAGTGACCGTGTGTGGAGGGACTTTCTGTCGCTTGCAGTTTTGGATGACAATTTGGATAAGATGCAGTTATGAATTCTTATCAAGGGTTCATGGGCGGCGGGGACACTACATCACTTTTCATTAAGGGCTATCAGGCTACGGGAGTAATGCGCCTGCATCAGGACCACGGAGCCAATACTGACTTTCTAAACAGAGACGAGGGACGTGGAAACGCCGAAGCGGATTTTCTTCAATATCATTTGACGCATCTCAGTGCCACGGCCACAGCCGCGTGCTCAAAGCCCTGTGAAAACCCCGGCCATACAAACTCGACCAGACCCCCCTTCCCCCATAATCAAGATTTCTATAGACCACTGCACCCTATTCGACCCCAAGCCCCCTCCTTCCAAGGCTGTGAACAGGGTCTTTCCAGAACGGGCTTCTCGCCTTCCTCAGACACTTTGAGAACTTTCTCCGGTGCGCACTGTGGCCCAGTCAACACACACCTCGATGGCCCAAGACATCATCCTGCAGTTAAGGACAATAACAGACTCGAGACTCTAAACACGTTAAATGAGACATGCCAAAGCGGAAGGACATTCGATTGGATGAGAGTCAAGAGGAATCAGCCACGTGCAGGTAAGTTTAAGAGTTTAACTTATAATGCGGCCCGGTGTAGTCAGACCATAACTTTGGCGTAGAGAACGAGCAACTTATGTATATTAAAGTATAATATTAATTGTGTTTAATATTGTACAGGTTATACATAGACAGTAAGTTGCATATTTTGTTATTTTGTCACATTAACTTTTCTCTAAGGAGAAACTTAAACTTTGTAGTGGGGGTTTCCAATAGGCCAGACACTATGGTATATTTTTACACATACAACTAAAAACTTAGCTCAGATTTATTTTTGTAAATTGTCATAAAGCGTTAGCTTAATCTAACTCTAATATCTAAATATCTCCCTTTTGGCACATCCATGTACATTAACTAGATAAAACAAATAATAAAAAATGTGATATTTGTGGTAGGATTTATTTTAATAATAATTTAGTTATAAATTGCCTAATAGAAACATTTTGTATGTCTTCATTTTTGTTGTTTCTCCTCTTACTTTGTGTGACAAATTGGCTGAGGCAAGGTTAAAGTAATGCTAACTTTAATATGTAAAAGTTCTGTGTTTATCTGAAAAAGTCATGTAAAACCTAGAAATAATGTACAACTTTCAAAAAATAGCAAAATGGTAGCTGAAGTATGAAGCTTCTGATGAAACAGCCCATCCTCCACAGATTTGGCACGTGTCAAGAAACAGGGAGTTTTGCTTCACAAATAAGGCTGCTCTCAACAAACTAAGAGCTGAAAATCTTTTTGGAGAAATGTTTAAAAATGAAAGCGTGTGTTATATATTTCTCTGCTCTGGTGTTTAAATAGGTCAGCAAACACATGCCAGGATTCCTCCATTTTATAAATAGCAAATTCCATTCTATTCTGTATGTTCATCCTCTTAAAATCCTCATACTGACAAGCAACAGTCCTGGCCATATTTAAAGGAGTCCAGCACCCCCTAGCTCCCTATTTAGAGCCTTCAGAGGAACACTTTCCTGGACAGAGCTCTAAATCTTAATACAGACCAATGTTTACAGGCTGCAATTAATTTTCTATATTGAATGCTGGAAAATGTCTGTCAGAATCGTACCATAATCCTTAAGCAGAGTAATGATTGTATAGGTCTGTGTTTAATGCGGTTCAAATGTGAGTTACTTGACGTGTGCTCATAAAATGTCACACTTAGTGACATTTGACCTGTTTTATGTCAAAGTATTTCATGTTTGTTGTGAGGGCCTGAGTGTTAAATTGTGAATCACTTGTCCTCTCAATAAATCACAATACATGTAAGAGGCTTGATGGTAAAATGCAAGAAGAGACCTAGATTATTTGTCATTCCCTAAAAATCAGTAACAGTATCGTATGGTTTCCAGACTGTCAGAGAGAAGAATGTCTTCCCAAGCCACAATGATGATGTAAAATATAACTCACAGGCAAATATGTTAGCGAAAAGGTCATTTCAGGCTATTTTTCCAAGTGTCTGAACAACAGCTGTGGTCAGAAAATAGGAAGAAAGGGACTGATTTATCAAATCCTAAAGGATTAAAGGGGGAAAGGCCAGTGTCCAGTTGCAACAAACCCCTTAAGTTAAGAAAACCTTTACTTTTACAAGTAAATGTGTTATCACTAATGACTTTATTAACTTTTGCCAGCAACTACAGGAGTTTACGGTTTGTTCACTGTTATTAAAACTTCTGCTGTTTATCTTTCCGGCGCCTGTCCACCAACAATCACAGAGAGACACATTTGTGTTTGTCATCACGTAGGCTATACATAAAACTTTCTTGAAACTCTTTGCAATACTTTATAGCCATGTGCTTTAGATAACACTCACTCATCGTCACATCAGCCGAAGTCCAATAGTTACGGTAAACTGTATATTTTCCTGCGCTGTTACCTAAATCTGTCATGACACAATGCAAAAAAAGGACAAGAGTTCAGACAGCGAAAGTCAGCTTTTGCAGAGGAAAAAATCATTACTTATGTAGCTTATTGTTAAATAGTCATCTTAACAGAAAATGGGCGAGAGATTACCTGCATTGTGAAGTTCATTGTTTTTATTGGGCAACATTAAAATGTTTCCTATACTCAACATGAATAAAAGCTTACACAGTGTCTAACTGTATTCCCCAGTACAGTGCACATAGTCCCTGTGCGTCATTCTTCAATTATACCCTGACAGCACCTGAATTACTGTGGGCTGGATGCCCAGATGACCGAGGCAATCTGTATCGATCCCACCCCCCCACACCCTCTCTTTTTTAGGCTTAGCGGGCCACGTCATCCCTCTTAGCTGGCTGGCCATTTCCAAGTTTGCAAGTCATTTCTCAAATATTTAGTTTGATTCCTTTATGCCTTGTGGCGACTGCCAATTCTATTATCCAGACACTCATTCATCAGTGTTTTCATATACATTTTTCCTTCCTAAAGAAAATTGCTTAATGACTTTGTATTTGACTGAATTCACTGATTGTTAGGAAGTCCCTGTGAATACTATAGGTGACCTCACAGTTGCCTTTTTCATCTCTATGTTTACTTATAAGATTACGATTGGATTGTAAAGTGAGAGGAAGATAAGAAATAAGTACTCTCAAAGTCAATCAACTATTTTTGGTCTTATTGCTTAAAATCAACTTCCTCTAGGAAGATTGATTAGGCTTTGTGACATGCACAGATTAGTTTATTTATTTGTAAATGCTGCACATTTATTCGACAGTTGCGTTGTCCTACATTTGTGCTACATTTGTTAAGTTTGTAAGTCCTTGACTGCAATGACATGACCACACACACACCATCAGACACATGTTGTGCAGATGGCACAAAGGTTAGAAAGACACTTGCAACTGTAACAGTATGTGAAGGGCTCAGTGTGCCTCTATCACTCCAGGGGCTTTTCCTCTCTGACTCCTCTGTGTGTGTGTGTTGTGTGTTGTAAAAGAATGTGCTACTTCCTGTGTGCTGCAGAAAAACAAACAACACATGCAAACAACAAAACACGGTTTCCCTTAAAACAATTGCTAGTTGTCTAGGTTCAGTTGAACAGCAGGTTTAAACCCTATTCCAAAATTAACACTGTTGTAAAAGACATACAATCTGAAATGTGAATGGCCTATATTGAATCCTGGTTTAAATTAAGTACTGTTTTAGCAGGTTTAGGTTGGGCCATAGCGCCATACAGCACAGCAGTATCTCTTGCATGTTTTTATGACAGACCATGATAGACATCTGCAAGGTTACATAAAACAGACAGTCCAATAAATAGTTCAAACAGACAGAGGTCAAAGTTACACAATCACACACTTCTACACTATGAAAATTACCTTCACCAGACAGCCTGCATATTTTAGAAAATATCTTATGGTAAAATAACACTTTAATATAATGTTAAACTAAAGATTAAACGAATATCACTGATAAAACTGACATGATTCATTCTGTTAAAGGTTCATAGAAGCTTTTGTATTTAAAAAAGTTATTAAATATAGTATTTGGGTGTTTTTGTTTGATAACTTCGTTTAATAGACCATGTAGTTTTTGATTGTATTGATTGTAATGTTTTGATATGATTTTTTATGCCCTTTATGTAAAAAACGCACATAATACCTTTAATAAATAATTTAAAAATTATAATTAAATGTGTACAAACGTAGAATTTTTTGGGGAGACTTAATCTTTTACAACGGACCATTAATAATTAATAAATTACAATAAATGAAGACCCAGCCATTAAAAAAAGTGTTTGACGTGTTTTCGAATAAAATGACTAAAATTCCTTGTCTACATTCTAATAACGAGCTTTCTTGCATTTAAAAATAAAAATAATATAAAAGTGTTAAATGATAAGAATGTTAAATTTTACATTTCAATAGTATTTACTTCGCATGCTTGGTAAAATAATCATACCTATTGCATTTATGTTTATTTTACAGCGAAGACACGACTAGGAACATGCTCGCAACGGAGCCGGAGCCGGAGACGAAGCCGGACCACGGACGAGATCCTGATGAGAACTGCGCGAGCGGACAGACTTCCAGTGGACTCACGCGAACCAATTTTACCACCAAACAACTCACAGAACTTGAGAAGGAATTTCATTTTAACAAATATCTGACTCGAGCCAGACGGGTGGAGATAGCCAACACACTTCATCTAAACGAAACACAGGTGAAGATCTGGTTTCAAAACAGACGCATGAAACAGAAGAAAATGCTGCGCGAGGGCCTCGTTCCAGGATTTATGATGATTTCTGGTTGTGATGATGATTCACCATCAAACAATATAAAGTCTTGTTCATCTCCTGAGAAAACCACATTTAAGTAGGATAAGACTGTTGGGACTAAAACTTGGACAATCACCTAACATTATGGAGCCAGATTCAAACATTTTCATCAAGAGGGACAATCCTTTGACAACGATCATAAATATTTACACAATGCAAATTAAAGTTGCCCAAAAAATAATTTCTTTCAATCCTATGAAATTAAAGCAGTAAATCTCTAAGATAATATAAATATTTAAAGAAAGTCTCTCACCTGTTGAGGCCAGCAGAATAAAATTTCGTTTCATCAAAATGCACTTATATTTTCTCATGTAGGCCTAATATATTTTAAACGTATCTGTTTTCTTTGCTATAAACGTAAATATAATGCTATCATTTTAAATCTAATTCTGTTATTAAATAACTGGAAAGGTTAATAGGTCTCATTTGATTATTTTCCCAACTTCAGAAACAAAACCAACTCATTTTGTTACAAGAGAAGTGTTGTATATTAATATCATCGTCTATCTTCAATTTTGGTAAGTAGCAAATAAGAACTTAATTTCCATGAAACATTAAATGTTACTGTTGAATGCACCAATATTTTGAAAAAGTATATGTAACGCTAAAGACACAAACTGAATGTATGTTTGGCGCAGAAATGAGACAGATTTTTAGCTAAAATAAAAAAGCAACACAAATACGCATTAAATTAATGTAATACGTACATACACGCGAAGAGGCCCATGTGCACACACACATTTAGAAACCCAACAGGTTTGCTTTCTATCTCCTGTATGCTCTTTACAGACATACTGTGTCTGTCACATCCATGCTGCTTGTGCTTTTATCTGCAAATAAAGAGCGCCGCAAGATGATCGGTGGAACTCGTCTTTCTAAATAATGGCTAAAAGCTGTCAACGTACAAAGTGCCTTCACTTAGTCGTGTATTTTCACCAATTTATTGCTGGAAGAGGTTAAATCGAGTGCCACGGGTTGAACCTTCGCTAAAACCAACTTCTCATTTTGATGGCATCAAAGCACTGATGTGCAGATAGGATAAACAGTGTTGGCGGAGGAATGAAGTGAGACTGCTTTTAGTTATTTTTCTTGGCAAAAGTTGTATTTAAATATCAAATGATTTCAAGGCGCGTGTAGCTAATTGAGATCAGTTACACTTAATCAAAATGTACACACTTTAAAACGTCAAGTAATAATTTCCTCACATCTTTCTCAGTCGCAATGTTTATTTGCACTTTCTAATCCCAGATTTCCCCCTCTGTCACGGTGCTATTCGATGGGTATGGACAGAAATAATTGCTGGAATTACCTTGAATGAGCAAGAAGATTATCGCCATCTCAAACCGATCCATTTATTGATAAGTGGATTTAAGTAGATTGACTTTTAATTGATTTGACTTGATGGGTTGAATAATTACAGCTTTTAAATGGAAGGCATCTTTTCTGTTTTATTGATTTGTTTAAGTTTAATAATTCAAATTAAGAACAGCAAAATTTTAAAAGTTTAAACACTCAATTCTCCATGTTAGTTTAAAAATATGTATAAACCAGCATGGCAAGAGTATTTTACAAATTAACTATTTAAGAAACTGATAGCAAGCAATAAAAAATAGCTTAAATTCGGTACCGTTTTAAAACCGTTTAAAGTTTTATTTTTAATCAATTTTAACAGATTAATTAATGAAATAGGCTAAAAATGTCCTTTCCAGCAAAACTGAAATGCTTTCAAACAAATATAAACCATACACAAATGATATAATGTACTTAATAAATTAATGAAAAAAATACTTCCACAAAAGTGCGTGTTTCGAATATATGTTGAGGTATCCATGTGACTTGGACCTATTGAAACCATTTCACCATGTTAGGAAAGTTATATGTACAAAGCACGACTCGCATGCCTAAGCCTGCTAATATATGCAGTTACTCCAGAATTCACCTTTCACCTCTTGACCTCTGTTTTGCCTGGAGACAGCAGTGACCCGGTTAGTGGCTCTCAGAGAGAAGGCTGCATTATTAATCTGTTCTGTTCTTGCATGTGTCTTCACACTTTTTTATTTTAAAGTGTTTGGTCTCATGAAACAATGAGACAAGCAATGTCAACCTGACATAAAAAGATACACTGAACGGTAGTAATATCAACAATCAATATTAGATTTTATTATTTTTATTTATTTTAAAACTTTTTTATAAATATAAAATATGTTTTTTCATCTTCCCCTTGCTACAAAAAAAGTAAATGTTCTTAGACATTTGTTGATTGTTTATCTTTTTTTTGGTAAACAGGCTAGGAAAAATATAAAAGCTTTAAAAGCTTTTGAACCCAAAAACGAATTAAATTATCATTTTTAATTAGCATTACCATTTTATCAATGTTTATTTTCCTTTCTTAAACTGTGATGACATTATTATGTATTAAGTATATTATTTATTTAAACGTGTGCCTCAATCTTAAACTTACAATTCTCAAGTTTGTTATAAGAAAACTATAAATTGTTTTTTATGATAATGTAGACACGTTAGCGTTTGACGCATGCCAGTTTCTAGCTTTCAGGAAGGAAGTTTTTCTCCAGTATAGCTCATTAGATTTCACCTACACACGTTGATGTGCATTTTAGCTCAGTTACATCCGCACGCAGGGGCTTAATGCCCACGTTATGGCATGTGGGTGCAGAAATAGATAATGTGATCGGATCAAGTATAATCCACACTGCGCTGTTACATCTTACTCAGTAATTCAGAACAAACGATATTACCTCGCCTAGCAATGCTTTTAAGATGATGAACGAAGCCATGAATTATTTTCCGTATTAGGGGCCTATAAAACAGTTGCATGTGACTGAGCAGCAGTGAGACTGTAGGTGCAAACACATCGGACTTTGTGACCTCCAGAAGTTCATGAACAGAAAAACGTTAAAAATGTATAAAAGGCGGAGGCTTCACAAGAAAACACGGATATAAATAAAAACATTTAGAAAAATGATTTAAGTTTGAGTTGGCTCATATATGCTCAGTGATAGATTCTGTCAGATGCATCATTTGCTCGACAAATGACTGTCAAGTTAAAGTTTTATGTACCCAAAAGTGCAGAAGTTTTTTTAGCAATTGGCTATATTCCTGTATTATAAGTATTCTGTAATATAAAGTATAATATGGGATAGACAACACAATTACTGCAACTTATCTCTATTTTCCCGAATAAATAATAAAAAGAATAATAAAATAAAAATAAAACAAACAATCTATAATATATATATATATATATATATAATTATATATAAATAATGTTTGCAATTTTTTAATCATCTATTTGCCAAATCAGTCCCTCCTATATTACAGGCAAAAATCAATCATAAATTTAGTAGATTTTTTTAGTCAATTTAGTAAATTTACAAAAAAACTGAAAATAATATTTTTTACTTATAGGACAAAACAAGTAATTCTGAACATTTCTACAATTTAAGTCCTAATGAAGTGCCCTAAATTTGTTTTCATTTGTCAAACCCCACTGAAAATTCAATGTTTCATCTACAGCCGTTTCTTATGGGTGGTCCCTAAAATGGCTGGTTACTATTGTACACTAACAAAAGAAGACACAGATCCAACACCCCTTTACATCCCAGTATCACACACACATGCACAGTCGATTAAGAAGTGACATTGTTTCTTATGCACTCAGCAGCTAAAATAAAGACCTGACGATCCTTTGTTTGCTTGTCATCGGTACATGTAAATAAAAGCAGACAGAGCCAAGGTCTTCGGACACCTTGCATGCATAACGCACCGGGTGTGTGCACGAAGGCTATTCTCTAGCCCTCGTTTCTCCAACCGTTTACGACTCCTACGAACAGATGTTTGAGGACAGCTTACAGCCTCAGCGAAATTTCTGTGTACAAAGCAAACAGCAGCACTCAGCACTTCTGGCTGGTTAAGAAATCATGCTCTCTGAGAAGGGGGATGGGAGCCTGGGGTCTAGGAATCAGAATGAGGAAACACGACGCTTACCAAGGTGAAACTGTGTCAAGGTTACTTTCAGGTCTTTTTATATTCAGATGTGTGAGGAGCAGAGGTGCCTGGCTGATGTGTGTGTGTGACGGAGTGCGTTTCATAAAGCGTGTGGCCCCAAATCACTTGACTGTACGGCTCTTCCTCGGTAAACGCCACCGGCGTAAATAAAGGAGGCCTTTATGTGTGGTTATTGGGAGGCTGTACTGACCTCTATGGAGCAGTAAGGCGGACTCTCAGGGTTTGGATTGCCCTTTAAAAAAAGATGCAGACGACAATTACAGAGACCTAAAATCAAGACAACAAGAGCGTGTAGATTCTGCTGATGCAGATATTTTTGGCATCTTGGGGTTAAAGAAACAAAACAAAAGGAATGAACCAACAACAGTTATTGGACAAAGGAAGGAAGGGGGAAAGATAAAAATTAATAAGTGTGTTCCTAACCAATACAGAGTACAGTTTTGGTTCCATATATTTTATTCAGATGCATCATTTACCAAAACAAACCTTATCTTTCATACCTTACGTACTGCACGTACTGTGATATGGACAAAATTGTAAAGCAATATGCAAACGAAAGCATATTTGACCTTTCATGTTCATATTTTCTGTTAAACAAAAAAGAATAAATGAGAGCTGCGATGCTTATTTGTCTGAACTAAGCCAAACCCCCCCCACACACACACGCACACTCTCGCACCTTCCTGCTGCCTTTGGTGAGGTTGCCATAGTGACAGCTTCACAGATATACAAGAAGGAGAAGGAGGAGGTGGAGCGGAGATGAGAGGAGCACAGAAAAAAGGCAGAGGAGCAAAGGCAGGGCACGATGGGACGACGTTGTCTGTCTGTCTGTCTTTTGGATAAGCTATTGTGCTCAGTCTTCCTCAATAATGTTTGCAGCCCCTCCTTACACAAAAATAATATAGATACAATGGTGGTATTATAAGAGTCATGCACCTGAGGCTCATTATTTGTGTTAATTTGTTACATTAATTAAACACTGTATCAGACACGCTTTAAAAAGTGATAAATTCAGCAAAAAAAAAATTGTTTATAGATTTTAACGCTTTCAATGAACAACATTATCAATGTGAAGCACGCATAAATAGTGAGAGAAAGCAAAAAAAGGCACCAAAGACTGGCACCAAAGACCTGCTTGTGACCTACAAACGCATCCGTACGAAGAGCTATACTGCATAATAATGAAGTGCATTTCTATTGGTCAGTCGGTGCATAGGGGAAAACCCCTGGTGCTCAATCAACCCACTGTTTTATTTTTCATCTCAACCGTCTTCCATCTTCCCTCCTCTCTCCTATTCATCCATCCCTCCACCGTTCCTCTCCTCCACGTCTCGATCTCCTCACCATTTATCTTACCCTCCCTCTCTCTCGCTCCCTCTCCGGCCAATATCGAGCCGTGATCTCCAGCCCTTCAAAGGTCAAGTGATACAAGGTCATTGGCGGGTCAGTTCAGCTGACTGGCTGACCTCCGCAAGGACTTCTGCCAGCAGCCAATCGCGTGCCGGCGCCTCCCTCGGCGGCATGCCTCCATCCCTGGCGGGCCTTCGGCGGCACGTCACGTGATCATTAACGGACTGAGGCGTCGTGATGGAAATGATTAATGATGCTTTTAGTACCTGTTTAGAATGAAGCTGTCCACACTGCACTGTAATTACCCGCTCCCAGGCGGCAGCTGCCTAACATAATTGCTTTTTGTTTGTTGACCTGGTTTACCGGAGAGAAAGATGGCTTTAGGTAGGTGAAGTGTGAGTGTCTGAGCATGTTGGCATTTTATTGGAGATATAAAAGAGGGTAAAGAAAGGTAAGCGTGCGCCTGATTACATCTGATGTCGGATTAAGCTACACTCATAAAAGGCCGAGCTGACCCATATGATTGTTTTGGGAAGAGAAGAATTTTGTTTTATTTTTGAAAGTGCATTCGGTTATATCTCATTTTTATGTGGGGCCCTGGCAACTGAGAGTTAAACATGAGACGTGTAAAGCTGCAATAAAGTTTCTGAATCAACAGCTGTGATTGTAATAAGTAATTCGAAATAAACTAAAACACTGGTAAATGAAGCGCTCCTTCCTCTTATTTCTGCCCATTCATCTTCAAACCAACCCATATTTCAGCAGAAAGCACTTAAACTGTTATATAGCTATAAACAGTACTTGCATTTGGTCATACATGAATCAAAGGATGGTCTCCAAAGAATGTTCACATTCTCAGGGGCTGAAGCACCGTAAGCTGTTTTAAGAATTTAAAATGAGAATATGTAGATTAAGATGTAGCCGTAGCATTATCTTTAGATATACATGATATAGATATTAGTATATTTGGGGCTACATAAACTGCACAATCTACATAAATACAGTAGCTAAATGATTTACATCATTCACATATTCATCATTGTTGCAAATACCGTTTATATTTTCACCTTGCCTTAAGGTAAGCATGACAACTTCTATAACCCTAATGTGACAAAGAAAAGATTACACAGGCTAACTCTTTAGTATTATGCTCACTGATAAAACGTGCACAATCAAGTCTAATAATGTAAATCAAGAAGTTCAACTTTAAGAGTCTCGGTACGGTTTTTCTAACACACCAAAGCTTCTTCTCTAAAGTTGGTGTTTTCTGCTCATTTTTCACACTGAATCATAACTCATATTATTAATGAGCAAGTGGCAATGAAAGTAAATTAACTCAGCAAAATCATATAGTAAATAAATAAACCTTTTCCAAACTGGTATGAAAACAATACGGTCGGCACTGTTCAAACCCCTTTTCTCACCTTTCCAAAATATTACCAAGTATTATTAGAATCGTAAATTCGTACAAATAAATCACAACCATATATCATAAACATCGGCATTTCTATCTCCCACAGGTCACACAGGATGCCT
The DNA here is from genome assembly GCA_019155185.1 of Beaufortia kweichowensis. Taxonomy (NCBI): domain Eukaryota; kingdom Metazoa; phylum Chordata; class Actinopteri; order Cypriniformes; family Gastromyzontidae; genus Beaufortia; species Beaufortia kweichowensis. The sequence goes on along the minus strand of CM032810.1, from coordinate 2,643,543 downwards.
CCAGCACAAAGTGTCAGATTTGTTTTTGAACATTTGCATCTCCTCTGCATAGTGCCGCTGATCCCTGACCAAAACAATGACAGTGAGATGCAGATAAACAACCACAGCCGCCCTGTGGGCTGGCATAACGCGGCCCTACATAAATTTGCAACTTTTTCGGCTAGGTACGTCACACCCCGTTTCAGCGCCAAGGTTCGGGGACGGAGGCAGTCTGCTATCAGCCCTTTTCTGTGTGAGCAGCTTTCATCCTCAGGCTGGTTCTCACATAACTCAGCCACAATGTCTCTCCCTCAGCCTCATAAATAACAAGCCTATCGTCTGATAATGCCCACTTAATGCTTAGTCAATAAACCCCACAGTGCCATGGTTTCTCCCCTCTCTCTTCTGTACATAAATATAAACAGTACGCTCGGATTGATGTGACACTCGAGTCTCGCGCCGTCTAGGCAGGGAAGGGAGTCATGCGGGGCTTGGAGAGGAGAACGGGGGAGAGACGGAGATGAGGAGGGTAGGAGTACCCAACCACTGCAGGTGTTTGGATGAGATAGCGGCCAGAACGTCGGGCTGGGAGCACCGCGGCTCTGACTGATCACCTGAGAGAAACAGCTGCTAATGTAATAATAAATTAATCTATTGGTTCCTTCGGTTCTCACAGCGGGGCTTATATGACCCATTTGGATTATCATCTCTTTAATGCAGACTGTGGTGATGCTAAATTAAGACTTGGCCACATACGTACCTGACTGTCATATCTATAATATGTGATATACATAGAAAAAAATTGTTGTTTAAAAAGTAGGCAACTTCAAAGTCAAGTTGTATTTTCTAAAAAGGCGGAAAAAAAGTGAAACATAAAAAGTGTATGGCTTCAACGTTGGAGTGGGGTGATAAGTATGCCAATATTTTACTACATCATACTGCATAAAAATTCAGTTACATTTTTCACATAAAAAATTGTGCCAAACAAATACACAAAGACGACCATTCAAAGAAAGTATGTGAAAAGGCAAAACTCTATTCAACCAACATCCAAACTAACAAGCTAAAAATCTTACTGCACAAAGCACTGAAAACCAAAGCAGATGAAGGAGAAATAACTGTGCAAAAGATCAAGTTTCAAATAACTATATACTAAACACGAATGCAATATTATCATATTATGACCCAGATATCAATATTATACCAAATGTCCCAGCTGGTTCCCTCGCCTACTCAACTCTGGGTTTAAGTCTTCATGGCCGCACACTGAGATCACACACATAAATAAGAGTGAGTAACACGCTGGTTAAGGGGAGTGGCTGGTAATTAGAGAACGTCAAAATATTGAGGATATATCCTCAGATTGGCTGTGCCGGTTTCTCAGGGGTTGAGAAAGAGATTTTGAGGTTAAGAGTCTCTCTTAGATTATGGGAGTGACCCCGTGTGAAGAACTAGGATCATATTAATCTCAAACACAGTTATCCTTCTAAGTGTTCTGGCTCTGATCCTGAAGCCCTTGAGTAAATGTTTTGTCTACTGCAACAAAGATCCAGACTTTCGTTTAAGTGGCGTAACGACAGAACGCAGATGGTGCGGGATCGCCTGCCAAAACAAGACAAGCTAAAGCAACAAGATCACCGCGGTAATACAGCAGCTGAAATGTAAAAATGAAGACCGGACACTAACACTGAACGTGTTATATTTTCATGGTATTCCACGTGTACATGAGCAAACGTTCCTGTTGACATAAACCTTACATGAACTACTGTCGTTAATGAAAATGCAAAAACCAGATAACATTGTCAATGATCAAAACAATTGTGGCTCTGATACACTATAAAAATGTAAAAATGTGAAACCTTTTCAATCAGTTTTAATTAAACAGGAAAATGGCACCAGATAACAACAAAACCCTGAAAAAAAATTCAACCATCATCTTTGCAGAACAAATTAAAATGCATGACTAAGAAAACAGAGAATAAACTAAAACTTGATTAAAATAAAAAATAAACTTGAACTGATGATTTAAACAATAACAGAAATAAAATCTAAATTAAAAACTAAAGCTATAATGTGGCAGAGAAGTGAGGCATCTGCACAGAGGGCGAGCTGAACATCTCCATGTTCTCTAGAGCAAAGAAACTGAACCAGATGCCTCCTTTAATAATGGAGACACAGTCTTCCCAAAACTAGGAGAGATGTTAACTGGGGTATCAATAAATAAAGCACTAATTAGAAAAAAGCAACAGCCTCTCGGGTTTGGTGGCGCGTGAGGTGGAGGAAGCAAACAGCAAGCAGCATCCTCCGCCTTCATCCGCCGTCATGGCAACATGTCACAAAGGGGCCGGCCTAGCTTCCTCTCATCCAATCGCCTTCTCCCCCTACGCCCTGTGACTGTGCAGTGAACCCACCGGCTGGTCCGTTCCACACATCGCCCGCGTGCGCGGATGTCTGTGCGTCCGCGTGCGTGAGTATGCACGGGCACTGGGCTTTGAGACTTCACAATGATTAATGCCAGTAGGGGGTCTTCCCCTCCCTCACTGCTGGAGAAAATGGAGGGGGAAAAGGCAATGGAGGAGTGAAGAAGTTTAAGAGAGAAAACTGAGAGGAAAAGAAAAAAGTGACCAGCAGGGGGATCAGTGAGAGCCCTCTGACCGCTCCCCAACCTTCCCTCTCTCTCTTTCCTCTCCCTGGAGGATAATAAAGACGGATGACACCGATGCTGTGCCATCCGGCACTACAGCCCTTGACTGCAGAGCCATTTGCACCATCATTTATCGCTCTCCTCCAAAGCCACCCCCCCCATACCCCCGCTCTAATTCTGCTTTAATAACCAGCCCCCCCATTCATCACGGTATTGACGTCTCTGACAGACAGTGCAGTATACACTAACTCCCTGCCCTCTACTCACACACCAGTGAGGTCGTGCCGAGTTCACCCAGTCAATAATCGCACAGGCTGCGCGCTGCTGTCACCTTGGTGACGCCGAGGGCCATATAGAGACGTATGATGCTGGAGCGTGAGTGTCTCAACGCTACGCCAACACACATTAGCATTATCACAGCCGCCAGGATCAGTCTGCAAGCGAGATGCGATTTGAATGCCAATTGTTAGGAAGGACCCAAATGGCTACATGTGATGCTGGACCAACAGAGATAGTGCTTAGGGATGAACTTGCAAATGTATGATGGTTCTACTCTGATCCAACCTCAGGTGGCGGTTCGATCTCGCCTGGCACCAAATGTATTTGCAATAATAATTTTTTTTCCTCTGCCAAGCTAGTCAATCCAAACAGCGTATTATAAATTGCCACACCCAAAACTCACGCTATTGGTTGAGCCACATTTAAACACAGCAATGGTGTCATTTACGTTCTTTGGTAGTTGATTTACATTAGCATTTATTAATTTATCAGATGCTTTTATCCAAAGTGTAGTATAAGCAATTCATCCAAAAGAAAACACACAAATACCAACAAGGCAAATACCAAATACACAAACCAAACGAAAAACTAAAAGAAACAAAGGTATGCATTTTTTTAGTGCAAAAGTCAATAATGGTTTATTCATATTTATATTATTTCCTCTAAACATTAACAGCAGAATGAATAAATGACACCATTCACCTTTAAATAACATTTTGATAAGATTCCTCATAGACGCAGCCCAGCTGATCACCGTATTTTCTCTTCTCATTGTTTTTACCTCTTTGTGTGCTAAAATGAGTCTCCTTGTCATCAGCTGGCAGCACAGCTTGCTCGCAGACCCAATTTTTGTCTTCATTCCACTTTGACAATGACATTTATGTTAATTTGTTCCATGCCATAGCCAGGCATCTGGAGAGGCCAATCCCACTCGCTTTCGCACTTTCTTTTCATTTTGACCAATGCAAATGTATGAGCCATGAGCACTGGACCTTACATAAACAGATTGCAAGGAAAATATGGCTTAACTGTAATTTATACTATAAAGGCAACCAAACCATACAGGTAATTGAGCGCAAGCGAATAAAACGTTTCAGTGTTTCAGAGTGGTTTAGTGTGGCTTGTGTGCTTGAAAATAAATAACGTTGCATCCAAAACACATCCACAATTTGTTTTAACTAATCATTAGTTATCTTCAATACTACAAAGATCGACTACCAGAGTCACAATTTCAGGTGAAATAAAATAAGAACAGAGAGTATAAATCAATTGCATTAGCAGACCGAAAGTCATGGGTTTAAAGGCCAGGGAACACGTCATATAGCTTAAAAAAAGCATTAAAGCACATTTTTTAAAATACTTTTTCAAAAAAAGTAAAAACTTTTCTGCAGTCACATGCAGAGGAAATATGTTTAATTATACACAGGAGTCTTTATTGGCTACATGCACATCACAACTAAACACGGATGTCACTCCTCTTCCGAATGTTTAATTCCCTTTGGTACACACAAAGTTCAGCTATTCATGAAGTGACAACAACATTTTCATCAGCCAACCAAATTTACAGCCAAAAGTGGTTAGCGACAACTAAATTCACATTAAATGTAAAGTAGCTGCTAAACATAAAGGATCTGCCAATAACAGCTTGTTAAAAGTTGTTGAATGACAAAACATGAGTTATTAAAATGACATCTGTCAAAATGTTTAACTTTATATGGCTAAAACATTAGATTGCCTGTTTTTGCAGTCTCCAAACTGTTGCTATGGTTTTCTAAGAATGACTCCTGTATTCCATACATACAGAACAATAATTTACAGTCTTGCATTTAAACCGTGTGGTTTAAAACTTTGCAAAGTTCATGTACAATGTCATTTATTACAATATGTTGTTCAATGCCACGGGGAAAGACAGTACAGGAGATGGTAAGGGCCCTGCGGCCCCTGGCTGACGGAGAGCTAAGGTCCCTATACAATACACAAATATAACACTAACATGCTTACTATGTCTCCATCTTTCTAACAAATCCACACACTCTGCATTCTGCATTCTCACTATCTCTCTCTGTAACACACACACACCTGCTCCCCCGGGCCCTGAGAGCGATACTGGCCGCAGCGCCCAGGTTCTCCAGAGACGAGCGGCACGCGGTCTTGTCCCTCTTCACCTTTCCGACAACGGCAGCCGCGGGCGTGTGCCGGGGGGCTCTAATCCGCCGCCCAGGCCCCATCGGCAAGGATCATTGAGTTAATTAATAACGTGGCACAGAGAGGGATGGGAGTCATTAAGGAGCCACGGCTGTGCTCTCCTCTCGCTGCCGTGTACACAAGGCTTGCTGGAAAAGGGGGAGGGGGACTGCAGATGCAGGGTCTTGTTTGCCCGCACAACCCTCCCAGACATAATTCACTACAGTGAAGTTTATCAGAGAAAAAAAGCCTCACACAAATACGAGATGCAACCGGGCGCTCAGACGGCCAGAGCCAGACTAAATAAGTGTGAGGAAATGAGAGTCTTTTTGACTTCCTGTCCTCATTAGCAGACAGTGAGGATTTGTTTGGAGTGGTCTCATTAAACAGCAGTAATGTTAAACCCTTGCAGGAAGGGCAACGAGCAGGAGCATTGTAGAACATTTTAATGCAATTAGATAACACAATGAACGTGCGGCACTTTATTCTACAGTAACAGCCTCTCCACATCTGACAGCTAACATGCAATGTCCAAATAACATTCATAAACATGGACCAATCAGTTGTAAGCTTGATGGATGTTTGATGAATTTAACAACAGTAAACTGGTGAATAGCTATCTAAAGTTGCTACACAATATATCAAAATTATCAAAATATTGCAAATGCACATCACTCACAAAATGGATTTCTACTTTGTTTTTATGTACTGCAAAATAAAACATGGCTGTTTATTTTCAGAAGTTGTAATGATGCTTTCTTTTTAAAAAAGAATATGAAACATGCATGTTGATTACATAATTTTCATTTTTTAATATATTCTAATATAATTGTAATTTGTAACTGAACTTAAAGCATTATAGTATTACATATCATATATCACATTATTTATCAAGTTTTCATATATTGTATTTCTCCTATATTGTGCAGCTCTAAAAAAGTTTTAATTTTGAATGAAAGAAAAATATGGTATAAAAATTATTTCAATCAATTTCTTTCATTATTCTGATTTATTTTTATTATAAACGTTTTTTTTAATAATAGACATACAATCAGACACAAAAAAAGACTTAAATTAGCATATCAGACAGTTGGCAAGGCATGTTTCAATATTTAGAATTATTGAAAAATATAAATAATGTTCTAATATATATTTAATTGCCAAGGTTATATTTTCTTAAAGTCCTGTGCAAGTGGTCAAAACACATGTTATTCTGGCTGATGTTTTAATCTCTTTCCACCAACTTTTCTCCATCATCTGCTGTCATCTCCCAACTATCATATCAATAAAGAAGAGAAATGGCATGCTAACAACAAACCCAACAAGTAAATCTACTGAATAAGACACAGGCAATAAGACGAGCACTGACGGACACACTTCGTTCCAGACTGATCCGAGGTCACATCTGTGGCAACAAATTAAAGTTGCCAACTCACATTACTATATTCAAAGGTTACATGCTTCCATTATTAAGCCATGCAGTATGACACAGAGTTGCCTGAACCTTCTTTAGCCCCTTTTAATCTAGTCCCAGCACACCAGACAGAGAAAGCACTTAGTGTTCCAGACAGCCCAATAGCTCAGCTCCTGCTAATGAAAGGAAGCAGCAGGAAGAATTAGTTGTGTAAACAAACGTATCAGAGAGAAAAGACCAGGATCCACTATCGTTCCCCTGACGTCATGCCCACTAACAGGCTTGAATGGAGGTAATTGGGGAAGCTGGAAGCTGAGACAAAATCAATGGAAACTCAGGGAGATTACTCACTAGTTCATATCACTCTGGGGACTCAAAGACTGCCAGGAATGTAATGCAGGTCTATACAGCAGGACTGCGGTACAGTACAGGGAGACTGCAAGACAGGATTGCGGGAAATGATCAGTCAACGAAAGTGGGAATAGGAATAATACAAATCTGTCATTTGCATTATGTTTTAACTTTTATCCAGAGCAATTTATAGTTCACTTATTATAGGGATTGTCCCAGAGCAACTGGAGGTCATAAAGTGTTATGCTCAAGGGCACAATGTTTGTTTGCCCCTTGCTGGGTCAGAAACCAATATTCTTTATTTACAGCCCACCCTGATGAAATGTTTCAGTTTGTTTTTCAGTGTAAATTGCGTTGGATAGAAAAGTTTGGAAACACTGAGTCACTGTTGTTTAGATTTTAGAATAGTAGTAAACTAATCAATATCATAAAATAACACAACTGTAACTGTGAGAATTGTGTTGTGACCTAAAGCATCCGAAATAAATGAACACTATGTTATATTTGATCATCTTCAAAAGTAGTCACTCTTTGTCTAGAATTTGTAAAATCATAATCTTGACATTTTATCTTCCAGCTTCTTGAGGTCTCAACCTGAGAAGCTTTTTAAACAGCATTTTATCTATGCTGGACTCTTATTGGCTGATTTTTATTCATTATTCACACAATTTTGTTTTTTAATGAATGGCACAAAAAAGATATTTTTTGTCTACAAAAGTAATTTCAAACATTAAAATATACGCCTTTAAATTAAAACATTTTTAAGATTTGCAGAAACATTTTTGTCAATTTTGTCTAAACTTTTGACTGGTACTATAAATGTACACATAGTTGTGCTTGCTCACTATTTCTAATGCTGAGATTTGTTCAGACATAAATTATGTTTTTTTGTGTAACTTGTCCTGTATCATTTGTCTCAAAGCTCAAAGTTTATTGAGGACAGGTGTGTTATGATGTGAAAGACAAAACGCAGCCAAAACACTTGCATTGGAGAAGGAATCTGAGACATATCTAGGGACCAGAATAGTGTAGAAAACTGGGGATGGGCCAATAAGCAACCACATAGCAATTTAGCTACTGCATAGCAATACACTGGCAACCGTCCAAAACCCTCAAGCACTGTGGTGGCAAGTTTTGGACGAGCAAGCTTCGTTCACATTCGCTTTATGAAACATAAAAATGTAGTTATTGCTGTTGCTGCAAATAATAAAAACATTTATTTCTCCCTTATTCTGAAGGTCAGCGATAATACTAAAGGTTTTATTATAGTAAAAGTATAGAAACCATGTTTTTTGACTGATTGATTACCATTTGTACTACAAACATCATGGTTAATCTGTGGCTAGTGAGACAACGGTAAATATGTGGTTCCTGTGGTTTTACTACAACTACCGTAGGTAAACTTAGCGTGGTGTGTTCAAGTAGAAGAGCAATGGATTAGCATTAATGCAAATGTTACAAAAAGTGTACCTGATAAAAAGTAAATGCTACGCATAAAAATGTCTGCCAGATATGCAAATGTAAATGTAGTAAAACCACAGCCAAATCTCATGTGTTAAAAACAAACAACATTGACTAAAAGCCGCACTAACTAGTGCAAAACACTGCCAAGCTCATCACTAGGGGGTTTTGCTTCTCCTCTATCTCATTTGTTATTAATAGAGCAAAGTGTTGATTAGAAACCCCCCTCCTTATCATCTCCACCAGCACTCCCTCCACCCCCGCCTACCAAATGCCAGCGCATTACTGCCTTCCTCTCATCTGACGGAGCTGCCAATCACTGCAGAGATGGATGCCACTCTCGGGATGACTCCAAAGCCGTGCTATCGACTTGTTTGTTTTGCTGATCTTACGACAAGAGATCCCTCGTCTAAGGTGAAAGGTTGCGTGTGTGTTTTCGGCACGCTGTAGGCTACATGTAGAAGCACGGATGGGAATGCGGTACAAGTGCGCAGTTATACAGTGGGCTGGGCTGGATTTTGCAGATGAGGAGGGGGACGAGAGCTCTGTGAAAGCTCTGTTCTGTTTAAGTGAAGGGAAAAGGTCGTTGCAGAAATGCTGGGCAACGGCTTCATTTACTGGAAATCTCTGGCACAGCAGCACCGCAGCCATTTCAAGGCCTCTGTCGGTCCTGAGCGTTTCACCTCTGTGATCCGTGACCCTGCCCAAACTAACATTTGTATCACGCTAATGATTCCCCAGGCTTTTGCACATGCACCTTTTGGCCCTGGTGCCAATTCTGTACCCACCTGAGCGAGAAAAAAACTGTCCCGATTCTGTCACTTCCACCCCCGCATCTGTTCTCACTCTTCCTGGAGGCATCTGCGCAATTTATTCAATGGAGAGCTAATGAAGAACAGAGACAAAACCGAGGCGCCTTGAGTCGCTTCTCTTTGAAGGGCACTCCAAACGGTGGCTGGTCATTTAGCGTTCCAGCGCACTGCCCCTCATTTCCCTGCGACTTCACACGCACGCGCCGACGGCTCTCCCCCGCAAACTAAGTGCAAATAGGTTCCAGTGCTCATTTATGCATGCCAGTCTCACATTCCCCTGATTAAAACAATGTAAATGATTCATTCAGGACCTGACTTCAAGGGACACGGGGAGTTGAACAGGAGGGCCATCATTAACAGCACAGGCTCGGTCCACTCACCGGATGCTGGGACAACTTTATCAAATCAACATAAAAAATTCAGCTACACAATCTATATTGTATAAGATATGTTATATAGTAATTCATTACATTGCTGTACGGTTATGGGATGGTATATCTTATCTTTTGCAGAAGTGGTAGACGGCTCGTTTTTGTCAAAGTAAGCCTTACACTAAAATTAACCATGACTTTACTACAAATAAAATTAAAAAACATTATTACTATAGTTGTTAACCCAAAAAAATAAACATGGTGTTGCGCCACAGTAACTATAAATCTAAACCTATACTATATATCTATATATTAAAGTATTTTTTATTTTAAAAAAAAAAACACCAGAAAATTATCAAGATAAATTTCAACAATATGGTCAGCCACAAACTGTATAATTTCTACATGATGATAATCACAATTATCATCATTATTAAAGTTATTCAGAAAGTAAAATTGGAATCAAACTAGGCATAAATAAGCATCAAAAGTCTACTGAACTCAAACTTTGACTTGGAAGAACAAGCGCTAACACTGTCCCTTTATTCACGAATGCCCAAGTCAGTGTGTTTAATGTAAGCAGCGCCACCTCTTGGCTGACATTGGTACAGCACACCAAAAAACTCCCAAGTTTCTGTCCAAAGCACAACACGCAAGTCCAAGACCTCCAAGAAAGCTATAAACTTCTTCCAAACAGTTAGGACGGTTGGCACACTTCACAAACGCTTTCAAGTCACATTACGAAGTGAAATAGATAAAGTTATGTTTTGTGCAAGTGTCTATAGCTTTCCCCACTGCTCTCTAGGGAATTGCTTTTAAAAGTTGAACTACTAGAGACAAGTGTATTATATCTAATGTGGAGTGGGTTTAATGGCCCGCTGTGTTGTATGGAGTGTGAACCACGGTATGTCAATTCATCAGGATTTCAAGCAAATCATCAAAGCGCAAGGCAGGACGTTCAAGCTGTCGGACATCAAAGCACACCTGACAGTCGTTCATGCTTCTGCGAGACACTGATAACCTCATCCATCATATTTGTTTGGCAAGAGAGAAAGAAAGGGGAAGAAGAGGGGGGACGAGGCCCGGCTCAAGTCATAATTAATAGTCTCTTTTGTAGTACCTCCACCTGGTCTGAACCTTGTGGCCCACGGCTCTCTTAGTGAAGCAAGTTCATTGCGTGCAGAAACACCTGGAGAGATCTGGAACTTAGCTTCAGGCTATTTCTCCTATCCTTCTCTCTTACAGTCTTACGTTCTCTCCTTCATTTGACCTCACAATGCTCAGGTTACCCTTTATCATCTGCACCGAGATGCCAACATCACATCATGAATGTGCTTTTGATTTATTAAACATTCCACTGCAGGCGTGACGTTCTGCAACTGTATTTCCTACTGTACCACAGTCTGTCATCTATATGTGGGCTGGTTGTGATAAAAAGTTTGGCAATGTGCCCCAACCGTGACGCTTGGATCGATTCATCTGCACTTCTGTAGAACTTTTCAAAGCTTTACGGAGACAAGGGCCATAACAGTAAGGGAAAACTTTCTAATATGATAAGAGTAGATGAAAAAACTTTCTAAGGAACCAGGCCTCTAGGGAAATTCATCTTCTTCTAGCCGCAACATTAAGATTAGATAGGTAATGTAATAATGATAACATAACTCAGTAAAAAGGGAAAGAGATGGTTTTGAGAAGCACACAACAAGTTTTCTGAACAGCTCTCGTCTTTGATTGGTCAGACAAAGAGATAGTCCCGCCCCGAACGCACGCCAGTGGATAAGCCAATGTTGCTATGTCAGGTGGGTTGCCAACAAACAGCAATTGAAACTTTTCAGGTGAATCAATCTTTGCTGGCTTTTACTCGAGTGTGCATAATAAGTTGTGATTAAAAGTATTTTAGCATCATAAAAAATACACGCATCACCTTTAGACCCCTATCCACACCACAAAAGGGCCCTATAACGCCACACCAGAGCATCTTTCTTCACTAAATCTCTGCATCTCTCTCCAAGTATCTGCCCGCTGGTCTCTCTGCAGTCTGCGATCCGGCACAGTTGCCATGGCAGCAGCAGCTGTATCTGCGGTGAGGGAAGGAAGCTGGCACCCCCAATACACACCAGCCCCCCTCCCTCCGCTGACCCGCAGCTGAACCGGGGCTGAGAGCAGAGGTCGATGGCTCGGAGCGCCGTGTGACAGTGAGGAATGACAGCGAATGGGAATGAGAGGAGGGAGTAGCGGAATACAGATGGGAAGAGAGGAAGAGATAGAAAAAGGAAGAAAGAAAGAAAGAAAGAAAGGAAGACAAGACCAAATTTAATTACTATCAATGAAGGGATCTTCAAAAACAAATCGACTGACAATTTTTCTGTGGGCTGTGTGAAATTAAGGCACCGTATAAAATGGATGGAGCTCCGCTGCTGGCTTTTTATCCTCCAGTGAAATTAAAAAATGCCCAGAGCAGAGATGAACAGATGACTTCTGTGTGCCGTTTTACGTCTGCACTTGATATTGTTTGTCTCGGGCGTGCAGATGTGCGTTAAAGTGTCCTTCTGATGTGTTTGTGAGTGTGATATGGGCAGAGATGTCAAGTGAGTTAACCTTTGACTGCCCCTGCTAGAGGTCAAGCAGTTTAGGTCAGTGTCCTACATATAACATTACATGTTCTTCTCACCTGGAAAATCAAAGAAACTACTAAGAACATTGGCATTGACAGATTAAGTCACTTACAAGCCAAAACTATACATGTCTGACATTTAATTTTTCAGAATTTTATATTATTTTTCGTTATTCGTTATTCTCATACATTTCATATAGGCTATAATAAATATGCTGTACAAATGTGTACATTTATTTGAATCATAAATCAGATACACTGCCTGACAGAAGAGCTTTAGTGTCCAGCAAAAAAATGTTTCAGTTATTAAATTGGCGGAATATGTTTATGATTTAATAAATTGTTTATTCTGACATATGTCATAATGAACCTAGGATAGACACCATATGTGCCATTTCTATATGAAGAACACTGTTAAAGCATGTTCAGTATGTCACGTTGTCTTAATATAGTCTATTACATCTTATTTTCAAAACTATTGTTTTCTGGAGTTTGCATCTACTGGAAATTGTTTTTGTAAAAAAATATTTTCAGTATCACATGAGCTGAACAATCGACAACAGGGAACACAACGGTACAAGCCACAAAAACAGACTAGATGTCTGTCCCAAACACCTACATTTACATTGCAAATCAATCATTAAGTGAATTTTATAGCTTTATTATATAAACAATTTAAATAATTACAAACACTAAAAATATAAAAATCCATTTAAATCTATCAAATACATTCAAGAATATACATTTTACACTATACATTTCCTTTTACATTTATACTATAATTTTACCCTTTGATCTAAAATTATGTTTAAGTTTACTGTTCTTTAACATTACCACACCGCACAGAAAATGTATTCAAGATGTTCCAAATATATGAATCACCCATAAAGGCAAACACGCACAACGAAATATCTCAGGTAGAGCAGAAATAGATGAAAGCTGTAATAAATCTGAATTACTGAAATATATAAAAAAACATTCTCATTCACCACTTTGTGCATATTAATGAAACACTTGTCTGCAAAGCACCATCTATTCCATCTATTAATTTGGATTACAAACTAGAATCTGCAGATTATTCAATTATCATCACGCAGTTCATTATAACTCAGGTACAATACAGTCTGACTGAGGCAAACAGCGCCCTCTGCTGGCCATGTGTTTGAACTTCACCTGAGTGCACCAGCAGTGTTTTACACTGGAAATCAATAAAAATAAAAAATAAAAATATCAATGCTTTCAGATTCATATGCATCAAAATATGACAGATTTAAAAAAAACATTGCTATTCAAAGGTCTATACTGTGTGGATGGAGCATGTGTGCACACATTGTGTAACATTACGGCTGATGGTAACAAAGCAGAGATTGTTTGCTTCTGCAGCACATGCTGCCTGCTGTAGCGTGGTGCCCGACCATTCTTTTTCATTTGCTTGTTTTCCAGATGTCGTGTCCTCCATATCACCCTGTCCTCGTCCTGCTCGGCTACCCTCCCTCTCTCTATCTCTCTCTCCCCTGCCTGCAGCAGCATCAGAGACCCTAACCGCATCAGGCAAGATAGCAGATTGGAAGTACAAGAGCTGTCCATCCATCAAACAGAAGAGAGTTGGGAAGTGAGGGAACAGAGAGAGAAAGGAAAAGAAAGAGAGAAAGTGCCTCAAAAAATAGAATCTAAAGCACTTTTCAGCTAAACTGACAATTAGCATGAAATGTCTAATAAAAGCATGTCTAGACCTGCAATCTTAAAAATAAAGGCTCCTGGCAAGGTTCTTTTTCTGGCTGTATGGTTCCATAAAGAACCTTCAACATCCACCTTTCTGCTGGTTCTTTGTAGAGGGGAAAAGTTTCAAAAAGGTAAAAAAAAGACATTATTATTTAAAGAATCTTTGGTCCTTGTGAGAACCAAAATTATTGGCATCGCTATGGAGAACCCTTTTTAGCACCTATATTTTTAAGAGTGTACACAAGTTAGGAATATTCCCAAATGGCCTAATCTGTCCTGGCCTATTTTGACATCCTCACATAAGGTTGACCAAACTAAACCATTCTAAACTTTGACTACAACAGAAGTTACAGACAGATCCAAAGCATCTTTAAAAAGACAACCATCATGCATGTATGATACTAAATAAGCATCATCTCCCCTGCGCAAACAACCCTTTTGTTCTTGTTTTGTTAAGACATGCCGGAATACTGAGGTGTGAGCCATGTAGTCTGGCGGCTCTTGTTTACGCAAACACCTGTTGCAGGGCAGACGCGCAGACAAGGAGAAGACCTGAAGGACAGCTGCCTCGTCTGGCAGGCTGCGGGTAGTGGCTATTTGATGGATAGCGCCGAGTTAAAACAGGTGTGCTGTGGGAGAGTCCCTCAGACTCCTACCCATGATTCATGCGTGCAGGCTGTGCGTGCAGCGGGGCACTGAAATACACCATAATGGGAAACATACAGTGCGTTTTGGTATGCACGCCACGTGAGAATAGTTTGGGTCATACCTGCGTTGTCCTGCCACTAGCTCACTTTTCAGGACCGTTTATCGCTTACTTTCTCTTTATCGCGGTGATATAACGCTTTACTTCTCCCTGCGCATCTCTGGCACCCCCGTGCTGCATCTGTGTATCGGTGCGCATCCCCCCCTCCACCACCGCCCATTCTTAATGTGTTTGTAGCTGATCTGGCGCGCGCTCCCTCTCTCTCTCTCTCCCCAGCACGCTCTTCATCTCCATTTCTAATTCCCTCCCTCTCTCTCTCTCTCTCTCTCGCCCACCTTCACGTTCTCTCACTTTCTTTCTGCGCTGATGAATCACCTTCCCCTCCCGTTGAACTCGACTGAATCCGAAAGAAGCAGTAAAGTAGCATCGATCAGCGTCTCCAACAGCCCCACAAGCCACAGCGCAGAAAACACACGGAAACAACAAACCGCCTCTGTCGACTGCACATGAATGCGTGCGCGTTTCTGCGCGTCTGTGCGCGATTGCCATCAGTTTCAGTGTTTACCGGGCACGGGGGAATACGAAAGGTCGCAAATCTGTTTGGGCCCACTGTGCGATTTGCATGCAAACAGATGCGTCATTGCACGACACCGGTCCATTTCTACTGTATCTGTGATTGCAAGAACGCGGAAGGTGCGCGTTTGCGTTCACATGTGGAAAATATGTGAAATCAGCACAAAAGGGTACCATAAATCAGTGCACATTCTTTTGACCTATAAAATGTGGAACAGGGGAAAAGCACAAGGCTGAACAAATTGCTGGCACTTGCAAAACACATGAAAGGTTTTAGAATAATTTTGATTTGCACTGAAATTATCTATCAACATTGCAGATATAGTACATTGAAAGGGTCGGGGGGTTAATGCACCCATCTTTGAGGATTTAAAAGTGGCATGTTTTCAAAGCAGACGTCGAAAGTGACCGCATCAGGTTAAGAGCATAAAATGCCCCTTAAATGTAACTAATTGCCACCACCTCCCTCCTGACCTTATTCTTTCACATAATGAATCATTTTTGTAGCAAAGAAGAAGCCTTTGACCGTAAATAAGTGGACTAACAGGAAACAAATGTATCAACACACAATTAGAGGCCTGGCATTTCACCGACACCAAGTTCTATTTCCCTTTTCCATTAGGCCTACACTGTTCTGTCTCGGACCGGTGGAGTTCTGCCGATCGCCTCTCTTGTTTTGTTCCTAATGTACTGGCAAAGGCAGACTCCATTAGTCCCTGCATGCACCAAACACATTTATGTCCCTCTTTCATTTCCTGCTCTTCATTGCACCATGATACATCAGCAGGCTCATAGCAGTGTGAAAAAACCTTTCTGTGAACTTGTATTTGCTTGTTGAGGGGGAGTGCCACCTGCTGGCCACGATCAGGATTGCAACTCCTTAAAGACAGTGACACTGCAGTTCAAAGGGAATATGAACACCCAAGAGCTAACCTAGATAAAACATTGATAAAACAAACAGACAGCCATTTATCATGAGACAATATCTTACAAATCAGATAGGAGGCCCTGGAGAGGAATCAGAGGCCCTAGTCGCATTCCTACCATTTTCTGACACAGGCAACTAGAATTTATTCTCAGTACACGTTTTGTGAGTCATCGACTAAAAACAGTTTCCTTAATCCATCTGTGTATATGTTTGTGTGTGTGTACATGCCACCACAGGTGTTTGCGAATGTGCTTATTATCACTAATTCCTGCAGGCCTGCTTTGTAAAAAACAATCTTTTAATGAGAGTTATGTTGCGTGAGTTGTAAGGAAACAGGGGACATTGACAGATCACATCAGACAGCCGGATTGCAGGTCGGTACGTCCCCCTGTCACCAACCTCATCTGTCTGGGAGGTGGCCGTACCTGCGAGGCACCACGCGATCCTCCTACCTCCGAGGATCACACGGAAACGGCTGCCAACTGAAGCCGCCCGGTCTTGCTCACCTGCTCTACACAACTTAGTGTGTTTTTCAATCATTATAGTTACAGGGCCACTGATGAACCGCAGGAACCGGAGTTATTATTATTATTCATCAGCTATGTGTGAGGTCAAGATGCGAGTTGCAACAAAAGTTAAACTGGCGACGTCTTCAAAATCTTTAGTGTTGAAGGAGCGAGTATACTCAGGCATGTACATGTATGCCTGTATATACACAGAGTATTGTGAAAACTGTATATGTCTTTAAATCATATCAATTCAAATCTTTCACCATTTATTCACTCTGATGTCATTCCAAACCTGTATATTTTTTAACACAAAAGAAGATATTTTAAAGAACGTTGGTAACCAAACAACACTGGAGCTCATTGTATAACACAAAACCACTGAGACATTTCTCAAAATATCTTTTTTTGTGTCCCACAGAAGAAAAAGTCATATATATAGGTTTGGAACAAGGTGAGGGTGAATAAATGATGACAGAATTTTTATTTTTGTTAAACTACACCTTTAAGCGGTATGCAGCGAACAAAATTTGAAATAAAAATATACAATATAGCATTTTTAAGGTATAGCAGTATACAGTTATCTTGGAAATGAAAGAACGTTTCTACTTTAATTCAAATTGAAAAAAGCGATATTAAAAATCATGATTGATTACATTCACTTCCAGTTCATTAATCACACTGGAAACACAAGGTTGAATCAAGGCGAGGTGGTTGTGTATGACCAATGTTTCCCATGCATACAGAAAACACACATACTGTGAATAGCACACATACCGCAAAGTGCAGAAATAGTAAGAAGGGTATGCTATTCTCATCTCTATCTGTGAAGAAAGGCAAGCAAGCAACCACACACACAAATTCAGCCTCAGTTAAATATTGTTCTAACTACATACCGCCCCCTGCAGGTCACACGTGACTATGACAGATCTAACATTTCTTCAACATTAGCTTCTGCACAAAGAAATCCTAGAATTAAAAATACCACCACATTATTTCACCCAATATATCAGAAAATTTCAGCACCCTGTAGCAAGAGAACACCAGACCATCCCGTCTCCCGCAAACCCGTCCCAAGTCACGACTGGAAGAAATTCCGATCATTAAATTTTAAATTAAATTAAATTAAAATTAAATTTTAGATTAAATTAAATCATTAAAGTGTAGAAATTTGTAGAGAAATGAATGCACAGTGCCGCCCCACCCCCACTGCCAGCGTTCCTGCGGGCTTGCAGATGCTTTATGGTGGGCAATTCAGCTACAGCTGCTATCTGCACCATCTCAGGAATGACCGCGCTTGGAATCAAGTGCAATAAACCAGACTGGAAGAGGAGGGGGAAAGGAAACAAAAGACAACTAGTCCGTCTGGACGACCATTTAGGGGGAAAGAAGGGGGGTGGGTCACTGCTCTCTTCTTTTACTCAAACAGTGAGAAGAAAATGCCACACGCATTCACACAAAACGGTGAGAGCAAAAGTCTCACACTGTGGCCGGTGGCTGGGGGTTTGCTGTTTGTTTTCACGGGACCGGCTAAAGAAGGGCAGAGGACTGAGTTTTCCACACTTCCCCTCGTATACACACTCGGTACGGCTTCAATCTCTTTCCCGCTGGCGATTCTCTCTCTGGCTTGGCCTGTATTGGGTTTTGTGTTCTGGGCCTCAGGAAATCCCCTCCAAAGAGAGTGCGAGATGTTATTTATGTCTCCCACCCTAAAAAGAGTGCTTTATAGCTCACGTCAAGGAGCAGCAAAAGGGGGAGAGAGAAGAGTAAGGATGAGCTACTGAGAAAAAGTAGATGCTAGAGAATGCTAGAGAAAAAGAACATCACCAGAAATGAACCCTCTGCAAATACAAACACGGTATTTGGGATCTAGTCAAAGAAAAAACTGAGACAGCCACAGAGGACAACATAAACTTTCACTGCAAGTGTAACAGGAGGAATTTATTATTAATCATCAGAAACCAGCAGCTACTGCTGGTAAAATATTTGTCTACAGAAAAATGTCTGGTAATATGTTGATTAATGCATTTTACTAACAATTCTTAAATTTCATGCATTTCACAAAATTATAAAAAATATTAAAGTTTTATTTATAAATTAATTATTTAAATTTTGTATAAAGAATAATAAAACACTAGTTATTAAATTATTTATTATTTAAGAATGGACAGTACAACAACGCCAACAACAACAGCAATTCCACCAATAATAATAATAATAATAATAATAATAATAATAATAATAATAATAATATAATAATATAATATGATTATTATTATTACCAGTTGTAGTAGTGTTATTAAATACTATTAAATATGATTAATTAGAAGAAGAAAAAAATAACTAATATAATAAATGATCATACATAATTACATAAAACAAAAGCAATAATAAACAATATTTATATATATTTATGCTTTAGCAATATATGTAAGACAATCATGCCAGTTCCACACACACACACACACACATACGTGCACAGGAATCATAAATCTGAGGGTGTGAGATTGAGAAAAACACATGAGGCAGACCTGTGCTGTGTTTAGACTGGGCCCAGATGTACCCGCCTGCAGCTGAGTAGGTCCAGCACTGTCTCCCTCAAAGAGCTGGACACTCAACCACTTAGAAAACAATATCTTAGCTCTCCCCAACACACAACACACACCGCAGCCCCTGGCAGAAGGCCGACAACCACAAGCAACCCACAAAGACTCCCACCACAACGCATTAAGTTCATGCTAACAATGTAACAGCGGTAACATATACTGGAAGAACACACTGCCTCCAATGCCACGCTATCTCTCATGTAAGGTAAGAGCCGAAGACTGAAACCAGAACATCCCATTTTACCGCAATACTTCACAATTACATTCTTGTCCCACTTCTGAGCTACACGGAGAATGAATGGAGGGTGGATCGTAAACGCCCACAGGTATAAAATCAACACTTCTCCCAACAGTGCTCGAGTCCAGACTGTCTAAGTGCTCTGAGTGGGTTTAACGTTTCAATGACTCATTCTCAATGCGTTAGGATGTCCTCTTCAGTATCACGGAGAGATTCATCAGCTCGGCTTCATTCGGCGGGTCAAACGCAGGTGCACCACCTGTGAGGCTGTGGAAAGTATTCAGTAACATTTTCACTTATCAAAAAATGGAAGAAAATCAAAGAACACCCATCAGTGTCGTACAATAGAGCCAAGAATATAAACATTACTACATCACTGCCAGAACAGAGCGTTCTAGATACGGAACTCTTGACATTGGCATCAGAGACTTAAGGAATAGACTGGGCAGACTACTAAAATGCCGTTTTATATTTTCTCTGTATTAACATTGTATTTATTAAGTCTTCTTTTGCCTTTTAGCCTTAAGGAGATAGTTCAGACAGAAATCAAAATTCTTTCACCACTTACTTATTCTCATGTCATTTCAAATCTGTATGACTTTTCTCTTCAGCAGAACACAAAAGAAGATATTTTAAAGAATGTTGGAAATCAAACAACATTGACCCTCATTGACCATTGTATTCAAAATATCTTCTTTTGTATTTTAAAGAAAAAAAAGAGTCATATACAGATTATTTAATGGCATGAGAGTGAATAAATGATAACAAAATAATCTCACAAAGTATGCCTGCACTAAAACGTTTTAGAAAAAAGCAACACATTTCAATAAAACGACATTAAACTAATAACAGATGTAACGGCCAGCACAGTTCATAATGGTGGCCCTCCGATCGAGCCGTTCCTGAGTTTACCAAAACTATCAGTACACAAAAACAGAAAGACTCACACGTGTAAACAAGCGTGCAAACCCCGGTGCACAAACGGTGCCGTGCACACTCTGATTTACAGCAAAGTAAACGATTTAAGCTGCACGTCTCGCTCTAACACCTAAACACATGACAGGCCTCTCATAAATAAGGTTAGCCAGAGCCTCCTGTGTAATTTACACCTACACTATCTCTTAAACTAACATGTAACAGGTTCATCTGCCATATTTCAGCACCACAGGCTGAGAACCCGCCCGGAAAAGATGAATGAGCTGGACGGGCATTAAGAGAGAGAGAGAGTGAAAGAGAGAGAGTGCAAATGTGAAGTTATGAGGGGTTGTGCGAGTCAACTTCAAAGGCCCACGGCGGATCTGTTTTGGATGTGGTGGCCATGTTGGCTGCACGCAGGCCCGGCGCAGGCTTAGCTTACGCTCCTGTGAAAGCGCTCCAGGCCTGAGACGCAACCATGGCAAGCTGTGGTAATGTCTGACAGCAGCATCAAGGCTTCACATCTACAGTCATAAATCCTCCTGCCCTCATTCTTCTTTTCTCATGTGGCGAAATGCATCTTTGTCCCATAAGAGTGATTTATTCTGGAGAAACTTTAAGCTGCACCAGTCACTTCACAGCACGGGACTGTGTGTAAGAGAGAAGGAGAAAAAAAGCAGAGTCCAAATACTGCCTGTAGAGTCTGGATTTAATTTACTAAACATGTGAAAAATTTATTTAATCCATATCTTAAAATAAAAACTCTTAATTGGGACCCTGCCTGTGAAAACCCAGCTAAAGTCTTCTTTTGTCCTTTATTGTTTCTATGTAAAATCATTCTACATAATGTAAAGAACAATCTGTAAATATATAATCTTGATATCTTTAATATTGACTGAGTAATGACATGTCAAAGCTTGAAATCATAGTGATATTTATAGGTGAAATTAAACTTTGATGCTTATATAATTTGAGACTTGAGCCTGGTTTTCACAGACAGGGTCACAATTAATAAAAAAGAAATAAACAACAGCACTGCATGTGATAAAGTACCAGAGACTCTAATAAGAAAAGTGAATGCCCTCAAATCGACATTAAATGAGTTCTGCCACCTAGAGGCCGAATTAAGAACTGCAGTATAAACAAATAAGAGACCCGAGAGAGACTTTACAACATTTTTATAGGTTATACAAGCTTATACTTGTACAGTACAGCTTATATTTCCCTCAGCTGTGAGACCATGACAATGCCAAATAAAATCTTTTACTATGGATTTATATGTAATGAATTGTGCGCTCTTCAATCCACTAAAACAGCACTTCAGAACCTCACAAGACCCATCAAGAACACATTCTGGTTTCAATTCAAGCCCATCAAAAATAAACAAACTTAAAAATGGATGAAGAAAATGATTTCTTATTGTTATAATGTGTACAATCGTTTTATTTATAGGAAGCTATTATTCTCAGTGGCGATTTTTATTATTCTCAATACTGTAATACTGCAGTGGTGATTTTTTTTACATTTGAATAAATATAAATACAACAAATACTATCTTATATACTTTTATACTTTACTGTTCAAATACATACAATAGAATTTGTTTTTGCTGCATTTTTGTGAGGATGATAAAATGTATATATTGCAAAAATCTTAAATGTTAACAATATCATTTATCCTTTTTTTTTACTTCTTTTGATTTGGTTTGAATTGAGAATTGCTCTTGACCAAACCCCAGTTTTAACATGCTGTTATATTCACATTTACTAGACCCTAAAACAGCAGAGAGCTGCACACCTAAAGATTTGCAGGAGGCCACTAAACCTGCTGAACTGAGCATGTTAATTTAAAGCATTTTACTGCCAATTGCCACTTTAGCGCCATGAAAATGAGCATAAACGCCACAGCTGAGAATGGAAATTAATGAAGGTAGTTGCTAGGTTACCGAGCGCACATCCTGAGCAGCAAATTATTAATTTAAAACTAAGCTAGACATTATCTTGCAATTAATGTTTAGATATAGCCATTCAATTTTACCCACAGTCTGTATATAGAAAATGGTTTATGAGGAGATTGCCGATCATTTCGATAATCATTTCGAGACAGCCCGAGTAAACTAACAAAACACAATAAATTACATTTTAGAGTGTTTAGAGTGTCTTTTATCTTATGTAAATGCACAGCTCCATATATAATGATCTGGTACATCAAATAAAAAATGTATGCCTTTTTAATCATTAGTGTAACTTAAAACAGTCAATACGAGATAAAAAGCAGGCACGCCAAGCAATCCATATATTTTGTGTGTGCCCCACCCAAATGTAAAAAACATGCATTATTTTGTTTTTAAAAAGAACTAAACAAAATAATAAGATTAATTCTAATTTGTAATTTTAATCAATTAATTGCCATCTAAAGGTTTATTATTAAAGCAAAATTGAAATCTTAGACTTCTAACCCATGAAAGTCCCTTCTCAACATAAAAGTACACTTGGTTGGGTCACTCACTCATACTAATGGAAATATAAACCCAAGGTTCCAGTTTCTCACCAGTGCACCCATCACCTCCTCTACTCACAAAGACACAAACAGGCAGATGAGAAACACTATGACTGGATCCACCCCAGCAAGTATTAACCACAAAACCATCTTGTATGTCTACGGTGAGAAATTTTTCTCAGTATAGAGAAACACTACAGACCTCATCACAGGGGTCTCAATTCTGAGAAGCAGAGCCTTGGACGTGATACCGTCCAGTTCGATCCAAAACATCCACCATATGTAACAGCTGGATGTCAGAATGAGAACATTTGGGTCAGGTCCATTTAAAACACAGTCCTAAATTCAGGTTTGAACGTGATTCAAAAATCACATATCGAGCCCCCCCTTACCACTGTCATTGTGAAGATTGAGTAAACACACAAACTCAGGGATGCCAAGACGACAAACGTAATTCCCAGACGGTGCATCTGGCCAACTGCAGACCTTCAACCCAGCGTCAATAAACAAAGCAACCGCCACCTCTGGAAATGTTCTTCACAAAAACAAACATACCTGTGGCTTGTGACTAGGTGAGCTTTACTTGGTTGGAAGAGGAGGCATTTATTCAAAAACATGACATCTATTAATACAAAACATGCTGAGGACACAAAAACACAGCCAAGGAAAATTATGACTTTGCTGTTCAGACTGAAATTCCATGATTTATAAGCCTCACCTAAACCTCTGGTATTTTAGACAAGAACAGCATTTGCATTTTGATCTGTGCAGTACAAATTAGACGTGAAAGTTTGAGATTAAAATGACTCTAAATGTTGCTTATCGCTATATAAAGGTTAAATAATCATTTGTTCAAGCAAATAAAATCTCATTATGCACTCTTTTTTATGGCTTTTATGGCTTAAAACACAATGGCTGGCTTTAGTAAAAAATCATATCCATTAGAAAAATACCCGTTATCGTGTCTAATTTTTTAAATGTCTAATTGCTGGAAAAAATAGTGCAGTAAGTGATTCTTTTTATTTTGAAACTTAGAACCAACCCATATACAAAGGTGATGTGTATCACTTATTTATGAAAAGCCCTGATTATTTCTTTGTTTGCATTTGTCTATTTTAAATGCCAAGAAAGAAAAAACTAAATTAACAGTACATGTGGATAATAACCAGCCTTCACCTTTCAATGACTTTGGCTTTGTGCTTCACACTGATCTACAAGCGCCCTCTGGTGGCAACACTTTCATCACAAGACCACTGTGATATTAAGCGAACTAAAGAACTGTTACCAAATTTTACTTTTAATATATATATATTAAATGTACTTATATATTTAGTATAACTTTTTAAATAACAACATGAAATGCACCAAACTGTAATCTTTTATTTAAAAAAATATGATGTTATTATACATAACATAAAGGCTTTTTAAAGACAAATACTTTTGACATTAAAATCTCAGAAGTATACCATGGTTTCCATGTTTTCTGTCAAAAATAACATAGTTACTTCCGTCACTGCTACCACTGTTAAAAAATATTAAGCTAGTATAAGCTTAATAATTATTATGCCATTTAGTGTAATTTATTTGTACAAATCTTATTTTGATGGCTGTGAGGCAGTATTATTCATTGTAGTAACTTTACTATGGTATTTTAACAAAATATTTATTTGATAATTCTAATAATAAATAAATAACAAATAAATCTTGATTAATATCTATTTATAATGTGATGAAATGATGATCAAACCAAAATACTGTAAAACAATGGCCTACTTGGCCATTTAGCACTTGACGTGTAATCGTCATTCTTTACTGTAATCCTTTACTTTTTATGTTGCTAGCACAATATATTTACTATTTACTTTTTTATTTACTTGCTAGCAATGTTTACTTTACTTGCTAGCAATGTTTCTATATAACACACAAATATGTAATCATTCATTTACAAGACTGGTCAAACTATGAAACTCACTCTTGCGCCCTCTTGCGGCCGTTTATATCAGACAGCAAATGTCTATAGAGTAATTGAAAACATTTCTCACGTGAGCTACAAACAGAAGAACTATACAATGCAAAATCACCAAATGTACATTTTACTATAAAGTGTACTAAATTAATTTAACACAAAAAAACCTATCTACTCATACACAATACTTCATCACTAAATATAGCCTTTTACTTATATTTACTATTTTTTAAGAAAATCAATATTTTAAATCAAATAAATGTTTGTAATAATTATGAATGCCTTATTTACTGAATTATGAAAAGTCTTCGTTCATTGCACTTTATCATATGCCAGACTCAGATAAATCTTGTGTTGAATAAACGATAGAAGTCAGAATTACAAACATCAAATAAAAATAGGAGTGCATTACATCCACCGTGGCTATTTACAGGAGTGAACATGCCCCTAAGTACCCCATCTGTCTTCATTCACAAGCTCATAATTCTGTATAGAGCGGCATTTGGCCTCTGTCCCGACGGTGCCAACTCACTGATATACTAACAGACGCTTGTCAACGAAGCCGAGAGCAAACACACTGGCCGATAGACACACTGAAGCTTGTATTCTACCTAATATTTTAACAATTTATTGAAATATCTCTTTAAGATTGGATCTGGATTCAATGCGATTCCTGTTAAAAAAGCCAGAGGGCAGACTAAAGCAGAGAGGCCGAAGTAAAGCTGTATTTTCAAAAGATGCCGCAAAATATCAAACTACTTGAAGCGTGCCGACAATACATATACACAAATCTATAAATGTCATTGCAACAAAACATCAAACAAAACTGCATTATTCAAAACACGACAATATAAATACGCATTTAAAGCACACGGTGTCCATTATTAATACGATTTTCTCTGTGGTTACACTGCCAGTCCAGGGTACCTGTGGAAACCTGTGAAAACCTGTGGAAACCTGTGAAAACCTGTGGAAACCTGTGAAAACCTGTGGAAACCTGTGGATTTCATACATCTACAAAAAAAATACAATAAAAGTAATCTGACAGTCTTTCCAAAATAGGTACATCGCTTTGAAACAAATCAAACATAACTAGCATTGTTTGAATGCATCATTTGGTTTTATATTTACTCTAAAGGTTTAATGTAAATTAAACAGTTCAAAATAGTGATATAATTTGCACTCACGTGAGATGAAAACTCCGGGTAAACAGTTGCAATTATTCCACATACCTGGGGCGAGTATAGTCCACCTAGTGACGCCATATTGAGAGGTCATATGACCAGCAAAATACTGGCGAATGATCAGACACTCAGATATATAGAGTAAATGACCGATTTCACTCTAGGATGTTTGTATATGATGGCATGGCATGTTAACATTAAAACAATCAGTTAACGTTGTCAAAAATTATTTTTAAATTAAATAAATAGTGCAAAATCGTACAGTGCAAAATAAATAGTGCAAAGGTTTACACTGCATCATTACATTATTTTGTAACATAACTTTCTTTTTAAATGTTGTTAAAAATTCTAAAAGTTCTACAAAAATTTAAAAAATATATACAATTTCTTAAATTTAATCAAGTTTCAAATTTTAGTTGGTTATATTTTTTAACAGTCCATTAAAGATATTTACTTATAATGCCTGGAAAACAATTAGAGAATTTTCTGATTAATTTAAAAGTTGCAGTTTATACAACAGCAAACATGGTTTTGTCAACAAATAAAGTGTATACTTTAATAACATTTAAAACCCTAACCAATTATTTAATGAAAAATACCTCTACAGTTTAACCTTTCATTTTATAGTTTACCCGTATCTGAATGCATGCCAGTTTGTTTTGATTGTGTTTTCCTATTTAACAAATATCTGTGGCAAAAACACAAATCATAAAAATCACACAAACCATTCTAATTTAGGTTTTTGAATTAAGTATGTAAAACCAGTTTACAAATCCAGCACTGGAGTAAATACACAGTACTGAAATTACAAGTTACTGTAACAACTTGCCCCAGTTAGCGTACAATGTCCCTAAACATTAGGCTTCTGACGTTCTGTGGTGCCTGTGGACTAAACGGGCCCCTCCTTACCTGGATTTATGATGAGGAACCCAAAACAGCAGGATGTTGCAGAATGACTAGTCTGGCTCCAGCGGGGCAGTAAGTGAACCCAGCAGTGCCACTGTTGTTTCCGGCCAACTCAGACCCCTTCATTTCTCTCAATGGTTATATCCTACAGCAGGCATAAACCACTGAGCAGCATGCACAGAAAACTGATGAGCTTTAGCCGTAAAGCCAAGCTTCTGGTGACCTTGCTTGTTGCCAAGGTAATACATCTGTCATACATTTTCACATCGTTTGGCATCCATTGAAAACCGTCTTTTAAGGTTCCTGAAATTCATTTGAATTGTTTATGACTTAATATATGTGCAGACTCTTATTATATTGCATTTAATTTTTATGTATTTATTTTAGCTAATTGAAGACAATCATACAATGAGCATAAAAAATCTATTTTGTACTTTTTTGTAGTGCTTTGCTCTTTTTCTCACACTCTTGATGACTTCATAACACACATATTTTAAAACAAGCTAAACGTAAACATTACAGTCATTACCAGTGGAACAGATTCTGTTTCTATCAAATAACCCCATGTGTTTGTTAAACATTTGGAGACCCATATGATGTGAGGCTCTGAATAGAAGCTAAAGGAAACCAGGTGCGCACAAGCTGAACTCAAGAGGTCAGGCGTGGAAACATGCAACACAAATTTTTATGTACTGTTTTAACTCACGCTTTTCTAAAGATAATCAAATGCACTGCGCCAAAGCGGTTCATAACACTTCGAAAAACCAGCGTGGCAACACTTACATCTGTTCCAAACAAATAAATATAAACGCTTGTGGAATATAAATCCTTTGCAGAAATGCTATGGGGTTTTGAAGAGAGGGAGGAATGGGAAAGGAGGGAGAGAGAGATGAGCATCTGGTGGAGAGACCAAATGTTCACTACTGTGAGTTTGAACATTGTAGGAATGATTTTTTCTTGGTTCTGTTTGTGTTTGAAAGGTTTATTTTTATATTGGCTACAAAAACTATTTAGCTATTTTGCACATATCAGCCCAACCATAAAGGTTGAAATGTTAGCCCTGGTAGTGGGACATTTTGTCACAGTATGTGGGGTAAGTTGTCACAAATGAACGTGCTAATAAATGCCACCATTCATAAAAAAATGTTAACATGAAGACAAAATATAAAAACATAATTCTGTCCAAGAAAGTTGAATTGTATCGCACAACTTTCCAAAAAGTCATTTTTCAGTCCTGTTATGTTTGTTGAATGTCATTTTATTGGGATTGCTTTGCTGCGAAATAATTTATTTTTTGTTTTGGAGCCGTTTCTTACATAGCATGCCAGTTGTTTTAATTATTTATTTAATTATTTTGAGAGTTTCAGTGTGTCTACCCTGAAAGCCAGCAGATTTCACGGGTATTCACTAGAAAATCCTTCCAACAAAGATCAGCTCTCCTGAATTTGGTATCAGTCATTATCTGACAGTTTACAATTGAGATGCATAGGATGGATCTGCATTTTCATCGGACAGATGTGCCCGATCCTCTCTCTGCCAGCTGGGTTGGTGTACACATGGCGGGTCTGGATCACAGATCCCTCTGGTTTCAAACTCTTCCACATAATCACACAGGGTTCTCTGGGGATGCTGTAACTCAAGAGTCTCCATTGTGCCATGTCACGGTTATACGGCCTATGCTCTAGTCGGCGCGCCGTGGGTTAAACGAGTGGCCGCGGGCCAGCGTCTGAACGTGTCTTTCGTGAATGTGAGTGGATTAGCACTCTCCACACATCTAGTTTAGCCAGGAAACTCAAGAAGACTTTTAAAGCAACATGGGCGCCGATAAGTCGCCATCATAAATTTGAGGACACATGCTGACCAAAAACAACCCAGTATGCAATGAGGTCTTCCTAGCTTAGGGGCATGATGGGATGCAGGAGAGGCCAGCAGGTGGGCACTTTTGGCTGACCTTTTTCATTTAAAGCCTATAGTATTCAAAATTGTCTGTTATGTGAGAAATAGAGAGACAGACGCGGCTGCCACAGCAATGACACCTACACTTCACATTAAAATGATGTCTTGTTTCTGATATCATTGTGCAGACTAAAAGGTGTTTAATTGCACGTCGTGAACACACACACACGTGTATAATTTCAGACCAGGAAACTGAAACGGTTACTGAGATTAACTGTGCCAATCGTTTCAGCCACGCTACGATCACTTCAGACTTAAATATGCATTAAATAACAGTCATCAGAGAAAACTGGTGTAATACTACTAAGTGAAAAGCAATTGAAGCCCACATTCAGAAGGGAATTTGTTCTCATATGATGGGCAGTATCAGCAGAGTGGTCAATTTTATGCCAAAGGAGGTCACATACGTGGCGTTTTAAGATAGATATTAAATAAATCACATAAATAAATATATAAATGCAAATGTGCAATTGCGGTGGCTAATATTCCAAGAGTCATTTAAAGGTCTACAACCTTGAAAAAAAATACATGGAAAATATTTGTTAACTCAACAACTTCGGCTAATAAAGGCAACATTATATCTTTCAATCTTCCTTATGTCCGCAGTGAAAATGAATTTACGGTCTAATTACAGAACACGGCAGTCGTTGAACGGGCACAAATCAGCCATCATTAACAAATTGCAAAAAACTGCCATTTTGTAATTGAAGTATAGATCTGAATCAATATTTAAAAGTCCCAGTAGGTTTATGTCAGGCATGATGGTGCTATTTTATTGGAAACACAAAACAGGAAGGAAGTCTTCTCACTTTTTGCACAACAAAAATGTATGCAGATATGCATTTGATTTCTGAAAAAAGAAATGATTAATAAATGCAGATCAGAGACCACATCATAGCAACATGAAAGTATCAAAAAGAATATTTATGATTTAGATGCCCAGATTTTTATAATTAGAATGTCCTTAAGGGATGTAATATTTCAATACTGAAACTCGTCGTGCTGCGTGTTGTAAATAATACATACAAAGTAATATAATGATTTGCTCAAAGCTACTTTAAAAAAGCCCATGAATCAGTTCGTGAAGTAATATACACTGACATTTACTCTCTGATCGGTCCAATGGCAAAACTACAGCACCAGAACCTGTATTTATAGGAACCCGTTCTAATAAGCTTTTCATGTATCTTCTTTCATCCGCCGAGCATCCTTAGGATACCAAACCTCCAGCGTCGATGTCGTCCGCTGCCCCACCCTATCGCAGCTTTTACCTCCGGCCTGTTAAAAATGATATCAGCTCGTGGAGGGCGAGCATTAGCATTTGCATTTTATTGGAGGCATGGAGATTTAGGGCTGTGGATACATCAGCTCTGAGCAGACAGAATTAGTTAACAATGCATTATCTGCCTTTTATGGCTGCCATAATTCTCTCGCTCCCCCGGCTAGGAGAAGAGATGGGGGTGGTGAGGACTGGACATAACGGCAGACTGCTCGCTCCACGGTGGGGGCTGCCGCCGGTAGATGCCGGGCTTTGTGTCTCAACGCTTTGCTGCACATTAAACGCAATTGCAGAGCATCGCTGATTGGCGAGCGGAGAAACCGCAGAGCAAAGTCATCAAGGGTGCACGGTTCGAACGATGACCCAACAGAAGGCCGATAAGCGTCTCGAAAAGGTCACGTGTAATGACGGGACCTTGTGTTCCTAATGATGGCGCACATAATCTCGCACTAAAATTCAGCAAAATTTTGGTGTAATGGGGCTTGGTTGGTACTTTGAGCATTTATAGGTTGGCAAAGAGACGTGGAAAAACCGTCACACGTCTTCCAAATTGTTCTTCCGAGGGCTACACAATCTGCTCACTGATCCACGGGAAGGGATGGTGTGTGTGTGGTTTGGACGGTGATGCGGTGTAGATCGAACACGCTGCTGCAGTCTTCCCAAACTTCGGCCCTCGACCACAGCTGTTCAGTGGTCCCCCTGACAGCCATCTATTTGAGATTATGCGCAGCAAAAACCCATCAGACCACATTCATCCCGGAAACCATGCGCACAGGCTGTGTTTGCTGCTTGCTGGCGTTTTTGCTTCAGCAAACACATTTTGAGCTTTCATGGTTTGCTGTTATTCGACTAGTTGGTTGAACTTGGTGAAAATTGGTCTGAGAGGTCAAAAATCCTGCTTGTGGGTTTCACACTGAGAATTATGACTTTAACACACAAGCTCCAAATTTCTGTCAACACTTTTTTTCTTGTATTAGTAATTTATTTCTGTGCCTTTTTTTTCTTAGACCAAAATGTAAAACATTCACAATCATTTACTCATCAAATAATCCAAAAACCCTTTCACATTAAAACTTTTTTTCAGTGGAACACAAGAAAACAATGGCCATTTATCTATTTTTCATACAATGAAAGTGAATAGGGACTGGAGCTAACAGCCACAAACATACTGCATAACATCTTCCAATGCTCCACAGAAAAAGATCAATTATACAGGTCGGAAATAACTTAAATTTCCTTACCCTTATGTCAATTTAAACTCTTTTTACTTACTTTCTTCAGTGAAATGCATTAGAAATGTAGCCGTTCATCTTTTAATCTTACAATGAAAGTGAATAGGGACTGGGGCTGTCAGTCCCAAACATACTACTTAACATCTTTCTTTATGCACCACAGAAAGAGATCAGTCATACAGGGAACAATATAAAAGAAAAAAGTCCATTTTCATTTACACAAAAGTGTAATTTTAGAGTGAACTGTCCCTTTAAGATCACGGCCCTGGTGGAGCAGACCAAGTGTGACTACTCTCCTGCGTTCTATAAAGCATAAAGGCAGTCTCTCAGCTATCTGCCTAGACTTTTGCTCCCTAGGGCTGCAAATTTACTAGTGACCTCTGCATTCCATTTCAGAGCTGAGCTGCCTTCCCCTTTTCCCCTTTGGAAAATTCCACTGCCACTGAGGTAGTCGAGAAATCGGCCGTCAGCCAGTATTAAAGGGAGGGCTTAACTCTCTTAAGATCTGGACTGCTTGGAGCTGAGGCCATGAAGGAGCAACAAACCACATTTACAATGCATTTTTTAACACATTTATAAACAAAAGGGAACAGCAATTGTTAATAGCATAGTTAAGTGTAAAATTTGCAGGCCTTTGCTTAATCAACAACAGTGTGCTGCCATATTTAAGATGTGACATATCTAACACCTCTGTAAAATCAAATTAACTATATAAAGAAAATGTGTTGCATTCACACAAATGTTCTGCATGTGGACATTACATGAACAGGTAAAGTACAACACTAGATGAAAAATAAAAAAAATATTCTTTGCATTTATAATGCTTAATTATTTCACTCTGAATTTGGAAGGCATCTAAAGTACAAATACTCCATAAATTCTTGTTTTCCTAAACAATCAACATCTATCTTCAGAGACTGAAGACACTAGAGATCAGAATTGCTCCATTATGACATCTGCTGGTACACATTAGCACTGCTTTTTCTGAACAGCTATAACCACTATGTTACTGTGGTTTTTAAAAAGGATGGATTTTGCACATCATAGAGTGAAACGTAATCTTATACAGTTAGGATGAAATTTATTACACGTGACTTAAGAATCAAAGATCAAGGGTTTAGATTTTTTAACATTCCCAACGTTAGTGTTGAAAACTATTTTTACTACAATCTGGTACAAGACATAAAAAGGCTGTGTACTTAACATAGTATAAGACATCTAATAATGCACATATTAAAA
Organism: Beaufortia kweichowensis; assembly: GCA_019155185.1. Lineage (NCBI taxonomy): Eukaryota > Metazoa > Chordata > Actinopteri > Cypriniformes > Gastromyzontidae > Beaufortia > Beaufortia kweichowensis. The sequence goes on along the minus strand of CM032810.1, from coordinate 2,610,979 downwards.
CAACTACTAAAACAGACTAATCTTTTTAAATGATCATGGCATTGTTGTAATACAACAAAAACCATACCACCCAAAATAAATGAATTTTTAACTACACAGTAATTTCAACCCTGTTTAAATGTTTATAAAACCTTTTACAAACAATTCCATTTTATAAAATGAAACCTTTGAAAGTAACTAATTCCACTGGTATCCATTAATCCACAAACTACTTCCCTTTTGTACTGAATGTCATCAGCTGTAACTTCTGCCCAGTGGCTTTATAAAGAAAACAAAACACACTACTGAAACAAATCTCTAGAGTGGTCATTTGACCTTGATAAACACCATTTTATTGATTCAACTCTAGGCTCAAATAAAAAAGTAAAACAAGAACCTGACATACACTGAAACATATCATATAAATGAGGACAGTTTGGGTTCAAGAGGCCACGATGGGAATGTGTTCATTGAATCAGCCACAAGAGGGAGTATCATGTCAGACCTATGACCAAAAGAAATGCCATGGACAAACATGGTGGACAAATGAGTAAAAACACCTCACATTTCACATTGCATGACAACGATTGTCTGCCCTTCTTTGTAAGCAACACTGATTAGTTAAAAGGTAAGACTGGCTAAAAAGGGACAATTTTCAAACTGGCAACATTGTTATTTTACTTTTACACATGTTAGAGGGACAAAAAGAAAAATCATTTCAACGACTGAATACCAATGATTAATTAGAGAACAATCTCAAAGTTTGATCAGGTAAATTCTTCATTAACATGAGACCAGAAGCAACTAAAGACAGAATTTTGGCCCAGATAAAACATTAGCATAGTTAAAAAAATAAAGTCTACGTGATTTTACAAACGAGTAGAACAACGTATCATCACTAGGGGTGCAGCGGACAAAATTCACATCTTTATGTGGGATAAAAGATGTAAATCTGACAGATTCAGTCATGTCGAGCAATACTACAAAATCAACTCTGTGAAAAAGTTAAAACCTTGACATGTATGGGTTTTATCATTGCACATCTATACTAGCACACAATACATCATAAGAACATAGTTGTAGGGGCACATTTACACAAATCCTGACAGAACAAAAAGATCAGAGAGAATAAGAGAAAAATATCACATTCCACCACTGCTGCACCCATCCTTCTTTCAGCCGAACAGAAGTTGTCTTGAGAAGTTTAGTGAGAGATGCTTTTTCATGAAGGGTGGACGGAGGCTGTCAAGATGGGCAGTAACCTCCTTCACTAGCTGGCCGCTCTTTTAAATGGTCCGTTAAAAGTTGGCTATAAGAGTGTCACTGGTGCGACACAGGGGATGAAGATTGGAGGATTTAATTCCTCCCCTCCTCCCCTCTGTCCTTTAAACTGCCGTGGCACTCTTCTCCTTTTTCTCACCATCTTCGTGCCAGGTCAGACGCTCCTCGTAAAAGGCAATGACGATCTGCGGACACTTGTGATTGGCTTCTTTTGCGAGCACAAGGTCTGCCTCATCTGAGTCTTTCCTGTGAGGAACAGCAGCAACAGAGAGAAACAATTTATAATGTAGTGTACCACAATGGTAACTGGAATTTAAATGTGCATGAACTTGGAAAATAGCATTAGTTCTTAGCCAATAAATAACTGATTACATTACAGATAATTTGTGTATATTCATTAAGCACTCTCTGGTATACAATTTAAATGTGCTATGAAAACATCTACACAGTTAGAAAAAAGTAAATAAAAACAGGAGAGCTTGGCCAGACTGTGAGGGGCGGGGTAACAGGTGTTAATAGGTGCAGAATAATAACAAAAGAATCTAGATTGAAGGCACAGTGTTTAGTCTCACACAGGGAGTGAAGCATGTAAATGTGAGCAGGCTAAAGACAAAGGCATAAATGTGGCAGTTTGCAGCATGTCAGATGTAAGACAATAGACTTAACTGAGCATTCAGTATGGCCCTATTTACACCTGATAGAAACATGCACCTCATAACCAGCTAATCAAATTTAGGAGTCTTTACAAGGGCGGAGTCTTTACATACATCACACGTAGGGGGTTACTGCATGCAGAAACTTCTCTTTGCTTTCAAAAACGCTTATATATATTTAACATATAAAACATTTAGGTATTTTAGTGTTTTTTTATCTATCTGAAGTTAAATTTAACTGGGTGTTTGGAAAAAATCCTGTTTGCAGCTCAATCGATATATAGCATGAATGCACAAGTCACTTTGGATATAATAATTTGCCAAATGCATAAATGCACGATGTAAATGAAAAAAAAGTGATGTTTTAAATTACAATGACTGAAATCAAGTACTCACCATTTCATAAGGAACATCAGGTCTCCACAGGAGTCTGTTGCACCGATAATCTTCTCTGGCTCTAGACCTCGCTCGAATCCTCTTGCTACAAGGATCTCATCCTAAGAGGAACAAAGATAATGCTAAATAATTCCCACAAAATGAAATGCATAGAAAAGTTTATGCTATTATAGGTAGTCTTAAAAAAAAAGATCACAACAGCTAATGACCAAAATTAACCTTGATCACTATACACAGGGTCTAAAATTACCACGTGCAAAGTACCAAATTCAAGCATTAATCACCCGCTGGTTGGTAACTTTATAATGAGTTTATTGTTGGCTCTTAAGGCAAAATGCTACATAACTCCTCATTTATAGGTCACTTTAAATAAAAGCATCTGCTAAATAAGTGTACATGGGAAACTTTAATTGCGGATTTACATGAACGTTACCTCTTTCTTTTTTTTGGGTTTGCTGCTACTGCCATTCTCCTCCTCTGAGTTTTTCCTCTTGCTGGTACTGCTACTGCTGCTGCTGTCTTTAGAGCGGACCGTAGGAGAGCCTGTGCTGGGGGTCTTACTGCTGGGTGTACTAACAGTGCTTCCCTTTTTATACGTCTTCATAAACTCAGAGATAAGTTCTGGGCAATCCAGGTTTTTCTCTGGTTCCCATGTGTTGTGCTTGCTGCAGAGCAATGTATGATTACTGAAAATATTACATTTGCTCATATCACATGCTCATCATATCATATGCTCGTGTCATGCATGAACCACAACCAGGTATCAAGTAAATCAAATAAATATGTTAATAAGTGCATTATACAAAGAGATGTGAGGCACAAACGAACACTGAACATAAAATATTGAGAGGGGAGACATAGACTTACTCTGTGAAGCCTTTCCACTTGAGGAAATATTCTACACGCCCCTTCACAACTCTCCTGTCCAAAACTTTCTCCACCACATACTCTTCCTCATCTGAGGAGGCAGCTCCCTCACCTTCACGGTTCTGGTTCTTCTTTCCCATCTCTGTTTATAAACCCTCTCTTTTTTAAAAGCAACAGTGGCTGCTTTCTGACTCACAGAGGAAAACTGTATTACTGAAAGAGAGTTCAAAGGCATTAGAATGAGTTTTACAGTTAAATTTGAAATGAAGACATTCAATAGTTATATTTCGCTAGCAATGCAAAGGTCAACTAATAAAAAGATATACTTTGTAGAGTGCGGTAGGTTAATGTTTCTGCCAAATGCATAAAGGTAAGTGAGAATGTAAATGTTTTTGTAACTCACTCTTCTGTGACCTCTGCGCAGAGATGATCGCAGGGTTTGTGCATTCACACAGAACTCTCCTAAGTAAACAAAGTTCAAAAGCATTTAATACAACAAATGTTTGCAAAAACCCTACATTTCAATTACATCTCTGTATTAGAAACTGAAAAAAAAACAGGGAAGGGAAATCTGGGAAGGGAAAAGATAGAAAAGGCTTGCTAATAATAGGGAAACAAATACTGCAGACAGTGTTATCAGTCTACAGGGAAATTTCAATCTGATGATAAGCTTATATTTTTCATCCATTAGGTAGACCAAATCACATTTCCCACATTTGTTTACAAAGTAATAAACAAAACATTTTATTTTAAAACCACTAGGTAGCCAAACAAGGAAGGGCAAAAACTACTTAAAAAGCCTCAAAGAAAAGCTTTTCATATTATTACGATTAGATGACAAACATATGATCTACAACGTCAAAAGTTGTATTACATTCACAAACACTTTCTGTAAAGATCACAACATTACATCATCACATCGTACACAGATTGAAATGTAATGTTAGCATCACTGCTAACATTATGGCTAACAAAATCTCCCCGAATGCTGCTGTTACCAGACTAGAACCTCATTCTACGTAAGCAACAGAGCAAAAATAAAATACAATGTGTGCGGAAAAAATACTTTCAAGTGTTGCGTTTGTATACCCCAATCTAAAAACAAGTTCAATGAGTCAATGTTTGCAAAAACAATAAACAAAGCTCACCAAAGCCAATGTGAACGGGATAGCAAACTAAATTGTTACTTTACACCCTCAAATAATATGATTGCCTCATAGTGTATTAACACATCTCTCAATTTTATCATTCATTTGAATGTTATCGTAGCGCGTGCTAACATGTTGAGATTTTGCTTAGCAACACACGGGCCGCGCTTAATTTTACCTGGCTACCTTATCTTTACACACAAATGCAGTGACATTAAATCACCTACAAGGGAAAAGTGACTTAAAAATCACATCTCCTGACATGTTTGGGGGTAAATATTTTATACTTACTGAGAGGCTTCTGGTGTTTTTCTATATATGTTGGATAATGGGGCCGCGACGGTGGTGTTTCCCTGCACGCAGGAGAGTGCTGCCTCTCGCGCACGCATCCGTCCAGTGGCGCGTTCAGCCAATCAGCGCACGTCTGCTGCAGCCATTCTCGCGCCAAAAACGGCCTGGAGAGCGTACAATGGGGTGCGCACGCGCCATCTAAACCCCACCGAAATCACAGTCCGCAGTATTTTCTGTAGCGTATTTTAATTAAAAGTATTTTCGGGATTAAATACATTTTTGGCAGCTATGAGAGGAGAAAATGCCTAAACATAAAAATAAATAAGATTATTATGATTTAACTTTTATGATTTTAACGATTTAGCGAACCCCCAGTATTAAATAACATATTTCGTTTTATTATTTTTATTAAATGGCTCATATTTATTACTAAGCCAAAAATATATCCAACCTATACACAAAAAACCTCTGCGGAGTTGCCCAATTGGCTGATTGTGATATTGACTGGATTCTAAACCAACCAGATACTCGCAGGGCTCAAAACAAAAGCGTTAGCGGGAAATGTAAACCAATCGTCGTCTCCAGGAGGAGGGCTGTATGTTTACGTAACCTATTTATGGTATCTACCCCCTCTTCTCTCTGTCTCTCACCGACGAGCGAGTGGCGCAGTACAGACAGACATAGTCGGTAGGATGTCTAAGGAGGTAGGTTCGCTTTGAAATTACTTTTTCCTAATGCTTTTTTTTTTTTTGAAGCAGTATATAATGCGTTTTACCATTTATTGGTATATTAGGTCGGTTTTTCATAGAACTTAGATCTTGATCATTGTTCTTTGTTAATGTTAACGTGCACAATCCGCCATTTTAAATTCTGCAGCTGTATATAGCCTTTTTGATTAAATATAATTTATTTGAATCTGGTCTTAAATGGCGTGTAATCTTGCATTAGAAAGACTATACCTTTTTGATGACATGCTGAAAATTGCAGTAACCCAAATGTTTTCCGACAAGATTTTCCATTGTCGTGCATAGGCCATATGGCCTGGTATCAACATGGCGGAGAGGTCGTCGTTTCCCCTCCCCCTAATAGAATAAACCGAACTGAAATTATGGTTTATTATTTTTAGGGTTCAGTGTTGTTTTGCATGTTATCGTAACTTATTCTTCAATGTAATGCACGAATTTAACACCGTTATAAAAAAATATTATTGGATATTTTCAGGGCCCACCACGCGAACCCGAGCAACTGCGGAAGCTCTTCATTGGAGGGCTCAGTTTTGAAACCACCGATGATAGTTTGCGGGCGCATTTTGAACAATGGGGAACCTTAACAGATTGTGTGGTAGGTAGTTTCTCCTTTTACCATGTTTTAATTTTTGCATCACTTTCTTGTTCATGATTCCTTTAATACAGACCACTCCCCAATCACTTTACATTTAAAGTGTCTTTCATCCCATGTATGCTTTACAGGTCATGAAGGACCCCAACACAAAGCGTTCCAGGGGTTTTGGGTTTGTTACCTATTCCAATGTGTCTGAGGTTGACGCTGCCATGGATGCACGCCCCCATAAGGTGGATGGCAGGCTTGTGGAGCCCAAGCGAGCCGTGTCCCGTGAGGTGAGTTTTATCCCAATCCTGTAGTCCAATAAGTGAGCTATGAATTTTCTTTATAAGGTTAATGCAAATGCCCAATTGCATGCGTTTTGTGTTTCAGGACTCCAACAAACCATTTGCTCATGCAACTGTAAAGAAGATCTTTGTGGGTGGTATTAAGGATGATACAGAAGAAAACCATCTTCGCGATTACTTTATTGAGTTTGGCAAAATTGATGCCGTTGAGATAATGGTTGACCACAAGACTGGAAACAAAAGAGGCTTTGCCTTTGTTACATTTGATGACCATGATGCAGTTGATCGTATTGTCAGTAAGTGCTTTTCATGTTGGGTTTTTGTGTCTCTTTTTTTTTAATTGCCATCATCAGTATTAACATTGGTCTTTTTCCCCCTTTAGTTCAAAAATACCACACTGTGAATGGTCATAACTGTGAAGTCAGGAAAGCGCTGTCTAAACAAGAAATGCAAAACAGTGGAGTTAGCTCTAGAGGTAACTTAATTTTTGCTTGTTTTTCTTTTCCTCAAAAATACAAAAGTATTTCCTGTACATGCATTTAAATGCAAATGTTTCGTGATGTTTTTAGGTCGTGGCGGCGGTGGTGGCAACTTTGGCAGATATGGCAATGGTGGCTACAACAATGACTTTGGTGGCGGTGGAGGTGGTGGTAGAGATGGATACTTTGGTGGCAGAGGTACATGTCCGAATGAACCCGTGCGTTTTCACTTAATTGCATTAGTTGTATTGCAATTCAAATGTATCAAATCTTTCCCCAGGAGGCAGAGGAGGTGGGGGAGGCGGTGGTTATGGAGGCGGTGACTGCTACAACAATGGCTTTGGAGGTGATTTTTTTTTTTTCCTCATACAGTAGCATTTGATTTGCTTTAACTGTTTGTTCTATAATGTTGTTATAATGTGTCTTATCTCTCTAGGTGGTTATGGTGGAGGGGGCGGCGGTGGTCCTGGTGGTTATGGCGGTAACCGTGGATATGGAGGTGGTGGCGGAGGAGGACATGGTTATGGCAACCAGGGTGGTGGTGGTGGTGGTTATGGCGGCAGCAGTGGCGGTGGAGGCGGCGGCTATAATGACTACAACAATGGCAATGGAAACTTTGGCGGTGGTAAGTATTTGCAAAATGACCACAGTACATTGCCAACGTTTTTGGTTTTGCCCCATTAACTGTCTGTGTTAAATGAACAGGTAACTTTGGAAGTGGTGGTGGTGGAGGAGGCGGTGGAAACTACAGTGACTTTGGCAACTATAACAACCAACAGTCCAACTACGGCCCCATGAAAGGAAACTTTGGTGGCGGAGGAGGAGGAGGAGGAAGAAGCAGTGGCCCATATGGTGGTAAGTTCACCATACATTTACTTGTTGACTCTTTTTTTAAAACATCCATGCTTATCCTGAGTGGTATTTTCTCTCTTAGGTGGCTACGGTGGTGGCTCGGGAGGTGGATATGGAGGTGGCTCTGGAGGCAGACGGTTTTAAGTTTAAAAGGTTTGTATCCTATTTCCCTTTCTGCCTTGAATACAGACTGTTTTGCAGATGACTAGATCGCTAGTTTATAGGGTAACAATAGCAACCAGTAAGTTATGGACTCGATCCTCTTTACTCTTGACTAAAATGCATATCTGGTGTAGAAACCACCCTTAGGTAGTCTGCAGCTTAACATGTGTGTTCATATTGTTCAACAGGACTGAGTGCTTTAGGAGAGGAGAGCGAGAGAGGTGACAGGGCAGATGCAGGTTTACATCCTAGATCTGCTCAGCCAAACAGGTGTGGCAGGTTACTGCCACCAGAAGAGGTGTACAGTAGTGCTATCATGTGTGGGACGTCATGAATTGTCATCATGCAGACTTGTTTTATATTGTGTATGGAAAAGCATTCCAATGAGGTTTTATGTAGAATTACTTTTCAGTTATGGATTTGACTTATGTAACCAATCAAGGTGAAATAAAACATCCTTTTTGTTTTTTAAAACGCTTGCTGTTTTAGTCATTTGGGTTTCGGGGATGTAGTGGAGTCTATTGTAAACACTGGGTTAATATTTCTACTTTGAAGTAGCTGTTCCCTCAAGTACAGACTTTGGGAGCCATTTTAAACTTGCAAGCGGCTGAATCGGCCCAAACAAGTAAATGTAGTACCTCAAAGCGTGATCCATCGAATGTGTTTAAAAAGATCATTGCAAGTGTAGTGTACGTGAGGCTGCAAAGCAGTGTAGCCATGGAAACGAGCTGAGGGAGTAGCAAGATCATCGCCCTGTGACGAAGCAGAGAACAGGGAGAGCAGGGCGCCACTCAAAGACTAGCAGGCAGCAACTACCAAATGGCTTTAATAACTTCTGTAGGTAAGAACAGACTTCTCAATTACAGCTGGTGTATCTGTAAAACGTAACATTTATTTGGCAAAAGCTGTACAGTAACTGAACTTCTCATTCAGTGTTGTGATTTGGAGGAGTAACTACAGTTAGAACAGTTGTTTGGTGCACAGTTTCACAACTTTAATGTATGATTACTTTACAACGCCTTTCTGACTGTAACGCATCTGCCTTTCTCATTTAGGATCTGTCTTGTGGATATCTCTAACATGGAAGGGCTTTTGCCTGTCTGTACTGCCCAAATGATAAAAAGGTATACATTATCTTCGTGTAATTATTTGATTGTAAAACATTCTCTGATTTCTTATTTCTCTTTCTAGGACCAAGATGCTGCTGTGAAAAGGATTTTATTTTTATTACGTTTTTTACCTTTTTTACCAATAAATCTTTTTAATGCTACAATGTGTTTGTCTTTCTTGCTCTGCTCATGCACTGAATGTTTGTTGCAGTGTAATGTGTATCTTTTGGGATGTAATACTGATTCTTTCTTTAATGTACAAAAATGTTTTTAAATGGTTTTGTTTACATCAAATACAGACAAGAGTTTTCACTCCATGTTTAAAGAGCTGCTATTCTTCTGTTTGAATAGGAGACTGGGCTGGGGAGAGCAACAATAAACTATTGCCAAAACTTATGTATTATTGACTTGACCTCTTATTACACTAAAGATTTTCATTTGACACTCCGGTCTCCAAATAAGCCTAAAGGTTCAAAAAACACTTTGCATTAGAACTGAACCTGTTTTACTTTCATTTATTACACTACAAATTTGTTTGGATTTGAAACATGGGTGTCCAAACAAGCCTAAAGGTGTAGTACATAGTTTTGTATTTGAACTAAACCTGTTTTAGCTTAAAAATGAGGCTTCACTATATATTTGGTCATGGTTTGTGAAAATATGCCAGATTTTGTACGTTCTTGAACTTTTAAGGTAATACTTTACAATAAGGTTGTATTTGTTAACATCAGTAAATGCATAACATGAACTAACAATAAAAAATTAATCTGAATGTTAATAAATTAATCTTCGTTAATGTTGATAAATGTCATGCTAGTTCATTGTGCATCAGTTATTTTATATTAATAATATAAAATCAAACGTTGCATCCGTTAACTGCTGCACAATGAACTAGCATTAACAATTTTATTGACATTCTTGTATATAGTCATATAATATAGCATTAATCTTAGTTCATGTTAATTTCAGAAGCGACATATAGATGACTTCAATGATCTGCTGACCCAGTTCACATTGAGCGATGCACAGCTATATATATATATATATATAATAAGAGGTCAAGTCAATAATATTGATCAATAATTCAACAAGTCAATAATTTATTGTTTTATAAATTATATATATATATATAAAACAATAAATTATTGACTTGTTGAATATGTATATGTCAATTCTGAAATTAACATAAACTAAGATTAATGCTGTGTAGAAGTATTGTTCATTGTTAGTTCATGTTAACAAATACAACCTTATCGAAAAGTGTTGTTTTTATAGTTAATTTGATAAAAAAATTGTAACAATTTTTACACATTTTGAACATTATCTTTAACCTTTCAATGGATACCAAGCTCATTCACTCTCCAGCGGTGTTGCGTGGAACCAAGTAAACGTTGCCATCATTAGTCTGTTGTAGTGAGTATTCATCAAGCGAGTAAGGACGTCCTTCCTCATCCCTCAGCTGTGAAAACACTTGGGTGTAAAGGTCTGACAGTCGACATTTGATAATGGCTAGGTTTTGCTGAACCTCCAGTCTCTCTATGGTCAAATGCTCTCTTTGGGCTTTAAGCTGTCCCAATTCGCTCTCCAAATACACAATATTCTCCATCTTTCGTTTACGGCAGTTCTGAGCTGCAACTTTGTTCTTTCCTCTGCGGCGTATGTCCCTAACAAGTGTCAGCTGTGCATCACTCAATGTAAACTGGGTCAGCAGCTCATTGAAGTCATCTACAGGTAAGTTCACTATCTTGTCCAGCGAGAATGGGATTTTAAGAGCGAGGGCTCGTCGCTCATCTCTGCTCAGGGGTGCGGAGACGCCGCTCACTCTCGGCTTTGGGTAAGGAGACTGATATGAACCTGCTCTAGATAAACTCGATCCGTTTTGTTGAAGGTCATGTAGGGCCGTAGGTAAAATCGGATGTTTCAATGCCATTGGCTGGTAAGCTTGACCTTGCTGATTGACCGGTTGTAAATTTGATGCTGTGGAAAACGAAGCTCCAGGGTAAGAGCTGTAAGACTGCTGGTAGTCGACAGACCCGAGAAGATCAGGCCTTGTGCGGCATTGTTCCCCCATACTTTCGCTTTCAGTATAACACATTGTTCCATTTGTGGGTAGATAAGTAGGTACTCCGTGCACCGCGTTTTCTGGGGAGGCAAGGGGAGGACTTGAACCGAGTGACAATCCGGAGTCTGATTCTGGATCATCTGCGGAGGCTTGTTTGATTTGTCCTGAGCTATGAAGGTTGACAAGACCATCCCTCCCAATCCCATGACTGCGTGTTGTCAAGTTCATATGCTCCAAAAAACTCATAAGGGGCGGCTGAAGAGCTTGGCTATTTGTAAGCATTCTGGATGAAACATGGCCACCGGGGAGTCCATAGTGCATATCCATGTGCGGATTCAGGCGCTGATAAGGTGGCATCATTTCAGGGTATGAGTTGTCATAAACCACTGCAGGATGGGCATCAGAAGTTCCTGGAATGGCTTCTGTCTGAGGTTGGCCCATCCCAAATCCTCCTTGAGAAACCATGGGCTCCATGGAGAGGTATGGAATAGCTTCAAAGGGATTCTCATTGGGTACTTCAAACTCCTGTGACAAAAAAATACATTTTATTTAAACACATTTGTCTCATGCTGTGCAGCCTCGAAGCAGCGGTGCATTCAAGTTAGTTGCTGACTGCAGGACCAGCCCACCTTGGTGAGTGTGCCACCCGTAGCTTATGCAGGTCTTACTTAGAGGTGCTCGAGTTTCATGTAGAAACAGATGGTCATTGTGCTATGCAGGGGGCTGTCAGCAATATACAGCTCACCCTCTTTCTTTGTCTGCCTTTATTTTTGCATCACTCAATTGGCCCATTGTTGCAGGTTTTAACACAATGTGTTTGTTTAGAGAGGATTCAGCATTAGAAAAATGTTATACCACTGGCTTTTCCTTAGGACACCTTGCTCTAAAAAGGTGTATTTTAACCAAATGATGTTAGGTGTTTCTTTACATAAGTGTGGATAATATTCCTTATGCTTTTGAAATTTCCAGTTTACAGACCTGAAGATCTGTGATGGCCATCAGTTCCTGCCAGGCCAAGTCCATCTCCAAATGCTGGGGTGAACGATGTGCCCGGAATCCAGTGACATTGGTGGACATAGACAACTCCCCATGCAGTCTACTTGGGTTTGCCAGTCCCTTAAAATTAAATAAAAATACAAAAGAATTAATCTTGAAGTATTATTTTTCTTCTGCTTTAAAGAAGTCCAAGACTAAAGTTCGATTAAGTCTAATCTGCTAAAGATACAATATGTAATCCTGCCTGTAAAAATCCATCTCAAGTATTTTAAAATCATTCTACACAAAATAAAAAAATATAACTGTGATATTTCTAATATTGACTAAGTAAGGCCATGCCAAAGACTAAAATCGTAGTAAAATTAATGATCAAAATCAAGCTCTGATGCTTGTTATTTCTTAATAAGATATATCTTCTCATGTGTATACTCACCTCACTGATCCTCAGGGGAAGTACAGCGTTGACTGCTGAACACATTCAGGACAGACCCCTGATGCAGCGAATCAGTCTAAAACATCAAAAGAATCAGTTTAAAGAATTAATGCTTTTTGCTCATTTATTTTGGAGCTTATTAACTAAAAATATACATAGTTATATCAATCCAACAACACAATTCTTGCTCTCAGATTACAAGTAAGATCATGTATATAAGCCAGTCATTATGTAAACAGAACTGAATTAAATACAGAAGTAAATTAAATTGGCTATGAAACTAGGCTGAAACTTAAAAATATAGTTATTAAACATAGATATGTTTTTAGTTTTACTGTATTTAACATTTCCATTCCAGTGTGCTCTAAATGTCATAGTGTGTCATTGGACATCAAGTTTCTTTGGGCTGGATTTGTCCTATCAGCTGGGTTTTCGAACGGTAATGTCAACCCTTGATAAGACAATCTTTTGGGAGGCAGCCTGTTCTCCAGTAAACGAAGACAGGGGCCTAACCACAAACACCAGAATGTCAGGAAGACTTTCTCACATCTCTCCTTAAAGTTGAAGAAGAGTGATATTTAATATGCATTTCAAGCAGAGACTGTGTAATATTTTTACTACCAAAATCTATTATTAAGTAAAATCTATTATAAGCTGTCTCTCATAAAGCTCTTTTAAAGTAAACTTTAATTTTGGGTTTTTAATCTTCAATTGTGTCTCATATATGAGTATATACGTTGGTGCATTAACAACCATCCAACTATGATAATAATAATACATTTCTTTGGAAGTGTCACTTTTCTGAAAATATTTGCCAGATGGTTTTGTCTGCTTGTGCTGAAATAAATTAATGTAATTTAATTAGCTGTGTAATAAATAATTACTAAATAAACAATTTATGAAACGGTGACAGTGTATTTGTTATTAATTTTTAAGAGCAGTTGAATCTTTAGCTAATTGTAAAAAAATATTTTACTCCAGGGATAAAATGTGAGGAACAAGGTTGACAGGTCATAACAGCAATAATGTTGTATAACGCAGAATGATCTAGTATTTCATGCGTGTTGATGTATGTAACAAAACATTTTCCTCTTGTCATATTTTGTGTATCTAAATGAAATACAGTATATCCTGCCTTCACCGCAGTGTCTAGCACATTTCCTTTGACTAGTTTCTTAATTCTGAAAGTCGTGGAACATCAGCTGTGGCATTTACAACTATAACATTCTACACCTGAAAGTAAATTTTACATATACATATGAAAGTAAAAACCTTTTGTGTACTTTTTGTTCCTAATAAACATTCTTAACATTTTTGCAAAGCAAACAGACTAGTTGAAAAATAAGAAGCATTTTCTAAATAATAACACAGAAATGTAAACTGAGCATTAGTTATGCACAAAAAATATTTTTTATGAAACTAAATGAAATTTCAATGTATTTTCTTTTGACTATTTCTGCAATAAACAAAATGTACATAACAGTTCTCATTTACTATATAATTCATACATCAAACATAACACATGTTAAAGAAACTTAAGTCAACTTATGTATTGAGTATCCAAAGCAACAAAACGTTTACACACTTTTTACATATACATTTGATCCTTTTTTAATCCCTCTTTATCTATGTGTCCTTCATAATTTTTTTTATAACCTTCTAGGTTAATGATTTGATTTAAAGTGGAATCCTGTCTCTCTAAAAGTGAGTCAAAAGTGTATAACACCTGACATACTCGCTAAAGAAACGTCAAAACAAACCCAGAAAATGATATGACAAACTGTACCTTATTAGCATTTCGTTGAACCCTGAGCTCAAATGAAACAGTCTTCAGAAAATGAGATTATCCGGTGAGCAGAGACCATTGACCCCTGCGTTGAACTGAAGAGTGAAAGAGTTCTGAACCAATAGCTCTGAACTACAAGTGTGCATGCGCTCAATCTGTCCTTATGTCTCATTGACTCTTTCTCCCACTCACCCTGTCTGCTCTATCTGTCACTCACACAAATGGGATGGGTCTAGCAGCTTTCCTGTAAAGCACCCACACTTTTGCCCTCTTCTCTCCTAAATGCTTCATCTTGCACTTTAATATGTTTAACTTATCTTTCCCACAAAACGGTTAAGCCACGAATGCTGTGGACTACCCTGAGCAAATATAGGCACTGACATGTCAGCCGTGGTTTCAGAACAAGTGCAGTTCACGTCCGGATTTATGGTGTGAGTATGTCCTAAAATATCAGTGCATCAGACAAGCGCTTAGCAGATGCACAAATGTATTTCCTCGGTGATAACCATGAGAGGAAAATTACCTGTAAAGGAAACCCACCGTGAGGATGTGGTTTGATCAGGCGCACCTGGAGTTAAATCTGGGATAGCTGCACAGGGGGGGGTCCGAGCGGGGAGGGGGAACTGTTTTCTGACTTGGTTTAGTAAGGATGGAATGTACACCTTCAACAGGTAAGAAAGGCCACATTGTTCATGTATCTGCAGCACAACCGCAGAGAGAGAGAGAGAGAGAGAGAGAGAGAGAGCGGGGGCAGGGGTACGAGAGCATGTCTTACATTGCAAATGACCATCCAAGTCTTGCTGAAATCCCTCGACAGTCACCCAAAGACAATCAACGTGATTGTTCTGACACAATGGAACAGTGCTTTCTGGTGGCAAGGTGAAAGAATGTGTTTTCCTCGTTCATTTGAAGTGCTTAATTTTATTTGACCGGTGCCATTCAACAGCTAGCCGATCATATTACAACAGACAGACGTCTATATTACAGCACAATCACAGCAACACACAAAGTGTATGTTTATGCCAAACGCTGCTCGTGCACCACCATAATTTCCTATCAACAACAACCTTACGAGCACTACGAAATCGTAAGTTATGACTAAAAACCGTCCCTGACGTTGTCACTGGTTTTGTGAATGCATGTTAGAGCTCGTCTTTTATTACGCAGCCTTTCTCTTCCCACACGCTAATATGTTTGTATGTAAATGCATCGTTGTGATGGACGTAGGTGGCTGACATCGTCCAAAGAGGTGGGCGCCTGCCAGGAACCAGAGAGACGGGACTTCCCAAGCCTTGATTCCTAGCACCCACCCACCCATCCTACTCAACCACCTACAAACACACACATAAAAACAGGCTGCTATTACATAAACCACAACGGTTTGGGATCTGGCGTATTCCAACCTAAATACCCATTCTGACTTTCTTCGTGGTTCAGGTCATAGAGTCTTTTACATATTTTTACACTCCTTTTTATTCTGTTTATTTTTTATTTGCTAGATAAATAATTTTATCTATTATTTATTTTATTGTTTTTATTTATGTATTATTATTTATATTTATTATATTTGGATTAATCACACCGGGACACACCCGTGATGCTCTGGTTTGTTACAGGCTAATATTGACCACAGAAGTGAAACGACCCCTTTGACATTATCCTGACCCATCCATCACCTCCTAATCCTTCTGCTTTTATAGATAAAATAAAACCCATATTTACTTACATTTTTACTATATATTTCGGCTTTTTCTACAAAGTTTTTCACTTTCATAGTAAAAGTATCACATCGCAGTCTATGTGTCATTAGTCAATCAAAAGTACACATGAGGATAAGTTTTCAATAATATGGAAAAACCTCAAGAGAAACATATGATGAGAGCATTCGTGTTTTGGTTTGTGGTCCATCGGGAAAAAACATCCTAGTCTACTGCTGGGAAAAGAGGAAAATATGTGTATGAGTAATCAAGAGTATATATTTAAACTGCTCTATTAAGTCTAAAGTGAATTTAATTGCTATTAATCTTTCATATAAACTATTTTTACACTTTTTACACTTTTAAGACTATTTTTCTATAGTCATACACATCTATAATGTATAAATATTTATAATGTATAAAATTGTTGTTTATTTATAAATGTACAATTTTTAATAAATTGTTTATTTATAATAATAATAATAATAATAATAATAGTTTATAAATAAATAAATAAACAAACATCAAACCATTGTTTTGCCCCCAAAATTGTTATTGTTATTTTAAAAAAAGTATATTAAAAATTTTGAACATTTGACACAATGTCACATCTTTCCCCTAAAAATGTGACCTGCTCTGACCTGCCATTTATGACAAACACCATTCAACGTTTTAGTAAAATTTTACCTTCATTAAGTTTATCTGATGTTTACATTTACATTTGGTAGATACTTCTATCCAAAGCAACAAGCAGTGCATTTAATCCATGTCTTTCATCAATGTGTGTGTTTTCTTGGATTGAACTCACAATCTTAGAGTTACAGGAATACTCTGTGTATATAGGCTATCTATGTGTTTTCTGTTTACCCAACAGCGGTAACCAGAACATTTGGAATTTTAGTTTGGATGAAAGAGCACACAAAATATTAAACTAGATGTTCAAAACCACTGCTAGACAAAACAACAATTTGTGTAATATGCACACAGATGTACAATGTATATGCTTTATTGTGCAACAGGAGGCCTGGGTGAATTAAAGTCTAGCACAATAGCGTGGGCTCAACCCCTGTCTCATGGCAGAAACCACAGCAGTTAGCAGGAGCACCTAGACAAGCCTTTATCAGCATTCAACAGAGTTTCCGCCACACAACATCCCCTTTCCTACGATCTCCTCTCATTCTGCAGCCACACGTGCCAATCACAAGGGCAGCGGTGCTCTCAACAAACCCATGCCCACCATGGGATCCGGGTGGGATACAGAATCACCCCAAGGTAGCATAATCTGCGATGTGTAACGTCCATCACTGGCCTTCTGATATGGTGTGAAAAAGATGATTGACCACATACACTAGTGTGACCTTGCAGATCAAGATAAAGTATTGTGTAAGATATTTGATTATCTGTAATTTTTATCTGGAGAACTATTAAGACACAGTTACTGTGCACAATGATACTGTGGGTGCAGGTTCCTCATTTGGAGTCTGTCAGGTGTAACGTTTGTTTAGTGAAAAATATTCTTCTGAACTGAGTTCTCAGAAAATTACCTCTTTATCGTATGTAAATTGTTAAATCGTATGTTAAAGTAAATTACACCTGTTGCTAAAGTTATATGATCAAATAACTCATTTAAAGTATATTACACGTGTTGATAAAGTTTGTAAAATGCACTCATTTCAAATTCTTCACATAACAAAATTAAGAATTGTTCACTTTACTAAGATATTTGTTATAAAAACAACCAGATTAACCCTAAAGTACTACTGTATTATACAGTTTGGTGGTATATTATACCACATCTATACCTGAACAAAAGGTTCTGTACATCCAGGCAACATACTGTATCCTCTCTGACATAACAAGGGGTAATTTCGAAATGCTCTATGTGGTGAAGTTGTGAAAACCCAGTGTTTCATTGTGAAACTTGCTGGTGAGCCACCTTACTGTTACGAGCACATAAGAAAATCTTATATTCAACATAGAAATATGTCTTTGTCTTATGCTAGAAGACTCATGTCTTTTTAGAGCCAAAATTAAACCTTAACAACATGCTCGGAATAGTACTGTGAGTTTTACTTACAAATTAGCGCACCACAGATCTCTAGATAAAATTCTAAGGCTGCTTTTCACTCTCACAACAAAACAAATGACCTCGGATGTCAGTGTAGTTGCTGTAGTAAATGATGAGCACAGGGAAAACCCCTTTTAGGATTAGTTTTCACAGTGGTGCTTCCCAGAAAAGTGACCAATGTAATTATGATGCCGAGTTGTAGGAGGATCTCTTAAATTATCACGGAAAAACAGGATCGACTGAGAGCATGTGCAATTTTCAGCAGGGCCTGTGTCATTGAGGCTAGCATGTCATTTATGTAGGGCACATATATAACATAATCAGTGAAACATTGGGATCAAAAACTGGAACTTTGACTATATGTCTGATCATAAGAGCCTTAAGAGCCATAAGAGTGGTTTTACTTTAGGTTTAGCAGTATTGAGATCATTTTAGTTTAAAGTGAATCACTTTAATGCAGAATGTTACCTTTCAAGAGTCTATCTGTTACTTTTCATTTTCATTTATTTCTTGACACTTAGATTTTATGAAATAAGTTCAATTGTGTTTTATGTAAACAGGCCTGACATGTAGTTAGTAATCAGCTGGTGAAAGAAAATGGTAAACAGCACAAAATCTTTCCTAAATCTAAATAAATTAGTGTGCAGAATAAGTGGTTTGAATGTTTAAAACCTCAGTATAAAAAAAACAGTATGCAATATTTTGGTGCAGGGGATTGTAATAATCCATAATCCATGTAAATAATCCATAACATGATATAATGATTGGTCCTAAAATTTCTGTTAAGATTACCCTGTAATGGTCCATGCCTTGAAAAGATGTCAGACATCATGCCAATTTGTTGTAGCTAAGCTGTCTGGGGAAGGGATAGGATTGGGTGGATGGGGTGGAGGGAGGGGGTGTTGTTGTTATATTTAAAATAGAAGGAACTAAAATGTATCTTTGATTGTTTTAATGTATGTTGTTTTACTCCTTCAATAAAAAAAAATAAAAAAGATTACCCTGTAATTTCACAACATCTATACAGCTATATGGTGCAGTTATACAAGTTAGTTGATTAAGAGTAGGCTTTGCTTTATTTTTACAATGTGATATCATTATATTTATGTAACAATCTATTAAATATTGCAGGTTGTATTGAAAGCCTTTAGTGAATAATAAACTTGTTTACATGCCTATGTGTGTAATCATGCCCATGTATTATATGTTATTAGTTTTATTGAACTTCAAATTTGTGTTTTCCCTTCTTATTTGCACCTGTCTTTTTATTAAGCTCTTATCTGTCTAAAGATGTTTAAAAAATATTTAGTACTTTATTATTTATAATAATAATTTTCGATATATTCAGTAATAACTTGTTTTAATAAAAAAGTAAAATTAGATTAGAAAATTAGAAAATTAAATTAGACAGAATGAAATACATATCAAAGGAAAAGATTAAATTATTTTTTATTTATTATTTTAATGATTTCTTCTAAAAAAAATAACGTCATCTACGAATCATGAAACAACTTCCGCTTACTTTTGTCCTTTCACCTCATGACGTAGGCGGAAGCGCACGCACAGGAATTGAATACACGGAGCAGAAGTGAACATCTGACGATTCGATCATGGACACATTAATACTGGTATGTTTTTATCAATGTATGCCTGGTGTTGAATAAGTAAAACATCGGAATATGACAGTTAGAAAGCAGTTAACCAATTTATTTGCATTATTAAAAAATATTTTTTCCACCTTCGTTTAACACATTATCACAAGTCAAGCTACACAATAACATATGCAATTCCATGGTATTCGGACATTACAGTTGTTTAAATGATTATAAGATCTCATAGTGATTTATTCATTATACGGCATGACGATCTGAGCCACGGTTTCAAATCCGCACAACCTTTACCCTATTCACATTGATTCATATCTTATGTTTACATTACATTGTCATGTTTGTGTATCTCTGTTGTAACAGGAACCGTCTCTGTACACTGTGAAAGCTGTTCTGATCATGGACAACGATGGAGAGAGACTTTATGCTAAGGTGATCGCCTTGATAATGTTTTCCTCTTTCATAGATTTCAGTTATTTGCTAAGCACCAGGTTGAATCTCAGATTTGAGCTGATGTGTTTATATGTGATGCTGTTTTTTTTTTTTATTTTATTTATTTACATAGTGCTGTTGAGGTCACATAATATCCATGTGGTTTGATCCAGTTCATAATAGCTGAACACATTTTTTTTAAACCTATTTCTTTGTTTGCAAAAAGTCACAGCACAATGGTTTAATGGTTTCATTTTGTTGTCTTCTACTAAATTATCCAAATATAGAGGTGATTTATGTTTATATATGTTACTTATTTATGTTTCAGTATTATGATGACACCTATCCCACAGTGAAAGAGCAGAAAGCCTTTGAGAAAAACATTTTCAACAAGACACACAGAACGGACAGTAAGAGTGATTTGAGTCATACAATCAGAACCACAAATAAATGTTATATATATATCTATATATATATTTATAGTACCAGTTAAAAGTTAAGACACAATTAACGAAAAATGTTTCTCAACGTAAACATCTTTTAATCTAAAGGTGTATATATTATTTTACATTACTTTTGTAATATAAAAATATCATACAATATGACTGGTACTGTATTTATATATGAATATAATCATGTTTTTTAAATAGGTGAAATCGCATTGTTGGAGGGTCTAACCGTCGTATACAAGAGCAATATTGATTTATATTTCTACGTCATTGGCAGCTCTCATGAAAATGAGGTAATGCTTTAAGTTGATAAGAGTACATGATGTGTCTGATGTCATTACTGCATGAATCTCATATGATTCTCATTGTCTTCTCATAGCTGATGCTCATGGCAGTGCTGAATTGTCTCTTTGATTCACTGAGTCAAATGTTGAGGTAAGAAAGATTCACAAAGTTCATAACTATACCTGTCTGGTTTCAGCCCCAACCATTAATATTATTTTGGTTGTTGTTTTTTTAGAAAAAATGTGGAAAAGAGAGCATTGCTTGAAAATATGGAGGGCCTTTTCCTGGCTGTTGATGAGATTGTTGATGGCGGGTGAGCTGTTCTTGTCTATATTTAATCATGACATTGTTTTTGAATTCAAATTGTTTTTGAAGCAAAACAGGAGTAAATTCTTGTAATGTTTTCTGCCTAACTGCTAAGTATCTGCTCAATGTCTGCTAAATATATTTTGTAAATACTGCATGAAATACATGTGATACACCTCATGCAGGTGATACTAATTAGATTTAAGATCTTGTGATTTTTTTTAGATTCAGTTTAACTCTGCCTTTTTCTTAAAATAAAGAAAATACAGCATAATGATTATTAACCAAATAAAAATGAGACTAATGTTCTGCAATTTCATCATCATTGTTTCATTGCAAACTAATTGGTGTGTGTGTCTCTCTCGCAGTGTGATTTTGGAGAGTGACCCTCAGCAGGTGGTTCACCGCGTTGCTCTGAGGGTAACAAACATTTTCCTCTTCTACTGATTTTTATTACTTTTTATACTCTTCTGAAAGTTAATCTGCCTGCCTAGTAGCTCTTTCATCTCACGTACTCTGACGCCACTGATGAGCATTATAGAGCTGCTAGGCAGCTATTAAGTTTGATTTCCAATACTCAAGCTCAAAGTGTGGGACAGGAAGTAAAGCAGCAGTCTTAAAATCACCCTCTCTCTCTCCTCTCCAACAGGGCGATGATGTACCTCTGACAGAACAGACAGTCACTCAGGTAAGAGAAGATGCGCTCGGTTCAGGACACCTGTCGTCTTATCGCATTCCTGGCACTTATGTTTTATAGCAGTTCTGAGATTCACCCATGATTCATTTAGGAAATGAGTCCGAGGTGGTCTCGTTTCATAGCTCCCACATTAAGAACGCGGCACCATTAGCACGGCTTTCCGAGCTACCGCGTGTCTACCGCATGTAAACATGATGGCTAATTATTGGCGGCTGTCTGCCAGCGATGGCTCCCCGCGGCTGCCGTAGTCACGGGCGCGGACTGATTAATGTCCTCATTTAAGAGGCCCTGCGACAGTCTGCCTGTATCCCTTACACGTCTGTGATTAATGGCTGTCTCCTTGTCTTTCCTGCTATATGGTTATGCTTTGCCTCGCTCAAATTAAGATGATTAATTAATTCCTGGATGTTTTGCTGCGACTGCATTACTCGATTACAGGGTTCTCCTCACCTTTGTATAATGGGTTTTAGTTGAAAAGTTTAGCCATCTTGCTCATTGTGTTTTTACATATAGTGTTTTGTTTGGAAACCTGGAAATGAACAGAAAGCTTGTGATGGTCTGAAGTAAAAGGAAGATGTAGCAGATCAGCAGGTTTTACACTAATTTGTCGAGTTGACAAATATTTATTATGATAATAATATAATTTATACATTTTGTATTTAAATAGAAAGAGACTTATATATAGAAAGAATAGAAAGAATTTTACTAGTAGTCTCAGACTTTTAGGCCCTTTTATCATAAAAAAGAGCTGCAAATGTTTTGCCTTGATTATTGAAGTACTTCTCTACCTGATTGATGTTTGTCTTTTTAGACAAATGATGGCATTAATGACTCGACCACAAACACATTCAAATTTAATTACCTGTTGTAGCTTTGGAGACAAGTGAGGTTTTTTGGGTGTGTTTTGGGCTATCCATCCTCATTGAGTGATTGAATTTACTGAAGAGGAACACACAATGCTTAAATAAATGATTCTAAAGCTGCTAATTCCTTCCAATTAAATGTGACTAATTATTTGGCATGTCCTAATTTGAAACATCAGGTTGTGATGAATTGTCATCGCCCGGTTTTTAACGTATCCCTTCATAAGATCCTAATGACATCTTAGATTAATTATCACATCCATTGTAATTGGATTCAAAGTCATTTTTCCACTTAAAACTTTTATGCCTAAACTAAAAAGCATGTTTGACAGATGTGTTTTAAATGATATACACTTACTTAAGGTATGATTGCCTCTTGAGGCAGCCATGATCACATGACCAGTCGAATAATACCCACTTTATCTTAATAACCCCCTGTTATTGGAGACATTTAGTTGCAAAATATTGATTCATGTGTACCAAATACATCTAGATAAAAAAATTTGTTGGTAACGGTAGTCAGAAACTCTTTACTTTTTCCTTGATGTCTTATCTACGCCAATAGATATCATATAAAGTGACATTAAAATTAATATAAGTGGTCATTAGGTTTTGTCTAATTGTATTGATTTTGACTTTATTGTATTTTTACAATAAAAAAAATATTGTTCTCCGCAGGTGCTACAGTCGGCTAAGGAGCAGATCAAATGGTCTCTCCTCCGGTAGGACACTGGTAGTCCTCCAGATCCAGATGACATGAGAGGATTAAATCAGACACATCCACTTTTCATTACTTCTGTCCTGTCTGCCCTGTTTTCTTATTAAAGTGCACATCTACGGAAAACGACTTCTAGTGTTTCTCTCCGTTGAAGATAAAACCAAGAACATGTCCATTTTGAACGAATTCCAGAAGCAAGACAGAGAACCTGGAATATTGTTTTGAATATACTTTTCTTAGAGAAAAGTACCAGGGCATTTTTTTAAATCCCATTCCAGTAAGCAATGAATATACGGCTGGTTTTGTGAATGATATCACTGTTGTGCTGTGAGAATTTCATTACGATTCTGTACATTCCAGTGGTTGATCTTGTGCCTGTTCCTCCCTCTCACCCTTGTTTTGGTTGAAGTAAAGCAAACAGTTTCATCCGAGTTTTGTGTTTTTCTCTCTTTTGGTATTGTTGGGGTGGGTTGTTTTGCGGGGACTTTCTCAACCAAATTTTGATGTTTACATTGTGTTTACTGTAATTTCTGGGTGTCTTTATTTAGAGATAAAATATCTGTATCATGAAATATTTGAAAACATTGCTTATTTAACTTTAATGTTTTGAATCATGTTGTTTACATAAAATTAATTTTCAGTAATATTACAACTTTTAAATACTTATAATGCAGCGTCCCATAAACAAAATTATATTCTGGTTCATCTTTAATTTACTTAATACATATTTTTGTTTATTAATCATTTCCTTCAAAAATTGTGGAAGTATGCCTTGTATAACCCTGACTCAAAATCAGGCCAACAGCGTCCTCTTCTGGTAAGAAATGAAACACACATAGTCTTTAAGGTATTTACCATTAAGCCTGAATTACCAGTTGTAACTTGCTGTTTTTGTTGCCCTTTTATGTTCGCCAGGCACATTTTAGTCTATCACGTGTGTAATATTGCAACTCTTCTTAATTTGTCCAAAACTGTGAGGTTAATACGTAACTTTACCTCTGAATTAATTGTGAATTGTAAATTACTTGCAACATATGGCGCGGTTTTAAGATGTCCTAAAACCAGGCTGTTATTTAAAAACCTGCAATAGCTGTTTTGGCCACAAGCCTTGTTATAGTGTTTTACCCTTCTAAATGTTTTGGAATAAAAATCTGTTGTGCAATACACACCTATACAAACTCGGTGTGTGTATGTATGTGAGGCACAACGCTGAAGGAGGTTTGACAGTTTCACATGCATGCTTTTTCTCTGGTGGATACCGCCCCTCTATCTCATTTTAATGCAAATGAAAGCTTCCCCCTTGAGAAATGGTTGTAAAAATAAGTAGTATATCATGTACATACCTCAGAATCATACCTAGGACACGGTTATCACGCTGGGGGGTGGAGATGGGATGCATGCAATCTAAAAGGCCACGGAGACCAGCGCCTGAAAGAGTAAAGTGAGATTTTATTAGGGTGTTTTACATTTATGCATTTGGCAGAAGCTTTTATTCAAAGCAACTTCCATTGCATTCAATATTAATTATTTAGTGGTATGTTTCTACCCTGGAAATTAAACCCAAACCCATAAGTTTTGTGTTGCAAACACAATGTTCTACCCACTGAGCTACCGGAGTTTCTCTTGTCTCGTCTGCAGCTTTAACTGGAGGTTACAGAAGTTCATGTGGGACATGCAGTTGTAATAAGAGACAGATTTGGGAAAGGGCTTGTTCAGGCCAGATTGGTTCTGATATACAGCTGCGGTTCTGTTTGCTTCAGACAGGGAGAACTTTACTGGCTCTGATTCAGTACACCTCCGTAACCTTCTTTTCCTATTTATCCTGCTCTTTAATAATGCCTTGGAATCCATATGAAAGTAGTTGGGAAAGTTTCCTTTGTCTCGGCTCATGTCCTGAAGCATGCTGTTTGGCCCCAGAATGCCCCACCCTCCCCAAGGGACTTCCCTAACCCTGTCTCCTCCAGGCTCACGAGCGTTGGTGTCTTATCTCCAAAGCATGAAAGCCTTCGCTTCTTAATTTATTTGACCAATTGAGTTAAGTAGCTTTTTCATTATGAGGTCATTCATTATGATTCATTATCAGATGGGTCGCAGATTAAAAAACCTCAGGACATCTTGCTCATTTGTGTGTTATGAAGTCTACAATATTATTAGGTTGAATAAAGCACAGTCCTGTCGATATTATCACTTAATAGAAGAAAAGAGAGAAGGTCAACCAAAGATCATGTTCTTTTTTGGTAATTTGTGAAATTTGTTTAAAAATAATAAAAACGCTTTATTTCATACTAGCATATATATGTCGAGGTAGGTTGAATACCCCAAAGAGTATAAACACTGTGACTCTGGTTTTAAACATTTGGCTTTGGCAAATGAGGTCTAAAATACCTACAGAGAGGGAAAAATAAAAAAAGATTTTTTTTGGAGATTTAAAAAAGGAGATTTAATGGAGATCGCAGATGTGTTTCATTTAAGTATTAACTTAGTTTCTATCTCACTGTTTCTCCTAAAACTGCTTGTGAGAAATAAAAACTAAACAATTGTTAAATACACAAAGAGTATAAGGGTGTAAAATAAATGTAGATTGTATAGATACAATAATCTGGATTTTGGTAAATTTGATGAGAAATGTTTACGTTCATATTGAAATCTTCATTAATTTTGACTTTTAATTGCAGATTTGACAAATCTAAACTCTAATAGAGGCAATTTTAGATTTCTGATTTCTCAGGAGATGAGACTTGAGCAAAAATTTCCATTTGCTCTTTATTAATGAGATTTTAAAGAGATTTGGTGACCATGATAATACAGAAAAGATGATGATACACTCTTAACCTCCTACTGTGATTGTACTAATACACCTGAAGACAACAAATTGCCCTCAACATGTCCTTTCTCGTTCCTTAAAAGATTGTTCTTTTTATGACCTGCAGCAATCATCATATCGTTGCAGCTAATTTCAACAGCATACTATTTAACATCTGTGTAGTATGGAGAATGTACAGTGCTGTCATGGTTGTGGATGATGATGTCAGTGTCTGCAGGTAAGTGTTCTCTACGACCCCAACTGGGCAGAGATGGGGTTAAATTTGACCCCTTTACCCTCATCTACGCCCCACCAACACACCCAGCGTTCCATCAGGCTTTCATCTGGATATTTCTGTATCACCTATGAGCAGTAGATGACGGCCTTTCATCGACTATAATTACAGTGGCACAGCTGTAAAAAGCAAAAAGGTAATTTATATTAATTATAGAGGAATGAGTATAATAGAGTAAAACAGTACAGTTTGACATGCTGTACCAAACATGCCGTAAAACTGTCAGAGGCATGTGGACAGGAGGCCTGTAATTGATGCTTAAAGCTGCGTGTGTGTCTGTAGTTGAATGTCTGTGCAGCAGTCTATAAATTATCATCATCTACAAGCGTACAGAGTCTTTGTCACCGGCTAAGTATTGCACCTTCGCTTTGGCAACCTCGGACACACGCACATATCAAACGCCCCGCATGCTCATTTCTATCACAATAGCGGCAATGTTTTGTATTCATCGTGCGTGCAGCTCGGAGCCGAAGCTGCGCAAACAGCACGGATGCGATAAAGATTTGTAAATTACAAACTGCTTTCACTTCAGGCAAATATAGACAGAACACATGCATCAAGATGCTCAGAATAGAGGATAGGTGAGATGTGAATCCATACACAACCAGGTTGAGATAAGAGCAGATACTGCGCTCGCCTTCGCCACGGTCCCCAGGCTAGCATGGCCCTCGACGGAAACGCCTCTGTGTGACCTAATGTGTTTTATGGGCCTCTGGCCCTCAACGGGCCCGTTTATGGATCCCTAACCAATAGAAAATCATTTCGCAACTGAGCAAAACACAGCCAAAACCAACAGCAATGCCACAACTTCTGCTGATCCCGCAGTAACTCAACAAGCTATTCTATCCCGCGTAATAATAACAACAACATCATCTTCGCAGTATTTCACTTAGAGCCGTGCTGAAGTTATCTGTCTCTTGAAATCATCAGAAGCTGTCAATTTTGCAGGTTTAAAATCCCTAAACGTAAACTTTACAGGTGTATGTGTATACTGGGGAAATCCTTGAGATAAATCTCATATATGGACTGCTAACGGGCACAAAGTCTTTTTAGCTTCCACACACGCACGACTTTGAAACTTGGATCCAGTTCTCATTTAAGTTATGTGCGATTTCATAGTTGCGCAATATTTAGACAAGAACACATTAAGCGTTTCAAATGTAGCATTCAGAAAGGCCTAAGATGTTATTGCTTTGGCTGGACCTCCACGTAAAAGTATACCTTATTTTCATATCACATGACGGAAAGTTTAAAAACACATAAATTCAAGCGAAGGCATGCTACATTTATCAGCCAGGCTGTTGAATATGTCTACAACTGTTTAGACGTTTCTATTTTGGATTGGCCTGCGCTATTTGTCACCGAATCTGGCCGCGGCCCCCTGTTGAAAACGAGGCTGTCGATCTGAACCAAAGATGTTTGCTGAGTACGAAACGCGGTAAGCAGAAGCCTGCTGACATTTTAAAAGAGGGGGCCCTTCTTTCCGGCCCTGTGATTTAGAACGAGACTCAAATCCCCAAAGATCCCAAAGTCTGTCCTGCTGCGATACAGCTGCACACGAAAAAACACACAAACACACTGGCTTAGTTGTGAACTTCCAAGCGTTTGAGAACATCTGGTCAGCAGCCTTGCTTGAATCACCACACCACAGTTTGGAAAACCAGAGGTTTTTAAATCGTACATTTGAACATTTTCATTTATGTCATATAAGAAATTGCTCGAGGTTTGCATACGACAAGCATCTCAAATGGGCCGAATGTGTGTAATGAGTGTCGTGATCTCGAATAATCTTGACAGAGTCGGTGATTAGGCCAGTGATGTAATTGTTGAGCGCGATGTGGCCGTAACTCACTTTTGTTGTAGACACTCAATGTCACGCAGCAATGGTAGCAATTAAGCTTTACGACATTTTTCTTCTCATGTGTAAAGGATGGGATCTTTTGCGGTCATGTTTGGTCTTGTTTCACACAAATTTCATAGCTTACTGCTTTCGAAACACTTTGATTTTTACCAATTATGGGTTTGCAAATGAATCGTCTGGTAACCGAATCAAGATGAGAACGATTTTTTGCACGCTTTAGCTCTAAGTGCTCAGCTTTTTCTCTCTTTCTTTCTCTCTCTCTCCCTCCCTCCCTCATATATACTTTCATTCCCCCTCACCCTCGCGGATTCCCCATCTGCACCACAGCGCCCGTTAACAGACGCTGGCTTGACAGATTTACCGTCGCCGTCCCACCATTGGTTGCCAGCATGACAGAGTTGATTTAATGCTCGCTTCTGATTGGTCCAGGAGTGACAGGCAAATTTATGGCTGCGCTGTGATTCGACGCTGGCTGTCTTTGATGTGAGTTACCGCTCTGTTGCTTATGGGACACAGAAACGGTGTCAGGTTTCAATCGTAAAATCCTCTCCCCAAGGGAAGGTGCACGGAGTGCTCAACATTCCTGACGTCAGAGAGCAAGAAGGAAAGAGGAGAGAAAGAGCGAGAGAGATGATTTGTAGCTGCGGTCATTTCGCTCACTCTGGCCCGCTGCAGTTTCTTTGTGGAATGCGCCGGTATCAAACTCAAAAATAATATCCTCCACGCTCAAAGAAAACATCTCTCATGCAATCCGCACATTTGGACTTGCAGGATCATCTCAATCGATGGTCTATCAGAAATGTAAACAGAATTTTCGAGTCCCTGTCATCGCTGTGTCTCATTTCTGTTTGCTTAAAATGCATTTGTGGCCTGACAATATTTTAATTCCCATGCTTCTGTGATCTGCAAAACAATGGAGCAATACAATTATTTTTTTCTTGCTTAGTAATATACTAGATTTTGGGGTTTTTTGCAAAGTTGCGAAACTCATTACACAATGCTCAAGTGTTGGGGATGGATTTTTACCAAAGAGAACACACCCCATATCTCTATTTACGTCCAAAGCGTTTATTCAAAGCAACTTACAGTGCATTCACAAGATATCCATGTTTGCATTATTTGTTTGTGTTTTTATCTGAAGATTAAACTCATGACCTTTGCTTTGATAATGCAATGCTCTACCCTTGAGCTACACAAACAGTTTCTATGATATTCTGTATGACATTTTTATGATATCCAAAATATGCAATTGTCATTGAGAATGTTTTACTTATTTTATCACCCACTAGGTGAAAATCATAAACCTGAGCATTTAAATATGAGGTGTAATTCATGTCTTTAGCACAATGTTACCAAAGAACTTTTACACCAAAGCATAATATCTTTGATTTTAGAATTTTTGAAAAAATGCACTAATGATAATAATGGTGATGATGACTACTAAACAAACACCACTTTGTATGCTGTTAAACTGTTTGCTGAGTTATGTGACAATATATAAAATTATACTGCTAACTATTATGCAACAAATCATGTTACAGTAGTTTGTTTTTTGTACAACATGTCACTAACAACTCCAAGGTTATGAGTTTAATTTCTGGAGAACACACAAACTAATGAAAACCTTGCACTGAATGTTGCTTTGGATAAAAGTTTGTTTGCCAAATGAGTAAATTTTGCGTGCTGCAAGTATTTTTGCAGTCAAAACTATGTTTAAATTTCCATACAGCCACAAACAACATATGCACGGTACAATTCATGAAACCTATATACTGTAAAGATGTCTATTTTTATAGTTTAGTAGTCAGTGTGCAATATTTACTGTATGCAAAATTCTTGTCTTCGTGCAGATTTAACTGTCTTATAATTCCATATAATAGTGTGCAGTACGTACATTTCTTCTGATATAATTGTTAAAACCCATGAGAAGAGATCGTGTGACAGATTCTAAAGATAAATGGCAGCATGCAATTAGTTCATTGTCACATAAATCTTCTCTCTATCTCTTCATCGGCGCGCATGTGTGTATTTGCGAGTGGGTGTGTATGCATGTACAACTGTACGCTCTCAACCTCGCTGGCCTTCTGATCTTCTTGCCCAAGATCCCATATTCCTTTGAAAGATGAGAAGGTATCACAGTGTCCTAGAAAATTTCCCTGAAATGATCAAAAGCAGGTTTCCGGTGTTATCTCTGCCATTTATTTCCCTGTATACATTTATGTCTTGCAGATATTCAGTAAATCTCATGTCTCCACAACCGCCTGGCTTTAGTCTTAAGAAATTATAAGCATGTCTGGTCATATCAGAAGGGGTTTTTAAGCACATTCCCCGTCCTGAGATTAGTTAGGCTGTACATGACTCATATCTCTTCAAAGTACTTTCAACTGTCTTATATAAATCAATGTATCGTAAAGCTGATCAATAGCAGCTGACTGCCAAAGTGACTTTGGCCTACTGTCTATTCGTACTCTCATCTCCCTAAACGTTCTCTTCTCATCCATCTATATCCTTTATATCTACATCCAGCGCGCCGGAGATCAGAGCCGGTGTGCGCGAACCTCCTGTAACAGCCGTGACCCGTGAAAATTTCTAAGGGTAAATAGCAAGGCCGAAGCCGTCTGTCAGAAGCTCAAGGATTCGTAAGACGTGCAACTCTACCTCACCCCTCGCTTCACCTTGCGCGTTCATGTGGAAAATTGCAATGGGACGGCATGAGAACGCTGATGAAGGCTCACGAAGGCCTCACACGTAATTGCATAACATCTAAAGAGACGCATTAGGAGTGTTTTTAACATGCATGCCAGCATGGAAGTTCATATCTCTCTGCTGGGGGCATATTGCATACTTGTGATCTCTGCGTCATGTTGATCTCAGAACAAACAGGTCTCATAAATGTCTCAGCGACGAGACAGTGACACAAGCTGTTTATGGAGGGTCAGGGAGGTGCAAATGTTTCGACTTTGATTGGTTTAATCAAGTTTTAAGGTCTTAAACAGAAACAGTGACTTGATAAGCAAATTACAACTGGGACGTAAAGTCCCATGCATGCAAAATTATCAAATCAATACAGCGAATGTTTAATAATGTTCAAGTCTTGGAATCTTCTGAACTTCTTTTAATTGTCTGGTTTATTATTCAATATTAAAGCGAAACTGCTAAACCTCATTAAGACGATTAATCTACTGCAAAAGATCAGAGCAATACGTTACACAATTCCCATTATGTACTACTAAATTCACACTGCGAAAAGTATAAGATATATTATATTCAGAGTGGCATTTACAAAAAAATATGGCAGTAGTGGTTGTGTAGCAGTTAAGGATCTTGGCTAGCAATACAAAGGCCACAGAAACACTTACATGTTGTAAATAATACAGTTAATAACACTGCAGTGTCCACGTTTACATTAGCCTTTCTCATAACCCGCATTGAGGCCCTTGAAACGTCCCCGTGACCCAGACTACATCATCCACGGACCCCTTGACTCAAGGAGGGCCACCATTTAAGAGCCGCCCGGGTGACTGGAGTGGGAGTCAGGCCACGGGCTTCTCTAGGGAGACCTGAAGCGGTGATGTGGGACCCAACAAGCCGCAGATTGATGGGGTGGCACGGGGCCACTGTATGTTAATGTATCTGTCGAGGGGAATGTGCCTCTGTCTGAGTGATTTTAACGCTCTCGGCAGGATGCCGAGGCATTCGTTCTGTCATCAGGAATGTGAATGACTCTTGAGCGAGATAAATCTTGACAATGAGGTGCTGGTCAACTGAATCTGTCTCACCACTTTGGGTTTTCCTCGTAAAAAGAGTTTTGGGGGTCGACAAAGGAATCTTTACAGGAAACAGGGAGTGAAAGAGGAAATTAATTTAAATAGCTGCAAATGCATTTTTGCAAATTTTTGGCAATCGTTTGTCACTATCAATGACTTTTTTACTTGGTTACTGTAGTCAAAAGCATTGCAATATGCCACGTACCAAGTTAACAAAATATAATGAAATGCGTTTTAAACAACACACATTTGTTGCAAAATTTGCTTGATGATCATTTAAAAAATTGCCTAACCAAAAGTGTATCTTATATTTTTTCTTTTGTTACTTAAGCCTGATAAAAATAGATAAAAGAGTAACATGATGTGTCATTTATCATCTTAACTTTCTAAAAAGCTGTAAACATGTTAACAAACTACAGTAATTGTGCAGCTGCATATAAAAGTGTTTTGATTTTCATATGAATATGCATGAATTATTTGGACAGAAAAGTAGGTCGAAGAATATATTTCTAATTCCCTGGTTTCCTGTCAGCAGTTGTTGACAACACGTCTTTTTTGAGTGCACGTGGCAAAATAACAAAGAGCTCCTTCATTAATCTTCATCAGCATTAAGTAAGGCCTGCTGCTATACAGCATTAACTGTAATACATCGTTTCTAATTTGACATTTAGCTGACCTTTTACTCCAAAGTGACTAAGTGTGTTAAAAACAGCTATAACATAATACATGTATCTCGAGAACTTTTTTAACATAAAAACAGGGATTTAAATCACAATAATCATAACACAAATCACAGTGAGATAAATTGCAACAGTCATTGCGAGTCGTTCGTGTAATGCATGTTTACACAAAACAATTATAATAGCCCATTAAAGTGCATTTACACAATGATGAAACCAAATATTTTATATTCGGTCATTGAAAACCTATAATGGTACACGATCACCTTTGGCAGGGTTTCCACCCACACTCGTTGCCCATTAGGTTAACCACCTCTAAAAAGCTACAACACTTTAATATTGCATTTCCATCATTTCAAGGTTGTAATATTAATCCATGGTCCATGTATGCAGCTGCGTCTGGGGAGATTGAAATTTTAATGAAGATGGCTGCCTGGCTGATGGGCACCGCACACCTCTGCTTGCTTAAATATCACCGCTAATTAACACGTAAAGGTGCAGCGCTAACAGAATGACTGATGGCTGCGGCGATGCAAGAAAGGCTTGATGAATCTATGAATTAAACATTACATCGTGCTGTACACGCACATAGAGCGCTACATGAAAGGTTTCGGGGAGGCTTGGATGTGAAACAAAGACTTTGGAGCTTTAGACTATAGACTGTATTTCTAAAGCCATTATAGAGTTTTTTTTACAACTGCTTAAGGGAACAATACAACTAAAAACATTTATGTTGTTCAAAACCTGCGTATTACTAAGATTTTTTCAGAAATTATTTTGTGTCCATACAATTAAAGTCAATGAGGGTCAATGTTGTTTGGTTACAGATTTAGACTTCCAAATATCTTTTGTGTTCTGCAGAAGAAAGAAAGTCATACAAGTTTGGAATGACAATAGGGTGAATAAATGAAATTTATTTTGGGTGAATTACATCTTTAAATTGCACAAGCCACACATTTTGTGGACTGATTGTAAGATTTCTTCTGGTCTTGGGTTTTAGGGGAGAGTGTGTTAAGTGCACTCAGCTCATGGGTGCTGTAAATCAGACTCAGGAGAGGAGAGGCTGTGGCGTGTCTGCAGTAACACAAAGACACGGTCTTTGTCTAACTCTGTCTCCTTTAGCTGGTAATGCGGTTTAAGCTGCGTTTCCCTAGCACTTAATTTCTGTTGGAAATATCAGATCTCAGCGGTATTAAACAGTCTCTTTTCCAAAAGTCCTTTCCAAGTCATATTTCTCTACTACAATGACTGCTGATATATTGCTGCTACTATTGTGAGGTGTTATTTAAAATGCTGACAAATATACAGTGGTAACCCAAGGTAAACCGTAGAAAAAGAGAAACATGAGAAATACATTATATACAAATGATTATATGAAATTTAGTTTATGTTAAATTCTTTATATCAAGTCAAAACATCCTTTCTTTACTACATTTATGTTTTATACTTATACAAAATGTTACAATTGAATTTTGCTTAAACATAAATTAAAAGCGTATCTGGTTACAAATACAGCATAGTGGCTTAAACAGTTTTTAATGTTGACAATAGACATCTTTATGTGCCCTTTAATGGATCTCACAGAAGAAGCTGTATTTTCTAAAATTACGGTCAAATATATTGTGTTTCAGGTTGTGCATTCTGGCAACAAAAAGACCAAAAATGATCTTTGAAAATTTTCATTTTTGGGATAAAGAAAAATACTGAAAGCTGGTGGCTTACGCCACCTGCTGGCAGGCATGTGTATCTTACAAAATCAGTTGATGTAATGCATATTCCAGGTATACTATATATATATATATATATTTTTTTTTTACTGGTACATGTGTTCGCTGGAAAACAAACCCCGATCTGCCTTTGTGAACGTCATTATCTACCAGCTGAATTAGAATAAATCAAAAAGGACAGAACACATTTCTGTACTAAATGAACAGTCTGCATGGTACAAAATATATGTCATGTTTTTAGAAAAGACAATTTATTGTCAAGTTAAGGTCCTAGGCCTTCACTCTTTACATGGTGCTTATCAGGATAAGAATAAACTTTAGTTGTTTGTGAATGGTAAAAAATACCAAACATGGATTAAGATGTTATTTCTTACCAAAAATGTCATAGTTTTAAACAAATACAATGCAGGAATTATTTTACAGTATGTTGAACGAAAGGTACATGCAAACAAACGTACATAAAAACACTACATTATACAGTGGCAGCAGTCTAATCCAACTACAGTATCTACTTAAATTATTTGAAATGCTGAAAAAATATATTAACTCAAGCTCAGCCATGACAACTGCACAGGTCTGTGTTCAAGGGCAATATGAAACACAAGACCTCTGTAAAAATCAGCAGTTTTTATATAATCATGTCTCTGTACAACCTGTTAAAAGGTTTTAATGTGATTCTTGGCTCGGCTTGGTCAATCCAGTGACTTAATAAAAACTGCCAACAGAATTGCCACATGAGTCACATCATACTGTGTTGAAATGTCTAATTTATCCTGTAATACTCAATAAAAAGTCAGTATTCATATTGACAGAACGGCCAACATCGAAAGTTTGACAAATGTGCAGCGAAAAAAAAAAGCTCTTCTGTGGATACAGAATGAAGTTATGATGATCCAGATTTTCCTCACAAAACCATTAAGCTTGTGTAAAGCTGCCAATGGTCACAAGCTTTTATCACAGTATTTAATGAGAACACACTCTTAAAATCACAAAAGAAGAAAAACGTATCCTATCAGAACACGTCTACTGACTCTACGTCTACAACCGCTCGGAGAGAAAAAGCCTTGTGCGACGACGGATAAGGTTGCTCAGTTTTTCACAGGTTGTAACACTGAAATCCCCGACAACCCCGGCTATACTTTTACCCAAACTATACCCTCAACGGGAACTACAAAAGGAAGTCACTCTCCAGCCAGAAGTCATAATTCCTCAGACTGGATAAAGAAGTAACTCGCCTGCTGATGACAGTACCATCTACGCACATTAAAAATACAAAATATGTTTCCCAGAGTCTAACAGTATAAAAGATTTCACTGTTGGTGAGTCATTAAAGAGTTCAAAGGCTCGAGTCAGTTCCGGTGCCGAGCCGTACGTCGACCGCAGCGAGTCCGTTTTGAAGTTTGAATGAGCGATCAGTAGGTCCGTCACACCGCCAGCCTGCTGTTGTTTGTCTGCAGTGGGCTCCAGGAAGCCGTGTGCTGGGAGGGGTCCTGAGAATACGGCCGTACCTCGCAGCACGGCTGGTTCTCCTCTTTTGGGATACCCACGGCACACAAACGGCGATGTCGTAGTAACCGGTCGGTTCTGGAAAAGTTCTGTATAACAGAAGTGGTTCAGATAATTAAGTAAGAGAGTTTGCTCGGACATGCGATTTTGATGAAGTGATTTTTCGATGCGGCCAGTAGTCACCACGTAGCATTATAAATTAATATCTGCTGTAATTGTTTATGCATTTTTTTGGTGCGGTAAACAAGTCTGTAATTTCGGCAGCATTAACATCACCAAAGGAAATTTTTAAATATCTTAATTTTGATGAACAAATTATTTTTAAGCAGCTTTCCCAAACATCTTCTCCCAATTTTCTTTGTATAGAACTAGCTTATATGTATAAAAGCATCTGCATATTAAGTTAGGATAAAAGATTGTATTTTAACATTGAAAACATAACGCAGATCACATTAAGAGAAATGTGACAGTGTAAAAAACATTGTCTTATTGCGACAATCAGATGAGAGAAAAAACAAGATGTGCCTTAAATATACTCTGTAGGTAAAACACATGTAGGTGTGTGTGTCTCACCTGTTGGCAGCGGTCACACTGATAAGGCTTCTCGCCGCTGTGAACTCGCTTGTGTCTTTCCAGGTGGTAGCGCTGAATAAACCTCATGTCACACATGTCACATCCGAATGGCTTCTCCCCTAAACACACAGACACAAAGCCTTATTTACTTAAATTTACTTTTATATTTTTTTTTAACTTTTATGCATTTAATTAAAACAAAACAACAAAAACATCATAGTTGTACGGTCACGAAATGAAAATAGGACAATGCCTTGAACCGGCATCGTTTACATGAGCACCAAGGCTCAATGCATGAATAATGTGTGCCCAACCACTAAGCCACATCTTTGAGAAATACATGACATCTTAAAGAGAATAAAAAGGTTCATGGTATACCCGTATGGGTGAGAATGTGTCGTTTCAGATGGTAACTGCTGCGGAAAGCGCTGTAGCAGTGTTCACAGATGAAGTTCTTCTGCACTTGAGAACTGAGGGAGTTATCGTCATTTACATCAGGCATCTCCATCTACACATAAACAAGATAACAGACCATGGGCATTCACTCTGGACATTAATATGAGCGGCATTAGCAAATGTCATTAACAGGCAAACTCGCAGGGTAATAGATTGAACAGACTAAACTAAAGCTTGCCTGGGGTTTTTCTCTCATTTTGGAAGGGAGCCCTGACTTCCTGTTCTTCTTCTTTGGCTGGACGTTCTGGCTGGCTTGCATGTCTTTCTCATCCAAGAGCCGAGACGAGTGAAATTCTCCGTCTTTGCGGATGAGCTGTTCAAAAACAGAAATAAAATATAAAGATTACTGACATAATCTTTTAACTTTAACTGCAGCTGATCACAGAAATCCCACGTGTTTTTAGACTTAAGTCTTCTTTAAATAACTTTAAATGACCCTTTATTTGGTGAGGATTTCACAATCCCCCAAATGATAAAAGCAGGCACTGTATTCAGACCACTACTTGGCATGCTTTGTAAACTGCTCTTAAATCCCCAAAATGAATCAGATGTGAACGCTACAAAAAATTTTCTTTCTTACCAAAAAAATCTTTTTTCTTACCAGTGGTGGGCAGCTGACTCCTGAGGGTAGCACCATGTGGCCGTGTTGATTCTGGGTCTCCTGGTTCTGGTTATGATTATTGTTGTGATTGTGGCTGTGATTGTTTTCTCTCTGTCCATGGACCATATGAGAGACCATCTTCTTGTGGCTGGGCATGGAGCCGGCCTGCATGAGTGCCATGCTGGACAGCACCGCTTCACAACCCAGTAACCCAGCCTGCATACAAACACAACAACAAACAAACAATGTTTATAAAGAGTGGACCAGCAATGCTTTCTAAAGCCACCTCTTTTGCTGACCACTAATGTAAATGGACTTGAAATTTGGGACTTAAATCGCCGGCAGGATTTGTCAAGTTAAAATTGGGGATTTTAAAAGGGATTTTTTTTAAATACCAAACATTAAATGTGGCTACTACCTGACAGATATCATGTCCTATAGTGTCTATGTCACTGGATTTGTAACAAAACGGACTAAAGTATTAGCCAGTCAGAAAGCTTGAAGGGCAGGGTTATTTATTAGTCTGAAATCTCATCTCATCATCTGCAATTTCATTTGGTGTTGTTAGTGGTACTTACAATAGCTTTAATCCAATTCCAAAATCACATCAGCCCTTTAAATAATTTATGTAAATTCTGTGGTCACAGAGAGAGAAGTTGGGTGGTGGAACTGATTTATACTCGGTTGAAACACAGGACAGCCAAACAAAACTTAAATGAAAACGAATGTAGACAAATTTAGAAAATGCAAATGAAAGAGGGAAAATCAAACACTGACCCATTTCATGTGATCTCGCACTGAGTTGTTGGAAAGGTGTGACATCGCAGTGGCGTGAGTGTGTGTGTGTGTTTTGGGGGACAGAGAACTTCGCTCTGGGCTGGAAGAATGTTTAGAGACCACACAAGCCCCAATCATCAGGGGGCCCAAGCCTAGAAACAGAAGGGGTGGGATATAAAGCCAGGGTAATATCCATCTCTGTCTATGTTGTTACCACATAACCAGCCCACTATTAAAAGACGTGAACCAAGGACAAATCAGAGCATTTATTCTTATTTTCTGTGTCTTTATTGCCATCCACTGTTTATATAGGCTTAAATTACTGTGTTTTAAAGCAATAGAGTTTAGCTTAAGTAATAAGTTCAGTCATATTTTCAGGCGTCAAGAACCCCAAAATGACATCTGGAAATAAACCAGTTCAAAACGGTAACTGAACGGAGTGGATTCTCACAGATTCTGTCACACTAAAATGACAGAAATACATTTAAGCATTTATGTTGGTTTTGGATTATGGTATGGAATTCATTAGAACACAAAAAACAGATTGTTATTTCAACCACCCCTCCTTTCCTTCCATTCAATGGTCTTGCCTGCTTTGCTGTCAACTTTTGAAAGATCCTGTCAGGTTAATGCAAATTATCAATCATGAAAACTTTAAAGATCACATACACATTAGAGTAGAAAAATGAAATAGCTGAACTATGCAAAATTATAGTTGCAATAAATCAAAAGACAAACTGGTAAAAATGAACGAGTAAATATTGTATATTGTGAACATCAGTTATGCTGACTTTATAGAGGATCTGGCATCCAATCAGACTAAATTCACTTCAGGTGATAAAAAATAAGATTGCATCAGTCTTATCGCATAGCAAACATAATGCAAACCCAAACAACCAATTAAAACAAAGTTTAACAAAGAAAAGATTGAATCAGTATAATACACATTACAATTCATTCAGTCTGTAAATACAAATAATAAAACATTAACTTGGTTTGTTGACTATAATGTCAAAGCAAGTATTAAAGTCAAAAGAGTGCATGAATTCACATCTAAAGAGCTAAATCAAATGCATTCTTTACCTATCTAATCTGCACAGACATTAATCATCTAAAGCTCATTCACATCCATTCATCCTCTACAGCACGACAGGGCGTGAGTTCACCGTCTATTTAACTTCACATTGTCTTTATACAGTATTATGTTAAGCCTAAACACTCCGTGTATGTGGTTGGTTTACCTTACTTTTCTTCTTTTACAGTACAGCAATATTTTCTTGTCGCACTTGCAATTTTTCAGTTTACAAACACAGGAAACGTTACCGGAAGTGCCCTCTGGGGAGAGCGTCTGTCACGTGATCACCACACCAGGAGCAAATTACGAGCCACTTCCGGCGTAAATTAAGTACACGTTTCAGAGTCCAATGTATTTAAATGTTGAAATAATTTTTTTATTATTGTGTTAAATGGTGAGAAATAAAACAGCTGATTGCTCGAAATTTTACGAATTAGTGGAGTCTTTGGCTTTTATTATGCCTTTGGGAACAGTGTACATACTGTATAAACGATGTTTTTTGACATATATTGGTTAACTTTTATTGAGTTTCGAAATAAACTCAACACAAAAAAGATAATACAGCGTATATAATAAATTGACCTACTAGCTGTCTAGGCAAGAACTTTTACAGAGGATTTTAAAGCATAATAAAGTTAAACATGCTTAAAATGACAGTCGCAATTCTAAAATTCCATCAAAGAACAATTTATCAAATTGTGGACAACAACCCAAAACAAAAAATAAAACATTTGACAAAATATTATTTTTTAAAATAGTTCAAGTCAACAGGCCAATCAACCATACCAAAAGAAACAATGTAATAAAATACATAATACTGTAATCTTTTTTATATTATGGTTTTAAAATATTATATTGTTTTAAGTATAAAATGTCCCTATTACCAAAATATTATTATTCATCACTGTCAAAAAGTCAACAGGCCAATCAACTGTACTAAAAAATA
Source organism: Beaufortia kweichowensis (assembly GCA_019155185.1). Taxonomy (NCBI): domain Eukaryota; kingdom Metazoa; phylum Chordata; class Actinopteri; order Cypriniformes; family Gastromyzontidae; genus Beaufortia; species Beaufortia kweichowensis. The sequence goes on along the minus strand of CM032810.1, from coordinate 2,570,668 downwards.
AACAAACAAACAAAAGAAGTTAAAAAAAAACTTTAACATAATACTTTAAGGTGCTATAATTTTTTTCATATTCTTGTTTTAAGTATAAAATGTCCCTTTTACCAGATATATTAAAAAGGTGCCATAAGAAATTACCCAGTAGGGCAAAAAGCAAAAAGGTCAGAGGGGCAGCCAGCAAGTTTAATAAATAACAATCAGCATCAATCATTTCACATTTGCTGAAATGTTCTTAAAAGGAGGGATTTAAAAAAGGCATTAGCTTAAAGGGATGGGGTTGGTTCAATGCAGTCTGGTGAAACTAATCAAAATGGTTAAAATCTCAATTTTATGTAAGCAAGAATCTTTTAGATTCATTCACTTAATCAAACCACTTCAAAACCTCTCTTTTATTTAAAAGTATACCAGTGTGTTGTGTGGGAATCGGAGAGACACACTTATTTATCAAGAGAGTACTCTAAGTAGTTGCCTTACACATATCTTGACCTTTATTTTCTGGGTTCTTGATGTTTTTTGGAAATGTAAAACGTGCTACAATAAGGCAACAGATGGGGCTGATACTGTGTATTGACAACAACTAATTACAAGTCACTGCCTAATCTCTCTATCTCATTAAGAAAAAAATCCATGTCTTTGGTGGTGAGCTGTGGAGAAACAACAACCATCCGGAAGAAGTTGACACATCCTTTCATGGGTTGGTAGCCAACCATCATTGTTCCACATTTCATCATTCTTTCTTTGATAGTTGGTGCCACCTGGTGGTAAAGTTTGGGAATGACATAAAAATGTTTATGCTTAAATCATCAAATCAATACTGTTATAATATTTGTCATTCAGGTACATTCAAATAAAACCGACCTTTGATAATCTTTCCTGGTAATCTGGGCTGTTCTCTTTCCCCCTAAGACTGGGTGGTATGTACCAGAAGCAGACGTTCACAAACTGCCTCTGTTGAAAAACATGAATCATAGATACATCTACAACCATGTATAATATATTTATATAGCCATGCATACTGTTAGGTTTGTATAAACTATATTACCTTAGAGACCAGCTGAAAATGTTCCCTCTTTTCCATCTCTTCCACTAAATACCTGGTGCAGTCACAAATGAAAAAGAATGGTGATTAACAAACAGTAAATCAGTTATTGTCAAGTGCAAAATCTCACAGATTAATCAAGTGTTACAGAGAAAGGTAATACATCAGATGTACATTATATGGAATAATGAGCTGACCTTGAAATAATAATGACATTATTTATTGAAATAAAAAGCATTTAAATGCTCCAATACCTTGCAAGTGAAAAGGCCTTGTCTACACGCTCTGCAAACCCATGTGTTCCAATTGCTTTCCACATCAGCCACAGCTTCAAACAATCCACCTTACGCCCACACTGTACAGATTTGTCTCCGGTGTCAAGGCTTGCATCGTAAAATTTGTCTTGTTGGAACAAGTAGGTTGCTTTGGCACTGTGACAGTGCATCAGCAGATTCTACAGAGGTTAAAAATGACAAATATCAGATTGCACTCATAGAAACTTTGCTTGATACTACTAGGTGAGTTAAGTCAAAATAATACGTAATAATAATAATGTAAAAAAAAAAAATGCTAGATTTTCCTAAGCTTTCCTACCGTGGTATCTCTGAACAAAACCGCAGAGCACTGCAGGCCAGCTAGAAGCATTTTATGTGGATTCCAGGTCACAGAGTTGGCTCTAAGTATTAAAAAAAAACTTTAAATGACACAAAAATGGGCAATTCTGTCCTTTAGGACAGTGGTTTCCCAAACATTTTTTATTAAATACCAAAATAACTGTAAACCAAGTTTATGTACTTCCAACAGGCAAAAGCATGAAAATTAAATACAGACATTGGATTGTGTCTCACATATGTTTGTGACTTCATACACGCCCTTCTCATTAAAAAGTGAGTCTTTTTCTCATAAACTTCTCTTGTTTCGTAAAAAAAGTTATTTTTTTGTACAAAGTTAAATGTGTTGAACTATATCATACAAGTCTGTATCATTATCTGACTGTTGTCTATGTGTCTGATTTCAGAGAGGGGTACAAACAAGGATGGTTATTGTTTGGAAGGGTACGCCCTTCGTTTGGGAAACACTAGTAGAATTTAAAGAATTTGCTTACTAACTAACATTTTCCAGAGGGCTCATTCATTCAAGCTGAAAGTGCATAAAGTTCAAACCTTTCTATTCCAGAGACCAGATGTCTGTGTTTTTTGGAGAACAGCACGCTTCCACCCCACGCAGACTGTAAATGAGAGGGGATGGGATCCAGATTATAAAGTTGGAAAGTCAAAAATGAAAAAAAAAACCAGCATATCTTTAGAGTTGAGGCCCAAGCATACAGACAAAGACAAGCAATAACTTGTGCCTGCATTGCGTTATCAATACATAAGTTAAGTATGCTACACGTACGTCGACATGCATCCAGATGCCGTTCCTTTCACTTATGTCAGCGATATGGTTCAGAGGATCAAAGGCTCCCTGCACCGTGGTACCTGCTGTGGCATTGATAAAGAATGGAACAGCATCCTGATGGAAAGACATTGAAAAAACACTGTTAACTTTTGACCTCTAGGTACTTAAAAGAATAATTCACCCAAAAATGAAACTTCTGTCATCATTTATTTGCCCTCGTGCTGTTTCTAAATCCATATGGCTTTCTGGTAGGTCTTCCATGGAAGACTAATAAGATGAGTTAAACATTTCCTTTTGTTTGCCACAGAAAAAAATCATACAGGTTTGGAACAGGATGAAAGTAAATAAACGACAGAATTGTTTAAACTGTTGTTTAATGAAAATCCAGATTTACACAGAATACTTAATTTACCATAATGATTGAGTGGGAATTTAAATATTTACTTGGGATTTTGCCAGCACGATTTTTGCCTCCAAGTCCTCTGGTATCATGCTGCCCCTGTGATATGCAGAATATATTGAAGCGAATTAAGAGTTTCTTGATTTATACTAGAAATTAAAACCACACGTACCTCTCATCCACCTTTACAATAAAAACATTCTCCGTTCCAATACCAAGAAATGCAGCAGCCTTTTTTATAGAGTAATGACTCTGAAAGAACAAAAATGACATAAGAACTAATTAGGATAGCGCTAATAACAATAACTAAATGTTAAACCTTAAAAAATGTCTCTTTACTTGCTCTGATGTAAATATGGCCAGACGTGGTACGGCCCACAGTCCTTGTTTCTTGACATTAGGAAAGGCCCAGTATCGTGCGGTGTTCATGGCGTACATGTTGGACATGGATCCCCCAGGACAGAATATTCCATCTCCTTCTGACCATCCAACCAGAGAGCGAAGCTTGCAGAGCACCACCTCCTCCATCAGGACAAACACTGGAGCCACTTCATAGGTATATCTGCAATGACTTCACGCTAAGTATTTTGTGTATTGATCGGCTGTTTTATATGCATGCATTAGTATACAGTTTTTAAATTCCTACAAAACGCTGGCCTTGTGTGTTGTCATGAGGTACCATCTGATAACTTCAAGTGTAGATAAGTTAATTATCACTATGACAGTAGAGTTTAATGGAAAACTACAACATTAAAGAGTAACAGTTTACAGTATATATCCATGCAATACTTCCTGTTTTTAGCCAATGTCTGATTTCGCATTCACTGTAATAGATTAAAGCTCTTAAAAACGTATATATTCTTCCAAATTTCGTAAATCAAGACGTACTGGCTGGTGTTGAGCGTCTCGGTGAGGAATCGTCCTGTCAGTGCATGGTAATCCACACCAGCAAACAGCTGATTGAAGAACCGAGGATGACCTGTGACAATGAAAAGGCTTTACACATCACTGATCTGAATATGAAGCTATGGTGCTTATGACCTTGAAGGCAAAGAATGCATTGTATTGTATCGTACAAGTTTTAACGCTGTATCTCGCCACATCCTGCACCCTTTTCAGTAACTGCTCATGAGATTCTCCATCTTCCCTGAGCTCCAGGTCCAATATAGATCTCAACTGATCAGGATCTTTATACTCACACACCTGCAGATGCAAAGACAGTTTAAAGAATGTCTTTGAATAATTATGACCTAAGATGCAAGATAAGATAGAAAGACTCGAATGTTGTTAAATGAGATGATAAATCTGTGAAAGACTTGACCTTCTCTTTTATGTCCGTTCCTTTGTGAAGTATCTCCTCCACAATCACCTTGAAAGACTCAGTAAGGAACAACGTCCCATCTGAATCATAGAAATCGTTTTCTTCAAGGTGGACATGGCCATTCATGTACTCTGTGGAATTGATTGAACATCAAACCATTTTATGAAAAAAATATTTTTGAAAATTAAGAAATAATAAATTAACAAAATGTTATATTCTTTTTTTTTTAATGTTTTAAAATAAGGTAGTCGTTGTGTTAGACGTCTGTGGTTGCCAAGCATTTTATTTTATGACGTCTTCGAAAAGAAAAAAACGCCCCAATTCTTGGGCTTATTTCTGCTGAAAATGGCAATATGACACCATAGTGCAAAATGTATTCACAAAAAATAAATGTTTTGCTGAAATACGCAAACAATTGCACATCTTGAGAATCAACTATTCGGAAAAAGAGCGTTTTCTGCTTGTTCTGCAAAGTTATTTGCTTCCAGACACTCAAATAAAAGATCCATGATAGGCATCATGTTACAATTCCTGCCTCTTATGCAATGCACTTACATACTGCATGCTTTGTCCGTCTTGTTCCCAACTTTTCCACCCTCAATCACCAATGCTTGTAACATTTCTGCCACTTTCAAATGTGATTTTGCACGCGCACACGAGCTTGTACAGTAGCAGTTACAGTATTGCATCATCAGAGCCGAAATGCACGATTCAGCAAAACTACGAAAGTAGTGCATATGATAAGAACGTCATGCATGTATCACGAACATAACAGAAGCAAAACCTCTCACCTTTGGAAACGGATGAACTCATTGTAATGTCCTTTTCCTTCTGCTTTGCACATAAAATCTCTACTGTATGTGACGTCGTACAGCAGTCATCCAGACCCCAGTGGTCAACTGTGAATCCAGCATGTATATATGTGCTTGCGCACGCATATCGTCATTCAAGTGCCAGTCTAATTGGATTAAAGTGATATGGGTGTGTCAACAAAAATCAATCGTTAACTCAAATCAGATCAGATAGGCTATCAGTTACATGCTATTTTAAGTGGCGCATTGTTATGATTTATGGTTACTATTGTGAATTGAATTACTTATGGATATTTGCAACATTATGGAAAGCATTTTTCATGCATCTCTAGCTTGGCAGGTTTATCTAATGCTGCATCTCAAAAGTACAGACAGAACAATGGCAAAATTATGGTAATGCCATCTGCACACTAGCAACTAGCAGAATTGTCCAAAATATGTCTATATTTAATGAATAATAGGTAAACATCTAAAAGAGGTCCAGCATTCAACATCTTCCTAGCACTGTTGTGTTGTTCTAAGTTCACATTAGATTGTACGTTTGCTGATGAAACAAAGATATATCCACTCCAGCGATGTTTGTCTGATTGTGTAATGAGCCCACACTAACTCACAAGATGAAATAGAATGTCACAGGGTTCAAAAAGGCTTTGCAGGTATGGACCAATAGCGATCTGATGTCTGATGGATAGCCCTTTCTTAAGGAAATAGGAATTGTTTGTGTGCACATTTTCTTTAGGGATATGATAGGCTGGGGGGTTAATCTGATGATAGTCTGAAATCCAAATTTGAAAAAAAAATATTAGAAATTATATTTAATATCAAACTATGTCATGAAAAGAAAAAAACTGTACTCTTTTGCTTTGCTGAATTTTTATAAATACTATGAATTAGTATTAAATTAAATAAATAGATACAAAATGAATGAAAATACAAAAAGTGTGATTAAGCAGAGCACAGATGAGATGTTTCAGACTTTCGCTCAATCTTACAATTATCAAGACTGTTGTATCTAAATTATACAACAAAACCTTTTCGAGTAAATTCAAACCCTTTTACAAGAATCAAAACAATTATCTATTAAATTATCTTTATTGTTATTTTTTTATTTTAGTTAAAAACTTTCCATCACCACATAAATCATAAACATAAATCATTTACAAAACAGAAATAAGATGTAACAAAATACCAACGTGAGCATTACAATAACAAGAACACACAAACAACTGATCAATTGATGTAATCATGTTGTTAACATTGAAATGAATGCTCCCGTGTTAGGTTACATGTTAAAAAGTGGTTTTATAATGCCAAAGTAAAACAATCCACGAGGTCTGGCAAGGCTAGGTACTGTTTAATAACCGGCCTGCGCAATGGAATTGTACAAAGCTCCACCTCTAATCCCATCGCCTGCTTGGAATAAAAAACAAGGGTGAACAAGGGTGAACACGGGTGAACCACCCGGGTGAAAATGCATCAGGGTGAAACAACGTGATACTTGCCGAGAGACCGAAGGTCGCCACAATGTTGCCAGACAGCGTTTTTTGTTGGAACATAAATCTTTTTAAACTTGTCATAAACACAAGGCCTTCCTTATCTGTCCATGGAATTAGTTCAAGTTTTAAACTTAGATAAAAGCTTTCACATGTGTTTGTTTGAAAAAAGAAATGTTTGGTTTTAAAGAATGTATTACAGCTGAACAGTTGGGACGGCACAGTACAAACCAAGCTCACCTGAGATAGCAAAAGTAATTATGTATCACAAACTACATGTACAGTTAGTGCAAACAAAAATAGGAATGTATATGGTCACACGGTTTCACATTAAAAAAAAGCATATTACAAAAACACTGTCTAAAAAAAAACATTTTGAAAGAAACATAAAAAGTTAATAATGCTACACACACAGCTCAAATGATTAATTCAGACCCTTTTGAAAAAATGTGGATTACTTAAGTAAAGCATTTCAATTAACCTGGACTTTAAAAAAAACATTTAAAAATAACCCGCATGATATTTTAACTTGTTGCGTTTAAGCTTATGTCGTACTTTTATATGCACTTTCCTAAACAAACAAGACAAAAAACTATAGCAGGAAAGGTAAACATTATCCATAGTAACTGACTGGCAGTTATAGCTCCCTCTATTGGTGTGTCTGCATGTTTGCACATGCAAAGTGCTTCTTTACCGAGTGCTCACAGTGGGCTTAGCTGTTCTCCAGCAAAAAGTTAATATTTCGAGGGTCTACACCATTCTCCTCTTGTGTTAAAAGGTTATAGAGACGGGCCGCTGTGGCGCCATTTCTCTCACGCATGCTCCATCGTCGCAGCATGGCGAAAACACGCTCGGTATGTAGATTGTTGTCCGCTTCTATCTGTTGAAGTGTAGTGGTGCTCATCTCCAGCACCATAATTCCCACCTGCCTCCAGCTGTTCCCAATGCAGCGTGCCACCTTCATCATCTCCCTCTCGGTTACCATTCTGGAATCTAAAGGAGAGAGAAAGTTATGTAAAGTATGTAAAGCAAAAGTGATGCTGTAGTTTGGTAATGAGGCTGTCATGAAGGATGCAAATCAGAGGTGTGTTTAAAGCTGACTCACTGGTTGTGCATGATTGCTCGTTGAGAACAATGTCTTCCAGTTCCTGTTTTCTCTTTGCTGTTGTTTCTGAAAAACAAATTTATACAAAACACTCCATGAAAAATGCTTCTAACAACAACAACATAGTTGAGGCATTAAACATCTTACTACTATAATATTGACTTCACTTTGTATCATCATACCTGTGGATTTCTGTGTTTTTCGTTTGTTGATTGAAAGATTTTGAAGAAATTTTAGTTTAGGAAATGTATCCTGCATGTCTTCTCTTTTCAGCAACCTCAGGAATTTAAGTGCACATTTGTTGCCTTTGAGAATCACATAATCCAGAATATCCCGGACCTGTTCTGAACGCTTGTTAACGTCTTTGATATTGTTGTACTCATTATTGGACAATATGTCCTGTGAATGGCAGTGCTGCAGAATAAAATCTGGATCCAACACCAGGGCGTCTTCAAGATCAGTCTTCAGACTTTGAATGAGCTTGGTGCCATCTACTGGTCCACCCATTGTGTCTTATTGATGAACACTTCAAGCTGAAAGCTTCTGGCTATAATACAGAAAATAAGAAATGAAGATATTTTTTAAATGGTTTGTGACATCTGTCAATGAAAAATGTAAAACTTAACATGAATTAACCAAATAACATGGTTTATAATATCAGAATTATGTTGTGCCAAACAGTCACAGCAAGCATACATATACAATATTTTTTTTTTTATATGATATGTAGATTTTTGCTTGATTAGGATGTGACTATAATATGTTAAATAGCCCATCACATAAAGCTGATAAAGAAGAGCACAAGAAATAAAGGTAAGCACTTTTTTTTATATGAAACTACATTTGTTCATGTTAAAGTACATTTTTATACAGCATGTTTTATTTACATTTACATTTAGGCATTTAGCTGATGCTTTTATCCAAAGCGACTTACAAATATTAGGAGACAATGAAGCGACACATCAAAAGCGGCAACAATAGTACTAAGAGGTGCTTTCCTAAGTTTACAATTTTTTTTATGATGTCAGGTGTTTGTGGAATAAGTGTGTTTATAGTTGTTTCTTAAAGGAGGTGAGAGATGTGGCAGAACGGATTTTTTAAAATCCTGGAAAATATTATTACACTTGTCTTGTAAATCATGATGACAAGGAAGTGGGGAGAAACATCTCTTAAAAATGCCTAAACCCTCCCCTATATCACAAAGACATCATATCAGACGAGTTTTTAGCTGAAGCATCATTGGTGGAGGTAAACTCAAGGAAGAAGACATTATGCGTACCTCCCCATTGGTAAACAGAAGTTGTTTTTAATCATCTGCAGGTGGTTTGTTATGACACAATGTTTCACATTATAAATATTTATAATTGTTAGTTATTAAGATAAACACCACAAACTGATGACGCACAAACTCATCAAATGATCGCACAATCCACATTTATACTATTGGCGGTTTATACAGTTTTGTGAAGCGCATCTCGCGTGCGTTTTTCTGCAGGGGGTTTTCCATGTGCCCTCCAGCATCGGCTGCTTTGTTTACTTTCAGAGAAGACTATCATATAGGTTTATTAAAAATTATTATTAATTATTGTTAATAAAAGCCCTTTTGTCTCATTTGTGAACCAATCATAAATAATTTCGAGCACGCTGACTTGCATTTCATTGCATGTGTATCAACAAGAAGCGCGAAACGGAAGAGAACAAAGACATCACACATGTATCAATTGATGCGCAACATGCGTTTCACGATTCCGATAAGTTTAACATTGTAACTTGTGCAAATTATACGCGCCTTTTTAACAACTTAGTTCGCACGCGCTCTCATTGTTTCTCAAAATGTTGTTATTGTGACCTAGAAACTGAAAGGATAGGATGCGCGTGTTTGGGAATACACCAGAAAACACCACATGAAAACCGCTGCGGTCATCAAAAAAGCATTTTAAATATAAGACGAAAGAAAATGATGTTTACCTTAATGATGGAGGGAAACGTTTAAGCTCATCCACACTTCCTCCGTTTGTAATTTGATATTGATAATACAGCTACTGCTGCCCCCACCCGGACAGAAAGAGTTATAAACATGTAAACATTCATTTATCAGTTTCCTTTTCCACACAAAACCATAGCTCGTTTTGTGCAACTTGGTGTTTAAAAGTTTTTTTATGTTGCAGAGACTTACTGCAATGCTGAACATGACATTTTACTGATGTTAATCAATATACATTTGTAATGATTCAGCCACCACAGTGAGTCATGATGAATGAGTGTGTAATGATGAAATTCATTAACTCCTCGGGCCAGTTGCATGAAGTCCTTAGTGACTTTTGTTGCAACGCTCTTTAAGAAATCTCTTCCCTCAGGGATTTTCATTGAAACCCCCACTAACCAGGTCCTGCACTTTCAGTAAGTCTAGTAAACTAAAAGGGAAGTAGTAGCTCTAAAGTGCTGAGACCGCAATAATAAGCAATAGCTTATTATTGTGTGATGAAGAAATGGGTTACTAGTAACACATCAAACATGTCCATTCATGCTTTTTCTTTCTCATAAGAATGTGATTTATCAAAGTCAAAGTAGGCTATGCCATACTGTAATTTTAATTACAGTAATTACAGTATAAATTTAAACAAAAAATTAAAAGTTGCTTTACTTTAATATGTATATAAATGACTTTAATAATTCAAAGTTATAAAAAATTATATCTTTTTTATATATAAATAAGCATAAAGTGTAGTGTAGTGTAATATGGCATGGAAGGCCAAACTTGTTCTCAAGCAAGACTTTCATTTGACTGGGATTAATAAATATGTGGTTATATAATAAATATGTGGTTATATTAATAATAAGTGGTTATGAAGACTTTTCTAAGAGACTGCTGCTTCAGCTAAAATCCTTTAAATCAAGGATTTTAGGTAAGATTATCAATCAAACCACATGATCTTTTTGAGTCTCTTAAAGGTTTTAATCTGTGACATTTCAGTAAGATATTTGGTGATTTTAAGGAAACCCAAAGAGCAGTTTAGAAAATAATATCCACATTTCATTTTCTAAACTGCTCTTCGGTTTTCCCCAAACCTTTTCTAAAGCATTTCAGCAGAACTCAAAGTGAACGACAGACTCATGATTTACACGACTCGTCTCTTGAGCTAATGACCTCATTTGGAGAAGGCGGAGACTACTCACACTTCCAGGAATCCAGTGGGATTCCCAGACCATTTTGAGGCCTTGTTGACTCATGCTGGAAATCTGATGATATGAGGCCCTGAGTGGGCGGAGCCTTACCTGCTAGGTGTAATGCAGCTCTCTTCTGATTGGCCGAGAAGAATCAGTATATTTCCTCCATTACAAACGGTGAGCATTCAGAGTGTTCAGAGCATTGAGAAAGAGAGGAAACAAAAAAGCTCTTAGCATACACAATTCTAAAGGACTGTAAGAAGACACACAATAGAGCACACACTTAAGGTATGTATGCTTTAATTGTGTTTAGGAGAGCTTTGTTTGTGCTGTGGCCTAGGCTTGTTTCGTTTTGTGTTAATGGAGTGCATGCTTTGTGGTTTTATGGAACTGACTGTTTGTTTTCTGTATTTAAATTGAGCTTCTCACTTTACATCTCAATTCTCGCATCAGCCATATGTTTATATTGACGTCTGTGATGTTCATTGATTGACTTCATTCAGTTCATTTTGAGCAGCTTTACATGTTTTTACAAATGTTTTTATTTGTATCATTTCAAGATTTTGTGTTTCAGTAATTGAATTTGATTTTATAAAAGTATTTTTTTGTGTAAAATATTTAATGCAGATAAACTTGTGTAGCCTAATAGTAGTTTGTAAACGAAAGCAAGCTGAATAAGCACATTTGTGCATCATTGGTGATGGATTCCTACAGTCATGACATATCTTTAAATATCGGTAAATAATAAATTGTACTACTTTGCTTTTAAAGGGTTATGGAAATGAATAAAGCTGCCAGGGAAACTTCTGTATTGAAAATATTTTTGTTCTTGCTTTTATTAGCTTTTAATTTTAGAAATGATTTTGAAATCTTTATACAGTAACTGCAAACGTCTGGGGTTGAAATGCATTGCTCAAAAGGTCTGGGAACACACTTTGTAAGATAAGGCATTTAAAGCTGTACTCGGGGATGAATCAGACTTATGGGAACAACAGAAACTTGTCTAAGCATGCTGAAATGTTGATGCGACCTCTGGGTGAATATTTCTGCTTCACTGACCCCTGAGAATAACTCGTGTCATTAAAAAAAACGATTTACTGAATATTAAATGATCAAATTGATCATAGACGCACATTTGGGGTATTAGAACTAAATAAATATGAAGGCATGAAACAATAGTAAAATTCATACTTTCAAAAAGGTCTCGGTTTCATTTTGACGATTTAGGAAATTATTGCTTCTGTGTTCTAGATGAGAGAGATTGTATCATTTGCCAAATCATTTTCAGTTACTCTGATGGAGCTGTGAAACTGAGATCTCCTGAAAGAAAAGTGAGAACATCTACATTCCTGCATCCCAAAAGGCTCTTTGAAAAACGAGCCAAGATATTTTAGGGTGTTTCTCATTGTTTTGTGTCTTTGAGTAATTTGAGGTCATAATGACTTGCTGTGTCAGCAATTAGAAAGACAAAGACACCAACATTTCTGTTGAGCAGTGGATGTTTGTAATTGCTTGTTCCTTTTCAGCTATGAACAGGTTTCCTTAATTGTTTTTAAAAGCATTTTCACTAGATCTCAAAGTTCTGGACGTTCAACACTATGTTCCTCATTGGAAATATCTTTTAAAGCCTAAAGGTTGTTCAATAAATGAAAGGCTCACAGTTGTGTGTATGTGAAGAATTCCTACAGGGAGATGTTTCTGCTTGTCTCCAAACAAAACATTTTCTTGTGAATTTTGTAAGAGCTTTAAAAGACGACACATCATGCGAGATATGAGTATCAGTCCATTTCCTGCTCTGTCAGACAGAAGTCATAGCACGTCTGAGCGTTCAGGTGAGCTGTTGCAGGTGTTGTGCTGTCATGCGGACTGATGACTCATTTTGCGAGTAGGATTATAAAAAGAAGAAGAGTTGTTTCAGATGAAGTTTGGAGTCATTATTAGATTTTAGCTCATTTACCATGTCTGTGTCTCTGTCCTAACAGAAACAGAGATGGCAGTAAGTTCATTTCATCGTGGTCAATGGGCCTCCCAGTCCTTGCGTGTAACAGCAAAGGAACTCTCCATTGTTGGCGTACGTGGAAAAAACACAGCCATCGCAGAGCGATTCTCCAGGTAAGCAAATTACAACATTTGCATAACTAAATCTGATGTCACTTATGTTTCCATATGTTCTTTTTCAAATTCACCAAGGTTGTATTAGTGCTTTACAACCTTTATTTCATTTTAAATGATGCATACAATGACCCTCCCAAAAATATACAATGAGAGAGTGAAAATGCATTTTTTACATATTTGATTTTGCATTTTAAACTCTTTTTATATTATCAAAATAAACAGAAGGGGACTGTTCTCAATCTCTTCATGATTCAGTCAACACCCAGACAATCGGTCAAAATCAGATGTTTGAGCAAAGTATTTTCTGTTAGACTCATTAGGAGCATCTTTCTTGGCAATAAAGGTGTTTCCTGTGCAAAACACTTTCTCCATACATCTGAATGATTTTCCAGCCTTCAGTTTCTGGCTTTAACATTACCATACATCAAAACCATGGATTGGATGAGTTTATATTCTGACCATTGACCTGTACTAGGTGAAGACAAAAAATGCATCAAATCAAATTTTCTCTGACTGACGCATGAAGCGACCAATCACAGTTAGTTTTAAAATAGCGGAACGTATGCAGTGCTATATATTGCTTTGCTGTTCTTTCAAGCAAAACTATATTCAAAGCAAGCAGTTACAGGTCTTTGTGTCATGAACTCGTTTATCAAGTTAGTTAAATTGAAATCAAATGAACTTCCTGCTTGCAGTATTTGGGGCCTTTTTTTAAATACCCGAACAAGCCCAGTTTCAGATTTGTTTTGACATGCCATAAAAAGAAACTAGCAAGCAAAATTCATTCCAGTCAGTCAGGTTCAGTTGTGTGCAGTGCTGTGTGTGACCGCTAGAGGCCGCCACTGTTACACGATTCTGTGAGAACACACAGTGCACAAAAAACCCAAATTACAACAAAACAACGTTGATGTTTTCTTTCTCTTCATCTTTTTTTTTTGCTCAGGTATCAGAGGGCTGCAGAGGAATCAAATTCAGACAAGATAAAAGTAAGTGATCATCTTCTGTAGGTCTCGGTACATATTACCAGTCAAAAGTTTAGACACATCTGACAAAAATGTTTCTGGTTATCTTAGAAATCTTTTAAACTGAAGGTGTGTATTTCAATGTTTAAAATGAATTTTGTAGACAAAATATAACTGTCCCAACATATCACGTATTAGTTTACTACTATTCTAAAATGTGGAAAAAATCTGTAGGTGTTTCCAAAATTTTGATTACTACTGTATACAAACATTAGTTCTGAACTGCAGCTACTATATAAGACACACATACAATCAGTGTCAAGTCATCTTAATCCCTATTTAGACGTCTTAATCTGCAGGTAATTCCCATGTGCTTTACATAACTGCTTCTGTCAGTCTGTGTCCTGGTTATGCTGAAGTGTGTCTGGAGCCGGACAGCTCCATAAATACTGAAAACAAACTGAAGTAAAGTAATGTTTAAGAGTTTTTCTGGATGAAAGATAAGTAGAGATGAAGATGTGCATTATGATGTTCCTGTGGATGTAGGTATGAGTGGTTTTAAAGTAGGCTGTAATGTATCTTGTGCTTCTTAGATGATATTTAAAATTTAACATTGGTTTACCATAGTTTTTGCAAAAGACGTTCACTTTGGAGTATTGGAAAAGCGCACTTATTTTGCTCTCTCTTTTGTAAGTTGCTTTGGATAAAATTGCCTGCTAAATCATTAAATGAAAGTGCAATTGCAGCGTTATGCATGTGACATTTTCAGTCAAAACTTGAAATATTTATTAAGTGTTTTTGACTTTTTTACTCGAGTCTAAAACTGAAATATCCCTGTACAGTTTTTGTTGCAATAAAACGCATTGAACACAATTTAGTCAAATGTAAGATAAAAACATGGTTTAAACCCTTGAACATGTTTAAGAAAGCATGTAATATCCAGCACACATGACTGCTACTTTTTCTTTGTCTGCTTCCTGTCACTACTTCCTCCTACTGATGTTCTTCCTGGTTGATCTGTCCTGTTGTGAGGGGGTTGTCCTACTTTCCTTCAGATAGTTTTTAAAGACTAGCATCTGGTGCCTTTTTTTCTCTCATTTTCACCAGCACAGTCTGAAGGAGCCTCTCCTACACTTTACCAGGTTTTGCAAGCTTTTCCCTTTCTAACAAACTAACAAAAATTTTGTTTAGCATTGACTATTAATCCATCTTAACAAAGATAGTGCTATCAAGTTTAAATTTATATACAAGACAAAAGAGAATGTCATGGTTTGGTTGAGGTTTTCTGTAAAAAGAGTTTAGAAGAAGTCTTTATCCTGTCTAAGATTTCTAGATTAGCAACTGTTTGTGGTTTTATTTACATGTAAACTTCTTAAAACTTTTAACTTATTTAAATCTATATGTTTTGTATAAAACATGGCACATACCAACTAAAAGAGCTAGTTCAATACAGTCAGCGTTCATTGTCTGAATTATCTCGTCTCAAGAATGCAGAACTTAAGCAACCCCAGGCGTCCAGGCGAACGCTTTTCTGAGAATGTCTTTGTTCCTTACAGTCTCCGGAGAAATCTCCCTCCTTGCGCAACGGCAATCTGAACGTCCTGAAGCAGCTGTGGGAGCAGCCGTCTGCCATCGCCCCCGAAACGCACACCAGACCGCAGGAGGCCAATCAGCATCACTCCTCACCAACTTCTGTGAATTCCTCTGATCCGGTAAACACGAGGAACGGAGAGCCTTCGGATCTCATCCCACAACCTTCTGCTGCCGGACCTGTGAATACCCCTGCAGACGTCACGGACCTCCTGTTAGACCGCCACAGTGACCAGATGATGGAGAAGTGGATGCAGAGAGATGTGGAGACTCCAGGGGCTGCCGTGGTGCCCAGCGTAACCATCGAGAAACCCACCGTGCCTCTAAATAGCCTGAAGATGATGTTTGAGAAAGGGGACACCCTCCAGAACAAAGTAAGTGCAGTAAAACTATCCAGGGTTGGTGTGTGGTATGTCTCTGCGCATCTGTTCTTGGGCATGTTGGATGTCGTTGGTCACGCTGTTAGTCACATGGTCTTGTGCTCCTCCAGTGACTCTCTTCTGAAGTTTTAGTAGGTTCACTGCTCTGCTACACAGCCTGCAGCAGATCTGTTGTCTGTAACTTTGCACGAGATATTTTGTTGTCTAATGCAGCACAATAAGTGTGGATGGATGACTAACTATAAATATTTTGAGGGAACTTTAAGTGTCAGTAAAACATTGATGCATTTGGCAGACACTTTTATCCAAAGAGACATGCGGTGCATTCAAGGTTTACTTTTTTAAAGTATGTGTCAAACCCATGACCTTTGTGCTGTTAATGCAATGCTCTACCAGTTGAGCTACAGGAAACATGCTGGTGAAGTTCTTTTGAATTCGAATAATTCATGTTTATTCTGGTGTAACGCTCTCTTTGAGATAGGATGCTTCGATGCTCTGCTAGTCTATAGAGGAATTAAACACATGGGCATTTTTGCAGTCACGCCTTCATTTGACATTTTGTTTATTCTTTAGTTCAAAATAAACTGGGACTTTACCAGACACAATGGATTGTTGTTTCCTCTATTAACCAGGGAATCATAGGGAATCTTGCTTTTCCTTTCATCTGGAAAACAGAAAGAGATTTTGTTAGTTTGGATGAACTGTGGGTGGAAAAAAGGGAATTGGAAAAAGTAACTTTCTCATTGTTTTTTTTCAACAACACATCAGTAGTGTTTGAAACATCCAGACATGCAATGATTCTTTGTTAGTGACTAACATTGTTTCTTAAAGTAAAAGTTTACTCAAATATAAACTTTTATTTATTTATTATTTACTCATCCTCATGTCATTTCAGATATGTATGACTTTCTTTTGTCTGCAGAACACAGAAGATGATATTTTAAAGAATGTTGGTAACAACATTGACTTCCATTATATGAACACAAAACCACCGAGACATTTCTTAAAATATCTTCTTTTGTGTTTCACTGAAGAAAAAATTACATGCATGTTTTGAACAACATGAGGCTGAATAAATGATGGCAGGTTTTTTATATTTTTGGGTGAACTATCCCTTTAACCCCGTCGTTCTGCATATGACTTGATTACTCCGGTCGGGAGGTGCTGTTCAACAGCCTGAACCCAAACTGTTCAATCGCTCAGAAGATCTTCCCATCATCTGACAAGACTGAGACATGTCTCTTTAAAACGTGACACTGTTCATTGCTCTCGCCGGGAGCTGATGTCATGAGATAAACCTTCACATGATCACCATCAGGTTCTCTGCTCTCATCAAAACTAAACTTTCTGTCCTTTAACCTGAGGGATAGTCATGAGGGAGATACTAATGGAAATAAAGTCTTCTCTGTTTTTTAAAAATCTGCTTCAGAGATTTGTTTAGGAATGTCTCTTCTGCAAATTGAATTTGATCTGAACGATGATGTGTTCTTACAGACAGTTAATAAAAGACAGCTTTAGTTCTGACTAGATGTGGTGATGACATGTGCTGTCTGTATGCTAGATGTATTTCATGAGCACTTTTATAAGCCAAGATATTTCATTGCTCATCCAGACACATCATCAGTGGTGAATTGATGTGATTTACAGTATTGAGACATCATTACAGGTTGAAATTACACGCATTTGAATGCCAGGAATTGTACAGTGAAAAGTTATGAATTAAAGAAATGGTTGACTTCAAAATAAAAATTTGTTCTTCATGTCTTTCCAATCCTGTATGACTTTTTTCAGCAAAACACAAAATGATATATTTAAGAGACATTTGTAATCAAACAACATTAACCTCCTTCGACTTCGTCTTTGTATGAACACAAAACACATTTCTCAAAATATCTCTTTTGGGTTATATGACTAATTTTAAATTGCATGAGAGTGAATAACAATGACAGACTTTCTATTTTTGGTAAACTATCACTATTATTACTATTATTATTGGTTCTATTGCCTGTTAAGACCAATAATAACATTAATAATTTAATAAAGCTTTTTTTATGTATAGCTGATGAATGATAAAACATTAACATCCAATTCAAATCTGTGTAAACTTCATATGATTTCACCTCCTGTGTTGAAAAAAGAAAGTCATACAGGTTGAAAATGACATTTGTTTTTCTATCCCTTGAAATAGAGCAAACGTATACAGTAAAAAAAGAGGTTTATGTTTTTAAGATTGCAATAAAAATTGTAAAATAATACATAGGGCATGCACATCCAACATCTTTTGTCACAGATTTGGTCCTGTGATAACAAAAGGACACTCTTCATTTTTTGGCAGCCCGTGGCTCAGATGTTGCATCTTTTGTGTGTGTTTGGATTAATCGAGGATCTTTTGTCCGGGCTGGTGCCTCCCGCGGCTGTATGCCTTCAGCTTTTGTACAGCATTATTTCCCGCTCCTCTGGTGTTAGCACACCAGCCTGGAGACGCTGCGCTGAAGACTAGCCGGCTGCTTCCCCCAGACCCCCGCCAAAGCTTAATCCATGATGGGGGTGGGACGGTTTCAGTCCCCTGGGATTTAAAAGCTCGAGCAGCTGCCCCCAAACCCCACCCCGCCCTGTCACCCCCCCCCACTCCTGCTGTTTCCAGCAAAACCCTGGCATGCTCCCCGACTCTAATCTGCTCTCAGAGCACTGCCGGCCTTTAGTCAGACAGACATCGCTCTCTGTAAATCTCCAGGAATCGCGGTGGATTGTGTCTGTCTGGTTTGAGTAGGTAAGGCATGTGGATTTTGCATTCATACTGATGTCGGCTGATATTTGGAAACTGTCTTCTGTGGGTTGATGTCAGTTCCTGTCTCGCCTCTTTCCTGAGAACAATGACAGTGCTCATAGCGGACTTTTAGATGGATGTTCGTTCTGAGATTGATCACGATATATTGTTGTACAACAATATACTGTGTGTTTGTGCCAAACACTTCAGGAATGTTTGTATTTGTTGTGTCAGTCCTAGATATTTTAAAAATGGGTATTACTAAACCATAAATGTTATTTCCTTTCCTTTAAATTACTAGTTTAATTGTGCCGTTGATAAAAACAATTGTGTACAAGTACCAAAAATGATTACATTTGGACATAAACGTGGCCAGTGAAATGTTTGGATTATTTAGAAAAGTTATGGCCAGTTAAACTTTGTTTTGTTCAGAAACTGTTTGTTATGGTCTACATGTGCCACATTGTGTACAGTCTGTATAAGGGTGAATTGGAGATGTGATGGTTTTGTGATGGTAGTAAAGCCAGACGCCGGTGTCTGTCTGAGAGCTTATTAGAGGATTATTGATGCAAGAGGAGGAGGCGTTGGAAGGACCGAGCAATCAAAACATTGTTGATACTTCACTGTTACTTTAATAATTTACTTTCAGTTCATATTCTCATCATTCTAGGAGTTTGTAATCTCTCATTGTAATTTTACATGTTAATATCTTAATATTTAATACATTTGACAAGCAATTAATTAAGAACTAAAATTGATGATAAACTTAAATTTAAATGTATGTGTGCCTTGACGTTGCCAATTGCCAGTCATTTATCAGTTTAAAACGGATAAATCAAACAACAAAAACGTGTGCTCACTCTTCTTCCATTAAAGTCTTTTGTATTCTGGGCCCTTACACTATACAAACTTTACAAAGGGACCGGGTCACTAATTACTGTTCTGTCTGCACAGTGTAATTTGTATTTAACCTAAAATACTTCTTTAATGTGGTCTCTTTTTATTGCCTAGCAGTCTTCATGAACATGTGTTTTATTGTTTAGGTGTCTAGAGAGTCTGGAAAATCTGGAGACGATAGCTTTGAGAGTATGGAAGGGGACAAAGGTACTAAACAAAACACTAAGAGTACACACCAGCACAACACATTAAAAAATATCATTTACAAACTTGTGTGTTTCTGCACATCTTGAACTTCCTGTTTCCTTTTTGCAACACTGTAAAAATCTGCTTTCTGGAAAGTGCTGATGTCAACCTCTGTGGAAATTCCTGTTCACCATTCCCTCCTTGACCTTGTGCCTCTCATTTTTCCTGGCTCTGATATTTTTTCATTGTTCTATTCGCAGACCCCTCATGCTAATCTGACACTTTTGTTTTTTGTCAATTACAGAAACGTTTGAGTCTGAAGTCAAGATGGTGGAGTCCACCCCTCTCAGAGACCGAATGGCTATGTACCAGGCGGCTGTGACCAAGCTTGATCTCTCTTCCTCCCCCACCGTGAGCATCTCTGATTTTAATTTCTGCCATAAATCACTTTGCCTGATCGCTGTCACTTAATATGACTTTATTAGATCTAATAGATTCACTCTGCTGTGTGGTTTACTTTTGTGTTTTTTGTTTGGGTAGAATGAACCGGCAGACAGTGAAGTCCACAGTCACGGTGGGAAACAGAAGGAAAATGTGCCACCCATCTTTACTGATGTGGTGAGTACTTTTAAACATCAAAGTCAACATCAAATGAAAATGAATAATATTTAATTCCTTAATAAAATGTCTTCAGAAACTTTAATCATATAAATATATTATAATATAATATTAATATAAAATTAATCACCAACCCTTAAAACAGCTTTTTTTTTCACCAAGCCCCTCCCCTTTGACCACCTGGTTCCATTTTAGTCCCACCCCAACCTTTTGTTTTTCTCATTAAATATCATGTTTCACTCAAATTCCCCTTAAGTAACATTACAAAAATAATCGTGAATGTCATGTTGACTTAAAATGAAAATGGTGTTCAGTTAGTCTGTCATTGTAGTGTACTAGTCAGGTTGTCTTAACTAGTGTGTGTGTGTGTGTGTGTGTGTTTGTGTGTGTGTGTCTGCAGGCCTCTGAATCAAACACTATGAAAAGTCCCACTACAGACAGGAATGGTGAGTTTCTGCTTGATGGTCTCCCACTGATACTAATGTTTAGAAATTAACCCAATACATCTAAGATCTTAAGGTACATATTTAAGACTTAATGGGAATGATCATGTTTTATGATCTAAACTCAGCCTTAAATGGTGCCACATCAAGATCATCAAAACGGTTATACTGATAAAATGTTTCCCCAAGAATGCACAAAACGTCTTGTGAAATAAAACCACATTATGTTTAAAGAAATATGAAATGTTTGTTTCTTATTAGCACCCTCTAGTGTTCAGTGTTTCATTATTATATGTCACTGTTCTCTTCATGTGCAGGTTCTGCTACGAGTCCAGAACAAAACCAGCCTAAAACTGTTAGGGTACGTATAAGAAGTTTGTATTTCTTTATATTCTATATGTGACCCTGTGTGTGAAAACCCAGCTAAAGTCATTTTTTGTGACTTACTATTTTCCACATCAAATATTTTTTTACACAATGTAAAGAATATTTAGCATAAATATAACCTTGATGGCTGTAATATTGGCTGATTAAGGCCATGCCAAAGATTGAAATCAATGTTTTCTGGTATCAATTTTGTGCAAAAGACTAAAAACATATTGACAATTAATTCATTAATTTCAGTATTTTTAAATGAAAATTTGAGTACTATATCTGAAAATCTATTATATATTCTGTCATTTACAGCAACAAACACACATTATCTATTATCATCATTTTTATGGATATGACTGTTTTGATGCTCCTAACCAAATAATTACATTTTAAGACTGAATTTCACAGACTGAGTCACATATTCTTTCTGTGTGTTTGTTTTATGATAAATTGAATATAGAAAATGCCAACTTATTTTTTGTTGCTTTGGCTTAAACATTTGTATGCATTATGTTTTAACTTACAGAAGTTCCGTTTGCCTGTTCGTGAAACCTGCGTGACGTGCCTTAAGACTGTGTATCCACTAGAAAAACTTGTAGCCAATCAGCAGATTTACCACAACACCTGCTTCCGCTGTACCCACTGCAACACTAAACTCAGGTGAGGACAAAAGACTCCCTAAAGTTAACATAAATACTTTACTGACCATAGACCATCACTGAACAACTGTATGTGTATGGGCAAGTATGTTGTAAAGGGATAGTTCACCCACAAATAAAAATTCTGCCATCATTTATACACTCTCGTGTCTTTTAAAACTCAAAATAGGACTTTTTTCTTATTAGTATGCATTTCTAACCTCTCTGTTTGTGTTTTGCTGCCCTCTTCTGGTCAGTTTGGTGAACTACGCCTCTTTGCACAACAGCGTCTACTGTAAGCCACATTTCTCCCAGCTGTTCAAAGCCAAAGGAAATTATGATGAGGGTTTCGGCCATCGACCCCATAAGGAGCTTTGGGGGGTTAAAGGAGAAGGATCTGAAGAGCAGGTAAAGCTGTCACCTCCAGAAACCTCCTTCAGTCCAACAGTAGAAGAGTCTCCGCTGGTCAAAGTTAACGTTCTCACGGCCAGTCTGGAGACCCGGGCTCAAGCCTCCTCCGAGCGGCTGGAAAAGCCACCAGAGATGGGGCGACTGAAAATATCCTGGCCCCCACAGTCAGATGGAGAGGATGCGTGCAGACCTGCTGACAGCGGTGCTGTCAAACCCATCCGCCCAAAATGGCCTCCAGAGGGCGACTGTGTACCAAGCAACACGGACACCTCTGATCTTCCAAAGATTCGCAGGAGCGTCTCGCTTAAAGAGAGAAGCAAACCGTTTTCAATCTTCAGCACTGCATCCACAGCACCGGTCACTCAACCCAGCGAAAGAAGATCTTCCCTCCGAACATCTCCATCAAATGAAAAGCAAGAAACGGAGGAAGAAATGTCGCCGGTATCTTCGACCACAGACACGCTCATTTCTTCCGAGGACATGACCGAGTTTAACCAATCAGAAGAGGAGGAGGAACGAGGTGATAAGGAAGTTGCGGGAGAAGAGGAAGATGAGGAGGAAATGATTGAACACGAGGAAGTGTGTGAGGAGGAGAAGGTGGACATACAGGAAGAGGATCTTTCCTCTCTGAAACACCTCTCCTCGTCTCCTCGGAGCGAGTCTGGATCTGATTCCCAGCTGAAACAGGCCTCTCAGGATGTGGGATTTTGGGATGGAGAGGAGGTGGAAGAAGATAGGGCTGATGTCACCGTGGAGGACCTCATCAAGAGGAACCGTAATTATGATGATGACGAGGAGGAAGATGAAGTGGTTTAAAGTTTTCATGCGTGAAAAATAAATGTACATTAATATCAAATAATCAAATTCATCATTTAGAAGCGCAGGTGTATTTTTATTTTTCATTTATGTGTCTCTGTCCTTTGTGCATTTTTTTGTTGTTTTCTTCTATTTTTACATGTGCCTATAAATGTATTTAAATGAACACAACATATCGTAGCTGTCAAGAACTATACAGTAGCTGTTCCAATATATCACTAAAAGCCTAGTTTTATGACATTTTAATTTCTTTGGTACTTTTTCTATATTCTTTTATATGCGAATTGACTGTAGAATATTTTATACTGCTGATATTCAGTTTAAGATGATATTTGCTCCTCAAAAACAATACAACATAAACAAGAAAACTTGTGCTTTTTGAAACTGCTTTTAAAATCTTTGTTTATTATGCTTAAGAATAAGAATGTTCATTTTCAACAAATGTTTTTTGGGTCAAGTGGGCTATCACTGCTGTAATGCACTTGGGTTTACTTTTGTATGTTAAACACCTCCTGGCTGTACCACTTTGGATTGGATTGGCAACTTTTGAATGTTTATTGCGAAATGATATTTAATTGTATTTTAAACGTTATTTTTATCATGGGACCAAATATCTGCAAAACTTTTTCAAATAAATGTACTGCTTCAAAAAGTTGTGCCAATTTTTTATCATTACTCTAAACAAGTCAAAGGGTGTTTCTGAAAAAATGGAGACAAAATGTTATGTTTGCATGCAAAAGACAATAACATTTATGGGGATGTAAAATTTGATTACGAAAAGGACCACTAAACCCCAAGCAATTTGTGGAAATAAGTTCTTTATTAACAAGTTCTGTATACATCAACCTCCAAATGTGCAAGACCAAACCGATAATCCCTTATACTTTGTGAACCAAGATATGTTCTAGTAGAGGCGTTCAAATGGAGATAATGGCCACTTGGCTTTTTGCGTGAGCTTAACTGATAGTTATTTGGTTCAGACTTCATGGTCAACATGTAGAAAATTAAATAGACTCCCACAAGTCCAGCTGAAGAACAAAACACTGACCCAATCACTCACCGATCGCTTTTCTCATAATACTCATCCTCAGGTGAACATCGGTTTTATTGCAAACATTCATTCAGCAAACATTCATGGCGAACACTTGTAATAAATTTGTTGTGTAAGAACTTTTTAATTAAAGCTGAACATTTACAGTATGCTGTGAATACCTGGATTGATTGTTTACTAGCTACATTTACCAAATGTGCAGTATACTACAGTTCACACATTGCATGATATTGTATCCCACAATGCAATGTGCTCAAACTTGTCTTTTCATTTCCATTATAACAAACAGTCCAGAAATTACATTATTGCCATTACTTACATCCCTTCTTGACAAATTGCATTGATTAAACTGTTAACAGTTCTAATAAAATGACCCATCACCACATTTATTTTCAGGATAACAAGTCCCTAATCTCTGAATTCAAGATTGTGAAGTCATGTGACAGTCTAGCAATAATATAATTTAAGTTTAATTTTGCATACTTAAGCTGTTGGAAGTATTTCATCCCAAACAGTATACATACTGACATTTAGGTAGTAATACATAAAATACAACTTAAGAAACTAAAGCAGTATAGAGAACAGTTTAATGGGATCATTCAGAAGATATGCAACGTATATGAAGACATATGAAGAAATCCGAACAAGTAGACATGAAATTTGGCAAAGTACATCTATGAAACAAAATCATTGTTTCATGTGTGATATGTGAAAGGAAAGAACAGGTAAGACATACTACAACTGTGTGCAAAGTCTGGAGGGCAGCAGGTTTACTGCCTCTCGGCTTAAAGTTTCTTTAAAGTGCTTGAGGTATTTGCGAACTGGACTAGTTCACATTACAGCGGACGATGTCTGTATAAACAGCTCAATGTTTTTGACTAAATTAAATGAGACTCCAGTGTGGCGTCTGCCTGCAAATCTGATAAAACGTCCACAAAATTCCACGTTAACTAAATAAAGGAGACGAAATGCTTTGTTAAGCTGCATTTATAGATATTTATTTATAAAAGTCAAAGTGGCCTATTCAGTGCGCGCTCGTTCCATCTCTTTTCTCTGGTCTGGAGATGCTGAATTGCGACGTACCTAATGACAGACGAGAACGTGAGATATACATCTGGGGACAATACGCTTTGCCTCCACAGACATTATAATTAGCAATTACTCTGCGATGTTTATTGGCACCGTCCCTCAACCGCTCAATTTCAGACAGAAATAATAGCAAAAGTGGCACTTGATTAAATGTGACATTCAGAACGAACCACAACGAGAAAAATTACTATAACACGCCGTCAAGATTCATCTGTGTGAGGGAGTGTTTGGGGAAAATTGTGATATAACCCTATTTATTTCTTTATTCCCTCGAGAATGAGAGATGTGGAACTTTCTCCGGGGTGTGATGGTACGCTGAACCCGACCCAGCTGCTCTGCTGTCTGATAATCATTACAGATTTGACTAAATAAATGTTTGTAAAGCAGCCCGTACATACATTTACATATGTACATGTACATAAAAAATATATAGTTTGATATTCTCTATGCATTTTTAATAAACAATATTTATCTTCATACATTATTTCGGTCTTTAGGTAAAACAGCTTTTCCGATGTCCAACATTAAACATGTCCGTGCCATAACCTTAAGAACTGATTCACAGTTAACCGTTAAAGAGTCGAAGTGAAAAAGTGAGGTGTGCTGAAGATATACAGTTTTAGTTCAATGATGGAACATGCACCGATGTGTTAAACGTGTTAATCTGTTGCATTTTAAGTGCCTCTTTGCATCCCCGAATACAAGAATTAAAGCAATATTAATCTTTTGATAAAAAAATAAACCATGATTCTTTCTTGCACGTTTCCGTCCTCAAACTCGGTAGGTTAATCTGATCGAAGGTGGTGATTGGCTGACAGCAGGCATTATGGATGAAGTGGATTGGCCAGATTCCTCACTGTCAGCCGCTGAGAGGATGAAGATCCACCTTCACCTTCTCTCCACTGCTGAGCATACCGATGGTGGGGTAAAATCCCCCGGCCGGGACCACCGCCTCCCTCCTGCCGATGATCTTTCCGTTCCGGGTGAAGAAGACCTAGATGAGCACAGAGGGGCGACAGCGAGTCAGCGTTTCTGGAGTCAGAGATGGAAGGGGGCGAGTGTGAGTCAGCATTTCCATAGCTACAGGGCCGAAACAGGGCGCTGGATACACAGCGGCCAAAACTCTGGATACTTTAGAGGAATTGTAAAGCTATGATGAACAAGATAAGCACATCTGTTTCACAGCATTAGGAGCGTTTTGGTATTCTTTTATTTTCCAGTAAGCTTGCCAGGTGATTGACTTGAATATCTACGAGCAGGATGCATCCTAAATCTTTTCTTGCCCTTGATATTCTGCTCTGGTGGTGACGACTGAATTTATTTGGACTTCTCTTGCGTAAGTGCAGACGTGAGAAGCTTTACTCTCACCCAGTGGGCAGAGGTGAGCTGTGATGAGATTGAGCCATCGCATCGACTCAAGGGCCAAACGCTGAGATTACAGAGTCAGTTTTTGGACTCTGGATAACATAACAGCCCTCTTCTGCAAGGTTAAACTCTTGATGTGATAAATGAATGTTTAACAAACTCCAGTCTGCATTAAAACAACAGCAAACAAAACTAATGATGCTTCATTTACTTAGCTGTCAAACTAAGGCTTCGAGGTCTTTCGTTAGTTTAAAAAGTTCATTAAGTCTGTGTGTGTCTCACCATAACTTTCTGTCCCTCATGTTCTTGTTCCGGGCCATCTCCCTCTTCCTCATCTTCATCGTTCATATACAGTAAGTTTTCCACGCGTCCCTGCTTCGCTTGTACGTCAATGGCATCCCAGTCGTTAATTTCATCTGAAAGAGAAAAAAGATTTCAACTTGATACACAGTTCAACACTCAGTCCTGACCGACTGCTAAACCGAGTATGTTTTCAATTGACTGGTTTCCCATGAAACTTCTTATAACAAACAACAAGCCAAAATGAAAGAGTAAACATGGAAATATTCTGCTCATCATCAGACTGCCCTCACCTTCAAAGTCCAGCATGTAGTCCCGTGGGAACATGATTCCACAGCCCATGATGTCGCCTTCGAAACAGCGCGGTCCAAACTGGTCTCCAACTCCACTGCCATGGAAGATCTTCCCGTCATCTGTAAAGAGATTCAGATGTCAAAATTTGGTGGTTTAAATACCCATGTGACGTCTCTTTCTAAGTTTTTAAAGCATGATTTTTGCTGATTTCAGAATTGTCACATTCATAACAGTCCATATTCCTTATAAATGAACACATGAAAATTAATAACTATTTTCTGTTCTTTGAAGAGTCATCTCTTCTTCATTTGTTGGGTATTATTGCTTCTGGTTTGAGCATTTAAATTCACAAAAATCCTACAAAGTATGTTGACTCTTAAAAATATGTGTTCTTTTTTGTCACACCCATAGCGCATGCATATTTCAATTTTATAAAATTGATAACTCATGTATAGACTGATATTTTTCTGATGTCTGGACTCTATCAACAGGGATTTAGTCATATATAAACAGATGTCTCAATACATTGGTAATAAATACATTCTGTGAGACTAAAAATATCACATCCATAACGCTGGAATTGCCCATATTTAATGTTGGTCTGGTTTAATAAAGCTGCTGTGTTTTTTTGCTGGTTAGAACAACACAGAACGACATATAGTTCTGTCAATCATTTAAACAGATTTGGACCAAATGTGATAGAATTTGACAAGTAATACACAATTTCAATGTGGCATTTTGCTATTGCTAAAAGATAAAAAATGAAAAAACAAAACTTTTTTTCAGCTGAGCACCATACAGCCGCAGGGTAATGATGAAGACATTTTTCAGCTAGTGTTTATTACAAGCGTCAGATCTAAGTCCTGGTATGAACCTGAAGAGCCACACACACACACACACACACTGCATTCCTCACACATTTGCTCTTAATGATCCAAAGATGTCTCGCACGCTTCATCCGAAAGGGAGGAGAGCTCTCGTGCCTCTCTTTATCCTGGAGTTCCTTATATAACGAGATAACAAAACAAAAGAGACAACAACCGAGAGCAAGTCAAAGAAAAACAGAGAGTTTGCCTGCAGACACAAACCCCACTGCAGTGCGTGGCTGGTAAATATTTGTGGAGTTGTCATGGTACCCGTCCCGGCTCAGGATACCGTTTAAACATCCCTATCTGAACACGGGGAGGAGATGATGAAGACACTGTATCATTATGATTCCCATGTGGGTCCCCGTCCCAGAGCCGCATTCCCAAACGCCACAGTTACTGTGGGAGAGGAAGAGAGCTAAAAATAGATATGGGGCTCGGGCTCGCGACGGTCTTCTGAAAAGGTTTGCGCTGGCTTGGCACCTGAGCTGATGGGAAACAATACACCGGAGAGCAGAGAGGGCTTTCCTTGAACGATGGAGGTTTTCCAGGAGCTATTCTTAATCGTTTCCCCAAACAAGACGGAAAAGCTATTTGGTTATGTGGGTCATCGGCAGGTATCTCCGTTTGAAGTAACTTAAGCGTAAGACTCGGGAAGTCCACTGCAGCCTACGTACCTGAACAGAAGATGAATACAAATAATATTTTTAACACAATTGAGCTAAAAAAGTTTCCTGAAGAGCGTAAGGTTGTGGGTTTGGACCCAAGGGTGCAAACATACTAATGATTTGTATGCCTAAAATACAGTTATTTTGGATGAACTCATGTTTACTTAAAGGATTAAAGGATTAGAGTACCCCACCTCCCCAAATACAGTCAATCACGCTCTCCAAACTGCTGGACTAGATACTTGGTAAAGCTAAATAAATTTAGCACACTGACTTCCGACTTCATTTCTCCATCAGTTTGAGATACAAACAGCCCTGCTGTCCTCGACTGCACTTGCACAAGGACGCTGACCCCAAAGCAACATTTCAACAGCGCTGACAGGGGGCCGTACGTGCCCCTGCGTGATGACTCACAGGATTATGAGTCATTGATGTGGACTTCATATAGATCAGGGTAAAATAACGAGTCACGCCCCCACCCCATCTGACCCGCGTGTGAGCTAATGCCAAACCTCCATCAGCGGGTGCCGCAATGAGGCGCGGATATGACACGCACCATAAATGTAGCACCAGGAGTCAACAGGAGATCCTCCAGGTGCCAAAGACGAACCGCACCGCCCTGATGTGAGTGATGATATGACTGAATTCTTCTTATTGTTTGAGGCCTGGGTGAATTCACAAGCAAATAAACAATCTTCCATCAATGGTTCAGTGAGTAATTAGGAGTGTCAACGTTGAGAAAGGGGCAGTTTGTGCTGTGAAGTGCTCGAAGGGTCTGAGAAGGAACTCAAGCATGGTTAAGCAAACCACAGACACAGATTATGGAAAACCGAATCGATCAATGTCCCGGCTAACAATAAGATTAATGAGAGAGGTGTTGAGGCGTGCACATTTCTGTGGCATCTCTGTTTTTGCAGCCAAAACTCAAGAACCAAAATAACCCTCCATCAGGAGTAAAGCCATGAAACCCTGTCGCGTCGCTCCGACGTCCCTTGCTGCATCTCTGACCGCAATGGAAAAATGAAATTAAACAGGCACTGACAAAGCAAAGAACCACATTGTTTCACCATGATACTTTGTGAGTAATCTGTGATGTGGAGTGACATGAGGGCATGGAGGGCTGCTGGAGTGTAAAGATTGGCATCTATACATTGAGCAGTTGTACGTCCTTATCCAGTATCAACTTCCTTTTTGCTGCTTTGAGAGACGGGACCTGTGGAGTCAGATAGGGCTATTTATGATCTTGTGATTTGAAGAAGATCTGCTCTTAATCTCCACAACCATCTTATCAGGATCCAGTCCCCCCAAGCGCTGTAGAGATGGTGCCCATAGATGTGAGAGAAGCCAAGTGACGAAACTGAGAAACAATCCGCACCTGCAAGAATTCCGGGTAATCCATGCATGAACAGTGGAAGGAATACAACCAGAGATGATGAAATGGAAAAAACAAAAAAACAAACTTTATGTAAACAGGATCTGGAGGTGAGGAATTCTTGATTTGATGTGGGATAACTCTTGGGATGTTTGGACGATTGACACAAATTTCATGTATGCCAGCTTTAGTTGTACTCACATATACATACACAAATGAGCACTATGAAAAACAAAAAAAAGTTGTCAGGCTCACCTGCATGATAGGCAACAGATCCTCGACTCCATCCCGGATGCCTGTTCTTCGGGTAATCCTGAAAAAAGTAGAAAACTATTAAACATCAATATTATGCTTTAATGATATGAATAGAAATTAAGACAAGTTGTGCTTATTACAGTACAAACACTAAAAAGGACCTATAGTGAAAAACACTCATGATGTGGTGATGATACAATTTAAATCTACAGCCAAAAACTATTACGGCATTAAAATGTCATTGTTTTAGGCTGCAAATGAATATATCATCTGGGGTGTAGTTGTCACATAGCTGCGAGCGTTACGTATTTTGTGTTTAGATGCATCATGCCAACACAAACATGAGGATCAGCCAATGTTCAGATAAGATTCAAGAATGACTCCAAAGTAATTATTTAATTCATACAAAGAGACTATAAAATACACTACTCACATAAAAACAATAAACATTAAACCGAATGCAGTGCAGTTACAGTACACCATTTAAGAAGTTGTATTCTAACTAGTGATAGACCAAAATTTGAAAATATGAATAAATCAGCCAATTTTTGTTTAATAATTCTGTTAAATTTAATTCACATTTATTTGTATAATACTTTTACAATACAATCATTTTAAAGCAGATTTACAGATAATGGACGTTTCCATGTTACAAATAATCTGTTATCAGAGGTGACTCTGTCAAAGTACAGTGAAGTTCATATTGCAGAAATGTACAAAAGATATATCTGCTATTTAAAAATCCATGCTAGTAAACTGCAGTAACAATTAATAATACAAAACTATATTCATAGCCTTAAAAAATGTTTCCATACTTTACCCTGATAAGCAACGATAAGCTTATAATAAAGATTTATAATTGTCAGGTATGATTTTGTCAGAAATGTTTGACTTCAAGCAACATAAAAAAATACATAAAGTTAACTGCAATTTTATGTTACAAAACAAAAGTTATGAGTTGTAATATTTTGTGGCAATAATGCATTAGCCAAAGAGGCTAAAGTATCAACTGATAAAATCATTTCTTTCTAAAGCCAATAAACACAGAAAACTGAGATCGTTGGTTCCTAACAGCAGCTCCACAATCTGTATTTCTCAAATCTTGTCTTTGACATTGTTTTGGATGGCAAGATCTTTTGACCTGTTTATCTAAGAAAGACGAAGGAAATACAAACTAGGGGTACTTAAAACTGATCGATTTACAATCTAACCGTGAAGCACAACCCCATGTTCTGAGAAAGACATACGATTCACGCGTCAACCCAAAATTCCATTCTCAGAAAGAAAGATCACACTTAATATCTCTCGGTCCATTTTCCACTTCATCAGTGCAGTGAAGCTCCAGCGTTTGACTAGACCGTGAGGTTGTGCAACACAGAGGGCAGGCACGATAACACCCCGGGCGAATCTGACAAACAGCCCTAAACATGTAGAGACAATGAAGCTCTGCTCTCTGCAAATATACATGACAAAGTAAACTGTTTTCAAACATGACTTAATTTAGATTGAGTTTACATCTGCGGCCGACGCCATAATAAATACACATTCGTACGATTGCGTCTGCGTTCCAACTCGCATATCGTGTACAAACACACACAGGCCAACAGACACTTCAACAACCCTGCAACCTTCATAACAGTTTTCAAAACTGCCAAATGAAATTATATACCACAGGACTCCTGTGCCGTTCATGCGTACAGTGTTTATGTCCCCCTAGGGAGACTGCAAAAGCCATTAGAGAAAAGCATCAAGCTTCCAAAAAACACAAACAGTAGCGTATGTGTCCATGCAGGGACTCTATCAGATCCACCGGGGGCTTTTATGTGCTTTACTCCAGCTACCTGCATTTCCAAACAGTGGCAAAGTCAACAACTGCCGGTGGAGGCAGATGCACATCTGCACACAACATATAGCTCAGAGATTAAACCAAGAGGGTACCGCCACGATCCGGGCGAACTGTGGGGAACTGTGTTTGTGCAAGCTTCTGTCATCGTGAAACAATAAACACGCAATGGAGCGATAGCAGAGGTCAGATATGTCAAGATTTCCACTCTATTTTAAGTATAAACATGGTTCGCTCTCATCCAAAGCCGGATGAGAGCGAAGGAAAGGGTCGGTGCATGAGGGGAAGGTCATAAAGGGTAATAAAGGTCAAAACCATTCACGCATCGTGGCCGTCGAGGCTCCGGTGCGCCTCCACCCCTCGTTACGACCCGTCCTGTATCCTAGCAACACTGTGTATATCCGGACACAAACACAAACTCGTACGGTTACAAATAACAGGGAGGGGAGCCGGGTCTACGGCAGGCCGGGTTCAGCTGTGTTCAGGGAGGCGAGGGTTCAACGATCGCAGATAAGAACTCAGCTTTTTTGACATTTTTACAATTACCATCCACATTGTTTGTAAACGTCTCTCCTGACACAGGATGCAGGGAACAGGGTTGACGTCCAATGGGAGTAAACAGCAATTAGGCAGCTATGCTTACCTGATATATGATACATAAGAAAGAGAATTAAACACAGATGCACAAAGACACAAAGGTTTAGTAAATGTTCAAATAAACCCCAACATGTTTACAGTTTCTCAGCAACCTGCTTGTTTACAGTCTCCTGTTTTCAGCCCGGGAATAACAACCCTATGTGTTCCTTATGGAGGCATGTACAGATCGACAGGAAAACACACATTCCTGTTTCCACCATGATTGCATATTGTCGGGGACATGTGAAGGTGTTTCGAGAGGTTGTTTACAGGCTACATACAGGCGAGAGATTTTTGGTCCAACTGGGCCAAATAGTAATGTTTCACACCATTGTTTTCTAGCCCAAGTGGGTTTATATTAGTTTATTGCAGTAATGCAATTTACTGTAAAGAAAACCTAAATAGCTATTTATCATACTTGTGGTCAGCAAAAATGCTGGCAAGACATTAAAATCTAAACTACTGCCTCAAACCGGTCAGCAGAAATGCTCCTGAAAGCTGATCTCTGAACGTGTTTGTAGTCATTTGATCACACCTGTGCTTGAAACAGGGAATGAAATGAACAGTCAGACTGTTAAGCCCTAAAAACATTACAGATTTAATTCTGACATTTCTCTCAAAGCACAACGCAGAGATGATTCAGATACAAAGCCATTGCGCACTAACCCTGGGGGTAAGATATAATACCACACAGCTATAAGTTATCAGGTCACGGTTTTGTGGAGCTACATTTCATGGAGTTCACTGCACACATTTTTTGCTTGTGCATAAAGACAAAACCTCGACTTAATATAATTATATATAAAAACAAAAAAACTTGTACTTCTTCAACAATTCTTTGAAAGGAAATAATGACTTAATTAATTGGAATTGAACTGTGGGTGTGATACAAAAAATGACACTATGATGAAAGACTTTTTGGTAATATTGTGTACTTAAGAACAGCGCACAATACGTATACGATTATATAAGTCATGCACTTCATAATCAAATCATGTTCAGGGCAATTCCATGCAAATGTCAATCTCATCATGAAGCTTTAACCAAAGGTTTTTTTATCATACTGATAGCTTAGATGTCAATATTTGGTGGTTTTAGATACTTACTTTAAATATGTAAAGTCTCTCTAAACGTTTTTGATGCATTTGTTTATGTTTAAAGCATTGTTTTTAATAGTCAAGTGCCGCTTTCAGAATTGTCACATTTATAACAGTCCATATTCCTTATAAAATTTTGTTCTTTGAAAAAACACCTCTCCATTTTTTGGGTATTATCACTTCTGGTTTAAGCATTTTAATTCATAGAAATCCCATCTTCAATGCCTCTTAAACACATGCATAACACATGTATATTTGCCTCTTCTTCAATAGTAAATGTGTAGACTATTTTAACTTAAAATGTCACATTCATAATGCTGGAATTCCCCCTAATCATTTTAACAAATGAGAAATAATGCAACAAATGACTTACTCTTCTTGCCAGGCCCAGGGCGATGTAGCACTTCTCTCCGGGATCCACGATTTCCACTTCAAAGTAGTGACACCGTGTGGTGACGGGCTGTCGGGCCTGAGCCAGACCCACATCCATGATGCTCTTTCCTTTCCCAACATACTCCAGAAGCTGTGAAAGAACACATCACAGACTTCATTTAGTTCAATTACAGATCATCAGACATAACAAACGCTTTGTGGTTGGGTTAGAAACATTTGGCATAAACTAGGGGAACATTTTCTGCCAAGCAGCATGATGCTGAGGCTACTCTTTAAAAGCTTGGTTAATGCAAAGTTATTTTGCTCTAAATGGGACACAGGACAAAGAAAAGACGCATTGGTTTTAAGGTCTACATACTCATCTACATTACTTTCAGAATCATGTATGGGCAAACCCGAGCTCACCACAAACCTGATGACAAACCTTTTGATTGACATTTCCATCAGGTGTGTTAACAGAGAACGTCTGACATAATAAGCTTATTAGAGAAGACAAAAGATTGACCTCTCTTGAGTAAGTTCATAGAATAACAAGGGTTTGGCCTTGTCTTTCAGCTACAGACATGTGAAGGGTATCAACAGCCCCACCCAGCTTTACACTTGCCAACGGATTAATTGTGAAGCTACCATTATTAATGTATGCCAACATTTACCGTCCATGAGTTAGGGTTTAAATTCCTGCCAAACATTTCATTCAGTGATGTGTCAGAAAGGTAAACTGATGAAAAGTCAATGGAGAAGACATCAGCACCTGTATATGTGAAGGAAAGCTCTGTTTACACTGCCCTAAGGAAGCATTAGTATCTGGATAGAGCAGATTAAAAGGTTTTATTGGGTTTAAAGGATACTGTTGCTAGATTAAAAAATTGGAGGCTGGTGTTAAAATCTCTCATCGGTTGTCTCAACCTAGTGACGTAGCGTTTTCTAGACATCACATGCACATTAGAATGGTCAATTTAAAGAAAAGACTAAGTGAGACACAATAGTTGGTCATCATAAGCGATTTCCAAGGTCCAACAGTTGATTTCAATTACTCAGAAATCTGTTTTCAACACATTCAGCATTTGCTCAAGCAATGGAAACATTTCTTCAATGGCATCTTAAACGTTTGGTATCCTTGTTTACGGCTACACGAGTCTGCAGGTCAGATGGACATTACATCCACATGCTGGTAATGACTACTGATGGCCCATATGTGGTCCCACACGAAAACACAATGATGAACAAATGTGCCTGCAAAAGTTAAAGACACTATTAAACTGACAAGAACGCATCACTGTCAATTCTTCAAGAACATCCTCTAGAAAGTATAAAAGAATGTGTCTCATAAAATGAAAGACAAGTCTACTTTCATCTCTCTGCAGAGATCACTTAAGAACGGCCAACATCTATTAATCTGTTAACTGCGTGTTGCTTTTTATAGACACAAACAATGCTTTTTATTGCCTCTTAACATCACCCCTTTAAGCTTTCGTGCCAAGACGTTTACCTGCTCCTTTGAGGATGGAAGCAAAATTGCACCTAGTCACACCTTCCTGCCTCTTGATGCTGAGTAATGGGGAGGTTGTCTACCTTTCCACCACTCCCAACAGCTCTCAACAGCTCCCAGCATGCTTAGATGACAGTGCTGACAGATCCAACACGCTCTCCAACGTCACGATCCCCAGACCTGCTTGGGGGCGGCAGATTGTTTTGTTGACCCGCTGCCCCGGCAACAGGTGCAAGACTGCAAGCAAACAGCACAACTTCCTGTGACAGCGTGGAGAATGTGAAAAAGATGAAGAACATGCACACAAGAGAGCCAGTGAGATATTTGTCTAATTCGTCAGTCCATTTTTAACTGCTCAAGATTATGTTGTTACAAGCTGTCCGTCACATAGACCAGCATTCTGCCACCGAGACTTCTAGTCTAAATGTAATTTATCATCGACTCACCCTGTTAACATGCTGCATTTGAGCTCATCTAATTGACACAATATTATTCGAACAGCTTCAACATGTAGACTTTATTTAGCCGAGTATGAGGAATTCCAGACACTTGAATTCCAAGACATTCCTCAAGTCCCTCGTTTCCAAGAAGTTCCTCAAAAACAAAAAATCATTTGAAAACACAAATACGGATTTATGAAAAACATCAAAACATTTTCCATGTTGAGCTGTGGCAGGAATCTTAAAATTGTTTTCAATTAAGTGTAAATCAAAACAGTGTCTGCGCTTGGCTGATCGCTATGTATTTATTTAAAATAAAACTTACAAGCAACGAGTTGAATAATCTCAGCAGTGCTTTGGCCTGTGGAGTCTTTCACCACTTTTTATTACGAGCAGCTGAACTATCAGGACCACAGGAAAGATGCTGCCAAACTATAATCAAAGGACTGATATCAGAACTGATGCTTTGGACCTGATGTGATAAAAGACGTTAAGATACTCTGCACAACAAGCCCACAGTTTCTTTTTGATTAGTTTATGCTGACAAAGCAGTTCAAAATACACTGTATCTGTCATCAATCTGAAAGTCTTTCCTTGATCAAATTTGGTTTATTTTCTTACTCGGTATCTTGTCGGTTTTTCATAAAAATACCTTAAAATCCCTGTTGATTTCTTACTAAAATTGGTTTGGCTAAAGACCATTATTCTGGACAAGACGAAAAAAGAAAATGGGCAATTCCAGAGTTACTGATGTGACATTTTCCGTCAAAATTTGAAATATAAATTCTCACAGAATGTATTAATTACCAACATATTGAACCATCTGTTAACACTTTACTAAAGTCCTGCTGATAGAAACCAGACATAAAAAATGTGTTATGGATGTGACAAAAAAGAGCACACATTTTTCAGAGTCAACATACTACGTAAAATTTAATAAAATTATTAAATTATTAATAAAATAGTTGTTTTATTTTAATTTGAGAAATGAGAAATATATAATATGGGTATAGCAATTCTGAAAACAGCACTTTACCAGACTATAAAAATAGATGGCCATAACGTAAAGAAAATTCTGTTTTTTTTCTCAAACTGTTTATATTTCAGTCATATTGCTGTACTTCATTCAAATGCAAAATGTAATGGATCCAACTCGCTTTTATGTGGCGATCGAATCAAAGTACCACTACACCACACCACCCACCAAGAAACCGGCCTCACATTCTTAACAAGAGTGTGCTGGATGGAAATCATACCGTGGTCTGCTGTGTATGTGTGGTACAAAATCTCCCCCAAACCACCAATCCTAACCCGCTTTCCACATGATTTAAAGACTGTAATTGCCTACAGCAGCTCTTCCTGTGCCCAACCTCCACCTGTTAATATTCTAGAATAAACGTAAACCACTCCAGCCATTGTTTAAACCGGCCCTTTCAAATGCACATCTCAAAATAAAAAAGGGCATTTTACAAGGTGGCTAGATAACAAGTCATGATGTCTTCCACATTGTATCATATAACTACAGAATCAATTTCTTTTCCATCTTGTTTGGATTTTCGTGCACTACCCACGTAACGATACGTCACGCTAGCACGCTACCAGGAGCCGCGGGGAGTCGGCAACAGCAAAATCTTACAGGAAACTCTGCGTCATGCAAACGGCCTGTGAAAACTTTAAATCCAACTGCATCACCATCAAGCGAAAAAGGATTCAAACCCAGCAGAAATTTCACATTAAATCAGGTTACCAACCTCACCCTGTTCCCTTTCTCAAGTTTCCTTCAAGGGGTGCAGTGATGTTCCTCTGCTCTCACATACTGTATCTGTTTGGGTTTCAAATGAAACTGTTCCGCTGTGGGAAACAGATGAACTCGGTCTGACCAAAAAGATTAAAATTGTCCAAAGGCTCACTTCCCAAACTAATGGAAACTACAGGAATCACAGGCCAACAATAAGAATCTCTCAATTTTTTGTTATGAAAGAGTTTGGGGCGAGATGAGGAAAATGTCAGTTGCCCTATTGGGCAAAACACAGTTAATTTTGGGTGATAAATCCCTAATATATTGTTGCAAATGAAGTTAATATACAGTATGTCTACAAGGTAAAAAAAAACAATATCAATGAAAAATACAATTTATATCATATCTATGACCTGGGTCAACAACCCAGCAAAAAACCCCTTATTATTAAGCCCTGATTTCACTGAAGGGATGATATTTAAAGCTTCAGACATCTGCACCAGCCCTGGTATCTTATTCAAAATGAAAGTATGAAGAACGTCTGACAGCGGTTAGTGTTACAGTAATACAGTTACACTAGCCATAACGATAATGAATTCCCGTCCAGACTTAATTGTTAAAGCATGTCTCTAAAAGCCTAACCAGAACGAACCAGGCCACAGTCACATCTCCAGTGCCAGTGGGGTCGAGGGTCACGGTTGAGCTTTTGCGTCTAAATAATTTCCCCGAGTCTGGGGAACATATAGCAATGCAAATCACAGATTTTAGACGCTGCCAGGCCTAAACCACAAAATAAAATAAAAAACACTACTTATAGACAAAGGGGGCAAAGAGGCTATGACAATAAATCTCTGCTCAGTCATTATCACCCTGAGCAACTAAGAAGTGTGTGTGTGAGTCAGTGGGAGAGTATTTATGAGTATGAATGAGTATGTTAGACTGTGAGTGAGTATGTGTCTGGGTGCTTACCGCTTTAAATGTAAAAATCTGTTGGTATAATGTTAGTCATTGTAGGAGTATGCATGAGTATATAAGAGGGTCCAGGGTCCCTAGCACCACACTGTAAAGTTTGAGCTTTAGTATATGTGTGTGTGTGTAAATTGAGCAGAAGTCCAGGTGCTGTATAGCGGCCACATAACCATAGGGAGATTAAGTCAGTGGGCAGAGACTCTGATCTCCGCCTTGTGTTCGCAGAGATCCGCACGTACACATCCGTGTCAGCCAAATGCCCCTCTTATAACACACATACAGGCAAGGGTGACAATTGGCAAAGCCTGCGTGTGTCATATTACATTTACATTTGCTAGAACTGATATAAAACACATGGAGATCATAATATTACAGCTAGAAATGTCATATTGATCTTGAGATGTGTGGGTATAAAGGGAATGTTTTCAATATCTTTGTTTTCAATAGCACACACAAACTAATAAAAAGACATGGATACAGGCGTCCACCAAATGCAGAAATGTCAAATGTTGTGACGGCACCTAAGCAACTATAATTGGATTTAAAGCAGATGTACAACAGGTTTTTGTCTCCATAATCAGCACAACTAAACAACTCCTGTAGCTCAACTGATGGGGCATGACATTATCAAACCAAAGGACACGGGTTCTAATCCCAGGGAACACACATACTGATAAAATGTATACTTTGAAAGCACTTTAAGTCGCTTTGGATAAAAGCGTCTGCCAAATGCAAACAGTAAAAGCAAAATGTACCCTTGAATATAGACAATTTATGAGATGGCAATAGGTTAATTGATCTGGCTGACTGGAAAAAGATGTTTAAAAGTCTAAGAGGGAATCACACTGATAGCAAGATATTAGATGGCTGTAATCCATGTGCTTTGAAATTACAGATCGACCACATTACCACTAAAACCAGTCTCGCCCCTAAATTAAAAAAAGAAAAAATGCAGTTACAGCAAATGCATAAAATCAGAAACATGTTAAGTTTGCACACACTTTGCACAGATAATTGCTGGCTGTGGAGAACATAAAACCAATGAAATGTCTCACAAAATGTTAAATGCTCTCTCATTTGTAAGACAAACTCATTTGCAAGGCTTTTTTTTTTTTAAAGAAAATTGTTTTGGTTTTTAGACGTCTCATAGCAAAACTGCAAACTACCTTCTATCATCACATTAATATTTGTGCAGACTGACAGCCCACCACAGTTAATGGTGGTAAACAAAAAACTACATTATCTTAAACATTTCTGTATGGTCCTACTGTACTTTTCATGGTGCCTGGAAGTTAACAGTAGACATATAAACCTTTCTCTATAAATATCTTTTGGTATATTTGCATGAACCATATATATGTAACTGAAGTACATAACTTTAAACAGACAGGTGATTTAATCATAATAGTCTTATTTCATATGTAAAATACTCAGGTTTTACTAAAAATACTTTAATGTATATTTCTTAGTATACTTCGATTACAATGCCATTACTAAACTATTTGCTTGCTAAATAAAACAAAGATGAGACTAATTTTGTTTCTGTGATAATCAGCATTATGCCACCAACAGACCTTAACATGAACATTGAACATTCTTGTAAAGGACAGAGACATGAGCCATCACAATCATGCCCCCAAGCATGACACTTAACCCCAGGTTTCTGTTATTAAGGGAGTGACTTTGCATAAAAGAGGTGCTAAATGACTGCTTACCATTCTGAACACCTATTAGATCATGATACTACCTCAACTTCGACATATCTGTGGAGGAAAAGCTACGATAATCCATCTTAAGTGCTGTCAATTACAAACAAACAAAAAAAAAGCATGCATCTCACGTCATCTATCATAACAGGGAATTGTGCCATTGTGAGCATCCAAATATCTCCCTGTTATCACACGTATAAAGACGGATAACATATAAAGCATGTAGATAAACAAAATCAGGGAGTGTTTGGGATCGCTCTCGACAGCTTGGATGACAGTTAGCAGCGCGCCAGAATGTGATTCTCTTATCTAAACAGGAGTGGCTCTTCTATAACAATGAATATAAACACTGAACAGGAGCAGCACCGCCTTACATGAAAAATAAGTGCTATTGTAATTGGATCTGTGTGGGCTAGAACATCTTCATTCG
Source organism: Beaufortia kweichowensis (assembly GCA_019155185.1). Lineage (NCBI taxonomy): Eukaryota > Metazoa > Chordata > Actinopteri > Cypriniformes > Gastromyzontidae > Beaufortia > Beaufortia kweichowensis. The sequence goes on along the minus strand of CM032810.1, from coordinate 2,529,733 downwards.
ACCTTACCAAATAAACTATAAAACGGTCAATCACGGCATTTAATACTGCTCCAGTTTTTGTTAACTGATCTTAAATCATTCTTTATTAACTCGAAATGTTGAGGTTGATTTGCCATGTAATAATATTGTGTAGGTGCACTACGATGACAGTAGATAAATAAATAGATTATTTTACAAAGATATAAAACCAATTCATATCTATTGTTCATCTAAAGATCAAAAACTTCTTGTAATTCCTTTCCTGTGACAGACCGCAGAAGAACACAAAGTCTTGGTTTACATTAGATCGTGTCTAAAGACTAAAGTGGAGCCCAGAAATATCTTCAAAATCTGCCTCGCAAAACTTTGCTATTAAGCCTATTAAAGATTCATTTTATTACAGGTCTACCACTGCATCACGCAAGATCCATCTCGTAGAGAGATCTTCTCAACGATCACATGAGTTTACTCAACGGTGACTAATGTGGAAACTAAACCACAGGGCATTCAGACACGGATCCATTTGCCCAAATGTTCAAGTTCTTGTCAAAACATGCCTTTATCAGCCGAGTCTAAGTCTTGGGTTCCCAGCCCGATTTAGGTGACAGAATCAGTCCAAAATAAAGCAGAGCCAGAAAAACGCATTATAGAAAGGCAAAAAAATCTTTGGCACCCTGTTGGTTCTCTTATTGAGTTTTTACAAGCTGGTCTGATGCCAGTTCTGGCTCGCTCTGCCTGCTTCGTGACATCAGACCAAGAAAGCATAAAGAGCGAGGTGCACTTCATGCGGTCTGCTTTCAAGAACTCAGTGTAGCATTAACGAGCTGAAAGAAGGTCCAAAGCATCAGATGGGAAGGTGAGCATGATGGGTTTGAAGTGTGCATGCTCGCTTTCCAGATGCCATTCTGCAAATGCAGTCCTACTCTAGCCCTGCTTTATAACAAACTAAAACCCAGGACCGCCATTCCTTTCAGCTTCATCTAAATGCTACTCTGACGCTCAGTCACAATGAAACACACTGAGCAGATGCCACTTTCACCTCCGGGCGGTTTTCACAAGAATGAAAATGATGTAAACTTGATAATGGCTCACAGGAAGTCAAGCAATGTGTGATTTCATCCCTGTCATAATTTATTGGGGCAGGCCCAAATCTTGTGAAATACGATAATTAAAATATTTAAAGCGGAGATGACATCAAGAGAGTTGGATTTGGAACACCTTATTCATCACAATAACCCTAAGACTTTCAGAGAAGAATTCGAGAGAAGATGGACTTGACCTTACATGAGAAAACCAATGTGGGAGGTAAGCAGAACTTTTGCAACAATATTTGTGATCCTATCTGAACAGGAAATCATAGCGCTTTGGTTAAGAAGAACTATTCCTAAGTCGTGAGGCCAAGAAATAGACTCGTAGACTCAGAGATGAGTCATATTTAATTAACAATGAATGTGAATACTATGCAATACACTGGCAATGCAAAATTTGAACAGTTAACAATGCAAGACTACAACATTATACAAGTGACAATATACAGTATAGCAATAAAACTTCCCATCAGGCATCTGACCTAGTGTAAGACAACATTTGTATTAGCTTTTATTAGCAAATCTGCAGTGGCAGTCTAAATGTGAATCTGATTGGCTTTATGTTTGATGCTCACATACCGTGCCGCTGACTTTGACATCATAAAGACGCGCCCACTCATCTTCATGGCTGTCCACCATCATGACGCTATCTTCCTCCTCTGAACCCCATTCTGCTTGCAGGTCGAGCCGCACCTCCTCACCCAGAGAATGCATGCCAATAGCGGGAAACAGTTTGTCTGGTGCTTCTGGAACCACCACTGACCCCACCTTACAAACACACATACAGACACACACGTAAGGCCCTGTTACAAGATTCCGTGTGGTTAACCAATACTTTACGGCACATCATATCGATGAATAAATACTTCAGTTTGAAATGATGTCTGTATCATTCCAAACCTCAAACTTGTCTGGCCAGCTGGCAAGCCAATCATACACCATCCACAAGTGGCAACCCATATTTTGAAGAATAGACTATTGTTCATTTAAAAACCTTTTGATTCCTTTAGATTCTCTAATGTGGTATAAAATAAAACAATCACAAACCATGAATAACAGAACTCAGCATTTTAAATTTGATTTTGTATTAATACATTAATTGATAGCAGACGTGTGATTCACTTTAGCGTAAAAACACTGTTAAACTTGTTAAACAAATATTTGTCATGTAAACAAATGAAAGCAATAAATGTGTACAATTTATTGAGTAACAATCTAAAATATTAAAAAAAGACATTTATAAATAACAGGCAAGATGCAATTCAAAAAAAATATGAAATACAAAAGTGTGCTGTTCCACTTCCAGGATCTCACCTCCTTTCCATTCTTGGTAAAGAACACAGTGATGAGGCCAGCATTAAAAGTGTCTGCATAGATACCACAACCGATGCGGTCGCCACGGTTACACTTAGGACCAAACTGCTGGCCGACTGGGTTGCCATTGTACAGCCTGCAGACAGAAGAATGACGGTCATCCATGACTCACAATTTTAGTGAAAGAGGAAGTGATGCTAAAACGGATATACCGAAATATAAATACAGTTGAAAGCTAAAATGACACGTCTAACTTACTTTCCGTCATCAGCATGATAAGCAATTGAGTGTGGAAGCCAGCCAGGCTGATGGTCAAGTTTGTAATACTGAGGAACCAGACCAACAGCAATTGTTCCCCTTACTCCAGTATCCATAATGGTCACCTGTAGGTATCAAACAAAACCATTAGAACCACATAAGCGGCATTGATTAAAAACACACAACAGTATACGTGCAGCACAGCTGAGAGTTTTTCAAAGCTTGCGGCAAACTGACAATTTGTTTTGGAATGACTAAAGGGTAATAGATGGCTTTTAGGGCCTTCTAAGAAAATGCCAACGGTAATGTGCGTCACTAGCGGCACAGAGTCAAGAATAACAGACGGTGTAGGAATCGACAATTAACAAGCAACGCTCGACTGAGTCACTGGATGGAAATGTCAGGTAACCTGCTATTAAGAATTTTAATGTCTTTAGCTACCGCTTACTTCTGCCTTTGTATGCGAAGCATCTCGGCACCATTTCAGTGAGGCCACACCTTCTCCATGGCGAGCCCCTGTAGGCTAGTCAATTTCTTCACACGTTTGCCAATCTTATTCTTTAATCTGGCCGTAACAACTATGGCTTTGAGCGTTTCGATTTTTTCATATCCTTTAAGGAAAATCATTAACTCACCCTTATATCATTCCAAAACCGTATGACGTTCTTTCTGACATTAAACACATAAACAAATATCACAGAATGCAGTGTTATTCACAGGAAATCTGTAGCTCTCGGATTTCAAGCAATTCAAATAAAGACATCAGATTTGACGTCACCAATGAAACACAAAAACCATTTGAGTTTGTCACCACTGCACATCATTTCTGAATTCAACTAAAGCAGATGTAAGAGTAAATAATAACTTTGTTCCACAGAAGACAGAAAGTTATACAGGTTTGGAAAAAACTAAATAATAGCGAAAGTTTCATTTTTGGTTGAACTATCAAATTCCTAAAACCTTCAAATTGGGTATAAATGATGACTTGAAAACTCATCTTTTAAGGTGGTGTACAATACTCATGCAACAAGGCAAGTTAAATCCATTTATACATGACTCAGTTGTTGTAGTCATACAAGCAGAGATCTGTGTATCCAGTTTTGGCCACAAAACTAACCTTAACACTGCACCCTCAGCCAAAACCATTTAAAAACTTAAAAAAAGGACTCTTCTGGTTTCAACAAGTCCAAGTTTCCTCATCTTCCTTGTTTCCTCTTTCGAGGATTTGCTTTCCAACCTACTTATAAAGCAACTGTAAATCCTAAAAACTTCATCTAAATACAAACGCCTGCTGGCGATTCCACACGTTTCCCACTGCGAATTGAACGTACTACGAACAACGAGGGCGCTCAATTATTTTACCACAACTTCAACGGAGAACTTTGCCACGAACCCAGTGGCTACAAAATTCCAGTGTGGGGTTCCAGAAAAAATAATCAATTACACTAATAGAGAAATTTCCACTTGACTAAGGACAAAATTGATTTGCACGTGCACACTCGAGCACCCTGAGAAAACAGAGCAGGGGTTAATCACTGTTCAGCGTTGAAAAGAGGAAAACGGCAAAGACGCAACAACACAGTGATGGAGAATTGACTGCCCAGCCCAACAGGGTTGAAATCAAACCCCTGTGAAAGCATAATGAGGAAACATGAGGACCACGCTGACGCATATCCCGTCAGGCAGATGGCCTTTATGAAGTGGAAAAAAAGGTTCCCAGACTTTGGCAATCTAAGGGATTCTCTTGGTTCCTGCGTCATGATCAGGTGATCTGAAGCCTATAAAGTAAGAGCAAGTTCTTTATCGATTACTCATAAGTCACTGCTGCATTGGCTGAAAATATTCCTGGAGCGCACAGACGCACAGAATGACGCTATCGGTCAATACGATTGCGATGTAGCTCGATTTGAGACATCTGCTTGGAGAAAAAGACTTCTTTACAAAGCACAAGTGATTGTTAAAAGGCCATCAAACCAAACCAAGAACCGAAAAGAAAATGTATGAATTTCAAAGCAAGATTGCTTGAAAAAGGGGTCTGCTATAGTGCAAATATATTTTGTGCTGGGGTGTATGTAGGACTCATCAGGGTAATCTATGGGGTGTTACTTTCCTGCTTCAATGCTCCAGAGAGGAAGTTCATCAATCCAGCCCAATCTTTCAGCAGCAGAAAGCCATCAGAGCCGCCTCCTGGCTCACACACACATCCAAGCAGTTTCTGCCGTGCTCCATAAATTAAATAATGCTTGCCCTATCCTAAAGCTTAATTTACAGCCCAATCCCTGTGAGTTTTCCAGTACTAAATCATCTGGGAGCTTCTTTTCAAACTGTATTTTATGGCAAAGAGAGGCAACGGTGACAGCATGTATGCTACACAACAGAAACTACAACCCAACAAAACAATCCAACAAATTTCTCAAATGTCTTACATCAACTCCCTGCCTTAAATATTAAAACTAAACCATAGCCATTAGCGCAAACTGCTGTGAAAGGATAACTGCAGGATGGTGGATTATTTATAAAAATAAAAGAAGCTATATTATAAAAAAAACTATTACATAAATATATAAAATTAACAGAAAATTTCTACAAAATGGTTAACACTGCTTAAAATAGACTAAATCAACACACAAAGTTACATAAAGCTTTAAGTACCGGGCTTTTACAATTCCTAACAAAAGCAAGAGGTTGTTGAAGTGAATCACAGTCTGATGTTATTAGCAACCCCACAACATAGGTGTGCTGCTTACCTCGAAGTAACAGTTTCCTTTTGATAAGGGGCGTGGAGCCACGTAGCAGCCAACTTCACCAGAGTTTCCTTGGTAACTACAACAGGGAAGTAATAAAAAGCTTAATGTTGCTATAGGTACATCATTACATTGCCCAGTGAGGCATGGACTAGCTGATGAAATGGTTGTGTTTCGACATGTTTCTTGTTTTTTCACATTGACTCTTTCAGAGCATTATTACAGCCCTACAGCTAATTTTCGGGTGTTTAAGAGGGAGTAAAAAGCTATTTAAGACAGAGTAAGATGACCCAAAGTTTTCAAGGACACTGATCTTAGCAAAATACTTCTATAAAAAGTCTTCAAACACATATTTACCTGTCTTTGGCATGGTAAAAATATTTAATTTCAATATTTGGCTCAGACCTGCTTTTTGTTCCATCTTAATCATAAAACACAATTATGATGAATATGGAGTTAAACACAAAAATCACATGTTGACCTCACTATTCACATTGCAAAAGATCAAATCTGCATACATTTTTTTAAACACGTATATGATTGAATAAGATTTAAGCTACACACAATGTCATTTCAAAAACAAATCCATGTCAACAAATGTGTTTTGAGCTTATTTAGCTATGGTGTGAAAAGAGCATTTGGCTTTTAAAACCAGACAAATAAAGCGATTCAAATTAATTCCAAAAATACTGGAAAAATGACGTCACATGCAAGGACTATTTGTTTTTCCAATGATGCAAGTTTGCGTTTCATCTAAAATAAAAACAAGTAGCCAGTGACCTTCTTTGCAAATATAATTGTTTCAATCAGCGAGGTCGAGTCGAGGCTGATTGCATTTTTAGTACAAACTAATGGCTCGAATACACGCACCCACAATGTTCTTCGCTCGCAAACTTGCTCACTAATACCGATGGGGGTAACCAGTTGTGCAATTCCAAACACACAAATAAATAATGAAAAATGAAAAGCAGCGCTAAAATTTTCCATACAGACCACAGGGGTCAACGGATGAATTCCACTCCAGGTGCTGACTTTCAAGCACAATGGAAAAAGAACAGAACATGGGTTATGCATGGGGCAAGCTCACCTTAGCGTGTCTCCGTTCTTCAGCATTCGTTTGTATCGCTCTTTATAACGACCACGAACATTGATTTCTCTGATCATGCGCCGGTAGTTCAGGAATCTGTAGTGTAAATTGATATCATCCATCTCGCCAGCCTGTGGAGTGGGAAACAGACGCCGTAAAGTTTAAAGGGCTTGATCGGGAGACCTGAGACTTTAGGCAATCTATCTGATTGAGGGCATGAGAAGAACTCGCAGATTCAATATGAAGATGTAAAAATGAACTTCTTGTTCCTGAACTGACATAGCAAAAACATCTGTGCAAACGCTGTCTTTAATTCAAGCATTTGATATGGCTAGGCCCAAATGAAGTATGCACCCACAGATTTCTTTATAATCCAACACATGCATGCACTTTCCCTTATGTATTTGTTTATTAAATATTCTGGCAAATTGAATTATGCTTTAGCTACATTTCATTACTTATGCACATAGTTTTGTTGCACTTGTTAACCTCTACAAAGTCTGGAAAATGAAAAATTACTCCATCTTTTACATGCCACACATAACAACCAAATATTGTATAATAATAGACATTCACATCACTCAGAACAAAACACTTGTAAGTCTTGATTCGACCAATTAAAAAAGAAACAAACAAACAACACATCTGGAGAATATTAAATATTATACCTCTGTGCAGCATTTTTAAAGCCTTAAAGGAAACCATACCGGCCCATTTCATTTTTTGATTCCAAATAACACAAATAAATGGCTTTTTAAGATGTATGTATTTTACACCTCTGCTGTGAATGACAAGAACAAAAAATGAAATGGTGTATGGACAGACACCTTGCAGTATGTGTCAGCTGTCAAACTGAAGCCATGAATATGTCAATCATTGTTTAAGCGACAAAACATACAAATAAAAATTCAGGCACACATTTATGTACCACAAATATAACCACTGTAGTTATTACTAGTTCATGGTACAGTTTGACAGGTTAAATTACATAATGAATTAAATAAATGAATGTATAAATATATTAACATAGAATTTCTATCAGTAGCAGTCAAAAGTTTGGAATGAGTCATTGCTGTTTAGGTTCTTTCCACATTTTAAAATAGTAGTAAATCAAAACAGCACAATAACAAAACTGTAACTATGGGAATGTTGTGACTAAAAGTCACATGTTATATTTGATCATCTTCTTTGTCTAGAATTTGTAAAATCATACTTTTGACATTTTATCATCCAGCTTCTTGAGGTCTCAACGTGGGAAGCTTTTTAAACAACACTGCTGACTCTTAGTGACTGCTTTTCTGTCATTATTTGGCCCAAGTATAATCCATTAAAATGTTAGTTTTCTAATGAAAGAAATTAATATGTTGGCGCAATTATTTAGTGTCTAAATAATTTCACACACTGATATATACACCTTTACAATACATGATTTTTTAAATCATGAGAAACATTTTTGTCAGTTGTGTCTAAGCTTTTGACAGGTACTGTATATGAGAGTGACAAATTATGTCATATGTAAAAAAGTACAGTAGCAGGCTAGTTTCAATCACTGCTAATCATCTTGCTAACACATTATTAGCTGGCTTGAGGCCTCTTCAAAACAAACTGTCAAAACTACCGACGCTCAATATCGCCGGTAAAGAGTAACATATCTAAATATGTTGAAGAAGTGTACGTACCTTATGCACCTCAGTGGACAAGACATTAAAACATTTTAGGGGGTCTTGTACTACTAGCTATCGACTCCTACCTGACAAACTTCGCAGAAGTGAAAACGGCTCTTCCTGGATGACATCAGCACCTGAATGAACGCAGCGCACCAATGAGACGCGCCGCAAAGTTGACTGACAGGCGCTTAGCCAATGAAAAACCTCGTTGCGAGTCGCGCTGTCATACAAGTTGAAATTGTACAACAGAGCAAGAAAAATTATTGTAATGATTAACACCCTGTAAATTTTATGCTTAAAATTAAATTCTTTAGGAAATACAATAAAAATATTTATTTAGGTTATTTAGGTTACATATAATTAAGGCTTTTTGTGTTTAATATGTGACTATAGCATCATGTCATGTGTTTTTATTTAAAAGATGTGATTGTGGACATATTTTTCATAATTAGGTGTAGGCCTAATTCATCTTTATTAGTGTTGTGGGAAAATGTAAATGAATTAAGTGACATAAATACTAGCATTATAAACACTATTGTTGACACTAAAACACTCTATTATTCTCCTTTTCCAATCTCTGTGAGGTCGTGTTTCCAGTCTACTAAAATGGTCTGGCATTATGCCACCTTACACAGCTGAAAAGTGGGTTACAGACCATTTGGCACAATATAAGGGCCTTTATAATCATGACTCATAGTGGCTGCAGAAGTTAAATGCACTGCAAGGCAATTTTATCATTAAAAAACACAAAGAAAAGGCAGATAAACATATGCAAAACAGTTTTAAAGCATTTTTGAGCGGGAAGCATATAGATGTGTAAAGTGATGTGTAGAAAATCGGGCTGGAACCACGTGACCAGACAGGAGCAGGGAGGAGAACAGAGTAATCTGGCGAATTTGGAAAAAGAGACCCCATCAGACTGGCACGCTTCTTGGAACATTCTCCGGACCGAACATGTGGAAATAGAGAATGAGGCCGTGCTGTGGCGCAGATGGGAACGTCACACGGCAGGTGATTTTTGCATCCCTTGCCAAGACTAATCAACTCTAATAAGAAAACATCACCAGTTGACAAGCAACACAACAACGTTGTGGGTTTCCAGAGCTTGAAGTACTGTATCATATCAGGATGGTTTACTGCTATTTATGAGCAATACAGAAAAATATGCAGTGGTACTTTACAGTATGGCAAAATGGAAACAGAGATGCAGGTGGCAAACATGTTTGTGTTAAAGAGAGCTATGACTGCACATGTCAATACAGTAAGATAAACATCTAAATCCTGTTTGCCCTCTGCATTCATACCAGCCCGTCTTTGACATCCTAACTTTCATCCCGCTTCATGACAACAACAAATAAACACAGCCCTGTCCTTATGGGACCCCTGCAGCTGGGTGTGACCTGAACTTATTCTGCAGGCAACAATATGCTTTCCATCTGTCAATAACAGGCATGTGCATCTGGTGTGTATATTTCATTTTTAAATAACAAATACATTTACTTATTTGTAATCTTTTAGCCATTTTAATAGACATTCTCATGTATCATTCAATCAAAGGTCCATTTGGCACTTTCTGACCTTTCTACAAAAGTATAACTTTTATAAAAGGATAACTTTTAGTTGACATTTCTTTTAAACTTAAGACTAGAAGACAACTCAGAAACTATTGATTAATGATATTTGGGCCAATTAAGGACAACTAGAACATTATGAAGACTTCCAAAGAGATCAGATTTATCTGGCTGACTGAGTTGATGGATTGCGTTATTAGCGGTTGGCATATAGTGTCTTGTGTAAATTCCAGTGAAAACACTGCCCCGATTATCCAGACAATTCCTTGTCCAAAATAAACTACTAAGTGGTGAAATCTCAAGTGGTTGCATTGCTCCAACAAAATGCAGCATTCTAGTTGCAGTTTAAATGGTAACTGTATTAGTTTATAGACTGGAATCAGTTCTCAACTGACTAAAAAGTAATAATTATTTTTCTCTGCATCTGAAAGTTGAAAATGAAATAGTACATTTAAAACTCCTGAAGCAACTGTGGGATAATCTAGAAAAGTCTTTCCTGCACTTCTTTTAGGTGTCTGATGTTTTTAACATTCTCAAAAGCCACAAGGTTAATGGAGTTCCTTTCCCCGAGCAAATTATTGTAGTCAGCGTGTAATCACCAGAGAAATGAAATCCCTTCATTGTTACCATGGCAAAGATTACTAGAACACATTAATGTTTTCACAGTTGATGCAGGAAAAGTATACATCGCTGGATTTTCAATGAGCTTAACATAATATCTTCAGCAAAATGAATGTTTCCAGATACAAAAATGGTTTGAGGGAAAGCTGGAGCAGTACTGATCATTTCTAAAAGAAAAAATAATCTCTCTTTTTCCACCCCCCCCTCTCTCTCTCTCTCTCTCTCTCTCTCTCTCTCTCTCTCTCTCTCTCTCTCTCTTTTTCAGTCCCAGCCCCTGAAGGTGTCATAACTGTGCTCTCTCCCTCTCGCTCTCTATCACCGCCTTTCAGATGTTTAAAAGCCGCTGCCTGCCGTATCTCACTCGTTCTTGGTTTGTATCCTCTGGCGCTGCAGGGGACTTCTGGCTGCCTCACCACCGCACAGGCTAAGCACCAAGCAAGGCTGAAAAGCAAGCAAAGAAAACAGAGGATTGAGAAACAGACCTCCAGAAATAGCATCAGCCACGTACGACAGAACAGAGCATGGAAAACCTGAGACCTGGACGCAAGATGTTTCTCCTTTCAAACTTGATGCCAGTTGTCCTGTTGCTGCTCATCCACTGTGGATCCAGGTCCCTGGCTGGTCGTTTGGGGCCCCACAAAAACTGCCTTTCCTGCAAAGACGGAAATTATCCGGGTGCCGGTCGGGGCTCCAGGGACCACGGCGGGCCGGCCAGCACGAGCGTCCTGGCATTAGGGGAACCCTGCGGGGTGTACACCTTAAGCTGTGCCAAAGGGCTTCGCTGCATGCCACCTCCAAGGGAACACAGCCCTCTCCAGGCTCTGCTGCAGGGCAGGGGCTTTTGCGCCAGACAGGGCAAACTCATCCCGACGGAAAAGCCCCACCCCACAGGTAAGCCTTCGGGAAACGAAACCCTTTGAGGAGCGTATCCTCCATAGTTTTATCGTAGGAAAGGGTGAACACATCTGTGGTACCCTCCTGGCACGCTTTCTTGCTGTAGCGTTTTGCCGCATGCGGTGAGAGAATGTGATGGCTAATCTGCTTTAAGTACCATGGTTAAATAGCACAAGGATGTATTTCAGGGTCCACAGATGTGCTGGCAAGCCAATGTGCTGCAGTGTTCATACTAAAGCATTAGATGACAAAAATGTAACAGAACCGAGGACATGTGCACAAAGTGCCGGGAATAATTTCTGTCTTGCGTAAAAGCATTTCTGTGCTGTGAGGCATTGACATACTGTAAATACGCAGATGTGGAACAGATCGCATGCTATAATGTGTATTTGTATTAATGTCTATTATGTCTATTATGTATATAATGTCTGAAGTATGCATGTGTGATAGTATGTGCAGTTGTACAAGTTTGCATGCATATGTGCATTTCAACTATTTAGTGGAGATTAATTTAATTAAATAAAATGAAATAGAGGATGCAAGTAAATTAAAGAGAGATTAGTGTGTGTATCTATATATTTTTTCTTGACTGTGTATCAATGTCACCCACGTTCCCATTACCCTGCCATTTCATATAGAAAGTGTCTCCATCTGCTGTTTATTTTATGTAACTACAATTTAAGGGGACCCTACGTTAACAATACAAGAGTATGATTTGCAGAACTATTCTCTATAAATGTTTTTACAGTTTTTATAGATATGCATACATATAAAATGCATTATATAGTGTAGCATTCAATTAGTCAAACTGGAATTAAATCAGACTTGTCCTATGTGATCAAAGGTGTCTTTTTCACAAAATGCAAAGTCATATTTCATATTTCATTTTTGCTTTGTCACAGGGTCACATCCCGCACATGGTGGAGACATAGAAAAGGTGAGAAAAGGTTTTTCTTCTTTTGGCTTCTATTATTCATGTCATTGTTATACAGATAGTATTGCCAATGTACATCACTATACAGGATTAGCAGAAATCATCTTGTGATCTTTTTTTATGCAGTCCAAGTCTGAAAATAATCTAACAAACATATTCTACAAATTCAAAGGATATGAGTCATTTCTTCATTTTGTCCAACATTTCCTCCAGGCTCCATGTCGTAAGCTGCTCAACACCGTGTTGCGGGGTCTGGAGCTCACCATTTTCCAATCTGACCGTGACATTTACATCCCCAACTGTGACACTCGTGGCTTCTACAGGAAAAAGCAGGTATTTAAGAATATAAGATTATATAAGAATTTAAGATTGTAAACAATATTTAGGTCAAAAATCACATGAGCAAATTTTACATTACCATCTTGACCAAAATGTTGAACATTTTTTGTAAAATTAAATGCTGTATTACATCAGTGTTGACCAAGTTTCAGGCTAGTTTATGATGGGTTATGCTGGTTTATCTGCCTCGTCTTTCTGGTAAAGCTAGTTAGCCCTGGCAATCTTGCTGGTGAAACCCAGCGTCCATATTCTGGTTCTCTTTCAACAACTGAGATGATTAAGAATACCATAGAAAAAACAGTCTCCTGTTTGTGTTCCAGTGTCGTTCGTCTAAGGGCATGCAGCGTGGCCACTGCTGGTGTGTAGACGAGCTGGGCAACATCGTGCCACCACGTGTCGGTGAGGACGGTATTTTACCATGTGATGGAGAGTGAGGACAGCGACGGCTCTACAGCTCAGATCTTGGAGGAAGAGGAGGGGTACAGGGAGAGGGGATGACTTCAGTTCAGTGCAAGACACTGTCCGACCGGGACACACCAGGGATAAACCACTTCACATGGAAAGATCCCCCACTTAAGTCCAGACCTCCACATGGAAGATTTACTTCACTGCCATAAACTCAGAAGTCCACTACATTCAGTAACAAACCGTATAAGCACACAAAACCAATGACCACTTTGAGTTTAAGTTGTGATAGGTCAGCTTCAACTGAATTCATGTCCTATAGTACAACTTCTTATGTGTGATAGCTATCATTGTCTGTGTTTTCTGTTTTAGTGGGCTGTTATACTGTTAACCAAATGGGGTGATGATGCTTTTAAACCAATCCCCTTTTCCGAGCCTCTCCCCTTCTCCAACAATACACTGACTAAACCATACATAAGAAACGGAAAATACCTTCTTATCTAATTTATTCTGGAGTGTTACTAAATTTCTTTAAATACTTTCCTCAAAGACTTGCATACTTTTAAACTGTACACATCCAGACAAAATGCTATTTTACGTTCACGTGATTTGAAAAAGCACCCATTTGTTTTCATTGGTATGACACCCTGATTGTGAATGCACGTTGTGAATTATTTGTACATAAGTGAGGTTATTGTGGTTGGTTGTGTTATGAGGTGGAATATTCTTGAATGCTGATGGCTGTTACCCTTTTTTGAGAAGTTATTTTTATATATTTCAATATACTATTTTATATATATAAATATATATAAAATGTTGATTTATTTAATGAACTATAATGCCATGTATTTTTATATTGTCAGCAGTTTTTTCATTGTCAGACAGATCTTATTTTATTTGGTAATATAGTGAGTGCCATGCATTGGTCACACATTAATGGGGAATAAACAAAACCAATATTATGAAAGCAATTATTGCTGTACTTTTACAGTAAATATAATTATTTTATTTTACCATTGGTTTCATTATTTATATTAATCATGAAGTATTGGAAGATTTTCAAATTGTATTCTGGTTCAAAGTTAGATTTTGAATTCTGTATTTTCTGATTTCCACACTGCATTGAGAAAAAGTGCACAAAATAATTGTTGATCCAATGTACTTCACATTATTCTGTTGTATCGGTATATGTGCCAGTTGTCGTGGGAAACAGAACCACTGAAAAAAATATAAAGTGTGCAAGAAAAATGAATAAGAAAAAAATGATACAGAGAAAAATAAAAGCATATGTTAATATAAAATTGTTTCTAGCATCTCATTTAGAAGTTACAAGAAAACTATAAAAACCAAACACATGAACAACTGAAAGTATAAAAACTAAAAGCAACTATGATTAAGCAAAAGCAACAAAACAGCAGATGTCCACAGGTACTGACTGCAAACTACAGCCGTATGATGAGAAACTGAATGTACAAATAATGCCTTACACAATACATGTTTAGCTATGGTGACAATGCACTTCTGTGAGCCCAGGGCATTTCTGGTCATTACAAATATTGTTAAAGCTTTATAGGTAATCATACCATTACATACAGTACATCTTTAATAAAACGTTTAAATTGAACTTTTATAAAAATCAAAGGTTTAAGGGCATTTCAACAGGCTTAAAAGAGCTTAAACTTCAATGTGCCATGTCAGATGATATCATACTCATACTGCAAGGACATACGCTTGTTTCCAAGGTAACAACCTATAGCTGAGAATGGCATTTTGTATGTGCTTTTGTTATCATGACCTACTGTGCATCTAATTGAGTTGAGAGTTTGGTAAAAGTGTGAAATAACATAATAATGTCTTCGTTTCTGTACATTTGTTTATATAACTCTTAGCTCTGTGTGCTACATGTAATAGTCACAAAGCACTCAAACAATAAGGAGATTGCAAACACAAAGACATATAAGACTATATAATGTAGGGCCTTTCAGTGGTTTTCATAGGAGGTTTAACACAAACAGCTGATATTAAAGTATAATATTAATATATCTGTATTAATATATATTAATAATATATATTGATATAGTTAATATATCTGACAGACTTCTATAATTTTCACAAAATGTAAATTATATATTTTAATTATCTAACAATATCCCCAAAACTAACCCTCACACAGCATCTTATTACACTTCAAGTAAAACATAATTTGGACAATTTATGAGCTTATATACACTACATTTATGCATTTGGCGGTTTTTATATTCAAATTATTATATGTATATATTATACACACAATCTATAACATTATACAATCAGTATGTATGTATTTTGGATCAAACCCATGATCTTTGCGTTGCTAACACAATGCTCTACCAATTGAGCTACAGAAACACAATATCCCATAAATAATCAATAGAAATAGATGGTTTAAAATGATAACATTATGTACTATGATGTTTTTTTAGTGTTTGAATGACTATTCATATATCCTCCTCTCACCTGCCCATTCATAGAGCACATGACGCATACAGTAGTCAGGTGCAACACACAATCCTGCTGTTTCTGAGCTGTCACGGATCAAGATCTGTTCCTCTGAACCTGTGGGAGGAGCATACGGATCACCAGCAGCACACTTCAACAGCCCTAGTGTTCACTTCTGAGAAGAATCGGCCCGTCTGGCCCTGAAAAAACAGCGCAAAACAGGCCCGCGTGTTTTCCTACCTCCGATCATCAGCTGAAGGAGCCGGAGCAGGAACAGAGAGAGGCGGATCCGAGACAAAACCAGACCGGGGTGCGACCGTCATGATGGCGTCCGGTAGCGCCTCCAGCCCGATGGTCATCCTCGCCCCCAAAACCAAGACCAAGAAGAAACATTTCGTTCAGCAGAAGGTGAAAGTGTTTCGGGCGAGCGACCCGATGCTCAGCGTCTTCATGTGGGGCGTCAATCACTCGGTATGGCGTTAAACGCTTTCCTCAACTTCCTACATCTGCCATTTTATGAGCTAACTGTTAGCTGCGAGCGCGTATGCTAGATCAGAGGTGTTAGTTGGGTCTTGAAGTCATGATATGTGATGCAAATGTATAGAAAACATCAGATCAGAACGTTGAAGTGTCGATACGCGTGACGTCGGGCGCAAAGTTGATACATTGTGTCATTGCGCGCGGCCGATTGAATATGTGCAACTGTTGCGGTCGAATGCAGCGCATGCAACGACAGTGTTTGCTTTGCAACAAAGTTAATTTGAGCTGTTTATGTATTTTAATGTAACAGTTTTTATGCATTTAAAGTGTGTCCTAAAACAAGATTTTTACAGGGATTGTGATCGTAATTTGAATCCCGTTGGATTCTGAGGGGAGTCAAAGCATTTAGGGGGATGTTATCCGAAGCTTTGGTTGCATAATTTGGAGACTGGAAATCTTACCGTGGCATGTGTCAAAAGAGGGCGTATACAAGCATTGAGTGATTTCAGTGTTTGGATGTGGAAAAATCTGCCAGTGCAAAGTTCAATTCAGATGTAAAAAGTCCTGCTTTTGTTCCTCTGTTCCAGATAAACGACCTAAATCAAGTTCCTGTACCGGTCATGCTGCTTCCTGACGACTTCAAAGCCAACACCAAAATTAAAGTGAACAATCATCTCTTCAACAAGTATTTATCAAAACATCTCCTTATTTTACACTCGACTTCATTGCATTTGCTTTCAATTTTTTATGATTATTGGTGGGATGGTAAATGGCAGATGGGATCCCATAAAACTTTTTAAATAAAAAAAAGTTAACATAAAAAAAGTTTCCCTTATTTTGTATCAATAATAAATGAATGTAGTTGGTGACATTAAAACTATAAGTGTTTCAATGGTGTGAAATGACTCTATGCCTTACAGGGAAAATCTTCCAGGCCATTTCAAATTTAAGGAATACTGTCCACAAGTCTTCAGGAATCTCAGAGAACGATTTGGAATCGAAGATCTCGACTACCAGGTGACCTGTTATTTATTTATTTAAAAACAATAACCTTGTGTGTGACACTTCAGCATATCCTCATGTTGTTTTGTGTGTATGGATGTTATTGCTGTCAGGTGTCTCTAGCTCGCAGTGCTCCCACAAAAGGTGATGGACAGGGAGAAGGTCTCCTCTTCACTTCCTATGACCGCACGCTGGTGGTGAAGCAGATTACCAGTGAAGATGTTGCTGATGTGCACAACATTCTGTCTGAGTATCACCAGGTAAACTTAAACATAATGGATAAGAAATTCACACATGAAAGTGTGTATGTAAAAGAGTCTTTTGTTTGTTTACAAATTTGATGCCATTGTAAAAGTACTATTTACAAGTATTATTTACAGATCACGCATGATTAATTTATTCCCCACCGAGAGTGTCCAATAATAGGGTCGCTGAGGTAAAGTGAGTGGGATTGGACTGGTCATGTGATCTAAATATGATGGCCCTCGTGAGGACTGACCCAACTTATGTAGAACAAAACCGCTTTTTGTAGGACACAGATACGACTGGGAGTCTTGTGTGCAGTTGAACATTTTCCAAAAGTACTGAAAATGTGTTAAACCTTTTTTATTTAAAAAATATTTTGTGTACCTTTAAGACCCAGAGTTAGTGAATGGAGGTGGGAGGTCACTCGGTGACCACCGTCATGTGGGTGTTGGGTTAATTCAGCATTTGTGTGCATGTCAAGTGTGTGTGTTTATAGGTTTTTGTTGAAGCTGAATGAGACATACTAATAAACATCTTATCCAATGTTTATCAATACTTAAAAGACTCAATTTTATGTATACACTTTGGAATATTGTACATGTTGTATTTAATTTGTAGATTGTAAAACACATGGTCAGTTACAGTCATTGAAGAGTGACTGTTTTTGTGCAATGAAGCAAACAATTCAAAAGCAGACAGGAACATGGTGATGTATTAAACTGTTGGCCTGTGACCTTGTTTTGGTACTGGATAACATATGGAAACTAATGTTTTATCATTGTGCATGAAGTAAAACTTGCATGAGTGACATAAGCTATTACATTTAAAACAAAGCAACTAAAACAATTGTATTTTATAACGTTTACTATTTATATGCAATTGTTGATTATTGTTGTTATTGTATCTCTATTGGTTACATGATTGTGTTTACAGTTTATAGACAAGGTTAGTTATGAGCTTGCTGTGGAAGTTCACGCCTGTCTGTCTTTGTGTTTGTGGTCACATTGTGAATAATACAAAGGGATTGTTTGTTTCCTCTCTGGCAGCATATAGTGAAGTGTCACGGCAGTACACTTCTCCCTCAGTTTCTGGGCATGTACCGCGTTACAGTGGAGAGCGAGGACACGTACCTGATCGTCATGAGGAACATGTTCAGCCACAGGCTAGTGGTCCACCGAAAATATGATCTGAAGGTAAGAGCTAGTTTAACAGGTTTAACTGGACATGACTGATGACCGCTTCATGATTAGACAGGTATCAATTATATTGCTTTGAAAACATCAACAGCTAGTGTTATACTTATGGTAGTTTGTGTTTGATGCCACTAGAGGGCATGCTTTTAAAGGCTGAAATCCACTGTTTTAGATTATTTATGTGTGCATTCAGTTAAAGTGATTTTGTGCTTTCACAAACTTTCTCTAATTTTCTGCTATTCAGGGCTCTCTTGTAGATCGTGAAGCCAGTGACAAAGAAAAGGTAAAACGTTTGTCTTTAATAACCTTGTCTTTAATAACCAGACAGACTCTTTGGTCTTGACAATCGGTGTGTTCGACAGGTGAAAGAGTTGCCCACGTTTAAAGACATGGACTTCAGAAACAACATGCAGAAGGTGTATGTGACTGAAGAGGAGAAAGAAAAGTTCATGGAGAAGCTAAATCGAGATGTGGAGGTAAATATGACAATTTCACAGATCATAAAAATGATATTCCACGCATACAGTACAATTAATAACAATATTATAATTGGACTGCAATAAAAACAAGCACAAACATAATAAAATCTACACAAAATTGATCATTCTGGCATTTCTAGTTCCTGGTGAAGCTGAAGATCATGGACTACAGCCTGTTGTTAGGCATTCATGATGTGGCACGTGGCGAGCGGGAGGAAGAGGAGGCCGAGGAGCCCGGCTGTGAAGAAGAGACGGAGCCAGAGAACGGCCTCGCTCCGGCCACGCAGACAGGCTCTTATGGCACGTCTCCAGAGGGAATCGCCGGGTACATGAACTCCTTTAAACCCCTGGGACCCGGAGAATTCGACCCCTACATTGATGTATACGCAGTCAAAAGCGCCCCAGGTAAGTTCTGGCAGGAAATATACAGAGGAAATGGTGTTGCAAACTTACGGAGGAGGAAATTGGAAAGGCACATGACGTGTGATTCTCTGGAATTTCAGGAGCTCCGCAGAGGGAAGTGTACTTCATGGGCCTCATCGATGTGCTGACTCAGTATGACACTAAGAAGAAAGCCGCCCATGCAGCCAAGACCGTAAAGCACGGCGTAAGTGAAAAAGGCACATATGTTGATAGGTCCAGTTTAATTCTGTGAGGTTATGACAACATGACTGTTTCTTCCTTTTCAGGCTGGTGCTGAAATATCTACGGTTCATCCAGAACAGTATGCCAAACGATTCCGTGAATTCATCTCCAACATTTTCGCATAAGTACTTGTGGGTGACTTTAACAATATCTGACAGGGTGAATGTCCAGGTCTCGTTTCAGCCCAAAATGAAAAAATAAGGGGAGAAAAAGTTATATTTTGCATTAAAAAAAATTCTCATTACTATAATGTGTCATGTACAGAAAACATTTTGCTTTCATTTCGCTTATTCTCAATGCAGATTTCATATGATTGTCAGTAATGGTCACACAACAAAAATCAAGGCAATAGAACAAACGCTACCATGATTATCATTTTGTAAGTGTAAATCTGTGGATATAGATCTTAGTATAAATATTAAATCGTTTGTACATGTTACAGTTATTTTGTCCACATTGTGGTAATGAGAACTTAAAGGTAGGTGGGGTTTAATTGTGAAATGACTTATTTCTATAACGTATTTCTTGTTTGATAATATCATAAATGATTGTGATTTTGGGGTGAAATATGACCCAGACAGGTTTTGTCTGGTTCACCCAACAGGTCATGCCGCCTTCACATAGATATTTAAGTCTCCTGCTGTATTTTCATTTGATGTTTAAGCACAACACGTGACAAGAAGTTGACATTCCCACCCAACACTACATTTATCAATTGTATATTTGCAAATGAATAGAAGTACATTTATATAAATCACATTGTGACACAACTGCAAATACAAACACTTGCCTAATCTTTTAAGGAGCTATGACTCTGAACCTGTAGCAGTGCTAAACTTGTTCTTTGTCTTCTCTCTCTGTGTATTTGGACTTTGGAATGGCAAAGAGAGAAACTGCCTTAACCCATTGCTGAAGCGATTATGGAGGAATAGCAGAAACTCATGTTGTCTAATGTTGTCTAAAGTGCATGCCTGCTTCAGTTGATATCTGCTGTACTTGAATGTTGTGAGACACTCGTGTGAATATTGGTCAGACAGGGACCCACAGACGGGTCAAGTTAAGATATGACGTTTGTATGTATGAATGGTTGGAGCATCTTATTTTTTCTTACGTCAGCTCTTTTATGCATTTAGCCTTAATGAGGAAAAGAGGATTTTTTGTAGTTTGTAGCAGAAACACTCTAGTGATACTGAGCTGATTTAGTATGAAATGCCTTATCGTTGCATTTTATTTATTTTGCAAATCAGTGTTTGGACCAAATATATTTTTCAGAGATTTCCATCATGGGTTCTGTTATTTATTCATTCTTGGCTTTCGTGCTTAACAGATTTTAATTTAAATGGTATTTTTAGAGATGTTTTAAGACCTTAAGCTGATGTTACGTTTAGACAAGTTGTTACATTGTGTTCACATAATGCACATAACAACTGACTGTAATGACCAATGATGTGCATTCCTATGTACAATAAAACATTTTTCTTATATATTGAGTGAAACATTAATGGCAGTAATGTTATATATTACATTTGTAAAAAAAACTTTTAAGGTTTAGAAGACCGCAAGAAAACATTCAGTTGGGTGTGTCCAAATCAGTGCTGAACATAAATGCATTAATGTAATCCACATTTTACCAGTACTTTGGGATGTAAAAGATAAACATAAACCAGTAATGCTACACCAGTACATTAGGTCCCTATCAAAGCTCATGATAAAGTATTTACACTAAAGTCTGATAAAGAATTGGGGTCATTGCTGTTTGCTCGGGCCACTGCGAGGTCCAGACCCTCCTTGCCTTTTCCAGAAGCTGTGATTTTGCTGACAAACTCTTTCCTGTCACACTGATGAAATGATGGACCTTTAACAATGGGGAGCATGTTAAAAAAACTTGTCTCACAAACTGCTGACGACTATTTGTAATGTGAGGAGGAGCTGGAACACAGAGTTCAGAACATACGCTTATTCTCTATCGAGTCTTTACACTAGATGTTAGGGGTAAATCATTTTTGACTAACTCTGGCCTATAAATAATCAATCATAAATTACTTTCGTTTAATTTACTCATGAAAAGTTGAATGCATGGCACATGATGACTGCAACTCACTTGCCCCTCAGTCACAACAGCATTTCCTGCTATTGTCCTGCTGGGGGTTGTGTTTTTTCAGCATATCAGGCACAATCTAGATAAATGTTTATGTTCCTTTTAGACTTTCAGATTCTTCAGGGCCCTAAAACCACTGATTCAACTTTGTCATGATCAAATTTATTCAATTAGTCACTGCACTGCTCCTATCATTTGTTTGAAAAATGTGGGTTATTATATGTGCTAAAAGAGAGAAAAACTGCATGGTGCTTGAAATGTTCCTCTAACATGTGTAAAATGACATATTTGGGAATTCTTGCAGATACCAATAACATTTACAATTCCATAAAACTGTCTACACTTTCCCCACATTCTGTGAATTTTTTTTAAAAACATTAATTCAGATTTGCAGCACCTGGGGGCTCGTGTATAATCCCTATTTAGCTCTCTCATGCAAATTTCTTAATTCCATTTTGGCTCCATAGACTGTTTACAGCAATACTCACAAAAAGACAAACATTCCCTCTGGTTATATTCACAATAATATCTGCCATTATAAGATTCTTCGAGTCTTTCCTGTTGAATGCAACTCCCTCCTGTCCTGTGAGGATGTCCTGTCCTGATCATAGTGCAGCCTGACCTGAGAGAGAGAGAGAGAGAGAGAGAGAGAGATGTATGAGTCAATGTATGGCTAGAACCAGCACAATCCTGCAGTTAAGCAAAGGCTCCGGTGCTGTTTCTACAGGACTGCTTTCATCTCAAACCCAATAGGTCTGCTGCACGTGCTGCATAGCAAGGTGGGTCTCCTAAACTTTTCATGTGTAAGAAGACAAAAGATTATTTGCATTTATCCTTGGTTTAAGTTTAAGTTAACAATTTTGTAAACAGCCTCCCCAGAAAGAAATGTTATTGCAGATGTTTCTCTTTCTCAGTTGTGTTTCATTCAACTTAATCTCAGATGTTTCTCCTAAAATTCCTCAGAAGAAATAAAAAGGGAAAGAAATGAATTGTTAAATACACAAAGAGTATGAAGTTATAAAGTAATATAAATTTGGGTAAATTTGATGAGAAATGTTTGGAATTTTCAATAACATTGATTTATGGTTGCAAGCTTGATTAATCTGAGTTCAGTTTGTGACACTGTTGAGATCTCTTTTAAAACTCTAATGACACTTGTGAGATTTCTGATTCTTTTTCTCAGGAGAAATGTCTGCAACACAGATGAACAGATTAAACAAAAGTTTTCATTTGATCTCATTTGATCTCACTGATGTCTAGGAGAAATAATAAAAATATAAAAAATACATAATACATTTATTTTATAAATATAGAAGAACAAAATTGATGTGTAAGATTGTAAGGTTGCTCCTATAAAGACATTTTAAATGTTTTTTATACATAGTTATGATTTATATTCTGTTGTACTATTTATTTACTCCTCCATTTCAGTCAGTTTTACACAATCTGTATAATGCCACAACACAATCATTTTCATAACCAATTTTTGCCATGTCTCCTGTCTTTACAGAACATGACAGGTGATCACCACAATTCATCATATGACTACTACAACGGCACGCCGTGGTTCGTCTACGACTGCACCATCCACTTGGATGAGGACGGTCGACGGATTGCTCTATTCCTCCTCTATCTGGTGTTATTCATGGTGGGGTTGGCCGAGAACAGTCTGGTGGTGTGGGTGAACTGGCGACGAAGACATTCTGCCAACGGTGTGCTGTTTTGTGTCATCAATGTGAGTCTGTCTGACTTAATGGTGATCTTCACCTTGCCCTTCTTCATGCTGGAGGTGACCATGGACAAGGTCTGGCTGTGGGGTCGTTTCCTTTGCAAGGTCACGCATCTCGTGTACGTCATCAACTTCTACAGCAGCTCCTTCTTCTTGGCCTTCATGACCCTGGAGCGGTACCTGTCCCTGACCCGGCCCAATGCGCCCGCCTGCTTTCCACCACACAACAAACGTCGCTGGGTGCTGTGTGTCGGCATCTGGCTGCTGTCTCTCGTGCTGGCCTTGCTGGAAAACGTTCACATAGAACTGCTGGAGTGGGACGAACCGGGCTGCTACATAGCTCCCGAGCAGTACCACATTGAATGGATGGTGTCCATTTCATTCCTTTGTCTGATTTTCCAGTTCCTGGGTCCGGCGTCCATCATCATCACCTGCAACGTTCTGATCGCTCGAGCTGTCCGCACAGCGGTGGACGTCCAGAACCGACGGGACGTTTGGTTGGTCCATGTGTACTCCTTGGTGTTCGTGGTCTGCTGGTTTCCGTACCATTTGGTGTTGTTCATGTTGACATTGGACGATCTGGATCCTCACCTGTTCTCCTGCAACACGGTTGGGATGTTGTTCTTCTCCTTCAGTGTAGTGCAATGCTTGTCGCTCTTCCATTGCATCGCCAATCCGATCCTGTACAACTTCCTCAGCAAGAGCTTCCAGAATAACTTAATAAATGCCGTCATCAGTCGTATCTCCTCACCGCCGCCTGTCAGCGCACCGGCTAACGCATTGGCCGACAACACGGGAACGACTGCTGTGAAAGAACGAAAACTCAGTAACGCCAGCACGAGCCACTCGGACGTTGGAGCTTAAAAGGGAAATTCATAAGAATCAGTAAAGTGCAAATATGAAACAAATGGCCTTGTTGAGGCACAGAATAACAATAACAGTGGTGTTTTGGGCCAGTTGCCTGGTAACTAGTCATATTGTCTCCTGTTTTTCTCACCTCAGTATTGTTAACAGTGCAAAGGAAGGAAATAATGTCAAACTTTCATAAGCTTCATTTCCACTGGTTTCTGTGGTCTCTTCTAGGAACTCCTAGATTTGTGTAATAAAATCTCTAACCACACGCCAGTGTTTGAACAAAGACTGTTTTGATTGTTTATTTGCTAACATGAATGTCCATATGCTTCATCAAACCACTTTTTGCTGTATACACATGGCTCTGAGCACAGCAGTTTGCTTGTACAAATTGTTATAGTTGAGTGATGTGATATAAAATGAAATAAAGTCTTTATTTTAACCATGTTTTTGTTAGTAATGGGGTACAGTTCATGTTTAGAGACCTGCAGGGGTAAACATTTTTTGCTTTTTCAAAATCCATGGCATTTTCCTCTCTATTTACTATAACCCAACTGTTGGGTAAAATTAACCATAAAACAGTCAATATTAATCCCAACTATAGCTTAAAACAACCTGCCATTGTGGTCTAAAAGCGTAGGTTAATTTCATGGCTGGGTTTGTCCCTTTTTGACCCAAACATGAGATAAAAATAACCCAGCAATTTGTAGTGTTATTTTCTGCCATAGACATGAGAAAATACAATAATATAATATATATTACTACAATTCATACATATAAAATACTTAAGACTCTCTTACAGTTCAAAGTACCACTTTTAATTAAAACAGTACAGTGAGTGGCAAGTACAGCTTCAGTAAGAGAAAAGATATTTCACACTGATGCCAAAATATATAAATAAGGCAATTATTTCATGTTGAAAATAAATGTGCTATGAAAATGTCATTCTCCATCTTATAGTCAACACCAGCTCTCCTCTGACCAATTATTCTCTTCTCTAAAACTGACCAATTGTTTTGATTTATAAGGCCTTGTTTTGTTTAGCCTGTATTATTCATTGTGTGTTAAAAAAGGCTACAACAACAACTACAAATGCCCAGCGCTGAGGTACAAAATGACCAAAGTTTATTACATCTTACATCACAGTTAGACGGATGATTTTAAGTGAATAAGAAATTATCTAAAAGACATTTTAGAAAAAGGTGAGCTGTTTCATTTAAGAACTACAGCGAGCAAAAGCATCTTTCAGGTAAAATTGGCACAGAACAAGATCACAGTTTTCAGAACTGAATCTAGCATGGAAACATTGTTTTACACAAAATACTCTTATATGGTTCAGCATCATCATATGATCTGACAGATATATTAGCACCTCAGTCGAAATCTTCAAACTCAAATATCTGACCTTTGAAATGTACCTTTATGGACGACATACAAACAATACGTACTGTATCTCATAATCCAGGAACTATTTCTATTTCGTATTCTATATGTCAAGTGATACACAATGCTACTATAAAAATATTCAAAGTACCTTTAGTTAAAAAAGGAACATGTTATTTCCCTTGACATAGAGAACTGTTTTGTTCATCTGATAACTTAGAAACAAAGTCTCGCTTCATTCTCAGCTTGCACTTGCTTTAGATTAACCAGAGACTTTTAGCTTATTGTGACAGAACTGCAGGAAGTGTTTGAAGAGGTACAGTAAACACATCAGCGCAGACATTTTGCTCAGTCTCTCTTGCCATCTAGTGGCCATCAAAATAACATTTACCCTTAATTTGGTCTTAAAAAAGAATCTGCACACAAGGAGACAAAACAGGAAACATTTAAGTAACATTCTAAGTCTACAGTCACTTCTGATGCCGGGCACGGAAATGTGAACGCACAGTGTAACGGAGCATTTGGAGAGGGTCCGCTCAGGTGTCCATGTTCGGGACGGGTTCTTTGGAGTGATCGTTATACATGAAGGTCTCTTCTATGTTAAAATCAGGTGGCAGCTGGTCTTTATGGAGCTCCATGTGTGAGGAGACCATCTTGAGCGTGGAGAAGAACAGGCCGCAGACGGTACAGCGGTACATGAGGGCACCTGAGTGCGTCTTTAGGTGGCAGATCATGGTGGAACGGCCACGGAAAAAGCGCAGGCATACTTTGCACTGGTAGGGCTTCTCGCCCGTGTGGATGCGGAGATGGTAAGTAAACTCACCCGAGTGTGCAAAGTGTTTGCCGCAATACCTGCACCTGTACCACTTCTGTCTGAGCCCCGCACCGCCGGAAACAGCACCCGAGTTGCCGTTAGAAGCGAGCCCGGTGGGGAACTGAAGCCCCCTGTCCTGCAGGCTGAAACCCATGCTTACGTTAAAACCTGCGTTTCCCGATTTCCCCGAGCTGCCGCCGGCTTCCAAAGGCGAGGAAGATGATGAGGAATACTCCAGCTGATCTGCCTTGCGCTTGGCCGGCCATACCTGACTACCCTGAAGCTCATTAGAATGCACGCTGAGATGGTAATGGAAAGCGGTTTCAGAGCGGAAGGTCTGTGGACACAGGAAGCAGCGCAGCTCGACGTGGCTTTCCCCGCTGGTCTCTGGACTGTCGCCGTCCTGTTTCGCCGAAGGCTCTTCCTCCGCGTGTAAAGCCAGGTGGCGATCTAGCAGCGGACTCTCCAGGAAAGGACAACCACATTGTGGACAAGTGTAAATGGGAAAGAGGTGTGTCAAAGTGTGCCACAGGAGAGCGCATTGAGACGGCTGGGCCAGTTGGCATACTCCACAGCGTAGGGTTCTTAAGCATGCGTGACTCTGAACGTGCTCCCGGACAGCCTGCAGGAACACACAACACGTTCAGTTAGTAATATAAAGGTGCTTTATGTGTTCTGCTTTCACTGTTTATGAACTTACTATACATCGTGATTGTTTTCTAATTATTTTTGTATACAGTACCAGTCAAAAGTTTGGAAACACTTACTCACTGTTGTTTAGGTTTTTGTTTACATTTTAGAATAGTAGTAAACTCTACAAATAGTAAATTGTATAATTGTGACTATAAGCATCCAAAATAAATGAACACTACATCATATTTGATAATCTTTAAAAGTAGTCATCCTTTGTCTAGAATTTGTAAAATCAAACTCATTTTTTAGAAAACATTTGTCAGTTGTTTCTATATTTTAACCAGTACTGTAATAAAAAATTTTAATAAAACAAATATTTGAAACATATTGAGACTATTAGTACTTTTAAAAATTAGTTTGTGACACCAAAGAAAAATTAAATGAATAGTTTAACAAAATATAAAAATTAGAGAACAAATAATTAATATTTTGAGCACATTTAGCAATCTATATATTTTCTACATATGGAAACATAAAGAGCAGTGTGGTAAATTTAAATACAGTGGCATATTAATAACATTTAAATGAATGGTTGTCACATCACATCACAAAAGGTAAGAATTTTCATATTTAGGAAAACTATTCCTTTAAACTGTGAAGTAAATATGAAGAAAAACACAAATGTGACCAGTTATAAAAAAATTTGATGTATCTGAAACTTGCATGTACATTTATACAACACACTAAGAATGAAAATACATTAATTTGGGATGAAATGTCACTAGTCTTGCTATCAAGTACAGTTTTGATCATGTAACAAACCTAGAGAACAAGACAGACAAATAACATGCAGCATGTTAGGCCAAAATGAATATCTTACAAAAAAAACCAATGCTCCACAAACCTTAAAATCATTTGCAGTGACTTTAGCACAGATAGCACACTGCAGTTCTCCTCCTTGTCGCTGAGATGCACCGTTCAGCTGTTCAGCATTTTGAGGACTGCATTTAGCCACAGACTGGCGTCTATGATGAATCAGCGCTGCCTCGCTCTGAAACTGCTGCTCACAGATATCACAGGAGAACAGCAAGATACCCACGTGTGTGAGAGCATGCGTGACACCAGCCCCGCGCTCGGAGAACGAAGCTCCACACACCTGACAGGAACCCGTTTCAGAGAGGTGCGTCTCAGCGTGAGTCCGAATGATGCCGTTTTCAGCAGGAAGTAACATTCCACAAGCTTTGCACGGCTGCGATGAAGCCAGCTGCCCGAGAGTCCCATGCTCACCGTTCTCAATACACATCAGGTCTTCATCGTCCTCTTCTTCCACAATGTAATGTTCTTCTTCATCGCTCAGCTCAATGATGTCCTCTGACAGTGCTCTCCACTGATCGCCAGCTTCGGTCCGCTCGTCCTGTATGTGCTGTCTCTTCCTGGAATCATCTTCCTCAAAGAAACTTGAATCTTTGACCCCGCCTGCAATGGACCCTAGCTGCAAACTGTCCAGGGGGTCGTTGGAGGATGATGAAGGAGCACAGGTTTCTCCTCCGAGCTGAGCTGAGGAGTCTGGAACGGTTTCTGGAAGAGACTCGAATGTTGATTTGCTACCATTTACTACAAGGTGATCCGTTGAGATGTTTCCTCCACCGTCTTCCTCGTCATCCCGCTCCGTCTTGAGCTGCAGCGTAAGAGCTTCTGCGGAGCGGTTACTGTCTGACGGACTCGGTTTGGTCAGCTGACTGTATCCCAAACGCAAGTCCTCATTTTTAGGAGACTGGGAGAGTGAAACGGTGGCTGAGTGGGAGCGGTTTATCCTCCCGTTCCTGCCTTGAGGAACCGGAGATGGTGTGACGGGTGTAGGAGCGGCTGAGGACGACAACGATGAACAAGACGCTGCGGAGGACGAACAGACAGATGTAGCTACGGTGGCGACGGACACCATTTCGCTCTCAATATCTCCATCAGCCACCGGCTCTCCAGAACTGGAGCTCTGCAGATCAGGAAAAGTGGCATGACAGGCGCTCACCAGCTCCTTCACTCCCAGCCTTTCTGCCAGTTCATACAGCACACCCACATCTATAAGGTCTGTGAAAATTTCACCGGTGTAAATGAAAGTCAACACCTTCTCGAAATTGGTGGCCGAGACAAAGTCCAAAGAGAAGGTGGTGGGAATGCTACCGTTTCGAGAGCCTCTGGAAAAGAGGCTGTTGAAGTGTGTGCACGAGCACGCCAGCACTGCACGATGAGCGGGGAAGGAACGACCTCCGACCTGGAGAACTACGTCACACAGGAGACGAGACAGGCGGCAGCGGTTGAGCTCGGACAGGAGGCGGGCCGCATGGCCTGAGCCCTGCAGCCTGATCCGCATGCCTGACGACTGTGAAGAAATCCAGATGGACTAAAACACAGATGAGAAGAAGTGCATCAGAACTTGGTTATGACATCATTTGTATAAATAGGTTTATCAAATATACCTGTATATATGTACAGGCTAAAGTAAGATTAAGGGCATCAAAGGGGTGTTAATTTCACAATGATTTTAAACTTTGACATGGTCTTATTCAATCAGTATTAAAGATATCAATGTTATATTTTTACAGAATGTTCTTTGCGTTATGTAGAATAATTTTATGTAGAAAACGGTAAATCACTGAGAAAAATGATTTTAGCTGGGTTTTCACAGACGCATATAAAATGAAAAAACTACTATTTTTAATATAAAACATTAGTATTGTGTTGTTTCACAATGAATATAAACTTGTTTGTTGTTGCAGTATTTGAGGTGTAAAACATCGTTTCTTCTTGGTTATTTTGACCAGTAAATAAGTAGTAAATTCAAAACTTAAAATAATAAATAAAAATGAAAATGATTTTGGAGTTGTCCCAATAATTTTCATTTTATTGCTTATATTGAGAGAGAATGAGGCATTATACTATATAATGTTGAATATATAGAGAGAGAGAGAGAGAGAGAGAGAGAGAGAGAGAGAGAGAGAGAGAGAGAGAGAGAGAGAGTAGTATGTAGTATATTGAATTTATTGAGAAATATTGAGAGAAAGTATTGTGTATTATTTATTATTTTGAAAATAAAATGATCTCAATTTCTGAGTTTATCACTTGATTTTCCAAGTCATACAAATGTATCATTGATCAAGTTTCAATATTAACACAACCATAAATATAACTGTTCATACTGTGTTCATAAAATGACAGGAATCCTATTACGCCAAAACCCCCAAACAAAGACAACCCACACCACAAACTAATATCTTTTTTTAATATTAACACATCTGACACTCTCTTTAGGCATTATAGATATGAAATTCCTGCACCACATTATCTGCATCATAGTTTGTTTACATCTTTACGTGTTTAGTAGCGGCAGCTAACTGACTGTAATTGCTTTCTATTAGCGTCTCAGGCTAACTAGCACATTAGCATTATCTCAAGCGATACCAATTAAACTGATCACGGTGTCTTCCAAATAATACATATAAACCGGCTAACGAATGATGGTTGGATGCAAATATATGCTTACTCATAGACTGTTGCTGGTTTTGGACAGATATGGATTGATAACACAGAATCCTGTTAGCCACGACTGTCGTCCATGTTTGCAGGAGACGCGGGCTGCGTCACATCACCTCATAAGCTGCCTACGTAGACCGCATTTTTGAAAAGCATGTACTTGTAGCGAATTTTGCTTAATTTTTGAAGCTTTACCATCTTTAATGTGTGTCACAGAGTCGTTCAGAATCAAACCATTTGTCTGAAATACCAAATATCGTTATTTAAAATGCTGTCCAGGTAGGGAGCGAAGTAGGTTTTACGACATACAGCCAGACAGCGGAATCCAGCAGCAGCAGCACTGTGAGGGAGCGCCTCCCATAGACTTCATATTAGTGCTGTGAAAAGCATCCAGATCCCCCGGGCTGATTTATAATGCTCCAAGATTGATTATCACAGTTATTAAACTCTGGCTTTAACTATTTTTATTTTATATGAGGCGTGTGAAATGAAATATTTAGAAACATCTGATGCAGAAGAAACCAACATGTCTATTTATCACATATTATGCAGCTGAATAATCTGAAATTCATTTTCAGATGGCATTTTGATCAATAGAAAGAATATGGCAGGCAGTGATTTGAGGATCTGATTTTATTGTCTATAGTATTTAGAAATGATGCACAATGACAAATACTATTTCTTCTGGATATAAACAATGTTACATTACATCACCCTCAGCCATAATGTCTATTTTAAAGAACAATGATAATGACAGTCCTAACGGTAAATACAATCCCTCAGATTGCTTTGGGAAACTCACCAGCTACATTTGACCTTGTAATGCATCTATATTACAGTATAATCAGCATATTATAAATAATATTGCTTTTACTTGGTTGAACAGTTTCCATATTTTTAAAAAGGCATTTTTGTAGCTGTCATTCTAAGCTTGATCTAGTATGGACCATTAAGGTTTTTCATCATTTTTTATTTTTCCCTTTCTGAGGAACCCGCAGGGATATATGCATATAATTACAGCGTATCCTGGGACAGAATTTCACAGATGCACAGAACACACAACTCTGTATGATAAAGAATAAAAACGGCCCTGTTTGTGTCAAAGAGGAGAAATGTTTATATGATCATGAGTTCATCATGGGTTACGAGACCCTTCGTCTGGAATTGACACGGCCCACGCTCGTAATGCTACTTTTCCGGGACAGAACGGGCGTGGGGGAGGTGGGCGAGGTCTCGTTGGGGCAGCCGTGTTGCAGGAGAATCTCAGCACACTCTTTGCTTCCAGCTTGACGCGCCAACGCCAGGGCGGTTCTGCCCTGCGGATCCTTTGACTTAACATCACTGCCGTACTGTGTAGAGAGAAAAAAAGAGCATTAAGAAAGCGAACAGGGTCCCGACAAATAGGTTCAATAAGTATGTATTTGTTTCTAAAGATCAGACTAACGCTCACCCAGACCAGGAGCTGCGTCATGACCACATCCCCGAGCTGGCAGGCGGCATGTAAAGCGCTGTGATGCTGCTGTCCCGCTCCCTCAGGAGGCATGTTGATCACTTCCTTGGTACTGTGTGCGAGGAGCAGCAGAAGTCTGGGAAGGTCTCTGTCAATTACTGCCCTAAGCAGCCAGGAGGACATTGTGCCCTCCGAGCACTGAGCGGGCAAGGGCGACACAAACGCCCGCTGCTCATATTTGGCACGGATCCAGGATTCCCTCTGCTCTCTGAGACACACACAAAGCAAAATAGCTACTGTAACAACATCAACCAAGAAATGTTTACACCCGTGTCACGATAAAAGCCTTTTTTTGCCTTTTTTATTATTAAATATTAGTTTGTTATTTAGGATCTTTGTTTGAAACCGAAGTAAAGATCTATAAAACAATATACATTTACCAGAGAAACAAAACTGATACACTTATTTTCAGAGCGTTTATCTTAAATATAAGTGAATTTTGTTTTATTTAATCAGATTTTAATAAGAAGCATTTTAACTTAAGTTACAACATATACTATTTTAAGCATAAAATTAATCTAAAGCATATATAAGTGTTTTTAATTTTTTTACATTATAATGTTGAACACTATTCAACAATTACAATTGACAACTCAAAAATGACAATTCTTTCATCATTTATTCACCCAAACCTGTATGACTTTCTTAAGAACAAGAAGATATTTTGAAGATTGTTGGTAATCAAACAACATTGGCCCCCATTTACTTTCATTGTATGAACACAAAACCACTTAGACATTTCTCAAAATATCTTTTGTGTTACACAGAAGAAAAAGTCATATGCAGGTTTTGAACAACATGAAGGTGAATATTTGTATTTTTATGTATTACAATAATTTCTCCTTATTCCTCGTTCTTTTCTATTATTAACAAATAGTTGTTTTGTTTGTGCATATGATACAGGAAAAAAAGAGAAGTAACATTTACTCTTAAACTCATCTCACCTTGTCGCCTCGGGTGTCAACTTTTGCCGTCCTTGAGTACAAGTCTCCCATATATTGTTGGCCATATGGTTGCCTATAGCCGTGAGCACTTTCGTGAGCTCGCTGGGCCAGTCGTCCAGGTCTAGCGAGCGGACGCGAGACAGGTGCGTCCCCAGGTTCCGGTGTATACCCGAACACTCGATGCAGATCAGAGCGCCAAGATTAAGACTCGCCCATGTTGGATCTGCAAGAACCGTGATCATTCACATCATTAACAAAGGTACATTTACTGAACATTATTTCCATTTTCATTACAGTAAACGTACTTGGTGCTTCACAGTCCACACACAGGTCATTTCCTTTGGCATTCCGCATGGCCTGGAGAGCAACAGCTTCGCTATGGCTGCTCCGTCGTGCCTGAAACAGTATTTTTTATAATTCCATACACACAGAATTTATTTCTATGGTATATGGTCTATTAACATCATTTAAACACCTTATTCCTGCTCTCACAGCTCTGAAGGCTTGCCAGGATCTGGCTTTCTATAGCCTGAACCCAGGCGTCTCTATCCTCCTGATTCTGGGCTTCAAAGTGCCAGCTCTGTCCTGTACTGGATATGATGATAAAGTCTGCGCTCTCCTCTTCTATTGGATAAAACAGACAGATATTTACACGAGAGGAAGTGATCAATAAAAAACACCCATTGTGTCTTCTGTCTAATGTATCAGTCTCGGTATAATTATGTGTTTGAGAGAAAATAGACGAGAAGACTCAGGTCCATTTGTGCTAATCTAATGATGTGACAAGAGATGGACATCGAGTCGTACTGTAGACAAGACAGCAAGACAAAGTGGAGCTCAACCATTCACTTCATACATTCAGGTTACCTGTTTTGTTAATGTTTCTCAAGCTACCAAAGCTTTTTAACTTCCACATTTTGCGCTTGGCTTGCAGTGCAAGAAATTAGTCCAGGGTGGCAGAAGAAAGAAAGGAAGAGAAGAAATAAGGGAAAAGAAGCAGAAGATATTGTAAGAAAACCCTAGAGAATGAACCATGTCAGGTGCACACAGGTATAGAGAGGAAAGCAAAGAGAATTTGAAACAACTTTGAATGATTGTGACATCAATATTTAATTCTTCATAAGTTTGTTCATAAGTCCTACCTTCAGCCTGCCCGGCCGCTGCGTCTCCTTTCAGGTTTATACTTCGGTTGCGTTTTTTCTTCTTTCTGTCACTCATTGGTGAAGAAGGCATGTGATCTTTCCCTAAAGGAGGACTTGTCGCACCCTCAGCACTCGAGTCTTTTAAGACAACACAAAACTAGCTTGTAACTTTATAATGTAACATTAAATCCAGCAATAATAAAAGTGACATTTTTCTAAGCAAACATCACTAGTTAATAAAAGAATGTAAGATGCATATGAAACATTTACTCACCCATACTGAAACCTTTATTAGACACAGACGACGGGCAACGTTTCACCTTTTGGTCATTATGAAATGACAAACCAGTTCTGGATGCCTCATCCACAGTCAGAAGATTTGCTGGGAACATACAGGAATCGCAAAACTGTGATAATGAGAAACCTTTTCGAATATTCATTTTATCTGAGCAACTATGTTCTCACTCACAAGTAGCGCCCCCTTCAGGTGGTGGCTTGTCTTTATTAAGTCCATTAACACCAGGTACCGGGACAAGAACAGGACCAGGAGACGGGCCGCCGGGCGTTGTGGCACGATGCAGACGTTTGCCCGGCACTTTCACTGTGACTCGCAATAAGTCCATTTCTTTTCCTTGAGCGTTTTGCAGATACTCCTGTAATTATATAAATTAGAATACAACTGTATGTTGCAACTGGGTGTTTCTGATGGGTTTAGTCCAGATGTTTGAGGTGTTACTTACATTTATGTTTGAATGATACGTCAGTATGCCGCTGTTTGACAGAGTCACATACTTCTTCTTCCACTCCTTGTTTAAAGAACGTTCACTACGTTTCCACAAAGTCCCCTATAATTATAAAAATAAAAAATGTCATGTCAGATTTTTTATGTGTTTTCAAACTAACAAACCTGTGAAATCACACATACCTGTTTGAAAGGAATGGATCTGCTGCTTACGTCACCTCTGCTATCAGAAGATCTTTTCTCAGAATCACTTCCACGACGGTTCTAAAATAACAGATTTATTAAATAAAACACAAATGAGGGGAAGGTGAAAACAGAAACAGGAAGACAGAAATGACTCATGAGATGAGATGAGTGCCAGAGAGATCACAAACAGAGACAGACTAATACACGCTGGTCATATTTCCTCTGAACTGTAACAGCACTTAAAGGTAAAGTAAACACAAACACCAACAGATAAAACTGCAAATGAGCCTGTTCCGGCTCTAACCTCACGTCATTGGTTGAGACAATGTTGGTGGGTCATAATAGCTCAGATAGAAAATCATTTTTCAATGAAAAGTGTACACACATCACCTTTAACTACTTTATTTCTTTAGATGAAAGGCCAACTATATTATAAAATATGAATGATACAGTCTTTTCCACACCCTGTTTCAAAGGTGGACACGAGATCAAAGAACTGACCGCAAATAAAGAGGTCCGTCGTCGGGGTAGATTTCGTTGAGAGCCCCCGTCTCCACTTGCCCCACCCCGAATATCTTTGTGACTTATCACAGGGGTAGAAGGCAAAGAGGACGGGTAATCACTACTCTGACCCCCATTACTGGCCTGAGAGAGGATAATGTCACAGAGAGAGAAACAGGACAGAGAATGATGAATGACACACAATGATGAATGATACAGACAGAATAATGAAGACAAAAACACTATTTTACTACTATCACCAAAAATGGTGAAATCCTCAACAAAAATCAATGCAACGATTACACAATTAATACACAATTATATTTTTTCATTAAATTAACACTTTTACACTTTTTAATAAGGTTGTAATTTAAAAATAAACACTTAATTTTTATTAATTTTATTTAAAAATCAATGCCTACATTTTTATTGTAAATTTGTATCACTGTGACAATTTAGCACATTTTCACATATAAATCATCATAAATATCATGATTTATTTATGTAAATATTTATATGAAATAAAACCTTTCTAGAGAGTTTTAATGAGAGTCACTTGTCTGATACCTGTCCGGGCCCTGACAGCGGGGTGGACGCCCCTGAATGACTCGGGGAGTTGGGAAGAGATTTACAGGAGGCCAGAAGAGCAGCTTGCTTTTTGACTGCAGCGATCTTCTGAGTCACTAAAAAAGAAATTTCAACATTCAATGAACACTGGTATTTCAATTAGACCTGTTACGTTGATTTTATGTTTTTAGCTACAACTAACTTTCATTAAATACTCTATCCACATTAAGCCCGTAGGTGGCACAGGTCTCATAGTAAGTACAGCGACGAACATCTATACAGAGCTGCTGTACGCGCTTGTCCTCGATCACACGGGCGTTAGTGCTACTAATCTTATCTGCACACAGAGAAACAGTGACGTTGTTTTTTTAATCATAATAATCAATAAAACATCAGGGATACATCAGGTATAGATCTTACCTTGTGTTCCAACTGCTATAATGGGGATTTCTGCTATGTTACGATGTGTGCTTAGCTCACTGTAGCTGTTGTACACATCCTGAAAACTCGCTTCATTTTCAAGACTGAAAACCATGATGACACCATCCAGCCAATTACAGAACTACAATCCAGGATTTGGGAAGGAAAATTTGAAAAATTTACATCTACAATCACATACTCCCAAGGAATAGGCTTCTGATATTGTTGCACAAACCCACACACCTGTGCACTTGGAGGGCCTGATTCCTCTCGAATCAGCAATAAATGACTCTGTCCCTCCACCAGCACTTCTTTTTTATATCTTCCACCTTACGGAGAGAAATAGAGAACAAAGTAAAGAAATAAGATAATTGTACTTCTGCTAAACCATTAAATGAGACTCTTCAGAGAGAGAGACAAGAACAGTCACAAGGTTCTTACCCTCATGTGATTCAAGTGGAAGGTAACTTCCTGTGATGAATCGATTCACCAGTGCGGATTTTCCACTACGAATGCTACCCAGAACCCCCTGCGTGAACAGAAGACATTTTAAACCTTCCTTTAAACAACATAATAACACACATAAAGAAGCAGGTGCATAGATGTATCTGAGAAAAACTGCACTGCAGTTTCTCTTTCATGGCTCATGAGACTTTTTTGTCAGACTCTGTCAACATTGTCTCAGATATTTCTCAATTGCCTTAAAGAATAAAGGAAGAAGAGTTTAGTTTGTTCATCTCACCAGTCTCAGCTCTGGAACAGTGCGATTCAGGGTCCATTCCTGGCTGTTGTTGCATGATGCTGGAAAAAGAAAATACGGTCATAATTCACAGCATACAGCTCAAATGTGGAGTAGCATACCAATAAAACTAAACTGTTGCATTTTTTATAAAATATTGAGTTTGCTTGTCCATGTGAGGCTATGATGCTATGATGCTGTGAGCCGTTGCCAGGGCATTGCGATGCGGTTGCTAAGGTAATCTGGGTGGTTGCTTAACTGACCTAAATCAAAAGAACATCTACGATTTTCAAGTACATTTGGATTCTGTCACCTCATGAATTTAAAACGAATTAGCATTTAACTTTAATTAACCATTTTATTATTTCCCACGTGTCTGATCACTTACAAAATTAATAGCACATTAAGTCACCTGAGGTCTAGAGGATAAAAAATGAAATTTATAAGTGTGGATTTAGTAGTTTGTTAAATTCTCTATAGTTTAATTCTTAATAAAAGGCATTCTTGTTTTAGCAAGAACCACTAAGAAAATTATAGCGGAATATTAGATGATCTAATCATGTTGCAGAAGGGAAATTTTGTTTGTTTTGGTCAGCTACCAAAATGGCTTCTTGAGAAGGATCTTTTATACTAATATGGTTTAAATCTCCTTGACGTCAGTGATGTGAAACTTCATGAGTCACTTACAGGAAGAGCAAGTTTAACACTGATCACGATGCACCAAACAGTCATGACATTATCACCTGTCTTCATGTCAAATCGTATCATTTTCCACATCACAAAGAGAGCTAAGGGCTAAGGTCAATCTCTGTTTATCATGCCAGTAAACTGATTTGTCATCCCCAACCATTTAAACACTGATCCGACGTTAAAATGCTCCCTAGCATTGCTCTATTCTGTGCTACAGCCACATATAATTCAGCACAGCCTCGTCTGACGGTTCGGCTGGAGGCGTTATAAATCTCAAATAATTCACAAGGCGTGAAGGACTGCAGGTGTAGGGATGCAGCAGCGAGCGTGGAGCCTCCACACCCCTTTCTGTCTTTTTACTGAAAACGATTTTAGACACGGCAATGCCGCTGCCACATCAGCCTTGAGATCTCGCTTGCAACAGCCTGTGGGCACATCAGACTCGTCGAGAAGCACGACATGCCTTTGTTGGGGGAAGTTGCGTAAAACAGGTCGTATATGAAGGGCTTCTCTGAAGCCCTTCATATACGACATTCGGGCACGGATGCATTAAAGCAACTCACGACACAGATGTGGGAGTTCGGGGTACGATGGCAGTTGGCACTCCTGTCAAAACGGAAGAGGTTTAACCCCCGCTAAATCTATGAGGTCATTGTATGCTCAGGCACATCAGGATTCAAGGCAGCGTTGTGAGACAGTACAATCCTTATGCGCTTCTCTGAAGCCCTTCATATACGACACACCACCCCCATCTAAAAGGATGCTCTATGTGTCACATTCTAAAGCTGCCCTCTTTTTTTGCTTCCTTTTTGGATGCTTTTCAAAAGGACCCCTCCTCGCATACCCTCACTCCCATTCATTTTATCTGTGGCTCGTTCGCTGGCATAACACAACCACACAACAGGCACCTCTCTCAGCCCTCCCTGTTGCCATGACAACCCCACCTCCAGCCGCTGCTTCTGTTCGCTCGGAGAACACATACGTAAATATTTTGTGTGCGCATGCGTCGTGTGTGCAGACACATCAGACCTTTTGCTCGTTGCATATAGACCACACACATGTACACCTAGATTGAGCCACACATGTATGAAACGCAACAATCCTTTGTTCATTAGACAAAAAAGCTCAAAAGCATTTTCGTCATGTAAGATACCCTTTCTTGTAGGTTCAATAAAAAGAAAACTACAGATGCTTCGCTTGTATCCATCTCAAAGTATTATTTGATACACTACGCCCAAACCCCGCTGTTATTGAGAATAATGTCTGAAATATCTTTTTGTGACCAGAAATAGATAATGGCGCTTTTTTGACATTTAATTTTGCAGAGCGAGTTGTTTCAGATCTGCATTTCACTAGAAGATTAAGTCTTTGCCTCCAGTTTACAGTGTTAAATTTGTGTTTGGATACGGTTTGAAATGATGAGGCTGGTGATGAAAGGATTGAAGCTTCTATGGAATACGGAGATCAGAATGCAGGAAGTGGGCGGAACATCAAAGATGGGATTAGAATGTTGGTTAAATTCATGGTGCCTGTGGCGTGGGTATTATCAAATTTGTTTCCCATTCCGATTTTTCCAGTTCAGAAACAGAAACAGCAGGGGGTGGTTGTAAAGAAAAGACCAGGATCTTTTTAGCTTCTTAGATCTAAAACTTAAGACAATAGAATTAATACCACAAATCTATACATGGGTAGGTGACAAATATACCATTAATGAGTCCTATGGTGTGACAGCAAGTATTTAGAAAAAAAAAAAATCTCTCATGATGTTTGTATATTATTAAGTGTTTTTCACCTACATTTTTGCTGTCACACCATAGAACACATCTACATAAATATTTGTCAACTACCCACATATGGACCACATCAAATTGTGTAAACTATCCCATGTGAAAGAAAAAGACCAACATGAACTAAAAACGTAGCTTATTTATCTTATTTACTTTATTGATTAACATTTAGCAGATGGATTGCAGATGTTCTCAAACAAGTGACCTGGTTTGACCCCCACCCACTTAATAACAATTACTATTTAAGAAATCTAAAAGCTTGTGTTGTGTTCTCATACCTTCTTCCTCGCTGGATTCTCTCTGAATAGAGCTATAGATTGGGGTCACAATGGTCGTACTGGTCGCAACTGGAGTGCTCTTAGTAAATATGCCACTAATAAATCTCAGCATCTTGCGGTCACGTGCTGAAGCCCCCTGGGACTGAGCTGTCCTAAAGTCAGATGTCATTTGGCCACCTTTGCTCTTCAGGAGGTCCTCAGAGAGGCAATTCAGGTCACTGTTGTCCAAGGTTCGACTCTTCCCTTTACGTTGGGGCTTGGATATCAAGGCGACCGGGGTGGGTAGTGATGTAGATCCAGCCTTTAATCTCTCAGCTCGGGGACTCTGTGTTCGCATGGCTATTATATCCCCTTCAGTGGGCCTTTTCATCCCAACACCTCCTTTGAGGTCTTCATCACATGGTTTCACCTCACTTACTGCCCAAGATGCCCGAAAAGACCCTGGAGTGGGGCTGGTTGGGAGACTGGATCCTGGTCCGACTGTCCTTACGGTCAAGGCTTTTGGAGGAGGCATGGATGCTCTCTCTGGACTCCTTCCATTCACGGCCACCACCGTGAGCCTTCAGGAGAGAAACCGGTCGCTGGGTTGCACGAACCGGGATGTCACAGAGATGTCTGGGAACCTCACGTGGAATGGAAGATTGAGGGATTACAGTGGATTCTCTTGCCCGTCCGTTTTCTGTGCTGGGTGAGATTATTGATTTTTGCCTATCACCATCTGTAAAAAGTGCTCTCTCCTCCCTTGGGCTTTGGAGTGTATCCTGTTCCACTGAGATTTTGATAGATTCCCCAGCCTCCAGCTCCACAGCCTCACCCATTTTCTGTTGCTCGTGGCTCTCATTGTTGGATCCAGCATGTTTGAGATGTTTCGTTCCACCAGCGTCATGCACCGCTCCCTCCACAGTTTGCCCGGTCTTCTCCAACTCATGTTCCTCGGTAGTCTCTACCTTTACAAGGGTTAGGGAGATAAGATAGGTGGTTTTGGACTGAGATGGACCCGTTCGGTTCATGTGGTCCAGGATTTCTCAACAGATCAAGAGTAAAAATGAATCAATGCACAAAATATTCTTGCTCTCTTATGACTTCTACAGCAAATCCATCCAACAGCCAAAAAACGCAGGCAACTATGTCAAAGAAAAGTGCTGAACCATGACAT
This sequence comes from Beaufortia kweichowensis, assembly GCA_019155185.1. Lineage (NCBI taxonomy): Eukaryota > Metazoa > Chordata > Actinopteri > Cypriniformes > Gastromyzontidae > Beaufortia > Beaufortia kweichowensis. The sequence continues at coordinate 2,488,610 of CM032810.1, read as the reverse complement.
CAAAAATTTTGACTATTGTCTTTTGTGCTCATTTACACCTTTGTTTTTCCTCATTTACCAGTTCCATTCCATTCTCTCCGTATTGCCTCTCTCTCCTATTTTAAGCATGCAGACATATGCTCACCTCTCCGCACCTGCATGAAAAGCATGCTCCTGCTTTTCTTTGACTACATTCAACAAGAGGCGGCTTCCGAGGCAAAATGACAATACAAGCAATAAAAATCAGACAAAAAATCCGTTCAAGGACATCAGACAGTAATGTTACATCAGGGAGACATGCAGAGCTGTTACCCTCAGACCAAGGCACATCGTTTCCCCATGCTTCTTCACGGCGTGCAGAGGAGACGCTTTCTGTGAAGAGTGAAACTGAGAAGTCAGTCTACATGACACATGGATCGGTGCAAATGGTTACGGTGAGCACACAGAAAAAAATCCCACTGTCCACACACAGAGTCTATCCATCACGTCTCCAGTGATCAGTGCGTCAAGCAGCAGGGAATGTCAATAAAGGAGATGTGCGAGACGATCACGCTCAGAGGTTCATCTCATGCTAAAGGTTCAGACGAGTGACTGAACATGAAGAAGGGTCTCTCAGATCTCTCAGATGGAAGGTCTTTTTCAAACCTACGCAGAATAGCACTAAGCAGGAATACCCCGCTTCTCTCTCCATCTCCCACCTCTCTCTCTCTCTCTCTCTCTCTCTCTCTCTCTCTCTCTCTCTCTGCCCTTGTCACCAGCCAGACAGCTCCCAGCCCTGCTTTCCACTGCTACACCCCCTCCTCTCTCGCTCTCTCTCTCTCCCCCTCCCTCCCTCCCCCTCCCTCTCTCTCTCTCTCTCTCTCTCTCTCTCTCTCTCTCTCTCCCTCCCTTTTTCTCTCGCCCGCATACTCTCTCCCCTGCTTAAAAAGCAAGAATCAGTGATGTGTTGAGAAATAAAGGCAGACTGTGTAGAAGATCTGATGAGGAAAAGAGGTCAACCACAAAAAAACAGAAAGCATTATGTGCAAAGATAATTAAGACTGAAATATTAATAAAGGTAATGAGACAAACGTGCACTCAATCCGGTGCTGTATCAGGTGGCAACATGCAACATATCACAGTCAGTACAGTGATTCAGGAGCCGCTGCCCCCCCTCCTTGTTACCAAGGTATTTCGAGGTTTAACTCCGCCTCCTTCTGGCACCGATTCCAACTAGACAACTGGTTATCGCTATCTTCATATCTAAACCGCTGTCTGTGCAAGCGCTTGTCCTTGCCTAGGTGTGTAAAAACGAATGGGTGATTGTGTGACAGCACGCTATATTATTGATGAATTCATTGATTAATCGGTTTGTCAAGTGGGTTTGATTGAGAACTGTATTGAATTACTCAATAGCTATAGATGATGCAGACAGTAAAAGAATAACAATATGCACGATACAATACTGACCGGGAAAATGAATCTTATTTATGCTTTTTCAAAATTATATGTTGACTTTTAAATAAATAATGAAGCTGTGTCATTAAGTAAGAAATTACCTTTAAAATGTTAATTAGCAGCCGTGTACGGCTTTCAAGTCAATAACACGCAATATTGATTGGTATCAATCATCAGGTAAAAAATCAATAGAAGATCAAAGAGAAGAGTTTTCAGATATTTGTGCATCTGCAAGTCTAGGGACAGAAACTAAAACTAATTTACAAAAAAAAACCTAAAATTCAGATTTTAAGAAATTACCAGCATCCTGCAATGAGCAGCCAAAACATCCTATAATCATAATGGCAAGTTCTGCATAGACAAGTACCAACCACAATTTTTAAAATGCAGTGTGAGGAGGAAGTGAGCTGTATCACCAAAAACTATATGAAAGTGATTCAGTCAGTGTCATTATATAAATCATAATCTACCAAAAATAAACTGTGGACACAACCTGAGACAAATGTTAAAATATTGTAACAAAAAAAATTTAAGTTTATGTCCTGTTCAATTGACAAGGTTCAGCAAAAGACAGATCAATTAAATTTAACATTCCAAAAAAAGAGAAATGTTGTGGAATACTAAAATTAATGGGGTCAGATACCGAATATAAGAGTTGCACTGTAGACAGGTGGTGCCTACGATCGAGAGGATGTGGCTTTCGTGGGCAGCAAATGAGCGTCAGACAGGAAATGGACCAGCACTTCATGTTCAATAGCTTGCCACCATCACGTCTCTAAGACTGTGGTAATAACATTTCAACCTGGACATCTCTGTAGTAACATCCACGATTCTGATTGTACATCCGGCCTGTTAGTAACAGTTATCATCGTTACAACTTAATGGAGGAGCATGAGAATTTGTAAGCATCTACTTGATGTATAATTTCAATCAATCAAAAAATTGCAATCGTTTTATTTATTTTTTTGTCTGTCTTCTTTAAAATGCAAACCTTGGGATAAGATGGCCCGTAAGGTTATATAATTACAAAGAGAAAGATAACGAACATGATCAAAATAGAAAATCAAGTGCGTAAAAAATGTCCCGTCACAAAAATTGATAATGTGATCTATCAATAAATGTACTGGGGGACAAAAGACTGTGATATACAGAAGACTTTTTATACAATCTCACCTTTTATGCTGTGTAGGAAAACCTTTAGTCCTGTCCTTATCTGCTGGTCCTCAACCCTTTCCAGCTGTTTAAAAAATTTGTTAAGAGTGCTTTGCAAGCTTTCATGTCTTCTCACCTCGGCTCTAATTGCTGTTGAGTTTGTAACTTTAACTGTGCTATTCATATTTAAAGCAATGTGACTGCTCAAACTGCAAAGAGTGTCTTCTGTAACCCATCAGCATTTCCTGCCTGTTCTTTAATGTGAAAGTCACATACAACAGAGAAGAAAGTTGTGTAGACTCGAAGGCATGCAGCTTCACAGAGCAGAAGTACGTTTGCTTGCATGAATTTCCTCTCTGAATTCACTTCCTGATTTAAAAAAGTGTCACCATCTCATAGGCTGCTCTATCACAAACAGGATTTTGTGGTAAATTCAAGGCAACCGTCACAAAAAAAGTAAGCCTTGGTTACGAACATGGTTTTAAACAGCAAATATAGGTTCAAGAAGGCAGCCTCAAGGTTATTTCAGAGTTAGGCCTGAGGTCTGAGTGAGGTCTGGCCGTAAAACATATATAGCAAAAACTTGCTAAACTATCTCTCAAGCCATACATATGTTATTATATTAAATTGTAAAAACATAATTTTATACTATTTATTAATCAAAAAAACCCCATTTTGATCAAAAATGTCTAAATATTGTATATGTATGCAAAATTTGCAATTTAGACTAACCACATTGTGGAGGGTAAAACAAAAATAAAAGGTACACTTAAGGCTTAAACATTATGTCTGATAGGGATGTGGGTCTGTTCTGAGCATCAGCCTTCAACGCTGCATCCAGTACCACACACACCCGTGACGTCAGTGGGAGGGCCAAACTGTGACGTAGTTTGTTGCTACTCTGTTCAGCCAAAGATTCTCAAGCTGAGGTACACGCTTCACTTCAGCGTTGCTTTAAATGCTGTTTACTACACCCTTTCACTTCAAATACACCCTTTCATAATAATTCACTATATTTACGCGACTAACAACGTTTACCCACATTTTATCTGTCTTCTGGGTCTAATGCATACTGGAAGTTTCCAGAGCCTTTAAAGTAGCCTTACTGTCAAACACCCACCCCACTTCAATATACAAAATAAATATATACTAAAAAATATATATATAATATATACATTTTGCGCATGAAAATAATAAAAATAGACAAATTTAAATTAAACAATACAACGAATATTTCTGCTTATCAACTTACCGCAACCTTACCTTCTAGTTTGAATGGGTCTGTATGTTTACATAAAACTCACCAGTTTTGGAGTAATGAAGGACATTTTCCCTCTAAAATCATCCTTGATCAACTTATAGATTATTATTTTATGGATAATGTGTGTTTAAATTGTGTAAACCGAGTACGCTTGGTAAAGCTGATTAACCAAACTACATAAAAAGATGGGTCCACCTGACAGATGTGTTGGTTATCGCGAGATTTAAGACGATAATTTGGTTCTTAAAATGTATTCGAAAAAAACGAACGCATGGATTTTATTTATTTATTTATTTTATAGTTAAATAATATTTTATGTGTTGTATACATGTGTGGCGTACAATGAGCAACAAAAAACCGCATGAATAAATAAATATTTAGATTGTGCTCTGAGTGGTCCCTAAAAACTTTTCGAGAAAATAACGCATGAATTTTATTCATACAATTACTTTATACTTAAATATCATTTACATATTTTTTATTTAAATACATTGTTGGTTGTTCCCTGTCTTGTGTCGTACAATGAGCAATATAAAAACGCATGAATAAATAAATATTTCGATTTTGCTTGGGTGTTTGCTAAATGTACAATGTCATCATTTATTTGTTTAATCAAATTTATTTATCCAGTTTGCCTTGAAACAATGCTATATATTACGTCTATTTTATAGTTTTGTATTGCCTCAGCCTCTCTTAAATTGTATTATTTAGTGTATGATTGTATATTTAATACAGTTTGGCTGTTGTTTGTATGTGTACATTCTATGGCAAAAATTAAAATGACTATTATTAGAAATCTGTGTGTCTTTTTCCACAAGCAGAGCACGTGAGTGAATGATCTCGGCCACTAGAGGGTCTGTGATTGCGGTGACGTCACTGGCTAGCCCATTAGCCCTCTGCTCACCCACAGGAGAAGAGCAGCAGATTACAGCTCAGCTAAAACAGCGAAACAACATCAGTAACACATCAGTTCAGTTTCACCGGTAAATGCCTGAAGATTCAACATGGTCTGCGGAGGTTTTACATGCTCGAAAAACGCCCTCTGCTCGCTAAATGTTGTTTACATGGTGAGTCACACGCACATATATATGAACATATACAGCTAGCTCGTTAGCCACAGCTAATCGTACATCAGCATTAAAATTTACATTATCTGACAGTTTTGACTTAATCTGAGGCTTGTTATTGTGTCTGTACATATTTTATGATCCATACAAAGGCTTTTATGGCTGGGTCGTAGGTTTGTTCTTTGTTTTATAACAGTAGATGAATCAGCTAGCTTCATTAGTTTGATACAAAACTGTCTTGTATTAATTATTATACTGTCTCATAATATATGATTTTGAGGTGGTAAAGTTAAGAAAATGTTGTAGTTTTTGACGTATCAAGTGAATGAAGTTTCGCCATTTAGTGTTGCGTAACCGCCCCTGTGTTTGTGTGACCTTTTATTTTCTTGTTTATTTATTGACTCTTGCTTTGTTTGCTTTGGGCACATAGTGTATTGTGAACTATACCCCTTTTGTTAATAATAACTCTCTCTGTTCAACAATTGTTTACCCTATTGGTCTGAAAGATTCTTGCATGGTAGCTTATACATCTGTCAAAATTAAGTTTTTATTAAATTGTCTGCTATAGATTTTTATGAGAGTCAGTATCCTTGCTAGTCTAGTGAAATAAGTCGCATTTTGAGAGCAAGACTGTGTCACTCATTATACTCCCATGATGTCTCTGACTCACATGTGTGATGTACTGAACATCAGCAGTGGTGTCATTATGGTGTCATGATAACCGAAGCCAAAATAAAAGACTTTGGACTCCAGCAAGGCAAAGCTTTCTGACTGTAAATAGAAAACTGACTTTGTGTCATGTTGACAGGTTAAGATATCTGAAAGGGCTGTAACTCACCCATCATCTTGGTAAAAGTTCAAACAACGGTGAACTTTAACCAATTTACTGTTGAGCATGACATTTTAAGGAATAAAATAAGCAAAAATAAACAATGAAGTTATAATATAAAATAACAAAATAATTAGTGCATTTATTATGTGAAATGTAAACTTAAGGATAATTTAATTAGACCACCTTGTGGTGTATGTGGTGTTAGGATTTGGGTTTTAATGTGGTCATATTTTACTGTATAACATTATAATTGTACCCTCATGCTGACATTTAAGGAGGGACTATGTGTACATGGTTGGGTAAGAGGTTGACCGCTGATATTCTGCCCATGTGTTGCTGACAATCTTTGGTAAGGTTATATTGATAAATGTGACTGTAGATCTCTGGGGCTGTGATCTTTGATCTTGCTTTCTTGAGTTATATAAATTCCAGACAAACCCTTCTGCTGTAGAATGACCCAGCGATCAATTTAGCTCATAGAAATGGTAGAAATTATATTGTAGTACTGAACAACATGTGTTCCTTTAAAGTTCCCTGATCTTTCAGAAATGTAATAATATAGTGTTATGATCTTATAGCCTAAGAAATTCCTATAGCGTTCACCCAGTAGACTTCACTTTCGACCTAGTTTAGTTTCTTCATGAATGTAACTGGTCTAAATCCATTAAAGTCAACTAAAACATTTTTCCCTAATTATTAATATATTAATATATATGTCACACTACAGCATTAAAATGAATTTTACATCCAGTTTAATGCTGGCTTTGAGAATGTAGAGTTTCTTGTAGTTTTCTCTTTTACAAAAGGTGTATACAGTAATGATGTGTATATTTTCTGTTTGCTTCTTTCTGATTGGATTGTGATCTGATTCGTCCACAGCTGGTGGGCCTGCTGTTAATAGCTGTGGCAGCATGGGGAAAAGGCTTTGGCATTGTTTCCAGCATTCACATCATCGGAGGCGTGATCGCCGTGGGCTTCTTTCTGCTCCTGATTGCTATCGTGGGGCTCATTGGAGCCTTTCACCATCACCAAGTCATGCTCTTCTTTGTATCCTTTATCAGCCTCACATCTGCATTCTCTACTGTTTAACACACTCTGAGACTACAAATGTATGCTTAATATAGTTCATTTAGCGTAAATGAATATAGGTTTTATGTGCAGATCACTTTCAGTGGCTGTTGAATGATTAGTCTTAAGCCCACTACAGCTTTTAGTTTAGTGGGATAGTTGGTTTAAGTGGTTATGTTTGTGAACAGTTATTTGGATGTTTTGGTTTTTCCCTCTGACTGTCATAATGGCCTTGACCACGAATCCTTATTAACAGTACATGGTCATTCTCTTCATCGTGTTCCTATTCCAGTTAGGAGTGTCCTGCTCTTGCCTAGCCATGAACCAGGGTCAGCAGGTATGCCTAACTTGACAAAATTGTGGTACACCACTAAGCACAGCTGATGTTGTTGCACATTTATGTTTTGAAAAACTGAGCATAATGTTTTTTTTTGTCACATTTTTAAACAGGAGAAGCTGCTGAACTCATCCTGGAGAATAATGAGTAGTGAAACCAAAGTCAGTCTGGAGAAGAAGCTTGACTGCTGCGGCCTGTTCAACAACACCCAGCAGCAGACAGAATTTGTGACTGATGTCAATATTTGTCCAGCTGTAAGTATCATTTCTTGTGTTTCACACTTTATCACTTTATTTGTTTATGTAGAGCATGGTTTAAGATAATACAAACATACAAATATGAGTATAGAGAGCATGGGAATTCTCCTCTAGGTTGTACCTCCAAGGAGTACACACATTTTCATTGTTAAAATTACACCATATGACTTTAAATGCAAACATCTCCAGTTTAATAGTCAGTGGGTGTTTTGTCTATGTCTATGCTGTGTCTGTTTCTGTAGATTTCTCTCTGTCCACATAATCTTTTTATATCTGTGTCTGCTCTTAACTGCTTACCTTTATCTGATGATGCACTGTGGTCTGGGTGATGGAGGAATTAAAAAAATATTGCTTCTCAATGCTAAGTGTGAGAGGCCTAAGACCCTGTTTTCTTTCCTGCAGCCATGTAAAGAAAAGGGGCCTTGCTTTACATGCGGTCTAAAGATGCTCCAGCATGCCTCAGAAGCTCTGAAGATCCTGGGAGGAGTCGGCCTCTTTTTCAGTTTCACTGAGGTTAGTTCGGGCTGAAAGCAACAAAATACTTTATTATAAAATGCATAGTTCTGGCTCCAAATTGAAATCAATGATTGGATGAGAGCATCTTTAAACTTGGCTCAATGATTTGTAGCTAAAAAAAAAAAGGTTTATACAAAGAAATGAATAATAGTTTAGACAAATATGTTAAGAAATATTAACAGTCTTATCAGTGGTCTATTAATAGCTGTTTAATTTTACACGGGCAGGGTTTACATGCGGGCTGACATGTTGAGATATTTTTGTAAATTCCCTGTTATTGGATTATCAATCATGTATTAAATTCATCACGTCTGTCTTTGAATAGTGTGTTCAATGCGACTGGTGAAGCAGCACAAGATCTATAGTCTTAGATTATTATGATAAACAATAATGTACATTTCCTTATTATAATAATAAGGAATTAACTATTATTACTGTTATTTTTACTCTCACTTTCTTTATGACTTCTTTTCTAATATAATCTGTTTCTTTCTCTCAGATCTTAGGAGTTTGGCTGGCCATGCGCTACAGGAACCAGAAGGACCCCAGAGCAAACCCCAGTGCATTCTTATAGTCCCTCCGACCCCCGTTCTGTACTGCTAGTGTAGTTCAGCTATTTCCTTTTGCACAGGTAGAGTGGAGCGCATCAAGAGACATTCAGGCATTAAACACACAACACAACACAATCACCGATCCCGAACAGATTCAAAACAACACACACAACACATATGATCTCAGTTATTCATGCCACAACATATTCGAACACATCTATTTTAACCATAGATCTGACCCATTTCTCCAACAGTCTGTAGAGGGCTAATTTAAACCAGCAGGAAGGACATATCATGTATGATAGGATGATTCTTTTGGCACTCCCCCATCCTTGATATGAGAAGCTCTTCCTGTTCTGCGTATGCACTGAGAATCTGCAATGTAAAGCCATCTGTGTCTGCATGTACTTAACCTCAGATCTTTTTCTGTGATATGGTCAGATCGCTTATGTTTGAATAGGAAGGATGTAGTTCTTAAAGGGTCCCTGTAGTTTCAGTGTAATGTAAATTTAAAATACCACGCAAACTACGTAGGCGTTTAGTAAAGTAGTTACAAAGCTGGCGTCTATGGTGATATGAAGTAGTCAAGGTGAATTTCATCACACATTTCCCAGGAAAAGTGTCCACATCTGCTTAGAATCTGTGCAAACCTGTTAAGTTCCCGTGTTTTGTAAATGCTTTATGAAATCTAGTGTCGATGAAGTGACCGGTCCAGCCTAAAGGGTTTTAGTTTAGTGGTTAGATGTTGAGCGTGAATATTTAGGAACTTGTGTAACTGAGCCATGTGAATAGGAGGATTTTTCCCTGCCGATGGACTGCCGCCCTCTTGCTGTACATAGTCTTTACTGCGACAGGGTCACAATTTACAGATTTACAGCTATTTCCATCCTTATTTAAAGCACAGGGTCTTACTACCCTCACTGGACTTTTTAAGTTCTTGATTTCTTTTGAAGCTTAGTATTACTCATTGATATGGTGTTTTATCATCTTAAGCGTTGTTTTGTGAATAATTCTGTTGAAATTATCTCAGTGTGTTTTTGTTCAGCCCAGTTAGATTTACTTATTTGTCTAACTTAGACTAACTTAGTTTATTATTTGCAAATATTCTCATTCTGCTGTTGTGTTTTGCAAATGCTTTATTCATGTACAGAAATGCTTCTTACAGCTAACAGCATCAGATTGCTTAAAATGGTAGCACTAAATATTGTGCCATCTTTGCAATATCTCTTTTTGTCTCGCTTCCAAATCATGTTTTTTACCTTTAGTGCTAAAAAAGTGTTAAGTTGTCATTCAAGTGTATATTTGTTTTCTAATGTACGTTGTTGTTGTAGGTAGATCATTTGTAAAAACTTATGTGCACGTATCACAATTCCATATGTTTTCTCATTATTTCTTCATCAATATGTGCTTGCTCATATTAACAGACAAACATATTGGCAGTCTTAATTGCTTTTTTCCGCCCCATATACTGGAGAAAATGGAAACATCTCTCAGAACAGTCCAGATTTGTTCAGTTTCACTCGCTCATGGTCTTACGAGTGTGTGAAGATGAAGTGAAATCAATGTCTTTGCTCTTATATAGTAATTATTTATTGCCATTGTGAGAAGGCACTGATGAACTTGGAGAATTGTAAGCACCATTTTTCCTTGGTTTGACTTGTATTTTTGAAACTGACTTTTACAATTAAATATTCTTAGATCAATATCTATGTATGAGTGATTTCTGAAATGTTTGGGTAAAAGTTTGTACATCATAGAAAACAATTGTTTTTCTTTATTTAAATCTCTGGTACTGCATACTTAAATCTGAATATAAAAACCACTGCCTTTTGTTGTTATTGTTTCAATAAAACACAGAAAAAAGTATGTTTTAGTTCATAAACATCATTTTAATTTTGTTAAGATATACTGTATGTGGTGACATCAGTATCATCCCACAGTAAATCCCACAGGATGCTTAGTCTGTGTAAAATCTCTCACTTGCTTTTATCAGGGGTGAATGTTGTTATTCTTGTATGCTTTTATATATAGATTATGTAATTTGTGTAGGCAGGGTGTGTAAAATGATTCATGCTTTGTCATAAAAAAATCTACTGTAAACAATGTTATCTTACAAAATGTTCTCCTGGTGAGAGACGGTATACTATGTCTGGATTTCTTTAAAGGTGAATCCTGTTTTAATGCTTCTTAGAAGCAGAATAATATCAAAGAACATTATGTCCTGAAGGGAACAAGTGAAGAACACTTTCAGCTTTAAATAGCATCACAGGCTAATCCTGTAGGTTTACCCATTGATATTTATTATGCCCAAGCTTATGCAGCAGTTTGTCATTGGTAAATAATTCAGAGGTGGTTTGTCTCTTTGTTGTCTGCAAGCAAATTTCCTTGTGCTTCAAATACACTGCCGCCATGTGGAACCCACTGGAACAACAGATTTATCCTTAACAGACTACAGGCAGGCAATAAGTTACTGTAAATGATACTGTATAGCAATACTGTAGTAGATCCTGGTTTGATATAAATTTTCCATTTTCTAAGCTTATTCTGTTCATCTCATGATTCATACAAAACTAGAACAGTTAATGTTTTGGTGATCCATACATTCTAAATATTCAGCACTTTCTATAAAACTAAAAGATATATAATTTGTATTTAGGTTAGCTGCATAATTTGACCTTATAATTTGTTTGGTATCAGCACATTTACACTGATGAGCCTTAACACAATCATTACTATAAGTGGCCACAACAATGGAATTGAATAGTTCACAGTTGAAAGCACTTTATGGGCAAACACATCAGCTACATTTAAAATAGAAGGCCATTACATTTTTGTGTTAGAAGTAGACAATTTAGCACATTTACATGAAATTAGATGTAAAAACTACCATCTAGTCTGACATTATTTGGCTGTTTTTTTGGACTGTTGGGGAATTTAAGCACACTTATCTAAGAAAATATGCACTGTAAGGTCTGGCTCCCATACATTTCATTCGGTACACATTCATTCGGGCCACATGCCAGTTCTCACTCCATATGAAGAACATCAATATGCCAAAACAGGGCTGACCACCTGTCAAGATACTGCAAAATCATAGAGGGACCTAAATGTAGAAATGCAACATATGGCACAAAGATCTGGTGCAGTGATCTCTCATGGGACGTCATGAGCACGTCATCTTTCTGGGGGACCTGTACTGAGGTGTTGCCTGCTCTAATGAATGCTATATTTGTTAGATAAGGACAGATAGGATGATAACAGAGTTTACTGTGATTTCTAATGTAGATTTAGCTGAACAAACAAGAGTAATCTCTTCTATCAGAGCGGGAAACAAACAGGTCAATAGCAGCATAAATTATGGAACAGACTTGAAGTGCATGTTAGTGCAAATATAGACAAAGCAGCTCGGCTGTCTGTGAGAAACAAGTATTGAGTATGTACCTGTCCTCTCTGAACTAGACACATGATCCACATAATGAGTCCCTATTCAGCTGACCTGCTGGAGAAAACGACCCTGACACAACAAACCATCCACACAATTGCAAAACTATTAAAAACTCTTAAAATACACTAAAAGAGGTTGGTTATATCCATGTTCACCAATGAGAACAATGGTTTAAAACATTTTCCATTCCCCAGTATTTACAGGATGTCTATGTGTGTAATGTCTAAATGTGTAAGTGCTACAGTCCATTCACTTTGCAACGGTTCAATTATTGATGCGCGAAAAGGACTGCGTTTATGTCTTTGTGCAGCATAGTTGTGGCATCACAATAAATCAACAATATGTATGTATGGATTTGTTGAAAGAGCTGTACTACTAGAAAAATGATAAACACTGACATCTGAGTGCCGACTAGAATTGTGTATTTATACATGGTGGCCCTGAGTATTTGGGCACTTGAGTTTCATTTGATAGTAACATCAAATCTAATAAGTACATGCAACTAAAAAAGATTTTAGCTGTTTGTTATCACTGTTAACCAGCTGTTCTCAAGGTCTTTTTAGTAGATGTATACAATTTCCCTTAAGTTCACATAGATGCCTAGAAGAGTAACCTCAGGTGGATTTCATCACATTACCTGTGGACATAATTTAAAACTTAAGAATTGTCAAGTCATATTTCCAAGACCTAGCTGCTTAAAACATGCCATGCAACGCATATGAATAATGACTGTGTGTGTAAGATCAATTTTTAAAGCTGCCCTGTTGAAGGGAAAAATTGACATGAAACTGAGTCAATGAACTACATTAGAGTGATGACTGATGAAACTGACCCAACGACCCAAGCTAAGTCATCAGCTTTTTTCATTCTGATTAGTTCATTAGTTCAGTTTTTTTGTTTTAATTTGCATACAGAATTTATTCAGCAAATTGTTATACCATATTTTGATTCCTGTCTTGTTTACTTACTGTCTTGTTTATAAATATTGGTAAATTTGAGCAATAAATCCAATAAGTGTGTAATGTTTTATGCTATTAGTTGGGTTTGTCTTTTTTAAAACATTACATTTGACAAAAGTATAAATATTGTTTTATTTTTAGATGCTGGTTACAGAATATAAATTAACTTCAACTTGTCATTCTGATCATTATTTCTGTCATATTTCCATAGTGTCAGTTTAAGGCCCTGGGGTCAGTTGCACAATCATAGTTTGTTAACACTGTGTCTTACTGGCAATTTATTAGGGACTAATAACTATTTGCATTCAAATTACAGCATTGTACCTTTTCCTGTAACTGGCTTTAAACAGTTATCGACACTTAAATTATTCAAAGCATTTTTTCTGATGAATTGCATAACCTGTAGTATAGAAAAAGCGTATTCATTATTCTAGAGTTACAACAGCAGTATTTACATCATTAAAACAAGTAAAAAAACACTACAGTAACAAGTATGTTTCGTGTATTTGCATGCGCTCATTTATATTTAGCGCGTCTCATTGACACGCAGTGAAACGTCACGGCGAGAGATCAGCACCTCGGACAGCGGCGCCCGTCGAACGCGCCAAACACGCATCCACGGAATCTCCCATAGGAGAAGCGCACAGGAGCGCGCATGGCACCGAGACGTTTGTAAATGAATCATTTTGATTGGGCGAGAGCGCGCCTTGGAAACAAGGGCCGTGTGTTGATGCGCACGGCAGAACGTCCATTTCGAGGATGAATCAGAGGGGAGCAGCATCAGCATCCCAATCGCATTATGATCCACAGCATCAGCCGCTCCGACTGACTATCAGATGTGCACGCCCTGCGAATCAGGAAAATAAGGAAATCTGCGCACGGGGGCTTTCATTTTCCCGTATTGGAAGCTCCATCTTTATTTAAACGTGGCAAGGAACCATCTCGGTCCGGGAGGGGGATGGTGGTGAACTTCAAATGGAGAAAGAGGCTGGCATTTTCCTCTGCTCTTCGTCCTGTATTGCTATTTTGTTTCTGAAACGCCAAGCTAATGGATTCTTCTGAACGCTGTATTTGGGACGGGAGGCGGTGTCGGAATATGTCGATGAGAAAATGCACAAGGAAATGACGATCAAGTAACTGTGATGCCTCCGATGAACAATGAACGAAACTATATGATTGCAAACTTCCACCTATATTGGATTATGATGTTATTATGCTGAAGGATGCTCGACTATGACTACATATGGCAGTGATGCTGATGGTGGTGTTTTTGTGAAATGCAATTTTGCAGCCTTCTCTTCTCTCATCCGTGTATCCAGGCTGTGGATTGTTAGGCTAAAAAATTCTTCTTTAGACCTGGAACAATGATTTGATGGCTATTTCTTGTAATAGTGTTATTTATTATGATTATTATTATCCTTACGCCATACGATGATTGTAACAGCACCTATTATCAGTCGTGTTATTTGGGCGTTCAGTCGGCCCTAACAGGCACATACATGCCATCAGACGGAAAATAACAAGCCAACACGGTGTCCAGAGATTTTAACCAATTACCTTTGCTTTGGACACTTTCCTCTGAGACTTCACTGTAGCAACTGGGTGAAATATATATAATAACAGGCCTGCGAGGATCGACGACTGGCAACCACAACAATAACAACAACAACACTCGTTAAAAATATATATCTCATAACAATTTCTGGTAAACAATTTTACAATTTCACATCAGCCACACAACATACACATGTAGTCGAACATGTTTAAGAACCGGATCCGCATGTTTTTTAACGAACTGAAGGTGCTGGTTTTCATGCGATCCGGTTCTAGACGGCCCGACACTGTCGCAGACCCGAACAGATCAACCAACGCTATGAGGGGGCTCGGGATGGGCGGCTGCGGATGGCCGCCCTTCGTCGACTGCTCCAGCCGTGATGACGAGGAGGAATACTACGGGAGCGACCCGAGGCCCAGGAGCCTGGCGTTTGAGGAGAAAGACCCGAAACTGCAGGCGGGCCTGGATGCGGTCAGCCTCACCAGCAGCACCGCAAGCGGGATGAGAACACCCCAGTGTCGGATCTGCTTCCAAGGGCCTGAGCAGGTAACCTATACTGTTGTTTTTTTTTAGGTGTGAGGAGAATATTAAGACATATAGATATATAGATGATTATAATGCAATGCAAATGTAGATGGCACATTATATTGCCCTGTCCATACTGCCCACGTGACTTAGACGAATTACAGTCAGATCCATATAATCACATTAAGTAATCTTGCTCTATATGCTTACTCAGGACCTATGTAAATACATACGAACAGGAGCACTGTATTTAATTATAAAAATAGCTGATCAATTGTATTAATGTAGTGCAATAAATTACAAAACAGTAAAAGAAATAATGTAGCCAAACAAAAGAAAACAATTACATGTTAAGTAAATGTTGTAAGTGACTGACTATCTGCACTTTAATGTTAATGTATAAACTTATATCATTGAGGAGAGATTCGTTGGGGAAGTATTTGCAAAATGGTTTGATTATCTCACTGGACAACTTACATGAACAATGTATTATTATGAAAAATAGTCTTAGTATTTACACTTTACCATTATTACTGTACAGTAATGCTACAGAAATAGTTAAAACAACAATATAGCCACTAAATATTTCTCTCTCTATATAGATTATATATTGTTATATATTAATTTGGTTAATCTGTACTCTATCACATTGCAAACAGACAAATATATAAACTGATCTATTGTACATGTACATAAAAACCCATCAATTTCTTATGAAATATTTGCAGTACGGCGTGTTTGTCTTAAAGTACCGCTAACGTGGAACAAAGACATTGATTACATTTAGGGCAACATGTAGGCTAATAATACATTTCAGTGTTGATGGCTTTACAGGTATGTCATTGGATGCTGTCGATTTACATATTCAATATGTACATTCAATTAACCTTTCTATTGCTTTTCACGATTCAGCAATAGAAGATTCAGTGATGCTTTGCTTTGTATAGAAACGTGTGGATCCTAGTATGAAAGCATGAAATGTGCTTATTTATCCTGCAAAGATAGTTACGTTCATACCCAGCAGTATAAACATTAAATCGTCTTAAAGACTCCAGTTGTTTGTCAGGTAAAACAAATCTCAGTGAGATCATATAATGGTATAAGAAAAAAACTGTATATGACTTTCAAATTTCTTAAGAAAAATTGCAAAGAACCCTGCATAAAGGCAACACAATTCATTTAGTAAATTGTACAGATATTAAAGGTTTAGTTCATCCAAAAGTCAAATTTCATTATTTACTCTCATCATCTTGTGCCAAAACGCTATCACTTACATTCTTGCGTGGGATATAAAGACAGGACTTTTTACAAAATGTAGAGACTGATCTTTTCACACACAATAAAAGTGAATGGGGACAGAGGATATCATTTACTATCGTTCAGCCTCTCATTTAGATTTTTGGGTGAACTATCCCTTTAAGGTTCAACCTAACAGATTCATCATTCAGTGTAGTCATACCACAACAAAATGTATAGCTGATAAGGCTACTGATGTCAGTCGGTCTATTGTCTGATAGGTGACTTGCTTGACATGTCATCCGATGAATTGAACAGCATTATTACTGAAAGCTGTAATCAGATGCTCACGGACGCATCAGCACATGTTTGTGTTTATAATTTATGGGCCGAACGCAGAATGGATGTTTGGTCCGCAGCCAAGCTGTGCGACAACAGATGTGCAGAACTGGTAATCCGGTCCTGCTTCAAGTTAGCCGTAGACATCAGCTAATTTGGAAAGGTGTATGTGATGTATCAACACAATCCATCTGGACGTCTATCTGATTATGTCAGCCCCGGTGTCTGTTTCAATGCGAGATGCATTTCGTGGAAAGATGCATCTCAGGTACATGTTTAATGAGCTGTTCAAAGGAAAGTCAGGCTTTTTAAAATCTGTCAGTGTAAGACCTTCAAAATTACAATGATTTTTAGCTGATGTTAGGGTCATTAACATACAATGTGCTTTAGAAGATCTTCAAAAATGTGGGAATAAAGTTATAAATCATGCTGGTATAACATTACCACATAACAAGTGACTTACAGAGTATTCAATCTAAACATTTTCTTATCAGTATGTGTGTCTTTTGGGAATGAAATCCATGACTTTTAGTATTTAAGGCACAGAAACAGAATCACATGAATAATCAGGCTTTGAATAAACTTGTGGAGTTTATATACAAGTGCACATTGTCAAAAAGCAAAAGGAAAGACATCCATCTTTGAAATATATCAATTTTTTTAACACTAAAATTTGTATAATTTGTCTTTCAAATTGTTATAAAAGTAAAACCACAAAAAAAGCATTTTATACTTTTGTAACGCAAAGTAAAATTCAGTTAAATCATTGACCATCAAATAAAGAATTAACATGAGGTTCTGCCATAGGTGAGAAATCTTAAATATACCCGGATAGTAATATCATCTTCAGTCTGCTCTTGTTTTAATGTGTTTGCAGTTTAATCATGGATATATTTTTAAGTTTAAGTTTTAGTCCAAGTTTTAGTCATTACTTTGACTTGACCAATAATTACAGATCTAGAGATGTTCTGCTGATTGCACTTGGGTTTTGTGAAATGAAATCTGACCTTAAATCTCCGATAACACAATGAGACAACAAGAAGAGGACAGGCTGTGCTTTAAAGCTCAGTATGACTCATCTCAGTCCACTTATCGTAACTCTCACATTGATCACATTAGACTTGTGTTGTTAACTATAAAAGAGAACAATTTGAGTGAAATTTACATGAACCTCAGTATTTGGTACAGTATGTCCTCTTTACGCTTTAATGACAGCATGCACTCGAGTCAGCCTGGACTCGACACAAGTTTTTGGACTGTTATGAATGTGACAATTCTGAAAACAGCACTTTACAGCACTGTGAAAAATTATGCTTTAAACATAAAGAAAATGCTTTGAGCAAGACCTCACATGGGTATTTAAAGCAGCAAATATTGACATCTGAGTATCATCAATATGATAAAAATTTTATTTTTTCATGACAAAGACGACATTTGGATGGAATTGCCCACATCCAGCCATTTGTTATTGCACAATAAACTGAGATGGAGCGATTAAGATGACTCGTGGTACCCAGATAAGGACTGTGTTATCAGTTTTAACATTTGTTATCAGGGATAACAGACCTTGAATGTCAGGACTGACCAATCAAAATTAGTATGTATTACTGAGAGCTGTATAATCTGGATACATTTGATAAAATGTATTACATTTTCATTTTATAGTATCAAATGTATTATTATGTACATTATGTATTATCATAACATTTCTTTGTGTGATTTAAAAAATCTATATATATTTTTAAATCGAATCTTTTTTTGTGGTTTTACAGTTCTGCATCGCACTGTATATATTTTACATAATGGATAGATTACCCAGCATTGCTCTGTGTCATGATGTGATTTCATTACTGGTTTATTAGGAAATCAAATTGACAAACTGAGATACACAAATCTGTATTACTTCTTAAAATCAATAGCGATTATGATGCTGGAGAAACCAAATTAGTTCTTATTCCAGTCACACCTCAAAATTCCTCTTCCATTAAAACCCTCAACACAGTGTACCACAGTTAACCAATCGATGCAATTAATGACCACAGATTGCGTTCCCGCTGTTTGACTCTTTTCTTCCCTTAACGCTGCAGTACTTTTAGTACGTCTGAACCCATTCACGCTTTCTTTTCTTTAGTAGTCTTTCTCTAAAGATTACATCAATCTTACGGTCTCGCGTCTCCGGTTCTGCATTCGTGTTCTTTATACTCCACTTGTTATTCACCTTGTATCTATTGAATGTTCTCCTGACAGCTCACTAAATGCTGGCATTAGATCTGTAGCTGATGCATGCATTTCCTGAAAATACACTCAGCATGCTTACTGCAGGGAGGTTGTTGGATAGCCCTTTACATGAAAGAAATAAGTCTGTCTTTTGTTTTGTATTTGTTGGTGTACATTTTTAGTTCTATTTCTAGCCCGGTGGGTTACTGAAATTTACTCATGCATCCCCCGTAGCGTAGATCCTGAATTCTACTCTGAAAATACAGCGGTGCCTTGCTAAGGCAAATAGTATAAGCATAATACTCATACTCGGGGGATTTAAACAAACCTCAAACTAAAAGTATTAAACTTATAAATAGGTAAACAAACATATAACTTTTACCTGGTGGACAGTAAAATGGGTGAAAATATATATGTGTGTATATATATATATATATATATCCCTATATCTGCAAGAAAACCGTGAGGTTATTATAGAGACTTGAGACCTGCATAGCAACACCCTGGAAACCATTTGGTGCATCGAGAGTGACACTATTTATTTTAGACGAGACAAAATCAATCATTAATAAAGTGTGTTTTTTGTTTAATTTGGATATATATTGGAAATTATTCATAATCATATTCATTATATATGATATATATTTATATATCTTCCCAATGTTTACAAAACATCTATAATAGATATCTTCACAAAATTATTTTTATACTGCTTTAATGTTTCAATTACAATGAATTCCAGGGGTGTAAAAATTGCATTTTCTCAAACGCTTGGCCCTGACAGCGTGCATCACTCTGCAGGTGCATCAGAAGTGTATATTGATTGAGCGTCGGGATCTGTAGAGGTGAAGATAACTCTCATGTCTTTTAACTGCATACCCTTCAAGCGCACTACACACGCTCGTAAGTCTCGAGTCTAAAGCTCACGTCAGCAGCAGCGCACATGGCAATCACGATCGATTTATCATTTGTACCGGTGGACAGTTCATGACTAATACCTCATTTACGTAAATCAAGTTGATTCTTTGACCACAACACTATCTAGGGGCTGGGTGGCTTCCAGCTATGAAGGGTTATTGAAATAGAAGACATGCACTTACCCTGGGACTGTTGTAATGCCAGCTTTGGATGGAAGTCGAAAGATGTCACAGAAATATAATGCACAGGCTTTCACCAGATGTGTTGTAATCTTGTAGGCTGTTCATTTGATGATGACATTTGATTAGCACATGAAGTCGACATCTTTGTGTGTTAGGCACCTGTTATAGAATGAGAAACTCATTACATTTATGCAGTTTTTTATGCATGTGGCAGAGGCAGTTATTCAAAGCAGCTTAAAAGGTGTAGGAATTAAATTCATGGCCTTCGTTGAACATGAAATGCATTTCAAAAAACAATATATTTAGCAATGCCACAATTTAATATCCATCCAGATGATCATTAAGCTTTGATGTGATTTGTTAATATCACAGAGAGAACATAATCGAGACGATTATTACATTTTATGAAACCATTTATTTCCAATTATCACTATGAATCATTGTGACTTATGAGTGAATCATTATGAATCATTATTACAATATGACCAGACCACAGTAAATAGGGTTAGTTTTAATGTTTGATTATGTTTTTCCTCATCTGCAGGGAGAGCTATTGAGTCCGTGTCGCTGTGACGGCTCTGTCCGCTGCACTCATCAGCCCTGTCTGATTCGCTGGATCAGCGAGAGAGGCTCTTGGAGCTGTGAGCTCTGTTACTTCAAGTACCAAGTTCTGGCCATCAGCACCAAGAACCCACTGCAGGTAAACCGTTAGCTGTGAAAAATGGCTAGAGTCTGTATTTATAGTTATCCACCAGCACAGTATAGGCTGAGAACGTTTTTTGTGTTTCAGTGGCAGGCCATTTCTCTGACGGTCATTGAGAAGGTGCAGATCGCAGCCATTATCCTGGGCTCACTCTTCCTCATCGCCAGCATCTCGTGGCTGGTGTGGTCTTCTCTCAGCCCTTCCGCCAAATGGCAGCGCCAAGACCTGCTCTTCCAGATCTGCTACGGCATGTATGGCTTTATGGACATCGTGTGCATAGGTGAGAAGCAGAACACACTGGATAAATGAAGCAAACATTAAGATGTGTCTGTATCATGTCTGTATCTCTGTTGGTCACAGTAAAGGGACTGACACACATAGACGTGACGTACACATTATTATTATTATTATGAATAGGCACAAAACAAGCTACAAAATGGCTGGATTAAGCTGTCATATTCTTTTTATTTTCTTTGCATCATTTAATATTTTATCACCAACAGATTATATGTGACGTCATGTTAAGTTTTATTATAAATATACATAAAATGCAACATACACTTTGATTAATGATCTGAGTACATTTATTCATCTAGTAGGCATTTTCATACAAAGCTGACAATTTTAACAAAATAATTTTATTTTTAATGCCTTACATGTATTGAACAAATGAACCATTTCTGTTCTGATGGTGCTAGCTTTTATAAAGACTTCATTGAGAATAAAGAAAAATGATCTATTTCTTTAAATTTTTTTACAATATTAACATATTAATGTGACACAGAACATATAAGCACAATAAAAAAAAAACTGGAAAAGCTCACCTGAACTTTTGTGACCGTGTTGAACTCATAGAGGACCTTCAGGATAAAAGCCGACTTTGATATTTTATAAATGTTTCATATGTATCTGACAGGGTTACAGTACATTTAAGCATTTAGCAGATGGTTTTATCTAAAGCGACAGAAGTGAGGAAAGTAAGTGTTTACTATGAACAGGCACACTGTGAAACTTTGCAAGACAAAATGAAATGGTACATTTGTGTTAGGAACAAAACATGTAATTGCAGATAAGAGTGATATTTAGTAAAATACATATTAATATAGCTTATATCAGTATTATTTACACAGTACTTTGAAAAAGTCGTATGCCACCATGTATAATGATTTCTCGGCCTCTTTAATTAAAAAACAGAACAAATCAGAAAAACAGGAATCTGCCAAAGGAGGTCACACTAAATACAGACTTACTGTGCCTTTCTTAAGAACATATTTCATGTATTTTCTATAAATGTATTTTCATATTTCTATGTATCTTAATAAATAGACTGAAAAATAAACACGGATGGTCGTTAAAACAACATTATGCTAAGGCATTAAAGCTTATAATCATTACATTTACATTTAGGCATTTAGCTGACGCTTTTATCCAAAGTGACTTACAAATATTAGGAGACAATGAAGCGACACATCAACAGCGGCAACAATAGTACTAAGAGGTGCTGTTACTAAGTTTACAATGTTTTGCAGTGCTAGATAAGTGCCTGTAGAGGAAAGAGGATCTTCGTGGATCTTATTTTTATATACACTTTCATTATTCTGCATGTATAATACACTTCTTCTATATCATTAACTCTTCACAGGTCTTATAATCCACGAGGGCTCATCAGTGTATAGAATCTTCAAGCGATGGCAAGCTGTTAACCAGCAATGGAAAGTACTGAACTATGAGAAGTCAAAGGATTTAGGAGACCCATTGAGCTCCAGCGGTAAGACGGGCAGCCGCGGTTCGCGCAATAACCCGCACGGTCTGGCCAGCGGCAGCAGGGGCGGTCAGCGCGTGCGCAGGTTAAGAACTATCCTCAACCATCACTGCGGCTACACCATCCTTCACATCCTCAGCCAACTGCGGCCCAGCGACCCGAGACTCGGAACCCCCACCAACCGCGAGGTGGTGATGCGGGTCACGACTGTATGAGATCGGATGCGCACGAGATCAGAGATGCGTCAAGCGCCTTTCCTGCAAAGACAGTAAATCGCTGAACGATGTGGGGACGATTGACAATTGCGATTTTTCATGGATATTGTCTTTTTAAAGAGACGTGCAATGGCGTATAACGTTGACGTAATGTATTCCTGACACGAGTTTATATCGGTGAGACTCTCTCATGATGTAACACACACTTGCATTTTTAGTTCGACTGGTGTTGTTTTTTATGAATACCGTTTTTAAAATGTTTTGATTTTCTAAGGGAAAGTGGAACGTGAAGCGACGTCGACTTGTGAAGTGACTCATATGGACCTATCGTTGTAAATGATGTTTACGGATGCTACTGACGCAACAAGAAAGCCAACCATAACCAAACGATAACAATAACAGGGAAACGAGATATGAATTGTTACATAATAAAATATTATCAAAGGGGCGGGTGCAATAAGATTATACGCGGAGAATAAAATACATAAACATTTAAAAGAATTTGATCTTACCTGCAATAAAGAAACCTGTACATTTTACAGTGAACTTTGCATGAGGGTAGAGTTTTATGCCTCTTCGACACATGGACATGATGAATTTGTTTTATTCAGAATGGTGCTCGTTTGAATAAACACTACTATTCATCCCCTGTTTGTGAAATGCATCCTAACGCTAAAGGCTTTTGTATCTTTATGTGGGTTCATCTTAATTTATTTCCAAACATTTTTAC
The DNA here is from genome assembly GCA_019155185.1 of Beaufortia kweichowensis. Lineage (NCBI taxonomy): Eukaryota > Metazoa > Chordata > Actinopteri > Cypriniformes > Gastromyzontidae > Beaufortia > Beaufortia kweichowensis. Next base: position 2,465,367 of record CM032810.1, on the reverse strand, counting down.
AAATGCATCATCAAATTACATCCATTGCGTTACGTGAACTCCACCGAGTTATGATTAATTTTAACACAACAGTTGACGGCACTGAATGTGTTTGTATTTTAAAGAGCCATTCATAATGACACCTGGCAGATGGCGGTGCATCGCTGACAATGACACACAATCCATTATTCTCTTTTCTTACTTCTGTCTGTTACACTATCAACACGAAATGCTGCTCCATTTAACCACGTTTGGGAAAATTATAGATTTTCTCTTTTTTTTTAATGTTAATTTTGTCGTTGTTTACTCACCTGTCTTGTTCAAAGCAGTATGTTTTGCGTTCTTAAAAAAAGACTGTTGAATATCAGGGCTGTTCTCTTTCCTACAGTGCAACTTCAACTTTAAAAACTACAATTATTACTTTTTATTAACTCTAAGGTTTTTTGTTGTTCAGTGAAAATCTTCTATTTTGCACATTATCCTGCAGTTCCAAAGATGGCGGTTCTGCTGCGTCATGAGACATGTGACAACAAATTAACGTCAATGTGCGTAAAGTTGATGATGGTCAGCAAATTACAAATTCACTCAAATCTATCTATAAAAACATGTATTGAATGATAAAAGGGTGAATACATGAAAAAAATATTTTTTTTACCACTAAAGGTATATGGACTGTTATGTGTATTTAAGGAACTGATTCTCATTTCTCAATTCATTGTACAAAATGAGGGTATATTCTTTATATAAATGACAATACAGGATATTTTAGATATATAAGGAAAAGAAATCATGAGACATTTTGCAGTGTTGCCCCGTAAAGCCACTATAGGCTACAATGTTAAACTTACGAGACAGAATCTTCAGGCCGTGTCTTGACCTTGATGTAATGCAGTTTTGTTTTAGTGCTTCATAGATTATCACCGCTGCTCTAGGTTACAGTCAGGAGGTCTCATGGGCACCACTATCATTGGATGATCTTTTCAGAGGTCACAGCACTGCAGGAGAGATCGCTCATCATATATATTCACATGACAGATGTGTGTCAACGCCAGGACCCCGCTGTGGGTCCTCTGAATGTCGCACACACACAGTTAAAAGACTCAAAAACAGCAGCACAGAGTATCCGCAGTGTTTAAAGCTCAGGAGAAAGATGTTCTGCCATTATAAAACTCATTATAGGCCTATATTATAGTTGTGTCCACTTCTAATTGTTCTTATTAACTTGGGAATTAAAGATGCCATGAAAGTGTTCATCATGTGATCCTGGCAAGCGCATTGCAAAGTGATTAGCTTTGTTTTGACAATAAGTATAAGATGGTTCGGGGGCTATAGATTACACTGTAAAAATAATCTCAAATGAATATAAGCTATTTTCAATATTTTGTAAGTTAAATGACATTCAGTAAAGCACATGAAACAGTATTACATTAATACTGAAAATTATTATAGTCTAAATATTTAATAATAGGTTAAAGCTTGAAATATCACTACAATAATATTTTCATGTCTGAAAACGTCTTAAGAATTGAGAAAAAAAATTTAAAATGTAAAAAATAAAGTTCTATAGTAAACAAGTCACATTTTGTTATACATTTACATAGTTATGCTTTAAATATTGCTTCTATGTACATGTGCAAGACATGTTTATGCCTGATTGACAATCATATGGCAATTTGTAACTATTTAGCAAGGTGATTAATTTGTATAAATTCATACGATCACATTTGTGTTTCAGTAGAACCTACTGCTTTAACAGTGATGGTTAAGATTAAGAGCGGTGTTAGGCCTTATTATTGCTTTTCTCTATGATTGACATCAAACAAAATTATAGAAATTAGCCTCATTGTAAAACAGTTACAAATTCCCATAAGAGAGAGCTGGAATTTAGTCATATTTTAGGGAACAGGCCTTTTTACTCTAAAGCAGTAAGAGCTGCTCTCCACTGACACAGAAAGATTCATTCCCTGCCTGTCTGTAACTGCACTATTTCTTACAGAAAATAACAAGCTGCTCCCAAAAATGGCTGCGACAATAGATTATCACCAAAATACAATCCCTTAGAGAGGTTATAAAAATAAACATGTAGTAAACAGTGGGAGCCGTCCATTCATCACTGGGACTGGCTGTTGAGCTCTAAAATTTATCAAGCACACATACACTGCGTTGTGGATCGAAGTTTATTGTAATGAAGTCTATTCCACACTCCACTTCACATTGTGATCAAACATTATAAACAGCCATCACTGCACCAAAGCCAAGACTTCAGCAAAACCCAGCAAATTCACACGAATGAACACCCAACAAGCTCAGAATGATGCGTGAAGTTCTCTACGATATGCACGAGATCAATCGAGATGAACACGTTATCCATCTGTTTAAGTGCTAGCTAAATAGTTACAGTGCTGTCACTGTGCGAGATCTTGCTTGTATTTTTGTGCAAACAAGGCAAGTTCCAACACAAGACATTATATATAGACCATACATGATTCAGTCACATCTTCATACTAATACAATGTTTTTTTGCCTGACATCATGTCCTAACACAGGTGTGACACAAAAGCAACAAGCAGGTTTTTGAGTATAAAGTATAAACTTATCTCGTTCTTTGTTAGGACACGGTTTTAAGATGTCATAATATATTGTGCTAATGACATAACATAACAATACATGACATAACATCACAATACATACTGACAAAATTCAGCTTAAGTTTAAAAAATATTAAAAAGAAACAATTTTGAAAAAGCTGTTAAAGTACAAATAATACATAAATGTGTGCTAGTAAAATCTAAGAGTAAATTAAGAATTAAAAGACCATTGTTAAATTGTTACATATTTTAGTCCACACATATTCAATAAATAAATGAAAGCGCATTTATGTCTACATTGAAACTTTTGTTTTTAAAACATGATACTTTGTGCTTTTACTGTTGTTGTATGTCAATGACAAACCCCAAAATGAACATTTATTTAAAAATTTTTTAATCATTATATAATAAACAGATGTTTGTATGGACCTACTCCTATTTGACAGAATGTCTGTATGTTTTTTAGTCTTGGTTTAACAATGGGCAGCAGTTTTCTGGACTACCACTTCAAAATACAAATATAACTATCTGCCACCCAAATTCTTAAACATTCCTTGAATGACAGCATGTATGTATCATTTCAACACATTTTGTTAATTGGGTTTATAAATACCAGTTTAGCTGTTAAAGGAGAGAGATTGACAGTCATTACTCGCTGACTCACATACTGTACTAAGACGGCTAAGATAAACATATCAAAACATGAATCCTGTAACTGTCCATTTAAATACTCATATTCTACATACAGACAAAACATTTTCAGGCTGATGACAGCCATCTACTTTGAGTTCTGACCACTGAGGGCACTTTTTTGATCACTAGTTTTATGTAAACTAGATACGTTTGTTTATTGTGGATTTCCTTGGATGTCTAGTCGTGTTTTTAATGCTATTAGACACTTCCTAAATAGGAAATTATTACTCATACTACATATTTCGTGAGCAATAAGATTCGAGAGGCTGTGCTGCAAACCCTTTGGTTGTGACCTATTCGCGATAAACCACTTGCCTCAAGTACCTTATTGCTTTTATAAAACATTTACCGCACAATACAAGTATTAAAGCCTAAAAATATGTATCAATGCAACGTTCATGAAGTAAAATCACTAAAAAGCCATTAACTCTCATGAAATATTTGATGTGTTACAGTGATTATGATTTAAAAAAAGCATTTCTGACAAATGTGAACATTCGAGCATCTTACATACAAGCACATAATGCTGAAAATGATTTTAAGATGCTGTGCATCTTTAAAAACTGAATACAAGACCATTATAAAAAACGAAAGAAACTAAACGATACACTTACAAGTTACTCTCCATATCAAACCACACTCAAGTCTAGTGTGTCACAGGTAGGGGAACTGGTTGAGTTTTCTCTGACTGAGGGGATAGGCTGCAGAACGCTGGTACGACTGCGCAGACAGCTGCTGCTGGTACGGAGCCGAGGTCTGGCACATGACGCCCATGACACTGTTCTTCTGCAGAAGACTCAGAGAGGCGGAGTACGGCCCGGCTGTGCGCGTGTGACGGCTGGAGGACGAGGAACCGGCTGAATTGTGCAGCTGATCCACTGCTTGTGACACAGAGGCCAGGGCAGCAGAGGCGGGGTACGCGTAGAGATTGGAGGCGGAACCGAAGAGCGATGGTTCATGGAGCCTGTAGGAGGGGCCTGTTGGAGGGTAGGTGGGCTGGCGTCTTAAGGATCCGCCCCCTCCGCGGGTGTGAGATGACATTATTGAGTGCTGTGCCTGTGTGGGATAAGAAACAATTTGGACCAGTTTACAAATTCTTCAATTACAATTGATTTGATTTTTATTCTTGCTTTTAAGAAAACTGATCATTTATGAGTCCAAGTTTACCAATTTGAGTTAAAATCTCTACCGGCAAGTGGTAATGAAGGAAAATGTAATATATCATCTGTATGAATCATACACTGGGTCTGTACAGACTTACCTGGCTCAGGTTAAGAGGCTGAGATCTGTCTGACCCGGCCCTCTGATGCCGCTCACTGCTGGACTGTGAACTCGAACCTTTCTTTGACTTTCCAGAACTGTTACTGCTTTGTTCTGAAATGCATTACAATAAATATCTCAAACATTGTACAATGACGAAACTGTCGTAAGGACTTGTAAGTGCCAAGAACCTTGACTGTTAGAGGACTTCAGAGGAAAGAAAAATGTAGATGGGCAAAGGTTTAGCACACTGACCTGTCGAAGGGCCATCCCAAACCTGTGCTTTTACTGATGGCATGACCACAGCCAGTGATCTGGAGGAGCGCGTATTGTTTTCTGTAAAGTTAGGGAGGTGTCTGGGGCTGAGAGGAGTGCTGGTGGAGGAGTCTGAATCCTGGGAGTCATGAACCGTCACACAGCTGATGACGTTGGTTCGCTGGTTCACGCTGCAGCTGCTACAGAGAAGAAGCAGGTAACTCAATCCATCATCTCATGATTAGATTTATCCTTCTTAACTGGTTTTAATTGGGGTCAATGGTATGTGGATTTAAAGAACAAACCTGTCTATAGACAAATATGCATAATGAAAAATAATCTAGGATAACATGATATAGAAGTCCAGTTTTGGTTAGAATGTAAAAGTGATCATACCTTTCAGGTGGGCACTTCCTGTCATCCTCATCCTCCGTGTCACTGTGGATGGTGATGATGCTGACAGCAGGGCTGGGCGTGTCAGAGATGATGATTGGCTGGGACGCATCACCACAGTTGTGCGACACTGAAGGGGCCGACTGCAGAGAGGACATTGGCCTGTGACACAACCACATGTAAAATCATTAGAAGGTTTACATAACACAATAAATAGATAGTTCAACTACACCCTGCCCTAAGACAAAAAATCTAAATCAAAGCTATACAATTTTTTTTCAGTAATAAACATTTAATCAATTACTAATTTAAATAGTTTGGTATTTAAAAGGACTCTAAACGAACACTATAAATGATAATGGCATCTGACATCATCACATAAGTATTCATGATAAATCTAGAGATGTCTTCTCTGGATTGACACCTGGCTTTGCTCTCGGCACGGCGACCCTTTGACCTCTTCGCTTCATTCTGCTGTGTGCGACTGCTGGACGCTCCCGTGAGCGAGACCTGTGCACCCGCGTTACGACCCTGAGCAGAGCCCTGCTGCGCTCCATCACACTGACCTCCCTGTCGACCCCTGACAGAAAGCATTACACACACACTGTGAGAATTCTGATCGGACAGCAGCTATTCACCAGCTCAGGTTTAACTGTGTGAATGCATGCACCAGTTTCACATCGAAACCTCTACAATAATGTGATCTATTCTACAGGATCCATGTCTGGACTAACATGAAATGAACGTCTCTGGTGTTGGTAAAAGCAGTGCTGACCTCCAGCTGGTGTTCTGTTGGGTGGTGTTGTCTGAGACCAGCGGGGAGTCAGACAGCACAGGGTGGCCGGGGTTATGCATGGCCATGCCCGACATCTGCTGCCATGAGGAGGGAATGAGGATCTGTTGTGTGCCCGCTGGCCAGCCCTGCTGAATACAAACACACGATCAGATCACAAACTACTATAAAGACACTGATTCATTTCAATTGGCAGATGCAAAATAAGCACATTCAGCATGGACACCTTGTGAATCTTGTCCAATAGGCTTTTCTGAAATCAATAAGATCAAAAACAACAAAGTAGAAAAGTCCACTTTAACTTTTCATCTCTAGGCAAAGTATGTTGCTTGGATACCTGCGAAACCTTTTCAGTGGTTAAGAAGTCATTTAGAAATTATAGTAAATTTCAGAAGACCAGACTTTCATAAAGGTCAATCAATCTTTAGTCGAGGTGAATCAGTCTGCAATAAAAAGGCAAGTCAGTTTCTATAACGATGTCAATCAGTCATTAATGGAGAGTTGAATTTGTCTATAATAAAGAGGAAAATCAATCTTTAATAAATAGATATAAAAGAACAGAATAACATTTAAGTTATTCATTAATAAAGCAGTATATCTTGACAGGCTTGTCATGATCTGCATAGAAAGTGGTGAACAGTAGAAGAGAAATGTGTAGACATCTGTTGGCACAGGAGTTGGTCTGTGAAAAGAGGAATCATTTGGATTTGGAAACAGCCAAGCAGCCATGCATCACTGGATCAGGCACTGGGATGCTAATGGATCCCGTACTAAATCATGACAAAAATATGACTTAAACTCTAAAACAAAATCAATTAACAATCCATTTCATAGTTGGATCCATAATTGTCGCTGCAGTGTGCATTCATGTTACATTAGTCTCGCACTGGAACACCTGATGTGTCGCATTATGAATTACATACTTTAAAATGTAGCAATGATGTGTAATAGAGATTGTGTAGCTGCAGCCACAGGTTCAGCCTGGAAATGCAACATGCAACCCGATGAGAGTGAAAGGAGTAGGAAATAAAGTGGAAATGGTCTGGAGATAATAGGAGCGTCACTCGGCAGGGCTCAGGTTTACCAGCATGGCAGCGCTCTGCTCCAGACGCCGAGAGCCCGGCGCAGTCAGTCCCGCCACCGGAAGCCGCAGTGAGGACACGGTCAGTGGCGTGCTGGTGCTCTGGTTGGGGAGGGGATAGAGGGATGTGTGGAGGAACTGAGGACGGATGACAGGGTGGAAGGGTTACAACACGCTGGCTGAACTGATGGAGATAATGACTCGCCAAAACTTTCCACCATCATCGTTATAATATTGACAAAACAGAGCGAGCTGAGGTCAAACTCAGAGCAATGCCAGCTATAAACACAGACAGCTGGAAGATGGACATCTTTTGACATTTACATGCAACAGCGTTCATAAAAAGGCTCATCAACTGTCCTGCTGGTTTTGTTTTTTTCAGAAATAAAAGAGACTGACTGTATTAGACAGGAGAGCGGAGACAGTACAGACAGGAAAGGACCTTGAGTCATGTAGAAGTACTATCCACAATCTTTGAGACAAACCGAAACATTTAATGAGATTCAGATCACTATCTGGACCCTACCTGTGTCAGCATGCTGGGCTGAATGTGCAGGGGTTGTGTGGATTGATTCTGGGACACTATGGGAACAGTGTTGTCCATTCTCACTGGATAACCAGCATGTTTGTTGGAGGTCTGCAGTCCTAGTGAATTAAACATGACAATTTTGTTATGGATACAATGCAGCCCTAACCAACAAACATTACTGGCATGCACAAGAGAAATACTGAGGGAAGGTTTCACTAAGAATAAATTGTATCATATTAGTATCATAGCATGCCTTATATACTTTATTACAATGCAAAGTCTTTTTTTATGCATTTTATTAAATGTGAATATTACCTAAAGCAGAAAAATGTTTTTTGCTTAAAAACGAACAAAAATCTGTTAATGAACTTGCAAGTATATAAAATATCAGTTTTCATTCCTTACCAGATTCACAAACAGTAAGCTTTCAATACTGATTTATAATTTAAGTGGTTGTGAACGATTTCGCAGGTAATGTCAGATTAATATATTAACTTTGTAAAGAGATGGTGAGATGAAACAGAGATGGTGGTAAAAAGGAAAGCTGTAACAAGTTTAAAATGCATTTGCTAAAAACTTCATAAACAATAAACAAAAATAAGTACATGAAGACCAGAGTTCAGTTTTGCGGTAAGCTTATAATTTAAGCGTTAAGCTTATAATAGTGATTTATAATTTGATCTGTTGGGTATGATTTTGCAAGAAATGTCAATCTGACATCATTTGACTTCAACCTACATAACAATAATGACATAAAGTAACCTGCAATTTTATGTTTTAAACAAAGATGTTGATCGATAACAGTTTTCATTTATGTAAACATACGATAAAGCTTATCGACAAAAGCGTTCTTAGTCTTACAGGCTAAAGAGGAAAGAAAGGTAGGGACAGGGTATAAAGGAAAGGATGTTTGGGTAAAAGGTGTACTAGCTCACCCTGTATGGTAGGAGGGCACACAATGAGGGTTTGCTGGAAGGGTTCAGACTGGGCACACAGTTGAGTAGGGCGAGTTTGTAATGGGACACTCTGCTGGGTCAAGCCTGGTATATTTATAGTGGCCTGCTGGTACAGACCGGGCTGGTAGTTCAATAAAGGAACGTTGCTGCTCAGAGACAAGGACTGACCACCTGTGGAGGCCATCTGGTGGTTATGAAATAAGTGTACAAAAAATATCATTGAGTGGTTAAATATACAGCATATACAGTACTGTATGCATACAGCAACGTGGTATTGCTTGTGCTATTCTATTGTTTAAATCCATTTAGTTAAAATTAGCATACTAAAATGAAGAAAATTATAGCATTACTTTCACTATAGATATATTTTAACATGTTTATACATTTTGTTTTTATTGTTATGAAAATTTGTCAAATATTTTTACCCTTGAGACCTTTTCATCATAGTTCATAGTTTGTCATGATTAAAGGGATAGTTCACCCAAAATCAAAAATAGTGTCATAATTTTTAAACCCTTATGTCATTCAAACCCTGTATATGATTCTTTCTTTTGTGGAACACAAAAAAAGATCATTTGGAAAATGCTGGTTACCGGCACCCATTGACTTCCATTGTACCTTGTGTCCATACTATGAAAGTGAATGGGTGCCGGTTACCAGCGTTTTGCAAAATATATTCTTCTGTGTTCTGCTGAAGCAAGAAAGTCATACAGGTTTAACATGACATGAATTTTTATTTGTGGGTAAACTATCCCTTTAATTTAGAATTCAACTATGAAATATTAAAGTGAATAGTGAAATAACCCAAGTGTTCATCCTGTGGAAAGGTGACAGTTAACAGGTTTAGAGGAAAAATAAACAAATCCTATTACCCAGAATGCATCTGTGCAGCAGTACACACCTGATTGTGTTGATTGAGCTGACTGCTGAAGGTGACTGTGAGGTTGGCGGCCGCGCTGGGGGTGTTATGGCTGGCGAACAGGTTCTTGTTGTTGTCGAAGACAGTACACCTGCGCTTACAGATCTCCATATTCTGGAAGCAGGATTTCACACTATACAGCGAGACACAGATGTTAAAATCATCAGAGGATTACAGACACTGTCACTATTGTAATGTGTAATTTTTGATCTGCAGATAATCTCAAGGCTTACTGTGAGCTGTGTGGGAAGTGAAGAAGGTGAGCCATTGTCACAAACGGGTGGTTGAGGGTCTTGGTGGGTGTGATCCTCTTGTCTGCATCTAGTGTTAGCATCTTCTTCAGCAGATCGATGAACTCTCTCCTATCAGCTTTCTCTGCCAGGATGTCTGTTCCCTCTAAATTAGTCATGTTGACCTGAAGTAAAACACAGCAAAATCATGACCTCTCATGGTTTTTGATGTCAATATCATGACATATAAATGACCCATTTTTGCACCTTTATTTTTATTCTATTTGAGTAAAATCCTGTTTTTCATGGTGTGGAAAAGACTTTCTTTTTAACATACAGTACCAGTCAAAAATTTACAAACACTTACTGCTGTTTTAACACATTTAGAAGAGTAGTAAACTCATCAAAACCATGAAATAACACAGCTTTAACTGTGGGAATGTTGTGACTAAAAGCATCCAAAATAAATGAACATTATTATAATAGATCATCTTTAAAAGTCGTCACCCTTTGTCAAGAATTTATAAAATCATACTTGTTGACATTTTATCATCCACTCATCCACACTTTTTACTTCATTATTTGCTCCTAAGTAATCCATTTCAAAAATATATTTTTGAATATATAACCTGCATCATGTCATCAAGGCAGTTGAAAATGTATTTGCGAGCCTCTTTGGACTTGATCCCAAACTCTGCCTCATGCTCGGAGGGAGTCTGAAACAGAAATACATCAGTGAGGATTTACTCATGAACTGATCATAAAACACACAGTGGTACTTAATGTGGATTGTACCTTGAGTCTCCAGAGAGGGTAGCTGGAGTCTGGACCTCTGTTAAAGAATCGGCTGGTTTTAGTGCCTGCGCTTAGCAGATACTCGGCTGGCAATCCTTGAGTCTGAGAAATGTACCGAATCTGATGCAAAAACAGAAATACACATTATATATTCAGAATATACACAGTGACTACTGGCTTTTTGTTTTCTAATTTAGGATTATTTTGTCATTGATGACTAGTGTATCAGGCAATATCTGGCACACCCTAGTGTAAGTTCCAAAATCTTCCGACAACCTTGTGAATTACATTTTTGGTTTATATCACATAAAGCAATGGCTGTTTTATTTCATTACAGATATTTCAGCAGAAGTTGTGTTGTTACTGACCTGATCATATTCGGAGGCTCCAGGATATAAAGGCCAGCCCAAAAACAGCTCAGCTATGACACAACCCAGTGACCACATGTCGATGGCTTCACAGAACGGCAGGCCGAGAATGATCTCTGGAGCTCTACACCACAACACACAGTAATAACACAGTAAAAACATAATAACATTTATGAGTGTTAAATCATAACTATAGTGCGAAAATAACAACTGGGCTAAAATGTGCAACCATGCATTTTGTAAAAAGCATAATAGAAATAACATTGAATTGAATTTAATCACCATTGCAGCTTTTTATATGAGAAGTAATGACAGCTATTGTATTAAAATATTTAACAGATTTGTAACAGTAAACTTAAAACAATGATTTATAATTTGAGCTTCTTAATCCACATAAAGTGTCCTGCAATTTTATGTTTCAAACAGAGATGCCAATAAGGAAACACCTACAGATCATTAAGAAATGCACATAACATTAACTCACCGGTAATATCTAGACTGCAGGTAGGTCGAGCACACAGCTTTAGAGACGTGACTGGCAGAACCGAAGTCAATGACTTTGACTCTGTATGGTTGTCTGATGGGATCCACCAGCATGATGTTCTCCGGCTTCAGATCGGCATGGATGAGACCCAAACTCTTCAGCTTCATCAGCGCCGTGGACACCTGCTGCAGGACCGGCCGGATACACTTGAGGAGCAGCGGGCTGAACTTACTGTGCTTCAGGAAGTCATAGAGGTTCTGTTCCAACATCTCAAACACCAGGCAGGTGTGGTTCTTATGCTGGAAGCACTCGTAGGAACGCACAAAGTTGAATTCATCTGCGTTCTCGGTGCTCAGACGGCTGAGGATGCTCACCTTGAGAAAAGAGTTTACTAAGTAGAATTAAGCATCATAATTGATGCCAAATTTGGAAAAAGACATCATGGGAATTCTTCATCAAACTAGTACTCACCTCTATTTGACCCTGACGGGCGTACGACGGGTGATTTTTGAGGATCTTAATGGCCACTATCTCATTAGTTCCCACGCTTCCAACATTTGGCGACCTGTCCGAATGTTCCGCGACCAAGAAACTCCAGAACCTCATAGCTGTTGGAGACAGAGCAGAGGATCTCGTGTTGCACCAGCTGGTAATCACCTTCACTGTGAGAGTTGCTGCTCTTGGTGGTGGACGCAGAATGAGCGATGGACTGAGCCGTAGCGTTGCCTCCGGGAACACGGTTAGGGAGCACAGGAGCCGAGAGCTCCTCCAAGATCTGCACGCTGTCACTGCTGTCCACCTCCTCGCTCTTGCGCTTCAGACTGCCGTGTTTTCGGTAGCCTTCACAAGCCTGAGAGGTGGAGCCAGCGTCTTTCCCGTGTCGACTCGACAGGGACGATGAGGAAGATGATGAGGAAGGCTCCGGGATGCTGCCTGAGCTGTCCGCCGCACGTACCACCGTCTGTTCCCGTGAACTTCCGGAAGGTGGAAAGACCACATTGGAGGAGTAATTGGAGTTGAATCCGGACGTAGAGGGGGAGGAGCCATTAGCCTGGCTTGGGCTCTGCTGGTAGCTCTCGTCTGATTGGCTGCTCACATTCCACACATGATTTTCCACCTTTAGTTTCTTGGAGCGGGAGAGGCCGCTGGAGGACACGGAGGGAGAGGAAAATGCTTGGAGATGTGAGGGCATGCCTGAAAAATACAAAATGAGAATGTAAAAATGTTATTAACTTACAGGGATAGTTTACACAAAAATTTAAATTCTGTCCACATTTTTTCACCCTCATGTCATTCAAAACCTGTATATGACTCTTTGATATTTTAAGAAATGTCTTTTTTGGTCAATACTGTGGTAGTCAATAAGGGTCAGAGCTCAAAAAGACCTTCACTGTTAGAAAAATGATCTGATAAAAGAGTAAAGACAATATACATAAGGACAATTCCAGCATTGTGGATGTCAAAACTTAAAATATAAATTCTCACAGAATGTATTAATTAACAATACACTGAACAATCTGTTTATATTTTACTAAAGCCCTGTTGTATCAGAAAAATATCAGTCTATACACAAGGTGTCTATTTAAAAAATTAAAATATACATGCATTATGGATGTGACAAAAAGTTTTTGAGAGGCAACATACTTTGTAGGTTTTCTGTCCATTAAAATACACAAAGCCAGAAGCAATAACACCGACAAATGAAGAAGAGATGACTCTGTCAGAAAACAGCCCTTTATCTATGAAAAATCATACTTTAAACATAAACAAATGCTTTTAACTTTGATAGAGACCTTACATGGCTATTTAAACCATCACATATTGACATCAGTACGGTAAAAAAAAACAATAAAAAATATTTATGGAATTACCCATAAATACATGCTTGACATTACTTCATTCTTGTTCAATAAGAAAACAAGAAACAAATGTCCGCTGTCATAGCAACACATCTAGGTAGGTTATCTCGTGTGGTTGCTATAGTAATGGCTGTAGCCAGGTATTTGGGAGGGGGTTGTCATAGCAACGCTTGCTAGTGGGTGATGAAATAATGACAAACTTCATTACCGAATTCTTGGATTTCTCATGTATGAGTCAAAGCACTAAAACAAGGTCGTTATTGTATATATTTAGCGTAGTATAATAATACTGTATATGATTTTTACAACAATGTGCAAGTAAAAAGTGAGGTCTTGCAAAAATCTAGCAAGTATCCAAACATCGTGACAGACCGCAGGCTGCAAAACAACAACCATTCCTCTTTATATGCATTTATTTTTATTTATGTGCAAGGTAACATTGCGTCAGATGAACTGATGTTTGTCACCCACCTGCTCTATGATAAAGTCCTCAGCTTAGCCTGACACTTTTTTCTCATCTTCTCTACGAGGCCTCATTGTTGCTCCTCGTCTTTGGAAACACACGACATTGTTCGAGTCGATGAGTTTTCAGAGGCCGATGAAAGCAGACATACCCCAACAAACAGTCAAGCCCATCGTTACACATTAATATTCTGCAAGGACATCGCACAGAAATACGATGGGGACCTGGAAAGGAATGTAGGACATCAAACTGGGCACCATTTCCGGCCTGCGAGCTCGAGCGCCGATTGGTGAGACGCGCGTCACGTGACGCATAAATCCCTGGATCAGACTTGTTTGGACTGTTGTTCCTGTTGCGAGTAATATAGCAAAATGTAGTTATATAACCACAGTTTTACTACAACTATCATGGTTAAACTATAGTAACCTTGTTTTTGGTTTTATTTGTAGTAAAACCAAATAGTTAATTTTCGTAAAATATGAGATGCTGGGTAAATCACAAATAAATGATAAATAAATAACATTGATTTATAAAATGTAACTGCATCAACCTTGATCACATGGCAATAAAAATAAACTTCTCTTCAAACTCTTAAACCCTTAAAAAAATTACAAACAAGCTTAAATTAATAATGACATTTTTTATAGAGAGAGTTTGCATCACACTTACAATATTACTGTATTGTAAGTGGTCAAGTAATGTACTGTTAAACACCAAGATAAAGCAAAATCACACATACGGCTTCTTTCTTTAACAGAATATTATTTATTCAAAATGTAAACACAACATGACTATCTCTGATTACACGCTCCTCTAAGGGAAAGAATATTGATCAACAGTGTTCATGAAGATACTGAAAAAAGCTCCTAGTATTTTTGACATTTGGAAATCGCAAAAAGATCAGACCATACCGGTATGATGACGGCATTCATTTACTCATGTCTGTGCCCATCCAGAAAGAGATGTTCTGCAGTGCATGTAGATCTCAGCAAACTTTGACTTTTCTTATTTGTGCAATTAAGTGATTTTGGAGGAAGTAACTCACTTGTCCTAACAAACACAACCTTTTACAGTACAACAGGAATCGGTAAGAATTGAACGAGCTCAAATGCATATTCTCCCGCCTATAAGAAGAATATATATTTCAATTGAGAATTATTGCATAAATCACAACCCTTGAAAATAACGAGAAGTGCTGTGTATCATGAAAGCCAGATAGTGCCGACAATCCTACGTATTGCACAAAAACATAAATTATAGTGTTACATGGCCTGAAAACGACTTTATATGCTTTTCTTCTAGCTGACAGTGACCCCTCGGACAGAAAGTTAATGTACACTTGAACGCCGCATCACAGACAAACAAATAATTCATTTCAAGCCATTTCTGTTCTGTCCTAACTGGTTGTTATGGATGTCATAGCACAAGCAAGCACAAATGCGTTTAAGAACAAATCTTCATAGGTAAAGCATTGCAATCGTGCCATTTTTATTAAATAAAATAGTTTGGGTTATCGGCCACATCAATAAATCCTGTGACATGTTAGAACAGTATTTTTTGGAATGGCTGTACTATAATATTTTTTCTTTTAATCTTCCACATAAAAACTGCTCAGCGTCCTATGCGCAGATTAAAAAATCTTACAGGTCAATGAGAAATATGAAAACACATCTAATGCTGATTCAACCGACGTGGCTTAAAATGCCTGTTCGGATTCAATTTGTGGTCACACAGGATTGGCTTTTTTAAGGAATAGGGTACGGTAAAAAATGTGTTTGAATTTCCTTACATATTAATAAAGCCATCATGTGATGGGACTTTGACTGGCTGTGTTATACGAGTTCTATATGATAGTCCCCACTAATGAGGAAATCACAAAGCTTTCAATTTAATAATGGGATTTCTTTTTATTTGGTTGTGAGAAAACCTTCTGAATTCCCGCTACCTATTTTGGTCGTAAGAACAGCTCCAGCCTCGTGTCCCTCTCGTCGTATTCTCTCAGTGGCCGATTCATTCCTGCGCGATGCTCCGCAGAACGTATTTGACTGTGTAGGCGAAGGCGGCGAAGCCCACGATGACGAACAAGTTAGCGAGCGCTCCACCCAGGAGTCCATGGTTACGATTGACCTGCTGTAGGTCGGGTGGTTGGGCCGCTCCCGGGGGCAGATGCCCATTCAGGGGGAGATGCCCATTTTGCGCATGGTGGGCTTCGCCATCGGGCACCACGTCAGGGAGAGGCAGAGCTTGAGAACGGGACCTGAGCTCTTCCTGCATACGCTGCTTCTGCTTGATTTCCTGTTTAAAATATTACATGCATCAGTTTAAGGGATCATGCCTGTAATGCATTTCTTGAAAGAGGTTTACCGTGTGTGTCTTGCACATCACTTACTTCAACAACATCTGGAAACAGTTCGCAAAAGACTTTGTCTTTGATGTTGAATGCCAGGCTCTGAGAGGCCAGCTGTCTTTTCTGTGGAAAGAAAAAAACAAAGAACAGATTCAATGTAATTGGTAATCAATACTAAAAATAAAAAGTAACAATGGTATCAAATTCACTTCAAATGTATCCAAAAGGAAATATTTGACAATTAAAACGAAAAATCTGAATTTTCTTTACTGTGAAGTCAGAGGTTTCAATACTGCCGAGGGTTGGGCCCTTTTCAACCATGAAGCTCAGGAGCCCGGTTAAGATGGTAGAGACGGACCACGCTGGGTTCCATGTGTCCGGGTGAAAATCTGTGATGGAAAGACATAACCTGAAAGAGAAAGTAAATAATCCAGTAAGTCAAACTGTATTATAATCGTTCTTCTGACTCTATTCAACACCCTTTTATTTACCTTGTGTTACATTTAAATCTTCCGTTGGGTGTGATCATGTATATGCTCGGAGGTTTGAAGGGGAATTCCCGTGGAAAAATGAGTTTGCCATGATAATATCCGCCTGCAAAAGTGACAAATGAGAACTAATGAAGCAGACATTGGACACAGATTAAGTGCAAGTAAAAGAAGGGGAAATCACCTTCATATGGCGTTTTCTCAGGACCACGTACTAGATAATGCCTGAAACGGAAACCAAATAATGAATGTTATTAACGTAAGATTGTATTATCTTCTAATCATTTTAACTCATTCCTTGTCCACATAAACATTCATTATATGGTAAAGAGACATGAACTACTGAGTTTAAAACATGAAGGTGACTAAATAATCAAATCGATTACAGATTAATACAAAGTATTGTGCAGGAAATTAACCTTACCATTCCAAAATGTTGGATGGGAGAGGTTCTGCGCAGATGTACGGGACCGGATCTTTCTTAATGCGCAGATAGTCCTGTTTTAACCTCTGTGTCGCTGTTGTAGGGGCCCTCTTATTTAAGTTGTTGCTCATCTGTGAAATCACATGCCACTCCTTATTATGCAATACAAACAAAACACATTTCCTATTTCTGTCTAATAAAGACAATAACGTAAAGAAAAACACATACAGGCAATTCCAGCGTTATGGATCTGACACTTTCAGTCAAAACATGAAATATAAATTCTCACAGAATGTATTTATTACCAATGTACTGAACCATTTGTTTACAGTATATCTTACTAGAGACGAGGTAACACACTTTGTAGGATTTCAGTCAATTTAAATGCACAAAGCAGAAGCAATAATACCCAACAAATGAAGAAGAGATGACTCTTTAAAGAACTTAAAACATATATTATTTTATTTAAATTTTCATGTGTTCATTTATGAGGAATATGGACTGTTATGGTAGTGACAATTCTGAAAACAGTATTTTACCTGACTATGAAAAATCATGCCTTAAACATAAACCATTTGAGAGAGACCTCATATGGGTATTTAAACCACAAAATATTGACATCTGAGCTGTCTGAGAGATTCAAAGAATTTGATAAAAACAATTTTATAATATCTGGCCAATGATTGTTGACATTAATACAATCATATTGTTTAGTGTTATTAAACAGACAGCTTGATACCTGTGTGGTTTACAAATTGACTGTATAGCACATTTTCACAATCTTTTCAATACGCAACTGTATGTGAGTGACAATACAACACAATGTTAAAACAGTCTTTTTTCTTACGGTTGCATTTGCTTAAATATTAATTATCAGCTCAATCGTGTCGTGCGTGACAGCATGTACTGTAATCAAATAAGACACCAACAGTGACATCCAGATGCAAATGTGGTTAAATGTATACAGTATAAGCGCACGGCGACACTGAAGAAGACACGTGACCTGTGTTTTAAAAACTAGTAAGCTGTTTATCTATATCATCATTTTAGGACATCATATGCTCGTTCCTAACCGCTTGTAACGAGTATATGATGATTCAAGTTGTTGTCAAGATAGGGAACTCAGCAGGCTTTGAGATATAGTCACATACACTGAACGGGTGGTTTTAACGGGTCGGTCTCACCTCTTTCAACGCCCTCCACGGGATCGACCAGGGTCCAGTTGGGGTGATACAGCAATATCCCTTCGTTTTATATCGAATACGCCCTTGAAAAACTTTCAAAAATAACAAAAATATAGCTCTTCGGCTAAGGTGAAATTGTCATCTATCCCCCATTCCAATATGGCCGCCACAACACCAGGAAGTGATGATGTAAAAGAGAAAATAAAAGCTCTGGGTTTCAAGCTTTTTAAAATAAAAGTCTACAAATGGGACGTCAAAATGAGTTTATTCAGTTTATATTAAAAGCTCAAATATTCTGATCTAATTACAATCTAATTTTATAGTATTTTTATGTAAAATGTCTTTTTAATAATACCATAAAATAAATGCATGAAAATGCAAGTAGCAGTCTGAATCTGATAGTTGTGTGGTAAATAAATAATATGTGGTTACAATTGCTTCATAGGAAATATAAAATAGATTAATATAAAGCAAAATGTTAATGTTAATTCAATATTTTGTCTTATTAAAACACAGATTTTTTAAAACACATATTTTATTTCACACACCATTTTTATGTTCACTCAACATTTTTTGCATTGTTACAAAATACCATTACATTAAGATATATTATCAATTCTAAAAAAGACAATGTACATTATCTGCATTTGAATTTGCAATGGTTTATATTTGTACAGATTATAAGAATAAAGCAAATATAGACTATACCAGCACAGTCAATACAGAATAGTACATTCATCATAACAGCAAAATGATAAAGATGAAAATCCTTAATAATCTTGATAATCAGAGCTGGATATGTTTTAATAATAAATGATATCAGAAGATAGTTTGTAACAGTATTGAGATGAAATGTAATAACATTCATGCATGACTTCACTATGTTTCATTTGTTTTTAATTGTCTTGTAACCATAAATCATAAACGTTTTCACATGAGCCCATTTCATAAGTGCTTGTTACTGTCTCATTTTGGCTACATTCATAAAGAAAACAAAACGCAAACTAAGGGGGGAAAGTCCAGCTGACCCCATAAACATTTCAATAAAATCATTACAAACATTGTATAAAATCCTTCACACAGACACAAAATGTCCATCCTGTTTATATAAGCTAGTCATAGTGTTTTCTGCTCCAGCTTGCTCATTCAGTCAAACTCTACATTAAAAAGAAAAAAAAAGTTTTATTTTCAAAGCAACAATGGCATTAATGTAACAGTACATGTGATTCATGGATGCTGAGCAGCTACCTGAAGGAATGACGGAAGTGAACACTCCTCCGTTTTAACTTCTCAGGATTGTGTGAGGCCATATGGGAGAACTCACGGAAAATATCCAGGTATGTGGTGTCACCTACAAAGCGATCAAACACAATTGTACAATATCACAGTTATGTGACTATCCATAATGCAGCCGTTATGTACTTTAAAATATTAAAAAGTGATTAATAAGATAGAAAGTGTACATAATTTATGCAAAGTGCCACTTGCTCTTCACTGAAATGGGCATAAATGGCAGAGCTCATGAAGCCCCCCGTCAACATGAACCCCAGTAGCACCTCCTCTTAGTCTCGTCTCAAAATAGTTGTACCATACAGGGTCTTTTGTACTGTCTAGGTGACCATGGCAACAACTGGAACTATGAAGTGAACAAAAGAGAGGGTTCGAACTCTATTCCAGAGTGTGTGAATTTCTCATGCTTGATTTACAATGAGGATACTGTCCCTGTCTGTCCAGAGAGGAAATACACACATAACTACTGTCTGCAGAAGAAGAAGGATTCTCGGTTAACATCAAGTAAAGCTCTTGGCAGTACAGAAATGCACTTTCTTTGAATTCTTTCAACATGTTTCTGTTTTTATAAAGTAAAGTATTAGTGTATTAATTTCTATGGACACTGGCAACATGCCACAGAGAGACTGTAACATTTATTTACTGTAACTGTCCTGTCCTGTATAAACATGATGACATGATAATGCAATTGATTGAATGTATTTTTTGTAATAAATATTAGATAATAAAATATATTTTATAAAGAAAAATTCTTCACACTACAATTAAAGAAAATAATGCAGCTGGTTGACTTTATATAAGTTATTTAATATTTAAAATAAATAATAATAAAATATTATTTTATTATTTTATATTATTTTAAAATAAATAATAAATTAAATAATAAAATATATTTTATAAATAAAAAATGATAGTCTGAAAGGTTTTACACTATAAGTAGTACTAGAAAATAAAATAAAAAGTTAGTATATCAAAGGAATTTTCAGTGGTGAATTCGAGAGTATAAGAGTAAGTTGAGTTAATTCAGATATATAGTGTTATATAACAGGGCACACTATTTAGAAGAGCACTAGACAGACAGCAAGGGAATGCAAGCACAAGGAGTTAGTAGTTGTCATATTTTTGTTTATTCTCAAGATTTGTTGTTTAAGAGGACAACAGATAACAGGGCAGAAAAGCAGAGCGAAAATAAAAAGCGTGCAGAAAAATGTTCAGACGTTTACAATATTCAGACATATTTTACACATCTCTGCATGATACTGAAA
Organism: Beaufortia kweichowensis; assembly: GCA_019155185.1. Classification (NCBI taxonomy): domain Eukaryota; kingdom Metazoa; phylum Chordata; class Actinopteri; order Cypriniformes; family Gastromyzontidae; genus Beaufortia; species Beaufortia kweichowensis. The sequence continues at coordinate 2,444,724 of CM032810.1, read as the reverse complement.
CTAAAAGTACAGAAAGTTAAACAGAATTTTAAAAGCAAGCATTAGAAGAGTTAAAGCATAACTACAGCCACAAGCTGGAAGATTTCTTAGTATACAATAAAAAAAACAATACTAATCGATTGATTTGTTAACTTGTATTAGTACAACAATGCTTTTGGTTTTTCCAACCAACTTTTATCACTTCAGGACAGTGATTCTGTATTCACAATATAAATGCAAATATACATGTAAAATATACAACCATATTACAGAAAGTGCTACAATTTCATTGGGCAGAGAGACTTAATGTTTCACCCCAAATGTTGTATTTAGGGCAAAACATCTTTAGTCTAGTCTGAGCACAAGCTACAGATATTGTGAATCTTCTCTTCACGAGGGCTATTTATGTGATTGCTTTGAGGAATAATGTCTGCAGTCTTTGGTTGGGATTTTGAGTTAGCCACAGTCAATTGTGAAAGCACAGGACAGCTAGTTCTCCACTCAATTTTAAGCCATTTATACAGTATATTATATCCCAATAATTAAAAAAGTTTTGTTTCTGCAAACAATGAAGGTTTTTTTTGCAGGGGTTTGGAGTTTAGTTAAGATCAATAAAATTCATAAAGTATATGAAGTTTTTCATATCGGTTTTGACAAACAATCGGTTTTGACAAATCATAAAAAAGCATGCAATATCATTGCACTTGCTCTGGACAGTTCTCCTAAAAGCATAAAAATCCTGTTTAACACGTTTTTTATACCATAATCCAAAAAAGCAAATTAAACTGACATTGATGTTACGAAAAAGTGCATAACAGTGGCATTTAAGTGAACCAATCACACTTTTGTTAGTAGGTTATTAGTTCTAAAAACATTGTATACATTTATACATATTATAATCACAGTTTTAAGATTCCACTTTCCCCAGATCTAGTCATTTGCAAAACCACAAGAGAGCCTAGTACCTGTTTAAACCACGTACAAAAAGTACAAAATAATGCCACTTTAACAATGCTCGGACAGATGGAGACACAGCTGCCTAACATATTGCTGAAACCACACAGGATTGTGGTTTGGATCAGATCTGTAAAAGCTACTCAAGTAAATAAAATCTGAGTCTGAATGATCAGATGCCGAACGCATCATCAGGGACAGACAAACTGAGACTATTACTGTGGCAATCTATGTACACAGTATATACTGGATAGTGAGCACAATGTGTAAATCTCATCAACCAGTTCAACCAAGTCCCCACCAACTTAGCCAAGGTGGTCTAACCCTAACCATCAATGGTCACTAAAAACCAACTTAGATAGATCATTTTAAACAAGCTACCATCAGAAGTTGGTTTTAGGTGAATTTCCAGCAAAGAAATCACCTTCAGCATGACACAGACTGACCCGTAAACAACACTTCACAAATAACACTGACAGGAAAGATGAAAATGTTTTAAAACTGGCTCTCTAGTACTCAGCGATGTTGAGACAGATAAACTCTTGTATGCATCTCTTATACTGCTGTTCTGTTGGACTGCTGCTAGAATATTGACCTGGCTGACCGAACGGACCCTCCGACTCCCGCATCTCCTCGTTCATCCGTGCCAGACGCAACCTGAGAGAGATCAAGTTTGAATCAAAATCTGATTTGCTTTTTAGAATGTAATATAAAGTGTATTGTTCATGCTGTAACTTACAGAGTAACTATGTCTGCGTTAGCGGCTTGCACGGCTATGCTCAGAGGGTCGTGCCCGTCCTCATCTCCATCATTCTGAGTCGCTCCTCGTTTCAGGAACAAACACACTTGGCTGGAAACACAAATCAGAAGTTCCACAAACATATTTTAGGTTAAACTTTAGTGTTAAGATGAAGTCAATTTTACGGTATGATGTCATCATTCACTCACCCAGTATGACCTAAATATGTAGCGTGATGAAGCGGACCTCTTCCTCGGAGATCTCTTTGGTTGACATCTGCGCCATTCTGCAGCAGGAACTCACAGGCAATCAGAGATCCCTGAACACCGACAGGAGAGGTTTAGGGGTTTACAACTCTATACAATATTAAAGTAACATAAAAGTGTGAACATTGTCGACTCACTCCAATCACAGCCTGAATGAGCGGGCTTTTCCCCTCGTTCTCCTCGTTCACAGAGTTGACGTCAGCCCCGTGTGCCAGCGCTTCAGCCATGACCGGCAGATTCCGGGCCTGACAGGCTTTATAGAGCAACGCTCCGGGATCAAGATCTCTCGAATCTTCCGGATCCGACGCCTCTGGCTCCAGTTCAGCTTCGTTACTCGAGTCTTCAGAAACCTCACACTCTGTACATCGCAAACAACATTTATTTGTCATAGATTCCTTCTCTTAGGTAAAACACACATGGTTTGCGGAAATGCAAATTTACATGAATGAATGTTGAAACTGAACATCATCATGCGCATTATGCAGTGCAAGACGGTGATTGGATTGAGACTCATGGGTCAGTGTTTACTCACCCTCTTCTGTGACGCTGTCCACCACAGACTCAAACACCAACACATCAGTGCTGCCGTCAGTACTGCCACCCAAGCCACTGTCACTGCTCAGACCTGCGGGACCAACACACGTCACACACAGAAACGTTATACTTGAGAGCGTCGTTTTCACACCGGAGCTTTGGGTCCAGATTAATTTGACATTTGGTTTAGAAAAAGCAATCAAACAAAAAATGTAAAATCAGCCTCATTTTATAAACAAGGTAAATATTTCGTCACGCTCCCTAAAAGAACTACAGAAAGCATCAGCAGACTTACTGCGAGGTCCTGAACCCGTGTCAAAATATGAGAAGAGTGAGTCCAGCTCATCCGGACAGAAGAGAGATTCTCGTCTGAATTGTCTTTCTAGAGCAGCGGCAGCTGAAAGTTAATGTGATGTGATGTTACAAAAGAATACTGTGCCACAATATACAATATATTCATATGCATTTGTTTCCCACACCATTTGAAAAATATTTCTAAAATGTTTTCAGCAATTCATGATACACAATTATGAATAAAGAATAAAAACATTACAATAAGGTTGTATTTGTTAACATCAGTAAATGCATTAGCCAACATGAACTTTTTTCAGCGTTTATTAATCTTTGTTAATGTTAGTTAACGCCTATACAATTCTTCATGTTAGTTCATTGTGCATTGACTACTGTTAACAGATTTTTAAAACGTGTTAGCAAATGCTGAAATGCTTTAAAAGTTTCGTTTATTGTTAGGTTTGGTAAACTTGTTACATGACACTCAAACAATACTGCGGTATAATCATAATGCTAATATCCAAAAAACAAACAAACATGGTATTACCATGGCACCATATCACAAACAACACGCATTCAATCTTACCTGAGGAGAGGGTCGCAGGAGAAGCGTTGCCCATCTCCGGTCTGTATTTCCTCTGGGTTTTGGGAACCGTGGTGGCGCTGTTGTGTCTCCTGCATTTCCTGGAGTTCCATCTGCGCTCTGATTTCCTCCCACCGTTGACCAAAACCTCCCCGGTCATCATTTTCTTCAAAAACTTCTTCTCCACGTACTTCGCCTTGATCCAGGCCTCTTTTTCTTGCCTAGACGATGACAAAATTGAGACATCTATTAAAAACACAACACTCAGAAGCAGAGGGCCGGTGTGTCTGTATGTCTCACCTGGAGCTGCCGGGTCCTGGTTTCTTCAGGCCCTGCTCTTCACAGCTGCCTTCATAGATGTGGTTTATGATACTGTTGCCTAGTTCGCACATGAGCTGCGTTAAAAACAGAAGAAGCGGGAATTATTCTTCAGGGTTTGTTTGCATGTGATGTGCTGTGTTTAAGAAAGATTGTGATAGTAAAGCAGACCTTTAGTAATTCTGGTTCCCATGAGTCGAGCGTGAGAGAACGGACCTTTGAGCAATGCACTCCCAAACTCCTGTAGAAAAAACCACTGGTGAGATCATGTTTTTTCATGATTTATATACTTCAAGAAATATTTTTTACACCAAACGTATAAGATGACTTCAAAATGTCTAGGTGTTGCTTTGAGGTTCTGAGTTCAATTGCGTTGCTTTATGGTTGCCAGGATGTTCCTAGTGGTTGCTAGGGTGTTTTGATTGTGCTCCCTAGATATGACTCAAGTCCCTTCTTTAATATAAATCTAAGATTTATTAATGCAAAGTTCTATCTGGCCCAAAAAAAATCCCACCACATCCATTTTACAAACAATTCAAGGAACACTGAATCTGTGGAGGGCTGACATCACTGAAGAGCACACATCAGCTTCCCACACGAGTGTAAATGTGCCTTCTGCTCACTAGATCACTGTGTTTCCAAGCAACCAAGTTAGAAGCACAGAAGAGTGTCTGAAGAAAAACCTCGCTTGAGTTTAGTGTAAGAGGTGTGCTGACAGAGATCACATGAATATTCAACAGATTACGAAAGCAGAGATGAGCTCGATTGCATAAGCAGTGATTATGTTAATGCCCAAAAGTCTGCAATGAAAAACAGTGATGTAATATTCATTTACTCATAAAGTTAACCTGTCTCTTTTTGACATCTCGTTTCTTCATTTCTTAAAGGGGTCATTTAATGGAAAACAAAATGCTTTTGGCTTCTTTCTATGCAAGCAGAAATACTCAAGAAATCATCACAGCTGTAAATGCTTTAAGAAAGCAAACCATATAGATATCTATGTATAAATGTACTGTACAATGTAGATAAAACTAAATTATTACTGTCTGTGAGAGAAATTTTGTGGTATATTATTAGTGCACCTTAAAGAAGAAAAACACGAGGTTAAGTAAATGACAACAAACTGTATATAAACTTAAGATCTATTTACATTTATATCTATTTATATCCAACCTTCTATATCTATATATCTATATCTATATAACTTTCTATATCTAACTTTATGTATCTATATATTTATATCTAATTCTCTATATTCATACCTATATCTATATTTTTATATCTAAATCTATATCTAACTTTCTCCATCTTTGTTTCTCTATGTATCTATATATATATTTTTCTATATCTATATATCTATATCTATCTATATATCTACCTATTTAGATATTCCTACCTATATCTATATCTAAATATCTCTATGTAGATCTATATCTACATATCTATATCTATATCATTTATATCTATATCTTAATAAATAAAACTAATAATAATTTATATATCACAACTTATATAATTACTAAATAAATTCCAAAATCCAAACTTTTCAATGATTGATTGAACACTTATCTCATAAATAGTTTATCACACTGAACCTAGTGTGTACTTTATTTTTCATTATTTTCTTACTAGAGAATTCCACATCTAGAGAAATCATTCACAATCCCATCATGCATTACCTGTGAATACCCGAACACTCGATGCAGAGCAGGACGCCCAGGTTGATGCTGGCCCAGCGTGGGTCAGTCTGACCACAGTCACAGCACTGCTGGTTTCCAGGCAGACAGAGGATTCGCTGCAGAATGCTTTCGCCCCGCCCACTGCGCTCTCTGGGCTCATTGGCTGAATCTATACTGCTGATGGAGGGGGAGGCGGTCCGGTCCAAACGCTGCGGACAGACCACGCAATCAAACATCATACATCTACTTGCCAATTGCCAATCAGCTGTAAGTGTATGACTGCGAGTACAAACCTCAATATAAAAATTGTCTGGACTCTCTCTGTAGGCTGAGGCGATGCTGGCTTGAACCGCCTGGATCCAGGCCTGTCGAAGTTTCTCAGATTCTGCTTGTAGCATACAGCTCCTACAACACAAACACAACAACAAGTTACACGGTTATAAAAATCAACATAAATCCATACAATCTACGCAATCATGTGCTAAAGATTTGACTCACTTGGTGGGTGACACCACTTCAAAACAAAACCTCCTCTCGATGTCCTCGCAGGGTTTGACAGAACACAGTCTCAGGTCCTCCACGACAACAGTCACTGAATCCTGAGGAATGGATCTCAAATAAGCTGGCTATACACTAATGTTGTCGCAGTAATTTAAGCAAACTCCCTGACCAAGCACTTCAGCAAGAACAAACAGAACCTCCCGTTAAGAGGAGGATTGTTTTTGTATTGATTTCTTCAAGATTGTGCTTTTGAAGATATGCTGTTTAGCTAAAATAAACTACTGTAGCCAATAGAGAAGTGACATCAGAGGTTATTGATTGTGAGCTGTTATCTGCTCAAGATTTCTGCTGATCAACATCACTGACACGACACTGCCTAGATTGACTCCTGACTTTAACTGCAGCAGGTCTGTGCTGAACATTTAAAGGGACAGTTCACCCAAAAATGTCCAAGTCAATAATTATTTAACTTTACTATGAACCACACATAAATCCATCATATGACTTGGAATAGTCTTGGAAATAAATTTGTATGAGTTTTTGTACTAGTTTTTTGGTGCTTTTTGTTACAGTCTCCATTCACTTTCATTGCATTGAAAATAAAGAGCAAATTGGAGATTAAATATCAAATATCTTTTGAGTCCCACAGCAAAATAAGTCACAGAATATCATCACGAAATTATAACAAATTCTTTAAAATCAGAATCTTCAAAATTCTAAAATTAAAATCAAATTATTCATTTTATGAAACATGTGAACAATTTCTTTAAGTACAGATTGGCTTTAAATCATATAGTTGTGTAGAAATTTACATAAAGCTGATTTGAACTTGCCTTTAGCTTCTTCTGATAAACCAGCTGACTGTTTTGGATGGAGAACCATCGTCTGAAAAAGATGCATTTGAAGGTTAGACAGATATTATTCCAAACGGACACTTAAACACTCACACAAAAGTAGTTCTATTGAATAATAAATTAAAATGTAATGATCGTCTAACCTGTTCCATGTTTTGAAGGCATTGCTGGCTCTTTTGAACAGGTAGCCCTCCATCACCAGTCCGTTAGGCGCATCAACATTGAACTCCAGCTTTGGGTCATCATATGCAAAATCCTGAATAACAAAAAAGCATGTCAGTTTTTTAACAAGCAAATCTGGCCTCAATGTTTGGCAACGTAAACAAATACCACAAAAGATACCACAAAACAATTTTTGTTTTATCTGCTCACTTTGAAACAGTCTATGATGTTTTAATATCAAACTGAGGATTGTAGATGCACAAATTCATGCAAAAACATTTTCAGACTCTGTGTATCAACACATATTCACACACAGTAGGAATGACTCATCCAACTCCTTCAGAAGTCCCACCAGACCACTTTGATGATGACGCAGGTTGGCGTGCGAGCTCCCGAGCGCGACCAACCAACGCGCTTTTCACACTTACCACTCACAAATACATCCCTCTCTGTGTTTCAAAGCATGCAGAGCAAAAGTGAGACTGATCTATTGAATCACATGACTGGACTGTCTCATGGGAGGTTCCTGTGGCAGATAACACCTCTTGCTCAGATCATTTATATTGATTATCTTTGAGTGGAGGAATGATACACTGTCAGGAACAGAGACGGCCCAGACCAACACTTTATCCATCACGTGGTTAATGGTATACCATTATAGACTCGTGTGAGACATCTAAAGCAGGGGTGGTGATTTCACAGATATTTTAAAGAAGTACTGCACTAAATAAGAAGTCTGTAAAACTGCAACCGCTAGAAGAAAGAGCAATCTTTAACATCTTAATAGTTTCTCATAGACATCTAGTTTTAACCTTCTAAAGAGGCTTCTAAGATTTTCTTTGATTCTTTTAAGAATGTTTAAAAAAATGTGCAAGGTCTGCAATCAAAAGTTTCTCATTAATCTCTTCCAAGACCAAATTCTTTTAAAACAAACTGGGAGCTTTTAAAGACCCATTTCTGAGCAAATAAAAGAAGGGTTTATCAGTATTAGGGAGTCAATCTCACAAACCAGATCATTGCACAACCCAATCAAACAACCTCAAAATCGTTTCATCAGATAATCTTCATGACACTGTCAAACATCTTCAAAGCGTTCTGACTTCTTTTCAAGTGAACCTCTCGAGACTAAAAGATAAACATCCTTCAACACGTTTGTGAAATGTTTCAGAAGAGAAAACAAATTTTAGTCAAGGTGTTCTTACAAAACAATGCGTCCTTGCATCTTAAACAAGATTGTATAACATCATTTGATGTTGCCTGATTAAATACTGACCGAGTTTTTTAATATAATGTAAGAACAAACATTTATTAGTGATCACATCACTAGATTAGATTAGATGATACAGAACATGTGTATCTTTAATCTGTTAATACTTTTATGAAATGAATTGACTGCAATAGAAGTTGGATGATTGAAAATACATTGAAAAAGAGACCAAAACATCACAGCCACTGAGAACACTGTAGTAACCACATAGGAACACACAAAAAACAACCACAGCAATGTCCTGGCAATGACCCACATCACTTTAGCATCATGGAAAGCATTCCTCAGTTTCTTCCATGTAAAAATCTAATCTTTTCTTCCCTTTACTAGTTGTGACAATACATCTATTTAAAGTCACTCATTTTAACCAAATCCACAGCAGGGTGACTGTGCAAACATTCATTCCTCGGTCCGTTCAGTTGTGTTTCCTTACAGCCAGAGACTAAATGCTTCAATCAAGATCTGAATAGAAGAGAAAAGCTCTCCCGGTCCCCGTCTCCTGCGTCCCATATTCCCACACACTCAATTACACATGAATATAATGTAGTTCCCACAGATTTCCATCTAGACGTACAGAGATTAAGAGAGAAATTTACCAATCACTAAAATACAAGTTTCAATACAAGTAAATCAGCCATTACGTATAATGTTTTATATAAAATGTTTTTGTAGTTCTGCATTACATTAGGTTGTGATAAAAGGTATACCTTGACTGCATTGTAAATCACTTTGGATAAAAGCATCTGCCAAATGCATAAATGTAAAATAAACACTAATTCACGTATATAATGTATATATTAAATTTTCAATTTAAAACATTTATAACTTTTGTACGGAGTCTATGTACACAAAGCTTAACTGCAAAACAAATCACTGAACAAATCAAACAATTACATTTCTTAATATTGCATTCAAATTTACAGAGAATAAATGCATCAAATAAACTATTGTTAAAGGAAAGAAACTATTTTAATCACTTCACCCTCACAGACCAGCATTACTTTCGATAAAACGCCACCTCGGTATAAACAACATTAATGTATCAACTCACCAAAGTGAAATCCAACCTGCCAAATATCTTCATCCTCAAACGTTTCATGTATTTTAAAATCATTGGATCCACCAGACACGGCCGCTCTTAACTAATGAATGTAAAGACGGACGCAGCGCGCAGTGATCGCGCAGAGAGTGAGTCACACAGTCCGCAGATCAAACTCATTAACATACAGCTGCCGTCCCACACGAGAACACTCATCCACTGACCAACAACAACATCTCCATCATCATCATAGAATGCTTGATTACAGATCGTTACTTAATGCACATTCAATTCATTCAAATTTGTTATAAAATTGTAATAATTTATTATTTGTATATTTTTCTGTCACCTGAGAAACATCACAAATGCAGTAATAAACTAAGCTTGATTTCATCTTACAGGTAAAATGCTTTGCTTATTAGCCTAAAGACTATTTAGAAATAAAAAATGAAAAATAATAATATTGCACATATTAAAAAAACATATCAATACATATCTGAAAATTGAAATACCTGCCAGCTGTGCAATGGAGAATCGTCTGTGCAGCGTCTCACAAACATCGTAAGACTGCAGAAGTCTACAGTCGCTATTTTGGGAACTAGTGATGACGTGCGTGTGCTTATAAAAGCCCTTCAACTGTCTGAACTACAAAGTCTATCAAACTTTAAAATATTCCACTGAAGGGAAAAAACAAGGAATTAAATATTAAACCTCGAATTCAGGACGTCTTATTCGTAGTAAAGCATTGTGAAGTCATGAGACCGTTCATGTTCTAGAACATAATGTTGCACATGAATCATCATTTTACATAACCACAACAGCTCATCTATTATGTATATTCTATACATGAAACCTACATTTAACTACAATGTGGGAATATATTGAATATTTATTTTACATGCTTAAATAAGCAAAATAATTTTAACATCATCTGGTTTATTTCTGTTTAGGATTTTACAGAGATTGACAGATTAACAAATAATTAATATATTTTATATACACCGCAAACCTTCTTTAAACATGAAGCTAGGATGGACTAAAATATAAAAAGCATGCAGATTCAGTCCTGCTGTATGCAGTTTTGTTTCTGCTAAGTTTAACTTTTTTTAGTGGTTCTTTTGGGTCATTGATGTGTTTTACTGATGTTCAAAGAGAGTTTCATCACAGGAGAGACACTTCATACAGAGCGGTTTCTTAAAATAACCAGCAGAGGTTTTATGGCAGACAAGAGGATATAAGCTCAGACAATTAAACAGAAACACAATGGCTATCTGTGGTTTTAAAAACACAACATTAAGATATTTTGCCTTTTGGACCTCACTAAAAAAAAAAATATCTTTCTAAAGTGGCTTTTTGTTTGGGGAGGGGCACCTTTCTGAAAGCCAAGCCACATGTGAGGTAAGTGTTTAAATTAAAACAACTTTATATAAAAATATAGAGCAACATCCGTACAATGTTTGATTGTTTAAATACATATTTTGTTTTAGCTGTATTTTTGTTTGTTGCCTCAGGGCAACATTACAGACCACTTTTGTTCACACAATATGGTGGAGAGATGTGCTTGGATGCATATTTAGAACCATATGGTGCATTTAAGTCCTCTTTGGAAACTCAAAAGTCAAAGAATGTCCATAATGTTTGCAATTGATGATTTTTATTATTATTATTATTATTAGTATTATTTGATTGAAAAATGGCAAAGGTAGATACTACTGCAAGCCTTACCAGTAAAACCAGTAGTAGTGTTTTTACTATCTACTTACAGGATACAATGGATAAAGAACATTTTATGGGCATGCTTGTGTAGTTATTCCTTCTTTGAGGACAGTGAACTTGAGGAAAGTGACAATGAGGAGAGTGAGCTTGAAGAGTCAGGAAGACTGGATCCCTGAATCAGGTAGACATTTGGAATTCAGGGTCAGTCAGCAGAGTAACATGTGTGATTTATTAAAATTATTTTATTTATGAATTTGCAATAACAAAAACAGGAATAACGGCAAGATTACTAACATTTTATTAAAAACACATATTTTGCTGAAATAACAATGATACTTGGAGTCTGAGGATGAAGAAGTGGCGAGGTTGAGGTTCCAGCCTACCTCGGGAAAAACACTCCACAATGCACACTTCCAGTGTGTACCCAGAATGGCAAGGTCTGCTTCAAGATCTGATGACATCATGTCCCCCCCTCCAGTACTTCAAGCTGTTTTTCTCTGAAGACATTCTGAAAGTTATGTAGAGCAGTCAAATATATATGCAATACAATGTGATCCAAACAAGCCGCTTAATCTCACTATAAATGAATTGGAACAGTTCCTGGGTATCGCGGTATATGTGTCATTGTTTGGTTTACCAGGTACTCGCATGTTTTGGAACAAAGCCTGCAGAGTGTCCCAAGTAGCTAACACCATGACACTGAATAGATGGGAGGCTATCAAAAAACACCTGCACTTCAGTAATAATGAAGAGAGACAGCTGCATAATGATGATCCACTCCACAAGATCCAACCACTGGTCACTCATCTAACCTCAAAACTGATGTCAATCCCAATGAGTGAGAAGCTGGCTGTTGATGAGCAAATGGTCCCATTCAAGGGAAGAAATAGATTGAAGCAATACCTGCCATCAAAACCAAAGAAATGGGGCTACAAGATACTCATCTTGGCTGGCTCTGATGGTGTCCCGCACAATTTAGAAATCTACACAGGGAGAGTTGTACAACCCCCTGAGCTACCAGATGTCGGAGCAAGTGGCAATGTTGTCCTCCGCCTTGCCCAGCCTATACCCAAGCAAAAGAACTACAAACTTTTCTTTGACAACTGGTTTACGAGTGTACCTCTTGTGCTTACACTGGCTCAGCAGGGAATTCACTGCATTGGTACTGTTCGTGGCAACAGACTACCAGGCATCAACTTGATGTGTGATGCTGAGTTGAAGAGAGCAGGACGTGGATCTTTTGTAGAGAAGATGGCCATGGTTGGAGAAACAATGTTGCACGTTGTAAAGTGGTATGATAATCAGCCAGTGACACTTCTCGAGTGATTACACTGGAGCCCACCCAGTCACTGAGGGTTGACAGGTGGGATCGCAAGTCAAAGATGATCACCAAAGTCCCCTGCCCTGCTGTGGTAAAAAGAATATAATAAGAATATGGGTGGGGTGGATCTGCTTGACTCACTGATTGCACTGTGCGGAACAAAATCAGATCAAAGAAGTGGTACCACCGGACAGTGGTTCCACTTAATGGATATGATCATTGTGACCACCTGGCCTGCTCTACAGAAGAGATTGTGAAGGTACTGGCATGCTTGAAAGAATGAACATATGAAGCTGTATACCTTCAAATCCTACATTGCTGAAGCTCTATGCAAAAGTGGAAAGAACCTTGATGCTAAAGAAAGGCCGTCCCTCTTCCACAATTGCTGGTGAATATGAGCAAAAGGAGAGAAAAAGGACCTGCTGCTCCAATTCCGATCTCTGATGTCGCCTGGATGCCCACAGCCCACTGGATAATTATGGCTGAAAAGAAAGGGAGATGCAAGGTACCAGGGTGCACAGGTACACCAAAAGCCAAGTGCCGGAAATGTGATGTCCACCTCTGTTTTACATCCACCAGCAATTGCTTTCTGAGGTTTCACACAGAATAGGAAACCTAAGTGTGCTTTGGCACACAAGTTGTTACTATAACCAATAACACACAAACATACCCGCACAGACACTTATTTGGATGTTGGTTTATGAAATGTAAGAAACGTTAATACACAAAATGTTGTAATTAGGGGCAGTTTGTTTATTTTATGTTTGTGATTGGTTGGAACAATTTGTTATTGTTGTTTGTTGAAATAAAACCTGTTCCAATACATATATTGTTTGTTTTCCTTATTCCACTTTTTAGAGAAAACCTTGGTGTTTTATTACCCTCATAGCACATTGTTGCCCTGAGGCAACAAACCAGTATCTGGTTCAGGGGTGGGGGGGAGACACTTTTTATGGTAGATATATTATCAGGGACCCCTAAGCTCCCAAAACATAGGGTGAAATATTTTTTTCCCAAAAAAATAAAAATTCATGCCATAGAGGGTTAAGACATTTTGGAAAATATCTTTTTAAAGTGGCTGTGAGGAAGTACAAATACATCTAGAGCTATAGTACAAAAAGCTACAGTCTAAGGTTTAGACACAATTGACAAAAATCTTAAGATGTTTGAAATTACTTTTGTAGATAAAAATACAATTGTGCCAACATATTAATTGCTTTAATTGGAAACTAACATTTTTTTTTTTCAAATTATTTTATTTATGAATTTGCAATAACAAAAAGGAAACTAACATTTTATTAAAAAATTTTTTGAAATAAATTACTTGGACGAAATAACGCATAAATAAGCAGTCGGCATAGATAGAAATTCCTTCAGTGCCGTTTAAAAAGCTTCCCTTTTTCTTAAGATCAACCAAATCCCAATCTCAGAAAGCATCTTACAAAACAAAGAACAACAACGCATAATGTCTCTTCCCTGAACCACAACAACAGAATGAAAAAATCCATTAAGAAAGAAACTAAATCTACTAAATAATAGCTGAGGAGTGAAGGATGATGGGACAGCCATCAGCTCTTACATAAGATGGACGTTTGTAGGACAAATAATCGCAGTAATTATATCATCAGTTACACAACACAACTCTATGATGTGCAAATCTACGATTTCAAAGCTGGTGAACTATTTGTATCAATCTAAAAGTGGAATAAAGTCACATAAAAACATTTCAACATCAATTTTTGTAGATGTTAAAAGGAAAACACTCACCTGTAGAAGAGTCTAAATCAGGAACCAGTCAGACAATGAGAAGCAGACAGAGACAAACATGAAAAAACATGAAGATTAGACATAATTCTGAAAGTCTGTTTAAAGACTGATTAACGTCCTATAATGCACATGTTCATTCCTACCCGCTGCTGAATCGTGGCGTGTTTATGCTCCATCTCTCGCTTCTCCATCGCTGAATCAATCACCAGTTGATCCAGCTGACAAAAGTAAAAACTCATTAGAAGTTTGTCATCTACATAAAATGTAACAATGATCTTCAGGTGTTTGTAATCTGTCCGGATTTGTTGTGGTACTACAGATTTAAATGCAACATTAAGCAACAAAGTATTGTGATCGATCAATTAAATAACTGGACAGAAAGTCAATTTGTTTTAAGATCTATTCATAACAAATGTTTGCCACTTAAATAATTTTAGTGCGATACATCAAAGTGTACAGAAGGTCGATTCTATTGATGCTTTAGAGTCGGTTCATTTCAAAATGACTCAGAAGGTCGATTCTATTGATGCTTTAGAGTCGGTTCATTTCAAAGTGACTCAGAAGGTCGATTCTATTGATGCTTTAGAGTCGGTTCATTTCAAAGTGACTCAGAAGGTCGATTCTATTGATGCTATAGAGTCAGTTCATTTCAAAGTGACTCAGAAGGTCGATTCTATTGATGCTTTAGAGTCGGTTCATTTCAAAGTGACTCAGAAGGTCGATTCTATTGATGCTATAGAGTCAGTTCATTTCAAAGTGACTCAGAAGGTCGATTCTATTGATGCTTTAGAGTCGGTTCATTTCAAAGTGACTCAGAAGGTCGATTCTATTGATGCTATAGAGTCAGTTCATTTCAAAATGACTCAGTGAACCAAACTGGCCACCAGCAAAAAAAATCCTTAGCACATGAACACTGCTGACCTCAGCCGCCAGTTTCTTCATGTAGGGGTCAATCTCATCCAGGAGGTTATAGCCCTGCTGATATAAGGTGTACTGGGCATGCATGAAAGACAACATCTGTAGATGACAGGAGAGATGTTAAGAGAGGTACAACTGATTTACAGTTATATTTACACAGAGCAAAAAAATACTCACAGCATCCAAGATCTCAAATTTCTTTTTAGCCTGAAGGACATTGATCTGGGAAGAAAAATTGTCATATTGTTTCAAACATACAGTAACAATGATTTGTTTACGCACTATCCCTAATCTCGAAGACTCTGTAGTAAAGACTTGCATGCGAATTAGGATGCAATGTACATTTTATCATTAGTCATGTCAAGTTTATTTCTATAATGCTTTTCACAACTTGCACTGTTTCAAAGCAGCTATACAGAAAAGTGTTACACATACAAATATGCTCACGAACACAAACATAAACAAACACACAGTAGCTGATTATAATTCATGCTCAGCTTTGCCCTCTAGTGTCATTACCAGACGCTGCTCATTATCTGTTTGGATTATTTATGTGTTAAGAGCAAAACAACACGTTCTGTCTGTACTCTACCTGCAGCACGTAGTCCAGGGCGAGATGTCTGAAGCATTTACGGGTGAAGTTAAGGGTGCAGGTGGCCTCCTCCACCTCGTGAGCTTTGTTTCGCGGCGCCTGGGCGTTCTTCACCTGCGCGATCTCGAGATCCTCTCTCACCTTGTCAAAGTGCTTCTTGGTGTCCTTAAATTTACGTACATCCCTGAAGGAAAACATACTTGTTAGGTGTTTAACACCTGCAGTTTCTGTATTACAAATCACATGAACCTGATGAATACTCTCTTTCTGAATCTTAATTGGTTTTACCCTATAAATCTTCCAGCAGAATTGATTAATAGATTAATAGCTGCTCTCAAGAATCCCATTAGCTTTCACATTAACATGCTTTAAATATTAAAGATCTTCATCATTAATAATCACCTTATAGGTCACACAATGATCACACCTCTTAGTGTGTGTGTGTTGTACGGATGTTTTGCAGAAGTAAAAATAAAACAGGTCACTTCCACATTTTTGACCTTTTCAAGGGAAATATTAGCAAGTCTAATTTTGCCATTATAATACATCCGCTTCTTATCAATGACCCCCACTGTTTAATGGATGAAATGAGGTCTGTCAGAACCTTTCATGAGTAAATTTCTACATTTGGCAGATGCTTTTATCCAAAGCGACACATTTATCATACAATATATTAGATCAATAATACTCACTCCTTCACAAAGTTGTGCAACTGCTGCTTTACAGATCTCTGAGCCTGATCAAACAGAATCTGAAACACAAAATAAAAACATTCCTCATCAATATTTTTGCATGCAATGAACCTCATCCATCACTAGATGGCGCATTTGTCTAATCAGAGGACATGAATCTGCATGACCTCCCAAAACACATCATCATTCTTACACGCCTCTGCCTCATTGAGATTCAGCCTCGGTCTGTGCACGAGGACGTTTGAACTGATTGTGTATGCCATGCTGCAGTAAAACTAGGTCACTCGGGCAGGGAGGGAGCGGATACGACAGTGAGAGTAGAGTGAGAGTGAGAGTGAGAGAGAGAGAGAGAGAGAGAGAGAGAGAGAGAGAGAGAGAGAGAGAGAGAGAGAGAGAGAGAGAGAGAGAGAGAGAGAGAGAGAGAGAGAACAAAGGAACGTGATGCAAAATCAGTAGGTCAACCTCATCCATCCTCAGACTTTAGCTCCGACTCACATGTGCAACAATGATACTATGATTCATAACTTTAGATCTAAAATCTCATTCAGCTTATAAAAAAAACATCACTAACGCTCCAGGTGAAAACATTTCAACTTAAACAGTTAAAGAAC
Organism: Beaufortia kweichowensis; assembly: GCA_019155185.1. Taxonomy (NCBI): domain Eukaryota; kingdom Metazoa; phylum Chordata; class Actinopteri; order Cypriniformes; family Gastromyzontidae; genus Beaufortia; species Beaufortia kweichowensis. The sequence continues at coordinate 2,427,941 of CM032810.1, read as the reverse complement.
TTCACACAGAACAGGGCGGTTTACGGCACCATTAACTCCGACAGGGCGATTTGTAATGGATGAAGGGTGATGTCTTTGTGCATCATGTCAGGGTTTATGGTCTCCTCTTCGGTTAAACAACAAAGACCCTGTTATAAACGGCAAAAATGACTTCTGTAATGGACCGCAGTGGCACATGAAGCGTCCAAGCGGCCCGCGAAGAAAGCAGCAGGTTCTGGGAAAGCGAGAAGCAACCGTCCACCCGTCTGTCGCAGCGGAGGCCGTCTCTGCTCTTTGGCAGATAGCGAGAGAAAACCTTTTCCCTGTGTGTGGTCTATGAACGGACATATTGTGGTTTAGTGTTTTGCCAAGTACTGAGCGAGGATTTAATCTTGGCTCCGCTTGAGATCACACACAGATGTACCGGCATAAAAAATGCATATTCTGAACATGTTTATTAAAGGGAAACAGACTATGTCTTGATGTTTTAATATAAAACAGGTCAACGTATGGTGTAGACTTACTTTAAGAGTCCAATATATTGAGTCAATGACCACAAAATATTACTACAAGAGAGGATCGACAAATCATAGTTAATGTATGATTCACTTCCCTTTAGCTTTTGTCTGCATTTCCAAATATGACCTTGTTTGACAAATTATTTAGTCTAACAAATACCTTCAAGTTCAGAAATTTGCACAATACATCTCATATTTTGATGGATTATTCAAACCTGAAGGAAAAATAAAAACAAATATTGTACAAATTTGTGACCCACAAGCGATTATATTTCTGCATGACTGCACACACACACCTGACCCCTGCCATAAACCTCATCTGTGATGTAACTTTTCATGCGGTGTTGCTGACCTTTGCACAGTCCGCCTATAACAACCCAAAGCAGGCTTTCTAAAAAAACACATCAAACACTCAGCAGGGAGTGGGGGTCAAATTTAGCATCTGGAAAATAACAGCTACTAGAAATAGTAGTGGTCACGTCACACCTCAATATGTGACATTTAGCCCTTAAAAAAAAAAAAAAAAGATTATTATTAAGATTATTAAGGTTATTAGTCAGTTGAGTCTTGTTTGGTTCTAAACGTTTTGTGTGTGAATGTTGTTAGCGGATGGCAGTCATTTGCATTGACGTAAACACACTATTGAGCTTCCTACAGTATTTAAGATATTCTACAAACTAATCATGACGGTCACAGCTGATCTCTCCCACTGTTTCCAGTCGCTCACACGATGAGAAGGAAATAAGAAAAACAAGACACGAACCATGTGGTAGTTGACGATCTCCTGTAAACTCTCCCCACACTTTTCCAGGCATTCCTATAAACACGGAGACAAACACACAACAATTACACCACAAACTCTAAACTGACACACAAAAGAATTATTATTTCCTACCTACAAATGAGACCTAAAACAACATTAAATTAAGTGAACTTACAATATGACCTCCTTAAGAAACACTAAAAGGTTTAAATGTTCATGATCCCGATCCCGATGATGTTTAAGATTATTGAGATGTTATGATTACAATTACACATTCTGTAATCGAATCTCATGTTTATTCTCGTTTAGTCATTGATGAATATTGTCTGTTTGACATTGAAAGAAGCCTGTGATAGGTCTCTGCTGAGCGTGGGACAGCTTTTGTCAACATAAAAATGTAATTGTGGCTCTAACTTGATGTTTTTACAGTGGAAAATGCAAATTGCAGAAGGATTTAATAAGAAACTCAACATTAGTCAGCTGGGTATAACAGAAGAGATGCCAAACAGACTCTTTATACCATTTACAGATGGCGGCAATGAGTCTAACCCTACTGGCAGAGAAAGAGAGAGAGAACCGGACTGGTTCTTTGACTAAATCCATGTCTAATCAGGGTCAAAAAGTGTCCGAGACGGCAGTAAAGACTTCATGTCAGACCCACCTATTATATTGTGATATTCCACATACACAACAAGTTAACAGCTCAACTTGTGTAGTCTTAATGGAGAATGATATATGGGAATGAATGACTCTTACGAGGCTGTTCTTCAAAAATGAATCAGACCAAAATGAGTCTTTAGCTCATGACATATCAATTTAAATCTGTCTAAATGATTCTTGAATTACTCACTGAACCACAAGTCAAAAATTTGATCATGTAATAAACTTGAAATGAACTGAGAACATCATGAAACATTACCGATATCATCTCATCCTTCTTGCACTGTTGAGAAAGCTCACGGATCCCGTTGATGAAGAGTTTGTTGGCAGAGACGTAAGCTTTGCCCGCTTCAATCATACCACCACACAGCTTGACCAGCTGAGAGAGAGAGAGAGAGAGAGAGAGAGAGAGAGAGAGAGAGAGAGAGAGAGAGAGAGAGAGAGAGAGAGAGAGAGAGAGAGAGAGAGAGAGAGAGAGAGAGAGAGAGAGAGAGAGAGAGAGAGAGAGAGAGAGAGAGAGAGAGAGAGAGAGAGAGAGAGATTTATAGATCATCAGCAGAAAACTTTAATACAACGTAATAAAATATTAATATATGCAATTAATTGATAAATCATTAATAAATCAGTATATTATGCAATTTGATGTAAACTTAATGAACACACAATTTCAAACTAAACGCATGCTTATTTGTGAAATATTATCTCATGAATGCACCAATGACCCGTTTCCACATCAAAACGTCCCACATTTGCACATCACAGAGCGTTAAAGCTTTCACATGTGACTGTGTGTTTGTTTATTTCTGATGTAACTGATGTTCAGATGGGCTCCATGTGTGAGTCAGTAAAATCCCACAGCGTTTAACTCGAACCAGAGCAAAAAAGACCAGTTTCTTCTTTTGTTTACTTCTCTATTTGATGTTCCTTTTAACCATGAGGTGATTTTTTCAATTATGTCCTGTAAACCTGTGAAAGAAAGTCCACACAATCTAGCATTTGTAAATATCAGATGGGAAAATCTTTGAATTTCCCACATTTTCCTATAAACCTATGAGTCAAAACTAACAGTTTCACACAGCTGCTGAACAGACACAAAGCAAATCACACACACAGAATTTTAACAGATCGACAACTACAAAATGGAAGACAAAAAGTCTAATTACCAGCGAACAAACTTGAAAAAGTAAGTGCACAGCTTTTCTCAACTTCTTTATCGACCTGTGCTAAATCATTGTCTGAAAGTGTTCTGTGGCTTTGTTTTCTTGCTACTAAAGAGTGTAAAAGCAGGAATTAAAACTGAAGGATCACATGAGCCTGGATCAAAACATCTGTGATGACATCACGATCAGCTGCTGTCATGTTGTGCTTGATCACATGAACAATCTATGGGTATGACCCATCACTAAATCAATAACAGAAAAGAGAATAATTTCATTTCTGATGATTGTCACGCTAACACAGTAATGTATAAAACAAATATTTACGACATGATGTCAAGTAAACAAACAAAAACTGTCTTTTTTACAGTAGCATTGCTCTAATAAAACTTTCCAACAGGAGTCTTACGCCGCTACATAATTTAACAAAAATAATATATATTAAAATAATATTTTCCCTTCCTGTCAGTCAAAGCGATGCAGATTTACAGCATTTAAACAGGATTACCATCACTATACTATTATCCACAAAACATCTCTAATCTTACACTGTGAGAAATCAAGTCGACGTATCCGAGGATGAGATTTCTTTTCTGTTGGATTAACACCAACATTTACTCTAGACAAATCCTCCGATCAATCCGTAAGCGTGGAACCATCTGACAGTGATGTTTGGTTACAGAGATCTTAAAGGGTATTAGACACGATTTTTAACCCACCATTAAGCTTTTATTTTCTCACGCCTGACTAAAGCGCCTTACCTTATCAAGCTTGGCTTCAATCTCCACCACTTCTGTCTCCACCTCGTCGATATTTGCCCTGGAACACAAAAGATGATGATGTGAGTTACATGAGCTCAGCATTTAACCCTGATCAATGACACAGAAATATATTTTGATCTTAAGCTACAAGAACACCCTCTTAAGTACATTTTATCAATCTCTGGGTTCATGGGAATCAACAGGGAATTTTAAACAGAAAATCCATCACGGTGCCTTTTTACAAAATCTGTCAGAACCGATTTATCAAGTACTATACAACTGTACAACTTCAGGCGGCTACAAATCACACAACAAAGTCACACAAACTCAGAGACACAGGCAGAGCTTTGTAAGCAGTGCTGCAGCTGTCCTCCAAACCAGCGGATCCATACAGGAGACGCATCAGGACAGCTGCAGCTCTCTCTCACCCACTACAATGTCAGTTCACTGCACATGACACACTCACGACGGATGCGCGCGTTGCCCCCAGGCAACGTGTTACCATAGCAACAGCTGTGGGGACCGGCCCCATGCACACAAACCCCAACTTATCTGCTGTGCTCTACCACCACGATCAATGAATCTTTCATTTTAAATGTCATTTGCATCGCTTGAATAAAAGCAAAAAAGCAATGCAACACCTGGATTAGAACATTTAAAAAAGAAAAACAAAGGTTCTAAAACGGTAAGAGAAGATATTATCAAGTATCAGACATCGTATCGTCCATCCATGATGTGTTTTGTGTGAAAAAAGCAATTGTGTGTGTATCTGTGTGCGTGCGCATGAGTGAACAAGATTATTGACCCTTACGCATTCGCCAGAAGGTACCCGCTGAAAGCCTCATCCGCAGGGAGCCCAACATAATGAGAAATAATCCAATGGACACTATCAAATGATCAAGATCTACTGTTAGTGGTTTCCACTGTTCTCTCTAATACACGTCACACTTTCATTTATTATTTAAATAATAACCTGCTTATTTATTTAAAAATAGCAATAATGTTAACCGCATGCATTAAGACTCCCCTTTTCTCCCGGCTCAATCACATTAGATCATTATGGTGGATGACATCATCGGTCTGAGTACTGATTGACTGATTGAGTGTTGTAGATCAGATCTTGGTGTGGATGAGTCATTCAGAGAGAGGACTGTGTGTGTGTGGTATTCTTAGGCGATATACTTCTGAGTGTCTGAAGCTTTTATATTCTCTGAAAGCAGATCTAAATTTTCCTGCTGTAGCCTCAAGCTATAGCATCGACTAAAAACAGAACAAAACAGAACAAAAAACACTTCAATATATTGGTTGGTTTATATATTCAAATGCATATTCAGTAATATCACAGTGTTTTATTTGCACCTTCTATGCAGATAATTTTCATAAACCGAACAGTTCTTAACAGAATTTCTTAACCGAACAGAATTAACAATATAATTCAACACATGCATTTAAAAATGCCGTAAGATTAGCCGTTTAACATATTTTTCTCTTGTTTCATTTCCAAGAAAGCATATAAAACATGTACATTTTTTAAATACATTTTAAAATAATTTGAACTATTTTGCTAACTTAAAGCATTATTGCATATCATATATTGCCTTATCTACAAAGATATTATTTTTCCTGCTCTGAACTGTAAAAGTTGAACATATTATAAACTCCCACAATGCAACACATCCCTCCAGACCCTGGATATGTTAGCACCTCAGGACGTCTGGAGATGTTTTGTGACATCATCATCTCTCCGGCGGGAAAAGATCAGGAAAAGTGGAGTACTGTGGTATTTTCTCACACATGATCCTCACAGGCGGGTTTGAGAGTCGCCGTTGGGAAATGGTTTGCACGCACAAGCCAGCTGGGTTCACTTCGCCCTGCCAGAACATTGCTAAACACAGATAACTCATCACATATCTGGACGCGGTGGTCTCGGCGAGGCTGTTCAAACTAAACTGCTGTCTGGTCTGGGATGAAGAGGGGTTGGGGCTTTCCTTTCCTCATGACACATTGTCACCGCTTGACTGAACGCTGACCCCAACAAAATTAACACGTCTAGCCCTGCAATTCTAATAGACGACTTCAATGATCTGGCCAGGGCATGACGTTGTGTTTGTGTGCTTTTTTGCATTTTTGTCTCATACACAAATACACACTTACGGAGAAAACCCGCTTGGTTAAATCAGTCTGTGGGTTTTTGGAGAGGTCTCGCTCTTGCAGAGAATAAAACCAGACTTGAATTACTAAACAAACACAGACACAGCGACTAATTTAGCTCAATTGTCTAACATCATTAGACATTTTTTTCTGTAGTTTTAAAGGATTATGTACATCCAGATCACTGCAGAATGGGTTTATTTTCTGCTAATGACTATTCGGCTCCTGTCCAAATAAATAAATGATCATGAAACACTGATATAAGTTCAAATTAATGCCTAATGTGAGGATGAAGAAAATGATGGCAAACACATGAAACTAGCACAGCTATGTAGTAAATGGTTATATATGAATAAAAACATACACTTGTCTCCTAATATTTGTAAGTCACTTTGGATAAAAGCCTTAGCTAAATGCCTAAATGTAAATGTAAATACATTTCATATAAATCAAACATTTTAGAGGTTATACAAAAATATCTAAATGAAGAATGCTGCATCTGACCAATCAGAATCAAGTATTTAAAGAGTTATGTAATGTGATTGAATGAACTTAAATTTAGTCTGTCAAAAGGTTAGGGTTAGGGTTGGGTTAGGGTTGCAGATGGTATACGGCAGCTGAGAATGACATACCGCTGCAGACAAGGTAGACACCCACAAACCCCCAAAAACACATCTCTAAGGTGTACTGTATAGAACTGAATTCCACATTAAATCAATCTTAAACTGGTTTGTCAGTAAGTTGGTTTCTTAGGTACACAATTTTTCTTGTTCTGTTTGGGTACAGGCAAGAATTTCTGCCTGTTTCCAATTAAATTTGTGGTATGTGCCAACACGAGGGAAAACAGCACTTAACAAGAGAACAACTTCACTGAAGACTAAACTACAAACCAAAACATTGAAAGCCTAAAAGTTACACAGAAACGACAAACGGAGAAAATAAATGAGATCGCAATGACATCAAACAGTCTCAATGTTTTCTCAGCCAATGTTCTTTTTTTGTGTGTTAATGAATTTCTGAATTGTCCAATAATCTTAACTTTCAACAAAGTGAATTTTGTAAACTTGTACACTAGCATACAGATGACTTCAAGACTAACTCACATGGGCTCAAAACCACAAATCTGCAATTTCCATTTCATTGCAGGAAGAGTCACAGATTATAGCTAATGAAATGAAGCGATTCAGCTCTTAAAAGGTCAACAGAAATGCCGGCTGGGACAGCCAGATCTCACACAGCTCTGAGCGTGTTGACGGAGCTGAACTGCCACCACTAGAGGAATGTCCTACTACCGCCCACCGCACCACAGGGTCACTTCCTGTCACCCAGACCACAGAGACAATGTCAACAAGATGTCTAGTAATAGCTGATAACTTCAAATGGTGAATAAGGTGAAACATGAACTATTAGCACTGTGGGACTGTAAAACATCTCATATATATTTTACTACTTTTTGTGGTCCTAAAGAGTCAAACATCCAGTGAGAAAGTCATTTTAATATACGCTTGATAATATCCTGGTTTTATCTTGATATGATCAGTGGAAATAAAGGAGGAAGGACACAAAAGAGTGAATCTGAGGGGCGCAAAATCATTTCCTTCCTGACGTCCTCAGCCATATCCAACATCTGCATGAGGAGATAAAGCCCCGACACGGATGAGATGAAATATTCAGCATAACAATTACATTCTACACCAATTTGACAGAAAAATAGATAAAGTAAGATGATTGCTTAAAAAGTCCAGCAGCTGAAACTGACGCAAGGGTGCACGTTTGCACACACGGCACAGTAAATCTGTGTGTGCATCAAATGAACTAGTGCAAAAATAAATCACAGAGCTGTATAAGTCAGTTTAGGTCTGGCACTGTTTAAAACATTGGATGCTATGCAAGTAATGCACTAAAACGGCCAATAACTGCAGACCGTCCATGCACCAACACAGCCAAAGATCCCATCATCCCAACGTGACCCTGTCCCTGCAGCCTGACCTCTGACCCCTGCAGGGAGAACAGCTGCCTCAGGCCTCCCAAATATCAGTCAGCAAATAAACAGAGACGTTCATGTCTTACCCCACACACACATATACACAGACAGAGAGCACTGGGGAGCGATGGGGAGGCTGGAAAGTTATATTACAATGGATAAATCCAGGAATGTGTCAAATGAATTTAAAGAGTGAATGTAAAACTGTGGCAGCTTACACAAAATAAAAATCTAAGTTTTGTCACTAATATTTTGGCAACTGACACAAATGATGATAAAAACACCCCATAAAGCAATCCCAGCAAACCGTTCATGCTAAAATAATTCACATTATTCTCATTAGTCTCTGATTAATAGAAAATTGACAATTAAAAATGTATCTTGAAAAGCTGCTTAACCTTCTGCTAATACTGACCAAATGACTGACAAACAGCTTTATCAGACTAAACAAAGTAAATTACAACACACCTCTGAAGCACCTTCAATGTATTCATACGTTTCAAACACACAAATAAACAAGAGAAAACCTATGTTTGTTTGATGCTAAACCCTGTGGCTCGCTTAATGCTGAGGCTTATGGGTAAATCCTCAGGGATTGAAGCCTAAGTAGAGAAAGGACAGGGTCATTGAATCACTGGCACAGGTCTCGTGGGGTTGAGAGGTGTGGACGCCAGCCGGCTTTTAAAGCACTGACCCGTGACATCCTTCCTGAACTGTACTACAATCTGGACAAACGAGCTAAAGAACTCATCTTCCTGTGTTTTTTGAAAAATCACACACTTTGGTACCACACACCATCAGCAACATCGGGATTACATAATGAAGGGATGTGACGGGATGAAGAGATATCAGCAGACTTACAAAGTTATGAAAACAGGAAGGTGGAAAGAACGGTCATGAGAAAAGAAAGTATTAAAGGGTTAATGTGAGGGCCATGTGTCAGGTATTGGTCACCTCGACTAACGCATCACAGTAATACTATAGTGCTATCTTAAAGCAACCTGCACATTTTTACAGGTTTTCATGGAAAGTGTATGTAATTCACAAAGCTGAGAGGTCTAAACATATCAATGAAAGGGATGCTTGGGTTTATACAGCACTCCAACACCTCTGTCTTTGCTGTTGGGAGGCAATTAAGCCCCCGTCCGTGCACAACAGATACTTCAGACAGGCCGTCATAAAGAGGAAGTGATGTCATTAACCCTTTCAGGTCAAGCATTTCATCCTCACACAATACTCTTATACATTCTGTTCCCACCAAAGATCTGAATGAACATTCCTGACCAAACAATTCTCAGACTACTCCATCCATTTTTTTCTTGAATATTTAAAAAAAATGCTAAAATGAAAGATGAACTTATTCACATAATGCACATGTTATTAATTGCAACCAAAATCACTTCATCATTCCGGCTTCCAAGAACGTAAACATGAATTTCCTTGGTTAAGGAAAAATTATTGTAACATTATCTATCTGGTTAACTGGTTAAATTCACACGAAATCATACCGACAACTTAAATTATGCAGTTAATCATTATTATAATCTTACAGTGAATCGGGTAAGACTGCTTTTCATCACAGTTAACCCATAAAGTTACAGATATACAACTGAAACATATTTCACGTTTTTACATCACCTCTTTGCAGTGCTTTATAAATGTTTATGCTTCTTTTAAATTTTTTGGCTGACCATCAGGAACGTGCAAAATACATGACAGCTAGACATAATACCAAATCAGGAATGCAGTAAATTATCAGACACAAACGCAGGTCCATAAGAGAAAAAGACGCAGAGCAGACTGTAAATATTCAGGATGTGAAGCGTCCTGGCCGCTCAAGATGGTTTATATTTTAGCTCAGGGTGGTCTGACGTGACGCCAGCATGCAAAAATGTCAATGGAGATATGAAGAGTCACACAGACACCGGGCCGACTGTGAGAATAAGACCTCACAATGTGCCATTGATGGAGCGAAAGAACGAGAGATTGTCACAACTCATCCGAGTCAATCAATGAAAGACAGAGAACGAGGACAGAAGAATTAAGCTGCACTTTCTGATCATGTGCTGAGAGGAAAATAGAAGAAACTCCTGATGTTCAAGCAATCTTGGCTTTGGTTGAAGATCTTGCATTCTTGTGGGCTGCACTTGTAGTTTGGACAGATCTGGAAAAACATACCAGACGCAGGGAGCTTTAGTTTCTGTAAGGGAGTTCTGTAAGGAAAAAACTATAAAGAAACTGTTAAAAATTGCTGAAATGTTCTTGGATTTGTTTAATTGTACAAACTGAGTACACATTTACTGACTTCTGGCCATTCCAGTTGACATCACTGGAAAGTTTGAAGCAGGATTTTTAAGAAGAGTATAAAAATGACGTCCATGATAAATACGTAAACCTATAGGGAGGTCAAAGGTCATGTCCATTTCTCCCCTCTTCTTCCAGCAGATGTTTCCTCAGACTTGTGTTCAACAATACGATGTTTACATCACTGTGTGTCATCATGTGGGTGCAGGACCAGGATGTTGATAAACGTTCCATATTATCTGAAGTAAACTGACAGAAGACTGTCACGACTGACAGGAAGCCAGTGTAGTTCTTTAACCCGTGATGTGAATGAAGTTTATCCTATTCATAATATTTATCAGAGATAATCTAAACTTACAGTTTAAAGACAATACAAAACAATCATGGTGGCCCACTAATATATATATATATATATATGCCACCATGATTGTTTTGTATTGTCTGTAAACTGTAAGTTTAGATTATCTCTGAATAATCATTTATATTTTATATTTAATTATTATTAATAAATTCTATTTTTAAAATATAAAATCTAACATGTTTTACATTTTTTATAATATCATATTTTCAAAATATCAAACATAGGCTGCAAAGACATTTATATCAATGATCAATTATAATACGTGCAAAAAAAAACAATATGTTACTGTTAGAACGGGAAGTGACAGAGCGGAATGAGAGCTCAGCTGTTTTGTGCTGATGGATGTGGTCTCTATATATTTAGTGCTCTTGGAAAGCCAGCAGGTCTTCAGGGACTCGAGCGTGTAGCAGTGTGCAAACAACAGGAAGTTCCTTCATGCCTCATTGAGTCCAAACGCAAACCGCAGGCTCTCCTGAGACACGCCAACGTCCACGTAACATTGACATAAAACCACAAATGAAGGAAAACCCAGTACAAGGCAGAATAATTATACTGACTTTACAACTCAGTAATCTGGACCAGTAAGCCATCGTCCAGACAGGACACCACAGCAACACCCTAACAACCACAAAGCAACGCCTTGGCAACCAACCAGAAAAAGGCAAACACCACATATTTTCTGCAAATAATGTAAAAAACCATCACACACACACATAAACACACCAACACATCCTGCTGACTTTGCTTAACCTCAGTAAAAATTCCAGTAGGCCGCTATCATCCATATGTGTTTCCTGTGGTACACAGGGACTGGACGGCGCAGGGCGAGCGGAACACCCCGAGTGTGCTGAGAAAGCGAGTGGGTTTGGTCCGATCAGAACCAGATGCCTGTATGACCTCCAGATGTGTGTCAGCAACGTCTCAGAATACAGAGCCGGAGACTGCAGAGCGTCATGATTCAATAACACACCTCTTCACCATGAGAGGAACTGAAAGGCACGAGACGCGGGCCGAGAGGGAAGAAATAAATCAAATAAAGAAGTCGGGTTAAAGTCATGTTCCCTTTCTGGACTTCCTCTTTACTGAACTGTAAATACTTTACTGTAGTAAAACACATCCATCTATTGTACTCTGTAGAGGGAGGATGTTCAAATTCAGGTCCACCTCTGATATCAAATACAGTAAAATTAATGATTTAATATTATGTAATGTAAAGACTGACCCAAATATACCCAAATAAAAATACACAAAGAAGGGTACAGTATGTCTCCATGTTAATATCCTCATCCATCAAACTATGAAATATAAAATAACCCTCTTATTCTGTTTACCCCATCACACGACTTTAAGACCTTGAGAACAAGGACAAAACCATAAGACAGAGCAAAGCACCTGCACTTACTGGGAGGAAATTGGATTTGGTCCAATTACGTTTTCCTCCCAGCATAAGTGCATTATGGGTAATTATATGAAGAAGAGAGCGTTATCTACTATGGACTCACTACACTGCATGTGAATACCTTAAATAGCATGCTACAGAAGTGCACTTCAAAGCCCAAAGACACTCATGGTATACAGTATATACTGCAAAGTATGCTGTAACAGATGGAAAAGCAATGTACTGTATAAAACCTTTGAATTATTTATCAAATCATAGCTGCCTGCTGAGCATCTTCTATGTGGGCGAGCACAAATGGACGACTAGCGGTGGGTGGATGACGTTAATCCTAATTCAGAATCATTATATCTACCTGTTAGTCACACTCAGGGATTTTAAATGGCTTTTTCTTGTGTTTTGTGGAGATGAAGGTTGTTTACTGGTACTTTAAGACACACTGTACATCTTTATGTTTAACAGGAAATGCTCGGAATTGAATGGAAGGCTTTGGTCACAGTCAGCATTCTTGTGGCTCTTCCTGTGGAGGCGTCATCTCAGGAGGTTTACATCATCTGTCAACAGGGAGGATTCCTGGGAAAATCTTTAAAAAAACGTCAGTGTTTTTTTATCTTTCGGTTTTGTTTATGCTGCATTCCACATTGAGTTTGTAACTGTTTATAATATGACTATGGGCCTTAAAGTTGACAATCCAATAACTGCCAAACTGAATGACTCAACCATCATCTCATTGTCTGTATATGTATTTACTGTAAAGCTTCTTCGCTTTCACAAGGTTGATTTCATATGAATTTGTATGATGTGAAACGTACAAAGCTGTGAGATTATTACAAAAAACAAGCATAAAGGTCCACACTAAACATGACCGCCATTGGGGCAAAAACAGCTCGTACAAAAACACAAATAACATCATACAAATTACACACCAATTTAAAGGTAAAAGTTACGAATTGCCATAACATTTTCTTTCTCTAATCTTTGAATATTGTTACAGTATCTGCCGTGCCAACTGTTAGAATAACTTTCACGTTCACTTGGTCAATGAACAAACGTCTAAACTGTAGACCAAAACTTTCTTGTATTCAAAAATGTTTGTGTGCATTTTAAGTTACATTAAGTTACATTACGGGAGTGGTTGTCTGAGCCCATAAATCTCAAAAGATCCTGTATTAACGTGCTATCGACAGTCACAGGAATCAACCTCGACTCTGGAAAGATGAAATCCCACAGACAGATGTGCATCCGCTGCGTGAACTGTGCAGAGATCTTCAAATCCTTCTCCTGTAAAGTGAGCGATTTACTCCTAACAGACAGAAATCGGAGAACTTGGTTATTCAAGATCAGACACATTACGTACGAAAAAAAACTTGAAAGAAACAGCAAAAACAATGTGATTTTCTTCAGCTCAGCCATGCGATGAACCACAGCAGTGTGACGGGGCCTGAACTCAACAAATTGACCCGTAACAAACCTTCATCATTACCCAAACAGAAGCAGAACTACTCAAGAAAGCAAAACTGAGTCAAGCAGCCATCATTAGATTTTATTTTACTTAACAAACCGTTAAGTAACAAACCGCACACTCTCTTCTCTCATGGTGGGCTCTTCCAGAACACTTTTTTATCTTGCAGACTGTTGCATAAAAGCAGATTTGGAAACGTTTTAAAATGCAAAGCCCTGATTCTTGGCTTTTGTTTGGCAGTGTGTGAATGAAGCAGCTATTCAGCTTTTGTAGACAGGAAGGACTGAACCCTGAACACAAAGCCTGTAATGACATCAGCCCTGCCTCATAAACTAAACCAGTCTAACAAGACGTCTTAAAGACCTCTGGCTAAGAGGACTTATTAATGCCGCTTGCAAGGGGACCGTTACATTACACATCATTGTTACTATTGCTCATACTAATCATTAGACCTTGCCAAATTCAGCTGTACATTATGATCTTAAATAAAACCTCAAATCAGGCAACTTATTCAGAGCAAATAATTTATTTCTTATTAAGAGGTGTGCTATTACTTTTAAAGTAATCTGACTACCTAGATGTAACCTGCACTTTCAACATGCATTAATCCTAATAGATGTTGTAAGTAGTTGCTAGGGTGTTGCTATGGTGTTCTGAGTGTTTTAGCACAGTTGCTAGAGCCAAAAACATTTAGCAGCTGAATTGAAATGAAAAGCTGAGGTGATTCCTGCCATCCACACACCTTGACTATGTGCAGGTGGGAATGTGGGCTAATCCGTGATTAGCCGAAGCTTTGAAACATCTGAGCTAATCCCTGCTGTTTTCACATTGAGGCCGTCGTCCCACAAGGGAGAAAAATCACTGACGCTGTTAACAAGACGAGGACATCTCTACAGCGACTTATTTAATATTGGGCCAATTAAATTAACAGTAGGCCTTCAGGGCAAGACTGGCTTGACTTTGGATAAAGCATCTGCCAAATGCATAAATGTAATGTAAATGTAGATACCCTTGACTATATTAGCATCATGCTAAGGCTTCATATACAACCTCCACTCCAGAAAAACAGCTTTAAAACATTCGCACAGCTTCAGGGTCCGCGGCTGTACAGCACCGAGGCATATAACCGAATTACGGGAGTGGTTGTCTGAGCCCATCTGTCTCGCCCAACGCACGGGTCTGTTGAGGTATGAAGACATCGGGCCCTGCTGGCACACATTCAGACCAGAAGGAGGTCGACATGAAGTAGAGCAGAAGAAATAAGAGCATGTTGCAGAAATCCCTTCAAGTCTTCAAGAACAACTTCAAAAACAAGCAAACCGTACCAAACGGCCTCTCAGAGGACACGTGTGATTTGGATGGACAACAAGACGAGACGAAGTATAAGACTGTTCAGTGCAGTTCAGAAGATCTCAAATGATGCATACAAATTATACTGATGCAAGAGTGACAGCAGTCTGCAGCTACAAAGCGACCAAAAGTCATTTATTTTTAAAGAGGATTGGTGATTTAAGGCGACAGAGATCATCGCTGATGCGACAAAGTTCAACACAGTTTAACTGCTCCACATTACAGTAAAATCATAAACCAAAACCACAATCCAACTAAAAGAACATGGAAAATGCCATGAAAACCTGCCTCTAAATTACCAAGTATCAAAATAATGATTTGATAATTTACTATTTATAGAACTTATTTATCAAATCATTATTTTAGGGACCTTGACATCGTTTCTAATTCTAGTCCAAGCTTTGGCAACAATTATTCAAGACATCAACAGTCTTAATCTGTTCAAAACAGCTCCCTGAAGGAACAGCAAACATGGCCACCGAGTGCACCGACTTCCCTCAAGCGACTTTGACATAAAACAGTTTAATTGTAAATAACAATATGCTGTAAAAAAGTCAGTGTTTCTTCAAAGAATAAATGACCCACTTAACAGCAGGAGAAAAGTCATGAAACAACAGCCTTAAGACAAGCACATGTCATCTGAGTGCTATAACTAAATAGTTCAGTTCACAAATGAGCTCTTAGATTCTGGTCTGGTTTGGTTCTAGATTCAAACTCTTCACATGATCATGAGTCAATAATAATAATAAGAGACGCCGCTATACATCTGGCAGCTGTTGATCTCCAATCATCTCCACCCAATCAATCCGTCCCGCTGAAAGAAGTCAGTGTGACAGAGATTTCATTAACAATGAGAACATTCTGCTGAAGATGACACATACATGAATCATACGCCATGGGTCACAGCAACAGAAATATAAATATATCCCTCAATATCTGCAGAAATCAACAGCACACTTATTCATAAGTAAAGCACAATTTAGTCAAAAACAGTCACAAGGAATGAGATTTTCAGGGACTTTAAAGCATTCTAGACATTAAAACCAAAAATGTATTACATCCATTTATAGACATTTATAGTTTATAGACATTTATAGCATAGTTTCTGCAAATACAAGAAAGCATCTTCAACAAACTGAAAATATGTAGTTCACCAAATATTCTATATCAGGTTCAGAAGAAAGAAATTATGTAAGAATTACATAACAGTCTTATTTTTTTATTGTTAAATACAGTCTTGTAGAGATGGTTTTAGTGGTCACGGATAAATATATGCTGCAGTTAGACATCTTCCTCGTTCAGGGTTAGAAGATGAAAGCAATAGTTTTTTAGCAAAACATTACATACAGAACTTGATCAAACCTTCAAGCTCAGCACACAAACAACCAGGCTGGTCTAAACTGAAACCTGAAATCAGGAGGTGAAATAAAATGAAACTTCTGGAAAGTATTTTACTGCTCACTTTGGGGGTTGCAAAGGAAGGTGACACAGCAGACTTTAGTTAAGAATGATGAATAATATTTGGTCAGGTGGCTACAATCTGCTTCACATTCCAAATGTTTCAGCACTTTAGTGAAGTTTTCAAAATGAGCACAATACAATAAAGAGAACACAAATCCGATTACCACCGATATAAAATGACATTAAACTGTTGATAAATTTGGAAAGATGGTTAATGGTCAAAGATGAAAATCTCAAATTATTGACCATGACAACATCAATCTATCACTATGCAAAATAATAGAAGATTAAAACTTTCACCATTATGGTCGAATAAGTACAAAAAATACTCTTTTCCTTATTACAGTCCAGAATGACTAAGATGACACAAAAATACATCACACAAAAGATACTTGTCTCTTCAGCGGCCTTGACTTCTCAAACACCATCCACAGTGCACTGGCACGAACATGATTTCTCCAGACTACAGAAATGAATAGTTGTGAATTGCAAAGGTTGTGTAGATGTGTGACTAATCAGCCTGTGAATCAACTATGCGGCAGTAACGCGCAGCATGCACCAACAAGTGAATGAGGTAGATTGTATTATATGTTTAAGAAAAAACTGAGAAGTTTGATCTTGACCTCTTGGGAACTTACATAACAGCTTTTACCTCCATAAAAGAGCCATTAGTGCAGTGATCGTGTCCCAAATGCTCAAAGTCAAACCAGGATAGCATCAGTTTTATGGCACTTAGAAGTGTTACAAGACTGTATAAATCAAATGCATGCTTTCTGCAAGACAACCTGAAGAGCTAGACAAAGCAATAACAGAACTAAACCAATAAAGGTTAGCTTTTGCATATTAGCAGGACAAATTAGCATAGACAAATTCTCCACCAAAAACACCATAGCAACACCCTGGCAACCACTCACAACAGCACAGCATCACAGATCTCCACACTCTATAAAAATGCTGGATTGTTTTATCCCAAGCTTGGGTCAGATACAGACATTTAGGTTAATTTAAAACATCTTTGGTTTGCACACATTTTACTCAACCATTGGTGGAAACAACCCAGCATTTTTTAGAGTAAATGTGAAAATCTAGTACCATCATAAACATCTGAAAGTTTCTCCAGATCCCTCAAGAAAGAGAACAGATCTGACTCCCAAAGCCAGATGGCATTTATTAAAGTCCTGCCTCCAAACCTGGAAGTCTTTGATTTGGAGCTGGGATTATATCTGCCGCTCTCACACACACTCACTCCTACACATTTACTAAAACACACGCTCACGCGGGGAGTAACTGGAGCTAATGGTGGGGATGTGAGAGTAAAAGGAATGCTGGTTTATTTGTGTAACCTCTGGTTCTCTGTGCTAACCACATGTGGGACATTCAGAATTCTTTCAATCCCATGTTTCACCATAAGGTTTAAACCATCTAAACTCCTTCCCTTCCGAACATATTGTCAAGAGAGTCATTGGACGGGAAGGAATTCTCAGACATTTCAAGTTACACGTCCTCACTGAGCTGTTAAGCTTCAGGTTGTGTTTTACCCTTTACATGCCAAGAAAAATGATCTGAGAAATAATTTCATAAGGAAACTGACTCGTTTTCAAAAGATTTCCCATGTCTCAAAATAGCTGCAAATACAATCTGGCTTTAATTTGTTTCACGAGGATGTGCAGTTCTTTTGCTTTGCATCCTGATTTCAATGAATGGGCTTTCTGAACTTCACATAACACTGAATTTTAGGACTAAAACGAATGACTTGCTTATATACTATATCCAGTATGTAAAGCTTTAAAAAAAAACATTATATTTGCTGCTCGTGGCTCAGAAATGACACGCTTTATTTTTCAAACAAAGAGACAGAAACATTTCTGACACTCCTATCAAAAAACAATGTGCATGATTCAGTAAGTGTCTGTGTCATCAAGGCCCAAAAAAAACTAAAAATCCCAGTAATAAACATTAACATATTAGCGCATTGGATGCGAGCCATGCCGAGTGAATCATGGAAAATCAATAAATCCTGGCCATTGGATTGTTTGCCAAACATTGTCCTCACACTTTCTGATTAGTCAGTTAGTGTTAACTGCTATGAAGCGAGTGAAAGGTCTTAAATTAACAGTGATTATACTATATAAACCCATTAAACCACCATGAATATAAAGATGATGAATAATACAACAGATCATTAGAGGTAAATCATAACCAGATTGGATAGCTGTCATGTGAATAGTTTAATCACATTTATGCAAGGACTAACAAAAACAAGCAGCCTTCATAATCTCTTATGATGATTAATGTTTCAGCACCACCTGATTACTAATGTAATGTCTGTTTGGACACGGGCAAGCAAGGAAACATCATTGACTCGAGAGACAAACTGCAGACAAAACTGCCATTTAACATTAAGAGGTTTTAATAAATGGATTATATGCCCAACTAGCCTGTGGTTAAAGGGATAGTTCACCCAAAAAATTACAATTATGTTGCTATCTTGAAAATGAGATTTAAACAAGATTTTAACTTAATATTACCCTGAATATCGTGCATGAGTCATGAAGACTTTCTATATTTGAGCCTTATGGAAAATGACCGCTCCAGTCCCCATCCACTTACATTATATGGAAAACAGCACCTAATAATTCTGCTCGAAACTTATTTTCTGCTCCCCAGAGAACCATTATATAACATCATACTTCAATAACACGTTTTGAGTTACATGATAATCAAAACAGATGATTTTTTTAATGGGTGACCTATCTCTTTAAATGCATTGATGCGTCTCAAGGACACATATTGGACATATCACACATATAATAATCGCTTTTGGGATTCGAACATCTAACCTTTTAGATGTCAGCACAGATTTTGACCACTACACCACACTGATATCTAACAGACAGAGCCTTATAATCAATAACACTGTCGTTTATTTCATGTAGCATTAATATAAAGACTAGCAAGAATCAGGTTTTTAATATCTTAATCTTGGAGACAACCTAAAATGGAGTTTACGATTATTTATAAACATAATTTTCTTCACTTTATTTATCAGCCGTTAGAGAAACAGGTTGATCGCGATGCATTCATTCATAAAACTACAAGAGTAACACACGATAACGAAGATTTGCAACAGGAAAGCTTCACAAAACTAAATAATACATACATAAGTAATCAACCAAAGTAAAAATCGCAAAATAAACCCTGCGATTGTAAACGGCGGTCGGTTCGGTTTTTAAATCGCGCATCTTACCGAAATCTGGGCGAGTCTTTGATGCAATCTTCAAAATCCACCGTCATCGTGGACGATTTTCTTTTACGATTAAAACTAAAATTTCATCGCCGTCAAGGAAAAAGAGGAAAATGTAAGAGATCCCACTGACTTGTACTTCTCCACGGCACACAGAGAGTGAGTGAGTACACTAATCTCAAACACTCGCTCCTAAAGCGGGAGTTAGGGATCATCTACAGTTTCACGTTTCTGGAAAAACGTGTAAATGTTAGGGATCAAAGACTACTGTCGAACGCATACTATGTAGTACATGAAAAACGTATTTGTTGCCACACAGTTATTTCGTGCATTTTAAATTCAGCAAGTGACATTTAATTATTATTAGTTTTTACCTTTTTGTGTAAAAACATCTTAGCTCTTGGCAGTCTGATCACAAAATGAGTTCAAACAGATTGCAGCTCATATTGTTGTGAGTAAATAAATATTAAATAAGAACCTTATACCAGTCCTTCCCAACCTTTTTTCTGCTATAGCACAGTTCTGATCAGAATAAGCACTAAAATATAATAAAGCTGCAATGATTTAATAAACAACATATTATATTAAAAACTGTACTCACAAATTCAAAACTCCAAAATGAAAAGGATATATTACTTATTTGTAGCAACACTGAAGTTCATTTATTTTGCTTGATTTTTCCAAAAATTTAATCATTTTTCACAGCACACCTGTCACAGCATAATAGTGTGCCACAGTACAGTGGTATTCTGTACATCTATTCCCAGGCTTGCAGATAAGAAATACTGTAGGTCATTGGTAGAGCTTTGTTTAACAATGCAGAGGTCATGGGTTTGATCCCAGAGATCAAAATGATATCTGTTAAATATTTATAGTTTGAATAAATCTGTCTAATGCATTAATGTAGGGGAATATTTTGTGATGATCCCTGTTAAATGTTAAAACTACACAACCCTTTGTCAGTCTTATATTTGCATGAAAGAGGTTAATGTAGTAGTGATTTGTTAAAGGTCATGTGCCTTTTTACATGTTATATAATAGAGATTTCTTCCTAAAAACCTTTTTACTTTATGTGATTATGCCTTGATCTGTACTTCTGCAAAATCTAATAATTCTTCAGTAATTAAATTGAGTTAAATTAAATTTATGTTAAGGGTGATAGTGAACAGAGCTCAGAAAATCTCCCTAGAAAGTACTTGTGCGCTATAGTTTTAAATCATGACTGTGTAGTCCATACGCACACACACTCAACTATAATTCATCCGTTTCATCCTCAAGAACGTTTAGACTATGAATTATCTGCTTTCCGCTCCTTCAGGAAACTGAACTGTAGCATGGACGAAATCTTTCAATGGTTGTTTTACCTTTGATGACAGCTTAACGTCTGAGAAATTCTCTTTTCTCCATCTTGTTAAATAATCTTAACTGTTCATATCAGGTCTTGGAAACAGAACCACTCTCACATAAAATGCCTGGAAAACAGCTGGAAAGATCAGCTTCCACCCAACCACCAGCATTACATTAACCACAACATTCATGAATGTGATTATATCAGTTCTGGGTAGATGATTTTGGCTTTACCCTATAGCTCTTATTGACTGTGACAGGTTGCTTTTTCATCCACGCTCTTTGAATTCAACTGGTTTTTGTGGTCAGATGATTTCTGAGAAACATAATAACTGGAATTACAATAATTTACATAAGTGAGCCTTTGGTAGCAAATGTGAATGACATGAGTCATAATTATCTTCTTACTTTTTTAGTTTATAACACTGAACATGTCCAAATGTGGCAAACATCACAGAAGCCACAGGAGATAGTAGCCTTAAATAACAATATTTGGCAGTTCACTATTACTTTTTAGTGCGCTATTTAAAGCACTGACACTTTACACAGCGGAAACATTACTTATAATTTTACCTATCATTAGGTTAAAAAAAGCATTTTCACTTTGAAGCTAATGAATATGTATCTTTACAAGAAACATTGCAACTGTGTTCTGACAGATAGTTCAATTTAAAATAGTACTGTGCCTTTTTATAGGCTTTCAATGCTGTGTCTCTAAATTTGGCAACACCCAGTTGATTTGTTAACATTTATATTTATTGGATGTTTTCTGTTTTGACCTATATTGAGTGACATTTGGACACACATGGCTGTTAACCTATACTGCATAAAAAGTATGTATAAAAGTATAAAAAGTATAGAGTATAAAAGTAAGTATAAAAAGTTTCTAAAAAGCTTTTTTTCTATTCTAATATCTCTACACAAACAACATATGGTCAAATTCACAGTTGTTAGAATTATTATTATTTGTAATATTATAATCAATATAAACTTCTGCCTTATTTCTGTAATCGACATGACTAAAGAGTAAAAACAACACAGCTTTTCTCCACTGACAGTACTGGAACAGGAATTGTTTGATTTGTAGCTTTTCTCACAGAGAAACCTGATGCTAAGAAGGATTTGCATTCCTGTGGTCCGTAATAAGTGCAACAACAAAGATGCAAACATCTGTGGCTATTTCCGGTTAAAACATTACCAGCTGTCACAGGCAACTTTACAGAACTGTTCTTCCTAAATACCATATCTTACATTAAACAATCTTAATTCTGATAGGTAAAGAGTTTTTTAGATTCTCTAGGAAGCTTATCGTTAAATTAAGACTGACCCATTTACAACATCAAAATACTTTTTTACAATTTTTTACAATTTTGCTCAAAAGTTAATTTATGACTGAAATTAACCTGTACTGTTGAAGTAGTTACAACATTTGGTTCTCCTTACCCCTTTAACAGAAAAAACATTCACAAAGACCAATAAGTTCCTTCATATTTAATAGTTATTGAATATAAGCTCTGTATTAATATCTCTATTGTTCATTGAAAATCACGTGGTTATTCATGGCTATAAGACCAGCGTTATATATATCAAAACATCAATTGTTCTAATGGCGTTTTTATGGCAAGTACCAAATTCAAGCATTTCAAAAACCTGCATTTCCTATTTGAAGCCAAAAACAGAGAGCATTATTAATTCACAGGAAATGGGACAGCCTGGGGAGGGATTCATGCCGATTTTACTCCAGGCCTTCATACAATGCTATTGAATTTATTTGCATACATCATCAGAACAATGCAACCGTAGATCCAATTTATTTACTATATTGATTTTTCCAGTTAAAATTTGTATTTATTAACATTTCCTATCAGTAAAACTTTTGCTCAAAAACTTTTTTTGACACAGTGTTTTCATTGTTGTGACACTGGGCTGAGTGAAACTTCATGTTCTGCCCCAGGACGCCGGCAGTGATGGAATCAGTTCCTGTCAGATCATGAGAACATCATGTGTCTGTATCTCTGTAACCTCTCTCTGCGCTCACATGTGAAGTCTTCTTCACTCTGGTGTGGGCGATGAAATGAAATATTTTCAAATCCAGCAAGACTTCTTGTTCTCCTGATGTTCTTCCCCCCAGAGCTTTCTTCCAAACTTTCACAGATCAAAGCTCATTCTTTCCTTTTTAGTGGCTGTTGAGTCAGCAGTCTAAATTAGAAATGAGGGGGGAGAGGGAGAGAGAGAGAGAGAGAGAGAGAGAGAGAGAGAGAGAGAGAGAGAGAGAGAGAGAGAGAGAGAGAGAGAGAGAGAGAGAGAGAGAGAGAGAGAGAGAGAGAGAGAGAGAGAGAGAGCAACAGATGTATTTACAGAAAATCTTTTATCTTTGCATTTAAAGTTGTACCACAATTTTGTGTTTGCCCTAAAAGTTCTTTTTTTTTCCTCTAAGTTTTTA
This sequence comes from Beaufortia kweichowensis, assembly GCA_019155185.1. Lineage (NCBI taxonomy): Eukaryota > Metazoa > Chordata > Actinopteri > Cypriniformes > Gastromyzontidae > Beaufortia > Beaufortia kweichowensis. Next base: position 2,404,600 of record CM032810.1, on the reverse strand, counting down.
CCTTTTTTTCTCTGTGATACTCCTCAAAATAACACAAAGGTCACAGATTTTTCATCCACCTGTTCATGTTTTATATTCTGGCTGTTCTTTTCTCTCTTGTTCTGGACACATGTGCTGCTGTCGTCTGGATTGGTGGATTTGTTGGAAAGATGCAAGTCTCATGGAGAATGACCTACTTTTGATCCCAGTGCTTCTCAGCGCTCTCTCTCTCTCTCTCTCTCTCTCTCTCTCTCTCTCTCTCTCTCTCTCTCTCTCTCTCTCTCTCTCTCTCTCTCTCTCTCTCTCTCTCTCTCTCTCTCTCTCTCTCTCTCTCTCTCTCTCTCTCTCTCTCTCTCTCTCTCTCTCTCTCTCTCTCTCTCTCTCTCTCTCTCTCTCTCTCTCTCTCTCTCTCTCTCTCTCTCTCTCTTCACTGCTGACTCAATTTATATTTATATTTATATATCTATATATTTATAATTTAGTATCTGTCGGCACAGGACCGAGTGCCAAACACCCTCCAAAAGCCCCAGTGTGTGAACATTCTTTCTTAAGCTACGGAACATTTTTACCAGTCTTTAGCTCTGATAAAATACATTTAGGAGTGTAGTCAGACTAGAAATCTAGAAGACAATGACAGACCAAAATAATTTTGCAGCTTTTCTTTCTATAGCTCAAATGGTAAGAGCGCCAATGTCATGGCTTCGACCCCAGGGATTGCACATGCTCATAAATAAATGTATAGTATAATGCAGCGTAAGTTTGGATAAAAGCGTCTTCCAAATAAATAAATGTATCTAATAAATGTAAAACATATCTAGAGACAACATAGTCAAATCTGCTACATATATTTAAACAAACAGAATCGAAGAGGGATGAGAGCTCATCTGTGCACAAATAAAGTGTCCTAAAATTAGAATTCTACTGTCAGAATAAAGATTAAACAGATCAAAGAGGTGTTTGGGTCACATTTAGCACACTTGAAGTGTGGCTATCTGTTGTTGTAATGCTATGAAAGATTTATGGGAACAGATCAGAGTGTTCGAAGCTTTCTCTCTTCTGCTATCTGTTTGCTTTGAAAGGTTTGTAGCAGTTACATCCATCTGAGACCAGGCAAACACAGAGCCGTCCTACATTATATAACTCTGATGTCAGATAGGAAAGGTCAGGCAGAATATTTAAATACAGGTAAACCACTGGGTCATTTGAATCCCTTTTCCATGAAATCGATGAGGTAAACTCCACTTTACATAGACAGCACATTCACATCGTGTGTGCAGGTCGATCTAGCACAATGTTTAAAGAACATACAAGGTGTTTAAAATATAAACAGTAATGTGTTTAAATGGATCCTTACTGTATTTTTCACCTAGATTACAATAAACAACTCCATTCAGTGTTCTGCTGACATTATTCAGGTAGTCTGAGACATCATGTATGGGTCAAGACGTTACAGAAGGTAACTTGACTAATAAAATCCTCTCTCTTGATCAATTCACATTGGCTGTAAACATGTTGCTTACCTTAAAGATGAGTTTTTTGCACCATCTAGTGTCCACACGGAGAATTCAACATCTAATGTTGTATTACTGAATGATGGGGGACTGAAACCTCTTTTGAGGTTTAGACAGTTTTAGGTCAGCTGACTGTGAGAGGAACAAAAACACAAAAGCAAAACCACAGTTCAGGTCTAAACAACCAGTCAGTGTCAAATGTTCATCTATATCTAGATCTATTCATTTTACACATTCACGATAAGGCAATTCACTATATAAAATATGAACTCCGGTCCTAATGTATTTGTCAGTGATTTGGACACATTGACCACACTTATAACTATACAGTTTATGTTAACACTTCACAATAAGGTATTGTATTTGTTAACATTAGTAAATGCATCAGTTAACATAAACTAACATTATTCATTTTATTTATTAATAGCATAAATATAATTTTTCATGTTAGTTCATTGTGCATTAACTAATGTAAACAAATACAAAGGTGTTACCACTATATAAATGCCATTACATTAGAAAATATGTAACCAAGCAGCATTTAAAAATAGCACAAGGTTTTAAAATGCAAAAGAGCAAGGTTATATAAAATAAACACAAAACATTTCGACTCTTTCTGGTTGTAATAGTAAATCACGTCCTCTCATCTTGACATGATGAACTCCACCTGTGCTTAATCTGCCATGACACCTGTGTGAAACTCAAGAGAAACTGATCTTCAGACCAGTTGTTATGCAGGAAAAGTTCTCAGAAGTGTTAGTTCTAAAACGGATCATATTGCTATTGATATTTTGCGAATGCAATGAAATTCACAATGTTTCAAGTATGGCATACATGTATTTAAAGGCCACTTTATTTAGCCCAGAATTAACTTAAAGTTCTTACTTTCATAACTGCATGTGGAACATAATGCACAATTTTCACACGCTAAAATGTAATGCATGTCCCTCAGGTTACCCGCAAATGATCTGGGGGAGGCTGCACTTTCAATGTTTCCTGTTCTGACGCTTCATAACACAGTTCACAAACCACAGCGCTCAGAATAAGTTTCCACCTCTGACAGAAGAACACAACAAGCTTTCCAAAGACACACTTTTGCTTTTGTTCTCTTCTTAGGGTTCGAGGACAGTGAAATTAAAACCCTGTAAGTACATATGTTTAAAACATAATTTTTTATATGATGAGCAATAAATGTATGTGTGGTAACATTCATCTTTCACAGCAGATTTGACTGGCACACTTTCACGTCTTCCTAATGGGAAACTGTCAAAGAAAAACAGATTTGTAAGCAAAATAATTGAACGTTCATCGTTGCAGATGCAATGTTTTCATTTTATGTCTTAGACTTGAAATCAAGGTTTGAAAGTACAAGGTCATAAGGTGTCTCTAGCAAAGAACATGGATCCATCTTCAACAACCTCCAACACGTCTTTCCACAACAGACAGGATTTGGATTTCCAGTGTTATCTCTTCACACCAGTGTACATACTGGTATTGATTTTTGGACTGATGGGAAATGTGGGAGCTTTGTACTACTTCACATGTAAAACAAAACAAGGGTCTCCTTCCAACGTGTACATCATTAACCTGGCCGTGGCCGACATGATCTTCTTGTGCACCTTGCCGTTTCGAATCCACTACCATCTGAACGACAGCTACTGGGTGTTTGGAGACGCCATGTGCCGCATCACCGGCACCCTTTACTTCGCCAACATCTACATCAGCATCACCTTCATGACCTGCATCTGTGTGGACCGCTACATCGCCACTTTGCATCCTCATACCTACTTGCAGCTTCGCCAAACACGTCTCACCGCAAAGGTGAGCGCTGCTGTTTGGTTGATCTCTGGAGCGGTCATGTTGGCATTCATGTTAACAGTGAAGCCTGATAAGACAAATCAGAAGAGATGCTTTGAGAAATTTACTTCAGAAGAGTGGACCAACAATTTGGCACTGTACAGCACATCCAGTCTCATTTTCGGATCTCTCCTTCCATCTGTGATCATCCTGGTGTGTTACCCCATCGTTGCACGCCGGATTGCCCGAATTAACAACTCCACCTCCCGGGTGGCACGGAGGATCATCTATGCAATCCTGGCCATCACGGTTTTCTGTTTCCTTCCTTATCATATAGTACATCTAGTGTACTTACTGTCACGTACAGGACTTATCACCAATGAGGTCTGGATCGCCCGCAGGGTCACCATGGCTCTGGTCAGTCTCAATAGCCTGCTGGACCCGGTGCTGTATTACTTTGCTACCGGCCACTACAAGTGCAGTCTGAAGAGATTGAGGTTTAAGAATAAAAGGGGAGTGTATTCAATTTCACATGATCTTTAAGTTACTGTTGTGGATTGATCAAAAGCACATCCAAATCTTGGCAGTTACATCCTCTAAAAAAAAAAACAAATACTTTTTATTTTAAAATTGTGTAAATTTAGATGAATGAATAAAAGGTTTTCAATGTAATGTTATGATGGTCCAGCTGTAAGGTTTATAGGCTAATCTTACCGAGAGCAAACATGACTAACCCTAATTTGTAATAAACAAATAAAAATATATGATATTAAAAACCTTTTAGATAACATATTTGACATATATAATGTATGTGCTGAATGTATAGTTTTAGATTCATGTTTCATTTTAAATGTAAAAAGCACATTAAATACAAATGTTCCACATGAAAAACTGTAATAAAATTCCCAGATACTGTAGTGTTTTAAAACTTACTACAGTAATTATCATACTCTAGTAAAAGTAACAGAATATTATAGTATTTGTACTGTACTACAGTATACTGCTTCTTACTATAGTATACTAGTATTTTATGTATGTTATATGTCAAGACTTCACACACCTGTATTTTGTTTCAAGTGCCATTTTTTATAAAATGTTGTTAAACTATTTTGAGCTCTTTTATGCAAAAACTAAAAATAAACACAATTTTCACAATCAGTCAGCTTGATCAATTCTTTGTTTTATAAAATCTTTATTGTTTTTTAACAAAAGGCAAGTTACATAAATCAGAGTCACGAAGGCAAACCCTTCTTCAACAGTGTCGACAAAAAACTGCCCAATTCTTCATCCTGAGAAAGACAAATAAACATTTTAAAACACAATATAGAACAAGACAGGAACAGGTAAAGGTCAGTTTCAAAATATAACGCTATTCTTCTGATTTATAACCTTAAAAAAACACTAATGTATTAACACCAGCATTTTTATCATAAAAAATAATGTATAAAATAAAACAGAAGATATGTTATTTACTGGAACATCGTCATGTGTGACACTTATGATATGTGTGAAATGTCTGTTTGGAAACATTAAGAAAATTCCATGTAGGCTGCAAAAATGCTGTAAATGCCACTACACTGTCTCAGACCACAGAAAATAAACCATTTTCCTATGTACATACAGTAAATATTTTCAATATATTTTCAACAAAAATGTTATTTATATACAGTATAACATACTGTGAGGTAACTAAGCCCAGCAAATAACAATGGTGCGTGTATGGTGTGTTTACCTGATAACTCCAGGACAGCAGGATGACTTTAAGGTTTGGCTCTTCAGCCGATGATGTCACTTTAATAACGATGGACTCCACGATGACCATGCCGTCTGGCAGGTGCTGGACGCTGTAGCTTTTTAATACACTGTAAGAGATGGAAAAACAGACGTGATCTGTAATAAACTCAACATCTCAGAAACGTGAACTTCATACAGTATCTGCCCACATATATTGACATTTAAACTAACGGCAGGGGGTCATTGTGTTATTTTACACCACAAAGTGTGAAATGACTCAAAGATGTAAATCTGTCATATATAATGGTAATGGAACTCGTGATGTACAGTCTGTAAAATTAAGTGTGTAGGTAAAAATAATCACGGTATGTTTTACATAGCATACTGGTTTTTATTAAACGTAGGGGGTACTTTATTTAATTATTTAATTTTATTGAATAACATTTAAAACAACATTTCTCTATATAGAATAAAAGAACTGCCACAAAGCAGTATACATGATGAATTTATATCTACTATGTAAACAGACAGCAACAGACCTCTTGAGGTGTGTGTAAATGCGGCTGAGCGTGTCGCTGTCACTGTGGGAGTCGTGCAGCTGCACGCGGCAGGTGAACCGCAGCTGATGTTCACTGAGGCCGAGCTCTTTAAGAGCCTGCTCTGGAGAAACCAGCCGCAGACTCTATATATACACACACACGACAGTAAAAAATCATCAGAAACTTCATATGGGCTGTCATTATAGCTATATATATATATATATATATAAAGTTATCATATAACCACGTATAGAGTCATGCTGACTTACGTTGTCCTTCATTATTAACGTGCCGTGCATGGTGCGAGGCCTTTTAGCATCAGGCAATGGACCTGAGTGATAGTACAGTTTCATTTTAAAAGAGAGACAAATAATAAGCAAAATAATTATATTTGTGTATCTAAAAGCATTGGAATTATGGGAATGTGTCAGTATTGTTTAACGGGTCAATTGTAGAGAGACAAACACTACTTATATGTGTGTATCATCACCTCCAAGAGCCATTTCTCTCTTTAGTAGGTTGAGCGAGATGTCTACAGGCACGTTAGGGTTCGTCACGATGGTCGTCGTCTCTCCATTGGCTGGCATAAAGCAGCTAATATCTGTATGGGTCAACATAATAAACATATTACATAATCACCAAAAAGCACAAACGAAGCATCCTGTGCTGGTTACTGGCAGACTCACTGAACTCCTGTTCGATCTTGTCCTTCAGAAACTCCATTTTCTTGGCCTCTCCATGCACCAGCAGCATGTTGCGCGGTTCTGCCATGCGGATCAGCTGCATGATGCCTTTAGCGTCAGCGTGAGCGCTGAAGGACATGTACTCTACCTGCAGCTTCACGTCCAACTGAAAACACACAGATGCAGACATGACATACTAATAACCTTGTGTTAACATTATGGAGAAAGTAGAAATAATCTCTAGTGACGTCTAGAGTTCTCTAGTGCCATCTAGAGTCAAACAGATTAACAGGACTCATTACCGTGGCTCTTCCCTCCATCTCCAGTTTCTTCTGGCCATTCAGGATCTTGTGTCCCACCGTTCCTTGCACACAGTAACCGGGCATGATGACCTGAGAAATAAAACATTCATTCAACTCAATTATTTTGTATCTTTGCCAGTATAAGCTAAACCTTCTGAATAAATTCGAAGTGAAGGCTTTACCATGTTCTTTTCATTGCCAGCCCATTTCTTGAATATTTGCAAAGACTGTCCAGCATGCAACATTCCAGGAGTGGCAAAAACAACCTGATGAAACAGATTCATGGTTCAAAATAAATTCATGCAAAGTGATTTACTTTTGCTCATCAATCTATCACTTCTTTACAAATGGAGATGTAACATCAGAAACTGTAAGTAACACTTAGGTTATTTCACTATTCACTTTAATATTTTATTGTTGAATTCTAATCTAATCATGACAAACTATATATTGATCAAAAGATTCAAGAATACATTTTTGACCATTTTTTTTAACAATTAACATGAAAAAAATAGTAAAGTTATTGTAATTCATAAAATATCTTTAAAAAACCTGTAGTTCGGATAGTGCATTTTCATGTCTATGCTCAATACATGCAGAGACATTTCAACAATAAATGTACAAAAATGATAACACAAAAATCATTATTATTTTGCATTGTTGTAAATTTAAAATTTTCTTACTAATTTTTGTTGTAGTATTCTTAAACAAACTTACATATGCATCATTTAATAACTACAATGATCATTTTTATATGGTCCAGCAGGGTATAACGCAACAACAGTATAAAGCAAGAATATAAATTATGAATCTGTATGATCTTACCATTGGTCCTGGGTTATCCGCATAGGTACGATCAAAAGCTTTGATGTGCTTGAACTCAAACATGTTTCGTTGTACAAAGGTCTTGCGGATCTTCTGATTGGTCCAGGTGATGAAGAGCTTGTAGTAGTGATTGGCTTTCTCAGTCAGTCCAGTGGAGAAGTATATGGGGGCTTTCAGATTCATTCTCTCCCTGTGACAACAAAAGACCTGCTGTTACACACCATACTGTGATCATTTGGAGTTTGTGGGTACTATCATTTTTCATATCTCTATATTCTATATTTTGCATATTCTCACCAGAATGTTTCCAGTAGGATGCAGAGTTCTTGAGCTCTTCCCAGAGCAAACACTGGAATCAACACCTAGAATGACAAATAACAGGCTATAGAAATAACACAAACACACATCACTAGAGAGAAAATGCATGTTTAACACCAGTATCTCCCACCTTCCCCCCTCTTTCTACTGTTTCATGAACTTTCTTTAAGAAATCTCGCTCCCTGCAGCGCTTGGAATCTCTGATCGTAGTGGCGTACGTGGACTCGGATATCAAAATATCTGGTCGGCACTTATCAATCCAAGCAGCTCTGAAATAAAATACAGTAAAAGAAACTTATTTTAACTAGCTCTATGACAGTATTGCTGGAAAACGTTTTAAAATATGGAAGAAAAACAACAGAGAATAACATTGTACTCACCCCAAATGTCTGTCTGGTGTCATGTTGTAATCACCCTGATAAACAGATTTGTATTTATTATTACACACATTAAAATGAAGATGGAACATTGTGAAATGACAGTATGTAAGAGATAGTATGACACTCACTGTGTAGACGACCGACTCTAAGCCAACTTTGATTTGGACCATGGCCGCTCCCAGCACATGACCGGCATAGTACGCTTTGATCTCAAGCTCATCATCCACCTGGATTGTAAACAATGTACAAATAGAAATACAACATCAGCAACTCATACACTTTCAAGGACGTTTTATGAACATTTGGAATAACAAACTAACCTTCCTTTGGCAATAAATAAGATTTGAACCTGTTTTTTTTACCTGAACTGTTTGGTGGAGGTTCAGAGGCACAACCTTCTTCATGCAGTCTTTGATCATCTGTGCGGTGAAAAAGTTTGTCTCTCCCTTTTTGTCCACTGTGATTTTTCTGAAGTCCTCCAGCAGAATGGGGCAGATGGCTTTGGTGGGGTGGGTCATGTATATGGGCCCGTCGTAACCCACCATCTCACTCATGTATGGAAGAGCACCACAGTGATCCAGGTGGAAATGACTGAAACACACATAAGGAGAAAAACAGGAAAAATTCATACAACAGCCAGAGGTAACGTCCACCGTAAAACCAACCTGATAATGACGCAGTCCAGGAACTCAGTGAGGCGACCGTTTTGGGTAATGTAACTAAAATCTGGAAAGCGTCTCTATTGGGAAAAAATGATTAGATGAGAAACAGATGAAGTATTGACAACAGCCTTATACTAATAATCAGGAAAAGAAATGTTACTTGTTACTCACGTCGTCATTGTAGCCCATGTGCATCCCACAGTCAAGCATGATGTTTTTGCCTCCGATAGAGACCAGAATACAGCTGCGGCCCACGTCCTGACCAGCCCCTGCAAGACAACATTATATAAAATGCATTTATACTATTAATAGATTTATATAATTAGCCCTATAATATATATAGCCATAATATATATATTAAAGCATACATATATATATATTATAGTTAAAATAATGTTATAGCATACTGTAAGATCTAACATACTTATTTACATACATACATTTATTAATAAACATTTTATTATCCAGCTAATAGACTTATTCATTATAAAAAGTAAACATCTTACCCAAAGGTGTGACTTTAATCTCAGGCATCTTTACAGATTAGAAATGATCAGAAATGATTGTGTTTTTTACAGGATGCTGCTGCTGGTGATCTGATAAATAATAAACTTCATAAGTGCATGTCTCTCATTGCTTTACTTCCACCAGCACGTTAGTGACAATATCACACTAATATACGACCTATCCGGCCAAATCTACAGCCCGTAGAGCCGTAAATAAAACCAGACAGTATATAACAGAACAAACGCATTCAACAACTGAATAGCAAAGATAACTTCACGCATCGGCCATGTTACCCTCACTAACTGTGTCTCAAAACCGAGCGAGGTCCCTTCCTAACAGCAATTCTGAGCCTTCGAAACACGATCTCAATGACTAGGTAGGCAGCTCGCTACGCTTTAGAACATAACCATTTACGTACGTGAAAGCAACGTCCAATCATAGGGCTTAGTTTGTCACGTGACATAAGAACGGTGATTTGATTGGTTCCTTGCCAAAAGAACGCAGCAAGTCCAGGAAGTAGGGATCAGAGGGAAAGACGTGATGACATTCCAATGAGAATTCATTGAAATTGTCTTGACTGTTGTTAAATATAAGGGATTTATATTCTGTTGTGTCTGTATCTGTCGTCGAAAGGTACAATTTCGATTTAATTCCCGGCTGGAAGTTAAATAAGAAACTTAAGAAATGGCAGATACATTCAGTCTTCAGAAAGTCTTAGAAATATTCCGATCATGTCTGAGTGAGACTAAGGAGGTTTACATTAAATATTATATAGCAGGATGGCAAGAGCTTGTCAGGTGGGTACATGTTATATTACCGTTTCTATATAATGGTCTTGGTAAATCTATTATGTCAAAATAATTTTAACTGGATTTATAGTGGGTAATATTCACATTGTCATTGATTGTACTCAATGATGTGGCAGTGTAGGAAGGTTAATACTGTCATCGATAAAATCTGAGACTTTATCTGTCCCTGAACAGTTATGTACAATTCTGTTGACAGTTCATCACAGTTCATTGTTATAATCAGTTTAAAAATAATTCATTAGATTGTACTTTTATTCTAGTTAAATATGTTTTAAATTGTGTTTAAATAAACCTTTTCTATAATTACAAACATCTGTACAAGTCATGGAAATGTGTTGAAAACTGTGGGAACCTTGAGCGAGTCAGAACTGGTTTATATTAACAAGCATTTTCTTATATGTTTAGTAATCTAACTTCTTCCTTTCCCATTTCAGCTTCATGAATAGTTTAGGCAGCGTCTTTTCCTTCATCTCCAAGGATGTGGTCAGCAAGATTCAGATCCTAGAGAACTATCTCAAAGGTGAAAATGGATCCCATTATGTCACCATCCAGTCTATGGTGAAATATGAACTGGAAAATGACCTAGTGGACATCACCAAAAGAGGCAACCACCCGGAATCAGGTTGTCGTACTCTTCTGAGGCTACACCGGGCTCTGCGCTGGCTGGAGCTGTTTCTGGACAGACTACGAACCAGCACACCAGACAGCAAAACATCTAGCATGTGCTGTGATGCCTATAACGAGTCTTTGGCACAGCACCACCCTTGGCTCATTCGCAAAGCCGTTGGTGTGGCGTTCTGTGCCCTTCCAGGGCGTGACACATTTTTTGAAGTTATGAATGCAGGTGATCACACGCAGGTGGTTGCTCTGTTAGGAGAATCATTGCCCCTTATTTCTGAAGTATACCAGATCACAGAAGACTTGTATGTGAAAAACAACCTCCTGGAGTTACCATAGAAGCATGACAAATGTAGTTACTCATGTATTTTATCCCTTCTGCTAAATAATACATAGTCATTATGGCACATACACACTTGTTTACTACAAATGTGCATGCAAATGCAGTTTTTTCTGTCTCTCTATTTAAAAATGTTGATTACTCGAGGATCTGATGAACATACACAATATGCAGATTGATACATCAGTTATAAGGATTTACGAATGTTCTGTCTTGTTGGTCAAGTGGGCATTGAATGGTTGTATTTTAATATATTTGAATGTGGAGAACAATATGAAGACACTGTTTATTTTTAGGGGAAGAATGTATAATATGTAAGTTATATTGGACACTACAGAATATATGGCTTTGTATAATGTATAATGGAAGTGATTTTGTTCATTTTTTCATATTTTATTTGTCATATTTTACTTGAATTCGATTTGAATGTGTGTCATGTATCTACAGCTTTATTGAATATGCAAAAGGGAAAATACTGATATCTAAAGGTATATTAATATTAAAATATAATGTTCTGGGAAAGCTGTGTGATTTGTAATTAATGTCACATAAGATTACGTTTTTATTACATTTATAATATAACTGGACTATCAAATGTTTCATTAAAAAGTTGTCTTGAAAATGTTCATATTTCATAAAAGTAATGTGATAAGTGAGTGTTTTTAAATGAATCAATCTAGGACATGTCTATGTATAAATATCAGGTATAAATTATATACCGTAATATGATTAAGGCTACATTTTACAATGATAAAATACATTAAATCAGCAGTACATTACAATATTAAAAACAACATATGTGTAAATGTTATTGTGTACCATAAACAAAAGCGCTCATGCGCGTTTCCGTATTGGAGGCGTTGCCATGGAGACGACACTGCGCTACCAACAGGACAGACGTAAGTGAAAATGCCTCCTGACTTTACTTCTGCAACAACGAAAGAAACAAGGAAAACAACTTAAAAAGGTGCGAGACGTCTAATATTTAACTTAAGTGCGAATATTTGTGAAATATTGAATTAACTTTAACCTTTAAACACCAACCAAAACGGCGCTAAATTTTGTAAACTTTAAAGTGAAATGCAATGTCTGTCTGTCCATCAATAGGTTTCATCACACTTCAATGTCTTCTGGAGAAAAGATGCAGGTGACCAGACCCAAATCCTCTAAGGGACGCAGCAGACCTATGATTGCACACTTTCAGAGGGTGGATACACCTGTTTGGCATCCCACACTTTCACCCCATCCTCCATCCAAGTCAAACGACGGGTTAAACCTTCAACCCCAAACCGTTCTGAGACGCAGAAGTCAAGCATGTGCAGGAGCACTGGGTGAAATCTTTGACAGAGCTCCAGATGAGTCTGCCTCACTCAACAGATACCGGGTTCTCCCCTCCATACAAAAATCAACAGGGAACGTGCACGGTGCAGGTGTGGAGCAGAAGGCCTCACGGCTGGGTCAGGGTGGCAACAGTCGCAGGATATGTAATCACCAGTGTGTTTCAGATGTCCACACAAAAGACCAGGGCAAAGCAGGGATGAGGAATGTTTTAAATAGCCCCAAAACACCAATGCGATCAGTTGTGATGTCACAGAGGACGGGAAGTAAAACAAGTGAAGATGAACCAGACCTGCTGCTTGCTATCAGAAATCCATGTGGTCAAAGATTTAAGTGCCATTTTCATCCATCTGACAAGCTCCAGGTGGTGCTATCATACGCAGAGGCTGAATTTGGGGAGAAGTATGAAAATTACATTATTGAGACTATGGATGTCCCACGTAGGACCTTTACAAATCTGACAATGACCATTGCTCAGTGTGGCATCCTAAACAAATCAGTTTTATGTATTTCCCAAGATGACAGCAATATGGATATGAAATAGATAAATACTGTAGATGAGTGCAATTGAATATTCAACTTTTGATGAATATTTAGATTTTTTTGTTAGATTACAGTCCGATTAACATTTCAATCCATAATTTACATATGCTATATGCATATAAGCTGTTATTTCCAGTTAACTTTATTGTATGATGCACCCCTAAACAAGTCTCATCACTTATACATGGTTGATCAGCTTGGGGCTGAATAAACGTTTTTTTCTTAAAAGATCTTGATGTTGTACATTTCTTCTAGTACAACCAAATGTGCCTCTGAAGTAAATGTGCCTCTGTGAATTGTATAAACTAATACAAATAAACTAGACAAATAAAAAGTGACATTAAGTCAGACAGTTACAGGACAGCAATTAAAGACATTACTGATATAATTCTAAACCACAAGACATTTTTTCACATCAAGAATAGGACAGGTATTGCATTTAATACCTTAAATGTAAAAAATGATGATACGTTACACATAAATTAGCCTGCTGGCAGTTTTTTATTGTCAGAACAGTTAAGATGATACAAAAAAGGCATTAATGCAGCAATTATATGAGAAACCCTGCAGCTAAGTGCTTTTAAAGAAATAAACAAGTCTCAAAATCTTAACTAATAAAATTAAATTCACATTCTCAAATGTAAACATCTTAGTCAAATAAAGTGCACTGCTTTAAGCAGCAAAAATGTAAAAAAACAACAACAACTCTCTTTTTGCACACAACAGCAGTGCAGCCATTTCTAACCATAAAGCAACATTAGTCTTCAATATCTATTTTCAATATCTAACTCTTAACAGAACAGGAAACAGAAGTTGTTTCAAAGAAATTTCAATTTCAAAGAAATTGACAATTTAAAAAAAAACAGCAAATCTTTGCATTATACAATACAATACTTGGATATTACTCTGTTTTTCACAAGAATTGTCATTAGACAATGTTTTTAAATGGAAAGTGCGCTTATGGAACATTAGCGTTTTGATATGTTTCAGTATTAAGGTTTTACAGATATTATAATTTGGTATCAATTTGTAGGCACACTGAAAACTATTCAAGTTTTGAGGGTAAACAGTAGTACATTTTTTAAAGTTTTATCTTCTCAGATATTGAGACACTATAAAGCTTATATATTGATGTACAAGCTTTAGATGCAATGCCAAACACAAACCTTTACAAACAGTCCCTTAGCAACTATAAATTCAGAATCAAAACTATGTGGCATAAAGCTTGTTGGAAAAAAGTGTAAAACAATTTTTTTTACATTAACTGTGGACATTTTTGAGGTAAAAGCAGAACTGATTTGTATGTGTATTTTAGGCTCTCTGTCTTCAGTTGGCGATTTTTTCTATTTCATCAAGATCATCCGTGTCCAGCCTGAATATTTTCTTATCTGATGCAAATAAAGAGAATAATCAATTTGAGCAAATGAAAGAAAACAGACACAAACGTTTCAATGAAACAGTTCATCGTAAGAAAATGGGTTTAAGGGGGATTAAATGATGCAATTTGTTTTGGTTAACTATCCCTTTAGGAAAGGAAACTAAAAGTGATGGAGAGACTTACCAAAATGCCTCTCAATTGTCTTGAGAATGTCCATACTGCGCTGGCTGTCCACCATGTTGATGGCAAGTCCTCTCTTGCCAAATCGCCCTGTTCTACCGATCCTGTGAAGGTACGTCTCATTGTCTGGATAGCCTTCTCCATCCAAAGGAGGGTCAAAGTTGATCACCACAGAGACTTGTTCGACATCAATACCTGCAAGTGGCCAATTAAGTTATTGAAATATTACAAATTAGCTCTGAAACAAACAAATGCTTAATCTTTAGGTTACTATAGTAACCATGTTTCACAAGCTACGAAAAGGCAGCATTTATTTGCTGCAATAAGTGCACTTGCCTCTCGCACAGACGTTAGTAGTGATGAGAACTTTCTCCTTGCCCTCTCTGAATCGTTGGATAACTGCCGCTCTTTGCTCGACAGTCATTTCCCCATTGAGGAGCCCCACCTGGTGGCCCTCTTCCGACATCTGTGCCGCAAGCCAGTTTGCGGTTCTCCGAGTCTAATAAAAGATGACATGAGACAATCAGATGGGAGAAACAACCACAAACAAAAAATATCAGTCATAAACAACCTTTTAATCTAGACAGCATGCATACAGACTCACATGACAGAAGATCATAGCTTGTGCAATAGTGATGGCTCCATAAATGTTACAGAGCGCATTAAATTTGTCCTCTTTGCTTCTGCAGAGCACATAGTACTGCTTGATTGTGTCCAGAGTCTCCTCTTCTCGTTTCAGCTTGATAATGTTAGGGTCTGGAATGACCCGCTCTGCAAACTTCCACACGGAGTCCTCAAACGTAGCAGAGAAAAGTAACATTTGACAGTCTTTGGGAAGCATTCTATGATAGGATGAGAAACAGAAACCATCTCAGTTATCACTAATATTTATAGCTAAATTACATGAAACCTGCACATTGCCTAGAAATCATAAAGATCACAGAGTATATCAATAAATATGATATCCTATGTGTAAAATGCATTTGTTTACCATTTAAAGGTTTGAACACAAACAAACCACACGTCATTTACACAAATGATGAAATTTGACCTGTTGTTGTGCATCAAATAATTTCTTCTGACTATTAGGAGCTCACCTATGAATGCGGATGCTTTGGTCCTGGTGGCCCTGTGTGGCGATCATGACATCGGCCTCATCCAGAACAAACACTTTAATCTTTTTCGGGTCGAAGAACTTGAGTTTATTGCACCAGTCTAGAACCGTTCCGGGCGTCCCAATGACAATCTGCTCTTTGATTTTACTGCTACGATTCACTGAGAGATGTAGAGAAGCTATTAAATGTGAGAGTTGTGCATGATTTACATGTGTAAAGATACACCTGAATTTTAGCAGCTTACATCTATGTCCTCGTACAGCATATGCCAGTTTGACCTCTGGGTAAAACTTTCCCATCTGCTCGATGACTTTGCCCGTCTGGAGAGCGAGCTCATATGTGGGAGAAATGCACAGACACTAAACGAAACAGAAAGATTAGACATTAAAATAATTTATATTAACAGCATTAAAAGATCAGTTTACACTACATACCAGACCTTGGACAAAAGGTAATTTCAGGTCATTTCAACAAGTCACATTTACCTGAGGCCATTTAAAGTCTGGGTCCACATGGCTGAGCATGGCCAGAACGAAGGCAGCTGTTTTACCAGTGCCAGACTGAGACTGAGCGATCAGATTCTGAGGTCTGAAACACATACTAGTATTTAATAAGATCAACTTCACGCTAAATAATAAAGTTTTTATAAAACATGTGGACCTACGGTTCAGCAAGCATCATGGGAAGTGCTTTCTCTTGAATTTTGGAAGGTCTGTTGAAGCCCATTTCATACACACCTTTGAGCAGTTGAGGTTTCCTAAAATAATGAAAGCAGTGCAAGTAGCACATGAGAGCTTTTTAAAGCCTAAATTAACAGTATAAAGACTTACAGTATTATGGAATTACTGTAATTGCAAGAAAACACAAAGATAAATTTAAACTTTCAGCAAAGTCAATTACAACTTCTTAGGGGTAATGAACGTTACCATAGAAACGACTGGGACTGAAGATGCAACACGTGACTGATTGAATAAAAGTGTCATCTGGTAATTATGGTAATTTTGACTGAATGCAGCATTCATTCTTTCAATTCTTCAAATATTCAACAAATATCTTTATCTCTTAAATTACAGATGTCCAAACGTTACTGCTCACAGGTGATCTGTGGTACTCACAGTCTGAGCTCCTCAAAGGTCTTGACTGAGTACAGTGGGGAATTTGGGTCTCTCTGAAGAACCTCCACTTGATTTGTGTTGTTGACTAAATTGGTTGTGATCAGCTTATTTAGGAGCGACTGTGCAGCTTTGTCCACTAAAATAAAGACATAAAAGAACAGATTTTATTGTCCAGTGATAATTCTTTCCTACTTTCAGTATTAAACTTACTTACTACTTATTAAAAACAAAGGTATTTGAATAACAGTTATATTAAAATAAACCTATTTCATCTTCATGAAATTGGTCGTCGTCATTTAAAGGTCTCGTTCCTCCTTGACAATGCTTGCTTAAGGGGGAATCACCTGATTCCACAATCTTCAAGTTTCCAATCTGCTTTCAAAGAACAAAATTCACAGTTTGAATAAATATTTATGCAACATACAAATGCAAAGATGCATTTAAAACTTTGAGAGAGACCTCACATGAGTATTTAAATCACCAAATATTGACATCTGAAATATCAGTATGAAAAAAATGTCATGATGAGTTTGATATTTGCATGCAATTGGCCATTATAGATTTCATAGTTTCCTGTGTAAAGATCTTCAGTAGAGAAGCTGCAGTACATCTGGGTTTTAAATATCTTTGATTTCTCGTGATAGTTTGACGTCATACGACGATCGGTCTGCACAGTGCCGCATTAAATCAAACACACCTGAAGTC
Organism: Beaufortia kweichowensis; assembly: GCA_019155185.1. Taxonomy (NCBI): domain Eukaryota; kingdom Metazoa; phylum Chordata; class Actinopteri; order Cypriniformes; family Gastromyzontidae; genus Beaufortia; species Beaufortia kweichowensis. The sequence goes on along the minus strand of CM032810.1, from coordinate 2,387,222 downwards.
ATACTGACTATGTATAAAAAACTTTAGCGAATTGTCTAAATAAACAGTATGTTTAAGAATCATAGGCGTTTTCAAAGATGTCTAGATTTGGGTACATGCCTGACTCACTTCGTCGCAACTAGCATGCTAACCCATAAATCAACAAATAAAAAAAACATATTTTCAACTCACAGACTGGACTGCCTCTTGGTCGTCTAAGGGTAGCGCCCATGAGTTAGTTGCTATGGTTGCAGTCATATTAAAGTGGATTGTTAATGGTTTAGTTCACTTTTCTTATGTCTACTAGTTTGGCTCCGCTCTGCTCCACGGGGACGCGCAAACTAACGGCAAGTAGAATGATGTCCGAGCGGAAGTCAGGGTGCGATTTTCAGTTCCCAGTGTTTCAACGTTTGTGTATTTTCTTCTACTTTCATGTTTTTAATGGTCGTTGCGTTTGTGTATTTAATTAAAAATGTGTTTATTTAAATCAATTTTGTCTTTAAAATTGCAACATTAGGATATCGCGAGAGCAAGTCGTGAGCGCTGATTTCGATTCGCTCTCGCGGTATTTCAATTTCACGGTCCGAACGGTCTGCGCAGCGTCGCTCGAAAGTCGTCATACACACATACTTCGGTACAGCATGACAGATATACACAACTTTACAACGATTTGTAACCCGCCAGCCATAAAACAACAAAGAATGTGAACATGCGTAATAAATATTTTATCATATGTGCACAATTTTGGTCTAACAGACGTAATACATGTTGTTTTGTGAAGTCCCTGACTAGAAGTTCACTGAAGTTTATACATCTTGAATGTGTTTGAGGCTTGATTGATATACAGGTATGTTTTTATTAAATGCTTTGTATTTTACTTTCGACCTTAACATGTTTTTCTTATACAGTTGAGGTTGAGAAAATGTTTGGAATGTTGTTATGCCACACCTTGACATATTTTGGAGTTTTCAATAGGTTTGTAAGTCGTTACAGATGCTTCAACGCTATTTCAATGGTAATTATTACAAAGAGTCTTTGTTATTTTGTGTTTACAAACAGTCAGAAACCCTGACAGAAATTCTAATGGATTTAACCATTATAATGGTAATTGTGTTGGTTTTAAAAGAAAATTTGTTGGTCTCTGGGGGGCTTTAGAACTGGTAATGTGTTGGTTATATTGATGTGCTGTTATCTGACAGATAGAAACCAATTGTACACCATTAAACTCTATTGGATTAGGACACAAAACTTATTACATATTGATGGTTTTTATGGTAAAGAGCTGATGAATCTGGTTTATGGCAAGGCGAATAGTTTTGTCATTAATGAATAAGTGATGTATTGCAGTTTGCTGTTTTGCTTAAAACATGATTTTTATTTATTTTCTGTGTTTAAAGTGAAACTTTGAATGTTTACCTTCTCTGTTACAGGTCAGGTTTCCATTTATAGTTAAAGGTAATAATGTGCTAATATCATAATAGATCACTAATGATATCATATTAGATCACTCAATCACTAGTGATTATTGCTAGTGTAATCGCCAACATGTGTAGTGCAAATGATAGTTAAAAGTTCAGCCTTACATTTGTAAACAGAATGTACTGTATGTGTGTCTATGTAGTTGAAAATGTTTGTGTAGCTAGCTGTTCTTTAATAATTACATCCACAGCCTTTAGATGTGTACCCACCACTGTTTTCTTGCCTTTTGATTAGTTATACTTTGTTCTTGATTCCAGATGAAATAATCAACAACCGATGCAGCCTCCTATGAATCCAGGAAGATGAGATGAGAGAGAGTGAGAGAGAGAGAGAGACCGTAGATAGCACGTTAATTTAATTGAGAAACCGGCGCAGAGATTTAAGCCAAGGCACCACACGTTAGCAAGCACACACTCACTCACGTTCACCAACCAACCTGTTGTCTTTTACGAAGCCCTGGTGGCTCCATATTGATTGTCATGGTTACCTCTTCGGCAAAAGCAGATTAATCAGATGTTCAATGTCACAAAATGCATTCATAGAGAAATGAAACCATCACTCACACATTCACAAATCAAGATATTGAGGTGAGACAAGAGAAGGAAATAGAATGAAGAATGACACACAAATGTGCGCTATTGTTTATGCAGGTAAAATCATACATATCATACAAATCATACATATATCATTTATCTTTTATTTCCCCATGCATGGTATTGCATTACAGAGAGTGGTCCCCTGGCTATCAAACAGGATACATGAATGGACGCTCTCGTCATTGTTTACGGCGAGGGACGATGGGTGGGTGGGTTGTACAGATGAAAACTGAGCGTTGGCAGGGGTGGATGGTTCATGTTAATCTGTTACTCAGGACAAGCTATCAGATCCAGGTTTGAGCGCTTCTGTTCCTGCAACATCTCTTCATAACCACATGTTGCTGCGCTTATTGACTGCATTAGCGTTCGGCCAGCTGCTCCAGCTGCAGCTATATCGGTCTCTCTCCCTCCCTTTTTCTCTCCCTCTCTCTCTCTCTCTCTCTCTCTCTCTCTCTCCCAGCCTGAATCTCCACTCTTCTCAGTTGTTGTGGCCATCTCTGAGAGGCAGGGAGCTTTAATTCAGAGTTGCAGCCACCTGTGACAGCAGACATCATCTCTACGCCACTCACACAGACATCACTACCTAACATTGTGGAGCGATCTTTCCTTATGTGATTTACACAGATATTAAGAAGATGCCAATGTGAGGTAAGAGTTGTGCTTTCTAAATCTCTAAAGTGCTTGTTTACACCTGAGAAACTGGTGGTGGTGTGTAATGAAGTGAGTTTCATTCAACTAAGGTGCATGTTGTTCTTAAAGCAAAGGTAGAAATTAGTGCTGTGAATGTCTCTCCAAAGCAATTGTTCCAAGAGAGACTTCTGCTTTTTTGTGCAATTAATTGGCAGCATCAGGCGACACAGGGTTTTCCTGGAAAGTAATGCATCTCTTGTCTGTTGGTGAGGATGAAGAATCAACAGGTGGTTGTTTCTGTGTCGTCTCCTGTGGTGGCAGCCGTGGTGCCTGTGTAGAGGGTGATTTTGCTCTTTCGTTGAGGGTGATTCACAGTGAAGACTCAGGGGAGGGGGGACTCGATTAGTGTCTGTCACGTTGGGTTTCCCAAATCACGGAAAATAAGTCTCTACTGGTTGCAGGTACAATGCTTTTGTGTCTCATGTAGAGCATAAACAATTAAATCTCATCATTTTAAATGAAATCGAATTTAAAATGATTATTTGTTTTCTTCTGCTTGACTCATATAAATGTTAGAACTAGTTGTGTTTGTGTTTATTTTGTTACCTGTTTTGTTACAGAAGAACCTCTTTAATGTTGGTTATGTTTTGCCTCACATAATATTGACAGCTAGGCTTTTTGTAGTAAAGAAAACATGCTCTTCTGAGAACACATGATGGCAGTATATGACCGGTTTGCCGGGTATGACGGTCAGAAGTGGGGGAAATCTATTGCTGTCATCTTGGACTCTTGTCTCTCTTGTCTGATCTCATCACAGCGTTGCACTGTAATTTATTAGAGAGGGGGTGATGGTGTTTCTCTGTTTGATTTATGGCCATGTGGACATCTGGATTAACAGCCCCGTCTATGTTCTGTTATAACAGGGAGCTGTTTAATCTCAAACATTTATGGCTCTTCTGGTCTTTGCAGGGTAATTGCCTATAAATTCTGGGTGCACTGGATGAAAATCCGCTAACTGTCCAGAATCATGTTTCGGTGGGGAAGTTCAACAGGTTGGATATGAGGGGGATCTGATTTCTGGGTTAGTAAAAATTCATTTTAGTTTGGGAGTTAAGGAGACTTAACTGAGAGATTAATTTATAGGTGACACATGTGAATATTAATGGATAGATCCAAGAACACAATACTTTAGCAAAGTCTTTATTCAATTTCATTTCTGTCTATGAAAAACAGTGGATATTTGAATTTTTTCAGTTTAATTTCAGAGGAATATACTGTATTGTACAAATATATATTTATAATGCTTATATATTGTATTTTATTTATATATTGTATGTATATATTGTATTTTACTATTAATAATCTTATTGATTGTCTAGATATGTGTGACTAGATTCTATTTTTATTTTTTAATGAATAAAAAAATTAGCATGTGAAATCACAATAATATTTAATTTAGACAACAACCATCAAGAGAAATGAAAGACAAAGACTGATCTATATCATATAACCAAATAATTCTGGTTTAATTTTGCTTTAATCTGTATTTCTTTGTGCTGACCTCGTTTGGAAACTCATTTGTTATGACATCAGCCCTCGTGTGTGTGTGCTAGCGTCCTGTTTGAAGTTTCTATTCTCTTTGATGGTGCTGTATCAGACCTGTGCTAACAGTGCCAGAAAGGTGCCTGCGGGATGGAGGGGTGATGAAGGGTGTCAGGGGTCTTCATTCTGACACCAGAGAGACGCCCATAGAGAAACTAATAGCTCAATCTTCATTAATGTGACAGGCATGAGGGCATAGATGAATTATGATCTGTGATATTGATCGGTGATATGTGAATATGAATGGTTTGAGTTGTTAAACTCTGCTGCAAAAACCCTAGAAAGCATTTGGACACTGTCAACTACACATGTAAAATATCAAACCAAGTTGATTTAAAGAGACCTTTCAGGAAACATGTATTGAATAAATGATGATAGAGATGGTATAATAAATTTTGTTATAAATGACTTCTTTAATTGTCAGAATGCTTTTTGTGTATATTTATAAATCACCTGATATTTTGAAGGAAACATCGCATCTCTCCTCTGTGCACACGTGTGGCTCTACTGGGCTGAACCTTCGTCATGCCGGGCCTGATCAACAAGAGCAAGAGGAGCGCCTTGCCTCTCAGTATCTCTGACATCACTTCCTGTGTCAGAGGTTACACCCTGGCAATGACGGCCTCCCTAACGTACGAGAACATTGAAGATCATCCTATTGAGGGTAAGTCTGCTGCTTTAGAAGAGCATATTACTAGTTCTCATGTACAGTAAATAAAAATATTTATATTCATCAGTCTACAGTCTAAGACTTTTATCTCACCAAAAACACCTAGGTGCTCCAATTCTGTCTCTAAATTGCTGCTTCAAAATGCTATGAACATTCACTGCTCCAAAACTCATTAAAAAGTGTCATTTTTCTCATAAAACATGTTTATTTCCTCAACCTTATGCAGTAAGCTTATGATTCAAACTACAATTTTGATTGTGGCCCTCAAAAGCAATTTAGAAGGAAATGCATCAGCCTGCTTTATTATCCGAGTAATCCTTTTCAAAACCTCTAGTTGAGGCCATCAAATGCCCTAAAGACAGATGAGAAACACCTTCCTTCCCCTAAACCTCATCAGCTTTCTATGTCATGTCTGGAAATGTCACCGGCAGATTGTTGCTTTGCGGTCTCCGTGGCATATTGAGTCGATTGAACAGATTGGGTTTTTGCATTAGTCAGTGCTGAAGTCACTTAAACAAAAGGATTTCATTTCTGTTCACTGCGAAGTATCCTTTGTGGAAAGATCGGTTTTCACCGTTGCATAACTAACGATGCATTCACATTAAATCGCTTTAATTCTCGCAGGAATCTTTCTATACCCCCTGGAAGAGTGCAGCGTGGTGGTCGGGTTCGAAGCAATGATTGGCAGCCAGATAATAACCGTGCAGGTCAAAGACAAAACGAAAATCGAAGACTGTTATTTTGATTGCTGTCATGCCGACGATTTCCCGCAGAGTGGAGGCGGTAAGATTTCATGCTCATTTATAACACTTGTTAAAGTATTTTACTTGCATGGATAAGAAATTAATGCTGATTAAATCAGTGCAGTTATCCTGAACTTTAAAGGTTGTTCTTTCATAAGTTCGCTATACTTATACACGAGGCTGTATCAAATCACTGTGTATTTTCTGCAGGTCATATAGTTTTGGATGAGGATCAGGAGAGGACAGTAATGGTGGTCAATCTGGGAATCATTCCACCTTTGGAGACCATAAATATTCTGGTCAGCACCTCATCTGAGCTCAGTACACTCCCTAACGGTGGGATTCTGTTAACGTCACCACCTGTATGTTCTCCAAGAGTCCAGCGTTCTGTCAAAGAAGAGCAAGCGTTTTCCCCAAGCACTGCTAGGAGGTACTACTACAGATTCATGAATCATGTAACATTTCTGTAACATTTCTGTAATATTAACTAGATTTTAAAAACGTGTACATTTCACAAACTGAATGGATCAGTAAGCAGATGAAGTGTAAGTGTGTGATTTTGTTTTCAGGAGGGATAAACATCATAGTTCAGCTGGAACACATGAGCAGACGACCTCAGGTGTGTTTTTGTCTTCTCTGTTGGAAGAGGAGACCATCAACTCCATCGACTATGCGTTTAACTTTCAGCTGGAGATTAGAGGACCATATCTTCTGGCAGGTCAGGACATCTCCATCCAACTAGACTGCAGCTCTGCAGCCTTCACAGAACCTATAACAACCATTCGCAAAGGTGTTAAATTGGCACAGCGTATATTTCCTTCACATTCTATCCGAAATGTAGAGTGTAGAAAAGTACAAATTGCATTTTGAGCCTAGAATTTACCCGGAGACCCCTGCTGAAAAGACCACATCAGGTCATACAGGTTCTAACTGGTTATGCTGGTTAGCCAGTTAAGGAGTCTGATGGGGACACCTGTTCATCACTTCAACATCTTATGCTAAAGGTTTCAGCCAATAGGCACTAACAAGTCAAAATTCATTTATATGAAGCGACAGTATACACTAAATTAATGATATTGAAGAAAAAGTTGATAAATAATTCTATATACAAAATGTGATACAATGCCTAAAGATTGTAAAATCCATTTATATTTTGGTAAATGCACCTGCTAGATGTGGAAATGTTCAACGCAATAAGTGGGTATGTTAGATTACTTTCATTGTTTCATACCACGAAAGTGTTTCTTTGCAGCGGTGATGATGTTTGTATTGGGGTTTGACAGGAGTTGTTCTTACATGTTTTATGTGCTCTAATATGTGTTGCTTCTAATTATTTCAGATGTTTCTCTGTGTGCAGGTGTGGAGAGTCCCTCTCATGCCATCCGGGCAGACGCCGACCCATCGGCCCGCTCAGCAACCAGCATTGTGGTCACATTAGCGGACAAATATACTTACGACTGTCCTGTGGAGATACTGATCTATCCCAGTGGTGTGTAACACACATGCAGACATTTGTTTTTATATTTCATATTGATCCGGTGCTGATCTCCTCTACCTGTATGTGCCTGAAAGGCTTCACCCACCCTGTCCAAATGTGGGTTGTTTAATCAAATCAAAGATCACATCAAAACCAAATTTTCTGGTCTCTAATCCTCTTCCATTCAGAATTAAACTCGCCATCCTTGTATTTTTCTCTGCCCACCACATCGTCTCTTTCAACCTCCATCCGTGGTGTCTGTAAGGCATAAATGAATTTCACGCTGCCTTATAAGCAGCCTCGATAGATTGTCTCTGTCTCCAGCCAAACTTAGGCCAATTGAATTTATTAGAGAGCCGGCGACATTGTGCACTGAGCCAAAGTGGCAAACGAAAAGACAACCTACTGGGCTCCCACCATCTTAGCTGTGGTTTTCACCAAAAGTACTGCCACTGTGGGTGTCCCCTGTGTCTCACACTGATAGAGAGAAGAGCGGATTTTGACTTTCTCGGCTATCATAACTCGCTGTTCTGTCTCTACACTGTAGTGAACACCATGGAGTCATTTTTCCCTCCTGTGTGCAGAGCCTCATCTACCACACATTCTCATCGAGGACGGAGACATGACATCGGAGGAATACGATGAACATCTGAAAGGAAGAAGCGACTACATCAAAGCCACGAAGAAGGACTGCAGTAATGAGAAAGTAGTAAGTATGAGACAGTCAAAAAAGATAAAAACAAACTCAATAGATGGTTTTTGTGACACTGTTTATAATTGGTCTGACTCAGAAATGCCAAATGGCAATTATATTAGAAGAGTTGCTTGTTTGAAAAGAAATGTAGTATTTTTATGACTAATGCTCAGGTAGAGATGTGCGGATTAGCTCTAACGTCATCCGAATTCGCTGTTAATAATAAATCATCTGCCCGCCACCCACACAAACCTATGATTTTCTCTTATTTAGATATCTGGACCCGATCCGCATCCAATTGTCACATTACAATTATTCTAATTTGCAGTGTTAATTGTGATCGTATGGTAAAATATTACACTGATGTAGGCTTTTAAATTAACATAAACTTATTGTGGCTGTAACATACATCCAATGCTTCACAGTCCTTCTAAATAAAGTTTTAAGCATGTCACATTGTACAGAATGTAGTTAATTTCTCCAACATGATAAATAATGATTTATCTCATCGTCCTACAGACAGAATCAGAATCATGTTTTTTATTATTTGGTCTGCCCAAACCACAGATATAACCACGATCCATACATCACTATTCCCAGAACTCTGATATCTTGATATACACTTCCAGTGTATGATTTTGTTTGTCCACTTACGTCAGATTATACAAAATGCAGTGTCATTAGTGATGCTATGATTTTTGCACATTGTACCGTTGTATTTAAGTACCGTAAGTAAATTGCAAGGATAAGTCAGTACCATGGTATGTATCAAAGCACATCAAAGAACAATAGTACTTTTTGTAAGATTTTTTCATATAAATTAAAAACCTTGTGCATGAGGTTTTTAGATAAAATGGTTTGATAAATGCAAATTTATTTTCTGTGTATATTTTCTGGCATATTTTTATTAAACCAAAGGGAATAAGCCTGGTGTATATTCTCTTCTGTTTATGAAAATATGCAAGCAAGAAATAAATTTGCATTCATAAGATCATTCATTCATGCCTGTAGCTTTGCTATTTGCTATTACTAAACGGTTGCAGATGGGTTTAGAGGAAACAGTCATTCTAAAGAGCTCCTTATTGCATAAACATTTACCCCTCTAAACAGATGACAAATTAATTTTCTTAAAAGAGAAAGATGACAATTTCAAATGGGTATATCTGCTAAATTTCTTTAAGGTTAAGAGTGTGGTAGCGTATACATGTAGATGCCAAAGCTAACAATTATATCCCACAAGCCACAAAAAAATGATTGAAAGTTCTGATAAGGAGATGATTCCTTGCTATGTTTTAATCTTTGAAGTATTCAGAATTCAGACTAATGACACCATTACTTCAAACAAGGAGAAAGAAATGACTTTTAACGCAAAATCCTTTGTCAGTTCTGGTTAACTGGCACTTCAGGAAATTGTAGCATTAAGTGGAAACATTTGAACTGCTGTATGTTCATCAGCGGCATAAAGCTTCAATTGCATCTTCAATTGCATAAGTGAGTGACTCTATTCCTTCACAGGAGGAAAGAACATTCAGCCCTAAAATGATTTGCAATGAATAGAGGTTTCTATGGAAACCGTCAAAGGTCTTCAGTCACAGCCCTTAGTGTTTCTACCCTACCGGGTTGTAGAATAAGAGTTAATTTTGCCTCTTTGGTTTGTGTGCTGTTTTATTAACATGTTTACAACACACAGAAAACATGAAACAGAACTACATGAATTATAAAATAGCCTTTAACTCTGATCATATACAAGTGATGTGTCTTTCTTCATTAATAATTTACTCTGACTTTAAACTTTGAATTGTGTGGCTGTTTGCTTTTAATGCAATGCAAACCACATGTAAGCATCGTAGAGATTATTTGTACATTATATCACAAAAGCCTCTTTTTTTAATATTTAAAAAGCAATGCAAATAAATCTCATAAAAAAATATATTTTTATTTAAAGTAATTTTACATTATGGTACTTTGTGTTAAAATGTATCAGTTTTTATATGAATATTATAATTTAGTTTTAGTTTGTGCTGATGTATTTTTTACATGCACTCTATATATTTAATTTAGTTTTTTATGTAAAGCTGCTTTGAAACGAGCGCTAGATAAATAATTTTAAATTGAATGTTGTGTCACAATAGTTTTTTACTTTAATTTAATGACTATCTGTCTCTCTGGCTGTTGTCTATAGGTGGACATCATTCGCAAAAGACTTCATAAAGACATTCTACACAACCCTGTGGTCATGCTCAACTTCTGTCCTGACCTCCGTTCCACGACCTCTGACCTGCGGAGCGTCCAGGGGGAATTCATCTTTCTCATTGACCGTAGTGGCAGTATGAGTGGGGTCAACATCAGTCGGGTGAAGGTACGACTCTTCATAAACTGCTGATCTTTATTTATTCAGTGGTTTAAATGATCATTGAAGTCACCAGGGTTTATGTGTTATTTAGAGAAGAGGCTTGGCTTTAGATGGACTCCTCACGGACGGTTAATGGTCTGTCTTAATGCCTAGAGGTGTCAGGTCCAATCTGATTGATTGGCTTTATGCAATTTGCAGGTCTCAGGGTGCACATTAAGTTGCTACAAGGAGTGTTAGAAAGCACAAGACTGTGAGGTTCTTTTCATTAAATTAATGAAAGCTGTTCAAAGTGCAATGTTTTTCCTGTATTTTACTTTTTGCGTTAAACTTTTTGAATCTTCTCTAACCCAATTTCAGAAGTCATTTATATTTGTATATGTTAAAATAATTGTGGAATGATAAAAATTTAATTTTTCTTATAGATAAGTTTTTATGGTTGTAAAGCGTGAAAGTTTTAGACATTTGTAAGACTCTCAGTCTTGTCATGGTTATTGCATACAATTCTACCTGCTGGCAATCTGTTGAGAAGCAATTTTCTGAATTATATATGAACCATCAGATAATGGATGCACATAATTAAATATTGCAAAAGATTTGATGATGTAGTTTTGTTTATAAAGTATGTGAAGTTTTAAAGTTGTAAAGTTTTAGACTTTTGTAACTAGATCACACAGCCACAAATGTTGTTTAGTTGTTTGTTTTTGTGTAAACAAAACAACAAACGTGCAATTGTGAAACAGATGTTTGAAACAGCGTAGTAAAGGGCCACATACTGAAATAAACAGCTTGTTGAACTGAATGCTTCAAGCTGCTACAGTAATTGAACTCAGTAAGTCTTCAGGCAGAGGTTGGGGATTTCGTGAGCTGTGTATGTGTGTGTTGATGGTTCTTCGCTGTGTGACGCACACAGCAGCGATGACTCACTGTGAATTTGATTGAGGAAGCTCTACGCCTGACCGCAGACACCAGACTGGCCTCATCCAAAGATTCGGATCACTACTGCGGTAATATCGGACCTAGAATATCCTCGACCCTGAAGAAGACTTCGTCCAGAAATGTCATAAATTATCTCTGATCTCTTCTGGGCTGTAGAAGGACAATAGTTTTCTTTAGTAAGACGGAAAGGAAATGATTGTATGTGAGGCAGGTGTTTTATGAAGGAGGAAATTAATTTGATTATCCTTGATTAACTTTTTGTTTTCTTTTTAACGAATGGTGTCATAGTAATGCTGTCATGGTAATTGCATACTATTTAACCTGCAGGCAATCTGTCATGAAGCAGTTTTATATCTACCTTAAGATAATGGATGCACATCTGGGTGTTTGTCAGATAGAATGATAAATATAAAATCTATGGAATTTCCTGTCGGGGACAGAAGAGGCATTTATAAACGTAATTATATTCTCCTCCTCTGAGTAAAGCCCCTGCAGGCCTTGACCTGACCGCCGTAAACACATTTACTTTTATCTCTGACTTCCTCTATTCTATCCGACTCCATTATCTAACTAGTTTATCTACCCTCATTCACACTAACCTCCTTTTCTGTCTGTTCCCAGGATGCAATGGTCGTGATTCTGAAAAGTCTTTTCCCAGCATGCTTATTCAATATCGTAGGCTTTGGGTCCAAGTTCAAAACTCTGTTTGCCACCAGTCGAAGCTACGATGAGGTAGGTCACCCGCAGAGATGCAGCATCCACGCTCACCGCCCTCATTAGTACAGCAGATACACAGCTGTGAAGACCATAAACCTTTGTGCGTGTCTGCTGGGAACCATTGACAATGTTCTTTATGTAATTAGGTTTATGTAATAAAGTTTATGGTTTATATAAAATTCTTATAAAGTTTCATAATAGTTTCATAATTCACAAAATGTGTCCCTTACACTAAAGATGGTTTAAAAATGCTTATTTTGTAAAATATTCCACAAGGTATAATATAACTTCTTATACCCTACTGGCTGTAGTAGTCCTATATATACACTATTTTGCCTCTTAAGTAAAATTTAAAGACACTTTCACTGAAAACATACTGATATCTGTTTTACAAAAGTGTCATAAAATGAACCACTTACGAAGCTCATTTATATTACAGGAGTCATTAGCTTTGGCTTGTGAACATGTGAAGAAGATTCGGGCTGACATGGGCGGCACAAACCTACTGGCTCCTCTCAACTGGATTCTGCGTCAGCCCATGCAGAAGGGTCATCCTCGCCTGCTGTTCCTACTGACGGACGGAGCCATCGGTAACACGGGGAAGGTCATCGAGTTGCTCCGTAGCCATGCTCGATTCACCAGGTCTATACTTGTTCCTTCAATATTTCTAAATTTCATATCGTTACATGGTGATCTTTGAACATTTTTAGTATCTATTAAATTTGATATTACTTTAGTGGAAAAGTTGTGCTGTTCCGAAATGAATTATTAGTCTGAAAATGTTTTCAGGCCATTTGGAAAATAAATCATCCCAAAATTACGAAAAAGCACAAATTGAATCTAAAAGCCATATCTGAACTATTTATAAAAGTTTTCAATATTGAAAACCTTTTACGTTTAAAGTAATACTTTATAATAAAATAAATTTTTACAAAGATGTCGCATTGAGATGCCAGGTCAGGGTTGATGTCAATGAAACTGGTTCTTCTGTGTCTCGTAACTGAACATGATGTCCTAATATTTGTAAGCTACAAATGAAATAAATAATGATCTTTATGTTCAATCGTATGAGTCCAGAACAACACTCAAAATGCAACATAAATAGTTTTTCAACATAAACTATTTTTATGGTGCTGCAATAGATTCTTCAAAATATTTTTTTTGTTCCTTGTACGAAATCAAAGTCAAACAGGTCTGCTGAGTAAAATGATTCATAATTCAGAATGTTCACATTTGGATGAGCTATATCTTTAATATCGTAGGCTTTTAGATTTAAAGCATCGAAGCGATGCCGGATATAAGATTATAATCAGATCAGCACAGATGCAGTGTGAGTAAATTGATGTCTAACTGTTTAATCCTTTTAGATTACACCAGCGACAGTAGGCCGGTGTCATAGTCTTTGTTAGGCCTCTGTCGATATCTCTCCTGCAGTGATTTTCTCCTTAGAGAAGCAGTTCTTTTCTCGCCCGTTCTCCTGGATGAGACAACAATCGCTTTCTTTCATATGAATAGAAAAACCGTGGGTTTTAACAGCTGTTTCTACCGTACAATAGAGCTGAGGTCAGGCACAAAAAAGATGACGCTCCAGTGTAATTTACTGATTTAAACACACCTTGCCCTCCGCAGCCGAGAAGGATGAATGAGAACATAACGGCTGTGCAGTGCTAATATTCAATGCCATTTCTCTGCTCCTTTCGCTTTAATGTAAGACTGCTTGCAGTAACGGATCATAAACCGAGAATGTTTTGTTCACGCTTTTAAAATGCAAGCCTGGCAGATGTGTTCACCATCAGCTCATCGAGCAAACAGCAGTATGCTGTTAGTCATGTGGTGAGACGCGGATGTTGAAGGTCACTGTCTTTAATTACTATTGTTTGCATTCAGATGCTGTGCATTAGCTCTGCTGTCCTGCTGTCACAGACGCTAGGAAGGTGGATATCAAATGATTTTGGGCAGAAAAACCTGACCTAGACAAAAGCTTTGTTTAAGACCAAAGGTGCTGCCTATTTAAATAGCATGTTATGGCATTATAGGCATGCTGAAATTTATAGTCAGAAACATAATGTTAGGGCCAAAAATATACTCCGTGCATCTCAATAAAGTCTAATAAATTAATTGTCTATTTTGCACAATATTTGTTTGTACTGTGTTTTCCACTTGTTAAATCGGTACCTTTAGTCTCTCAGTTGCCATCTCTGAAACTTAAGATTGCAGGTTACTCTCATCTTTAAGTGAGTTGAAATGATTTGCAAATCATAATTAGGCAGTTTTTACAGCTTTCAATCATTACATTTTCAGCTTGGCAACATGCAATAACAAACTCCTTGGAATCAGTTATTGTATGTTTCAAGTTGCTTTACATGAAGATAAATATTTGAGTGGCCTATAATTTTTCTGGCTGTTGTGCGTTTCAAATCAATTACTTCTGAGTGTTAATTTCATGCAGCTTTAAGAAGCAGTTGCCAGGCGGCAGCGCGCTGTTTTGATACGTAGTTAGTTGAAGAAAAAGGTTTGATGCTTTCCGTTCTAATAGACGGAAAGGAAAAGAATAATTTCCATCCTGGCTGTCTGACAACACTCACTTGCCGGTTCCAGAATTAATAAGGCAATAAAGTTGAGCGAATCTTCAATTAAACTGATGTTGTTTGGCAGTGTCACCAGGTTGATCTGTGCATTAGTGCTTGATCTTTCATAAATCACAAGAATTATTCGAGTTTTCAGTTATGCTTCAGTTATCACCTTTGTCTCAGATGTTTCTTTTAAAATTGCTTGGAAGAAATAAAAAATGAACTTGGTAAACTACATGAAGAATATGGAGGTGTTAAGTCACTGTAAATTTAAATAAAATATAAAATAATCTGGATTTGGGTATATCTGATGAGACATTGTTAAGAAACTTTTATGAAACTTCTGTGAGATTTCAGATTTTTTTATTTTCAGGGAAATATCTGAGATGCAGATGAGACTTTTCCTCTTGGGTTATTTGACTTTTAATTTAATAATCTTCTGATGCTTTTGAGTTCTTTCTGCATCTGTAATGTGTGTGTGTGTGTGTGTATCATGGCAGGTGTTACACATTTGGCATCGGGCAGGGCGCGTGTAGAAGACTGGTGTTAGGACTGTCTACTGTTTCTCGAGGAACCGCTGAGTTTCTGGCAGAAGGGGAACGACTGCAGCCCAAGGTTCTCATTCTCTCTGACATGTTTATCCTCCACCGCAACAGCCTGTTATTTTGAATGTCACCACACAGCAATTACAACAGCAATGTGAATTGTGGGGTGTTCAAATGAGATTGCAATTAACAATTCCTTTTAGTCCTTTAAATCATGAGGAAGGGAAGATGTCAAAGTTGACAGCTCATGTAAATTTGATTTCATTATTTTTATACACAAGTATAGGGAAGGCCGGGGCTAGTTGTCACACCTTAACTCAATAGTATTATTACATGCTGGCATTAAACAACATGTTAAAGACCCTTCAACAAAGTTTAAATGCTCAAATAATTAGGAAACACATTAATTAAAACAAATAGTAAACAGTAAAAGGTGACATACAAAAATAGCAAATCCTTGTTTTGGCTAATGAATTAATAAATTATATATACATTCGTAACCTTTAAAACATAATAAGAATGTGACGACTAGTCCTGACCTGACATTTATAAAAAAATATCCCTATCCTGAGAAAACCGTTCAACCTTTCAGTGAAAATCTTTAGTTTTTTTATTACTGTGTTGGCCAAAAATATGATTATATTGGAATTACACTGGGAATTTTACTACATTTACTATTAATTTTACTATTGAAAACATTTTTAATAGGTTTTATAGATATATTTATTGCATGAAAACAGCATTATGTATATTTGCATATATGTATAAATATTTGGATATTTATCTTGAACTCTCAAAAATATTTTTAACTTCCTAATTTGTCTTTATTTATTTTTTTATTTTTAAGTTTTATTTGTCTGTTTTTTTGTTTATTCTACATATAACAGTGTTAAATGTGAAAAGCACTATACAAATAAATTTTAATTGAATTGAGATACAGCAACTTCCCTGTGTGACAACATGCCCCGGTCTCTTCTGTGTAGTTGTATTCAGTTGTATATAGACTTCTTTTACAGACTTTGCTCACTTGATTAAGTTCAGTTTTTTGTGTTTATTTGTGTCAACAGATGATGAAGTCTCTGAAGAAGTCCATGACATCAGTATTAACTGACATCTCTATTGAGTGGTTGTATCCAGAGACAAAAGAGATCTTACTATCTCCAGTGGGGGCGACCTGTCTGTTCCCTGGTGACCGGCTGATTGGATACAGCGTGGTCTGTGATACCTCTAGATATCACTCCAACCCCAAATCCGTGAGTACTGTACAATAGTTCACAGGAATGTTTATGATTTGGTATTTTGTTGCTGTATAGTTGTTGCAGTAGAGACAAGTAAAGCTTCACTTGTCTTTATTTTGTGAATCAGGACAAACGAAGACGATACAGCATGATGCGTTCCAACGAGTCGGCCAGTTCTGTGTTCTATCACTCACAGGAGGAGGATGCTGGGAAGATTTCCTCTGATAGTCAGGGGTCACATCATGTCACATCACTGTTTGATGGTTGCCAGGATACCATGTCAGAGAGCAGCCCTGTTGCCACGGAGCAAGATGCTATGGGTATGCTCAATGGTTGTAGATATTAAGATGTAATAGAAGATGCTGCACTTCTACTATGTTTGGGTAAAAGTGCAACGCTCAATACGGCTTCTTCAATGTTTCTAAAATAATGTTTCTAATTATAGTTTTCTTAGAAAGGGTCACATTTTAGCATTTCAACAATGGATCTTTTTTCACAGGAAGTGACACAGCCACCTCCCCGAGAAGACGTGCATACAGCACCAATCAGATCGTAGATTACAACCCCACAAAGAAGGTCTACACACCCAGTGACCCCAGCTCTGTAGTGGGGAAGAATCCTCTTAGAAGAGCAAAGGTCCAGGAGCTCATTGGTCAAAGTGATCATGGGGCACAATGGAAAATAGACTACCAGGTGAGTAAATGTTTACCAACAATTCCTGTGTATGCATTAAAATGATCAGAAACATCAGTCACATCTGTAATTTCCTTCCTGTGCATGTGTATTATGACAGAAAACACAAGCCTTCCGTGTATCTTTTTCATTAGAAGAAATATCATCACCACACCATCTGCTGTAGCTAAAGCATCTGTTGTAATGTAAAAGGAGCGCTAGAAAGCTCCATGGATTCGTCTGTTTGTTCAGAAGGGTTATTTGAACTCATTTAGGAGCTCTGTGAACAGATGATGAGATCTGAATCTTCTCTTCTCTTCTTGTGACCGTAATTAAATTTTTCTTACCGTCATATATACACAAATAGAGTTTAGATGGCATGGTCAGCAGAAGATGAATTACAGATACCTGGATGTTTAAGCACAGAAAGAATTCTCAGAAAGAAAGTACCTTTACTTATTTGTTTCAGTTGAACGAATTAGATGACATTTTGTGATGCGTGGCCACGCGCCGAAGTCTCGAGGGAGAAACGAGAAGCAAAAAAGACGTGCCGTGTTTGAACAGGAAGTAAAGTCACAGGGTTACAGAGATATTCCTGACTTAAAGATTCATTAAAATGCAATCAAGAGCGGCAGGGAAAGGTGTGCATCTCCTGTAACTAATAATAACAGGCGGGCTCATTTCACACAGTTTCTCTTTACACGACCACAGATTGTGGTGCTTCATTGTCGTGTCTTTACACTTCTCGACATGCCCGCTGAGATAATGACGGCACATCCGGCACTCCTTGGTTTTGTTTCTTGACATTGTGTTTCGATAAATCCATCCATACTTTCACATTGTCGTTAGCACCCTGCCGAGAGTCTGATATCGAACGTCCGGCCAATTGCATCTGTCGCAAATGGTACAATTAGTTCTGACAGCTGTGACAACCAAGGATAAGATTTCAAGTGTCAGTCTTTCTGAAAGATGAGAGGATATCAATAGTCTGGGCTCGATTCATCACCGCAAGCAAACGGCCATGGAAATGTTATAAATAATGCAGTGAGAAATACTACAGATTAGCTGTGGGCGATAACAAGAGTCCTTGATTTCCCCTCGATGCACATAATAATGACTTTAATGGTCCTTTTTAGCTCTTCAGCAGGCATATATTTTTAATGGTACTAAATTGTCATTAAACTCAAGTGATGAGAGACCCACAGGAATAGGAGCAAACATGATAACCATGTCTTAAAGGATCTGTGTGTTTTTATAAACGCCCTCTTCGTGAGAAATAAATTAGACTTTTCAGTATTTGCTGTCTGGATGTTAAGAATTATAATGGAAACCTGGATGCTTGGATGGACTTATTAGCTGTGAATCTTATAATTTACTCATCCCAGATCCAGACTTTATTTCTTTTTTTATAAAAATATAATCACTTTATATGCATATGTTCCAAACTGTTAAAGCTCCAGAAAGCACATGCATCCTTTTAATTAAAATAATAAAAAAATTTAAAAATAAAAAATAAAAACTGTTAATGTACCTGTTTGGCAGAGGCTTCGACTTCATCTCAATGTTGTCGTTTTACATGACCAACTTTTTTTTTCTTTGCACTGCTGCCAAGCAAAACAAATGGCTTGCCAAGATGTCTGCCTGTGATTTGACTTTGACTAATTGTCTGTTCTTCATCAGCCTCAGTTGGCCAGCCTGTGTGCCACATCCTCAAGATCACGACCTATGCCCGCTCACAAACCTCCACAACAAGAGGGTCTCCCGGGAGAAGCGAAGACGGATCAGATCCCGTCTGGACCCTCAGTCACCCCGGGTCGTGCTGTGGGGGATGGATCCAGATCTTCAACAGACACTCCATCGCTCGGCAGCACTGGTGATGCAGGTCTGTAACTTTGGATGAAAGTATCTGTCAAATACATGGAAACAACACATTTTAACCAGGCATTTAATTTGGTCATCAAATAAACTAACTTTTCCATTCTTAAGTGTTTTGTTGCAGCATCTGTTCAGGCTCTGAACAACATGTTTTTCTCCCTCATGTTTGTGGAACAGATGGCTACACACATCAGCTTTGCGAAGTCGAAACGCCTCAAGATCCACAGGCACCAGAATTCCGGGCAGCTCGAGGGAAGGGAGATTGCAAAGCGGTTGTGTCAGGACTGCTGTGTGGAAAACCAGTGAAATGGGAGGTGACCTTTGACATTGAACCCTACCTCAAAGGCAGAGAACGAGAGGAGAAAGTTCACGAAGACCTTTGGAACGAAACCTTTCATCATCTGGCTGGACGTTCTATTATTCAAGACTTTGAGCACATGGCGGATAAAGAATGTGAGATTGAGCACGGTAAGATACTGAAGCTTGTGTGTCTTATCCAAAAGACCGCTGTAAATTAAATTATTTCTCATTTCTTTTAGGTTCTGGCAGGAGGTATCAGCTTTATGCCATTCACACTAGCAAAGCCTGCAACATCTTGAGCAAATACACAGCGTTTGTACCCTTCGATCTGGACAGCAATGAATATTTACACACCGGCGTTGAGTACAGTCACCCCGGTGAGTCATGTTAAAGTGTTTCTCAATTACATCAAAAGTTTAGGGTCACTTACTCACTCTTTATTAATGTTTAACACTTTAAAATAATAGTAAACCAGTGCAAAAACACATGTAACTATGGGATGTGTTGTGACTACAAAAACATGTTATATCTAAAGTGGTAACCTATATTTACAGAAATGTTTTCTTTCATTTTATTAAGCAGTTTCTTAAGATGTTTTTTAAACAGTATTGAAGAACTTCACGTCTATTCTGGGCTTTTATTGGCTATTCAGTCCAAGTCAAGTTTTGCAATAAAGAAATTAATATGTTGGCACAATTATATTTTTCTTCCACAATTTTAATCATTCAGACATATGCCTTCAGCTCAGACTGTTTTAAGATCATAGAAAACTCTTGAGTAAACTCGATAGTGTATACGTCTTTCATTCATGTATCTTAGTACAACAGACATTCCAAATGTAAGCACAGAATTAGATGATGGTAATGATTATACTTGTTTTTTGTTTATCTCCAGAAGATGATCATAAACGCAGTTCACACTGTAGTTCTCGTTGTGGCAGCAGGAAGAATCGCGGTTACTCTGTTGGTCTGGGTCGATCCCAGTCAGGCGGTTTACCAGAGCAAAATGATGTTGCATTACCCGGCAGTAAGACTCGATGAACAGTATTCACTATTCGTCTCATTTACAGATGTAGAGCTATTGCAAGTTTATATAAAGATATTTTTTTTATATTTCATAAAAGAGGTAAATTACCGTGAACAGCTGTTTATCACTGTAACCAAGTACCAACTTATGAGAAAAAGGTGCTAAAAATAGAAATTACAATAAAAAATCCACCAATCGAGTTTCTACATACACTAAGAGGCTGCTTTGTTTACACAATAACTGTAAAAGACTGTGATTTCCAACACATTTTACGAACCCAATGAACCAAACTCTGATGTCAACATTATCTCTAATGTGCTAATGCCCTAAATCTGTTCTGCGTCATATAGGTTTGGAGGATGGAGTTCATTTCTCTTCTAAAACATCCTCATCCTCCAGCGGGGACCGATGTAGCATCACTGAAGGTGAATTCATTCAGATTTATCAGCAAGCAGCACAACATTAACCTCATTTTAGCTCCTGATTTAACTGGTTTTATGTGGCCTTAGGGAACATGGCAAGTTTGTTTTGTACTGTGTGTGTGTTCTTGATCGTACCAACGAGACCGTTTTCTCCTTCAGCTTCTCAGCGGACTCCATCTGTGACCTCTGACACCTCGCAGAGATCCACCGAGAGTCTTTTCTCGGCCGGGTGGGTTTACATTTGACGACTTGCAAACACTGTCCACAAATCAAGTTATGTTAAACGCTGTGATTCACATAATTCACACAATGAATACTTCAGATTTGCATTTTACAGCTAAATTGTTTTGCGTCATGGACCAAATTTGTATTTTGATTGACTTTATTGTGAGATTACGTTTAATATGTTTAAAATTGAATGCGAACTGACCTTTACACTTATTAAAAAGATTGTGATGTTTTCAAGACTAATTCTTAAAGTAATAGTTCACCCACATAAGAAAGTCGCTCATAATTTACTCATTCTCATTGGGGGTGAATGCAAACAAATTATTTTTATTAAAATACTATCATGTTATCTTCTTATATGGGGTCCAAAGTGAACCTGGACAATTTGTTATAAATGTGAGATTCTCACAGAATGTATTTATATACTGAATATATAGTTAGATATATTGAATCATCTGTTTATATTTGACTAAACCCCTATTGATAGAGACCAGAGACCAGCCTAGAAATTCCTGTCGGCTACAGCTGGTCTTATCAGCAGAAATCATGTCACTCCATACACCAGAATAAACCCTTCCCTCGCTTGTCTGAAATCTCCTTCACAGTTGTCCCTTCATCTTAAGTAATGATGAGAACGTGAGGAGCAGTGCTCTCGAGGAGGCAAATTAATGCATATGAAGGGTTCACAAAGAAAAACGCATTAACACGCTTGGGCATTTAATGAGAATGTTTACAGCTCTTAAATAAAAGGTGTTGATTATTTTTCTAGTAAGCTGAGTCTGACCCGGACCCGTCTCCTGACAAAAGCTGCCAGAGGCTTCATGAGCCGAACGCAAATCAAATCCAGTAACTCGATGGGAGAAAGCGAGAATGACAACAAGGACTACATCCCTCTGGTATCCCTTTCATTACTTTCACTATCAGACCGCTCGTAATGACGTCATTAAGTGTATTGCAGTCACTTGTCACACAACCTTTAAATAGCTGATCAATACTCACCTCACAAGCAAAGGTCTTTACAAATAACATGTAATAGATCTGATGACATTTAAACAAACACAGATCAATACCTTGTGCTATCGAGTCCTATGTGTGGTTAAAGGAAATGCTGTATACACATATATGGGGTCACGAGTTGTTCTGTGACAAAATCACTGGCTTGTGTAAAAAGAGCCTGGAAACCATTGTTAGATAGTCTGAATAGATTTTTAATCTTTTTTTATGCTAATGTATTCAGTTTTATTATATGTCTGTAAAATCCAGGCTAATAGTCTCAAAATCTAATTTTGACATGAGGAGCATCAAAGTAGTCATAGACATTAAAATGACAAAAATATGTGTTTATTGTTTTAAATTAAACACACATTAATGTTTTTAATGTGTGAAATTAATCATTTTAATTGCTGAACTTAATAATTTTATTGACAATTTTGGCTTCCTTAACATTGATTTTAGTCTTCGACATGGTATTACTTTGTCAATATTAAAGATATTGAATTTTCACAGAATGTTCTTCACATTATGTTGGATGAATTTTTTGTAGAAAACAGTAAATCACACACACACGATTTAAGCTGGGTTTTCACAGACAGTGTCACATATGTCCACCTTCCCGAATGCAAATTGAATGTACATAAGAGTCAAGTTCATAAAAATACAAATTCATTTTTTATTTATTAATGTCAAACTCGTACGTTTTAGTGCAACAGCACAAGAGCAAATGTTCTTCTTTCCTTTGCAGGTGTCGTTGCAGTTATCCTGTGGTGCGTTCACGCTGGACGAAGCCTTGTGTGAAGCCATCAACGTGCCCATGGACAAACTAAAGTGGACATCACCATTCACCAGCCACAGAATCAGCCTCACCCACCCGTCTCACTCCAGCTCACGGCGATCAGAGAGCCTGGAGGTCCACCACGGCTCCTCTCCTCCTCCAAAAGACTCGGACTTCAATTCCGAGTCCGAGGAGCTTCTTTCACACACGTCTTCGTCCTCCTTCCAGTCTCGAAGTCCTCGAACGGAGGGTTGCGGGTCCCTGCTGTTGGGCGGCTACTCTTCGATGTCTTCTGCGTCAGCCATCAACTCTTTGTACGACAGCGGACGAGGGTCCGAGTTTGAAATCACGGAGGCGAGCCTGCAAATGAGCACGCATGACCCTGAAGGAATGGTGTGGGCCACTGCTGTAGCTCTGGCTTGGTTGGAGCACAGCTCGGCGAGTTATTTCATCGAGTGGGAGCTGATCGCCGCTAAGGCCAGCATGTGGCTAGATGAACAGATCGTCCCAGAGGGTCGAGACTTGGCGACGGTTAAAGCCGCGGCCAATCAACTGTTTATTATCCTCAGACACTGGGATGAGAACCTGCAACTCAACATGCTGTGTTACAACCCCAACAGTGTCTGAGTTTTGGGTAGGGATCCAATGGTAAACTATGCTACAAGAGAGTTTTCTCTCTTTTTTTTAAGTTTTGGATGTACCAGTGTTTTATTGTCATCTACCCTACACAGAAAAGCACTGCGCAAGTATGCAAACACAAATGCTTAGCCGAAAACTTTTGAGTTTTTGTAGTCAGCATGGCGTTTGAGTTACCTTCAAATGCCTATTCTGTAAATTATATCGCCGTTCAAATGGAACGTACACAAGAATTGTATGAATAGGTGCTACAGGGCCACTCGTGGCAATGCAACACATATTTACATCAAGCTTGCTAGTAATCACGTTTTAGCGTTTCTGTTCCGACCAAGCACTACCCAAAAGATTGCATGTCTTTGCAATTTTAGTCTCGTGCAATTTTAGTTTTGTATTTCTGACTTCGTTTTGTGCATATCGTTTAAGAAACTTCTTTCTCGTTGCTGCTTGGAAGATTTTGTACCAAAAAAAATACATGAATTGTATGAAGTAAAGCCTTACAGTAAGTATTGTTGTTTAGTTGAAAACGTAGTTGACTGCTAAATGTGGCATTTGGCACCTCAGGCTTTTTTAGCCATCAGAAGATCCAGTGACTTGATTTACACCATCATTAAAAGATGCAGTTACATTGTATCTGTCATGCAATGTACATTTGTTTGCCTTTACGCTCATAAAAGATGTCGAATCGTCACTGGATTGACACTTTGTGTCCATGCAAGTGCTCTCCCGTATCAAGTGCCTAACTTTCTGGACTGTTGGAAATCTCTGGACTGTTGAAATGAACGTTGTACTGTTACTGCAGTGCGTAATTGAGTCCATTCTTTATTTTCGCCGATTCTACAGTATTTGCCGTGTTTGTATCATTATAGTGTTTTCTTGATGTTGGTTTGTTCGAAAAAATTTACATAATTATATTAAAATATGTCAAAGAAATCTGTAGCTATAAATACAGTTAATAAAAAATAACCCTCACTTTTATTTTATATTATATTTTGTTTCTCAGGTATTGCTGACTTTTGAAGTAACTCTTGTCTAATGCATGAGGAAATTCTTTGTGGAAAGATGTTTTATTTTGAGGTTTTCGTCTGATTAAACCTCTCACATGTGCTTGTGAAGGTGGCTTTTCATGTGACAAAGTGCTTTGTTTTTTAGATGAATTGTTGTGTGTACATGCTGGTTCAGTGCTGGACTGTGTAACTGCATGTAATAAAATGTATTGCTGAAAGAAATGCTGTGTCCTTTTGTCTCTTTTTGTGTTCCTACTGACAGCAGTTTTTACAGCGACAAGTTACTGGAAATCATTCATTTTTTAATGAGATACGATCATTGGAAAATTTACCAACGTGTTTATTTAAATGCACAGTGAGTGAACAGAAACGTGTACTAGCAACCAACTTGGCAACCACCGTCAGTGTGAATGCACCTTTAACCCGCATTGAACAACACACTGTAGTATAACATCATTTAATAGGTTGTATATCTGCATTTTATATTATAGTGAAGCATTTTACATTTTATTTTGCTTGTATCATTACCAAAATCCAGTCCAGACGCAGTACTCTGTACAGCCAGTAGATGTTGCACCACACTTTAAAAATCACAGAAAAAAGGTGCTCTTTTAATCCAAATGCCACATTTACAGACCTGCACGACAGCTTGTTTTCATTACAGACTTTTTCTCTCTGAGAAATACACAAAGTGTACCGCTTTAATTGTCTTTGCTTGTTAGTCTGCTGTTCATTTTTGGCAAAATTACGCCACGACTAGCTGTCAAAATGTTCTCGTAACTCAAAACAATTGAATTGTAGCATCCCTTTGTAATTTCTTTTATGAGTCATGCTAATATCTGTCCTGCAGTGTGCAGACTTTAATCAGATCTGTTACCTCTCAGTGGGGTGAATTGGCTTCAAGCACAAAAGAGAGATTCAAAGAGAGGATTATGATAGCACGAGAGAGAGAGACAGCAGTGAGAGAGGGAGGGAGAGAGAGAGAGAGAGAGTGAGAGAGATAGTGAGAGAGAGAGAGAGAGAGAGAGAGAGAGAGAGAGAGAGAGAGAGAGAGAGATAGGGCCATAAAGACTTATTCCATTGTTCAGGCATTTTTTGCTATACATGATATTTATTTACACTATTGTCATTTCAAACCTGTATGACTTTTTTTCTTCTTTGGAACACAAAAGAAGATATTTTGAAGAACGTTGGTAATCAAACAACATTGACTTCTATTGTATGAACACAAAATCGCTGAGACATTCAAAATATCATCAAAATATCTTCTTTTGTGTTCCAAAGAAGAAAAAGTGACACTGGAATGACATGATGGTGAGTAAAGATATTTCCAAAATTTATCCAAAGAAAGTTTTATTTTTGAGTTCATAAGATTAAATAGAGATCTCTTTTATTATTCATTTATGTATCAATTTTGTTTCTTCTAGATGTTTCTTCGAAAATTGCTCTAAAAACAATTAATGACATCCAGTAAGAAAATAGCAGTATGAAATAAATGTGGATAATACAAACCAGATAACTGGAAGATTTTCATGTGCTTCATTTTAATACAATTTTAAGTTCATATTAAAATCTCTGAGTTGCAGATTTTGCTAACTAGTTTTCCCAAGGGACTTTTAAATGTCTCATTTTCCTCTCCAGTATTTTTCTAACTGTTTAAAAGATACAAATGAGATATGAAACAGATTTCTTGATTTCTCAACTTAACTGGATCAACCCTGCATGCCAGGCATTTATTAATGTATTCCGTTTGGTGTACAGAAGAAGAAAGTCATACGGGTTTGGAATGACATTTGGGTGAGTAAATGTAGATTTTTCATTTGTTGGATGATTTTTGGATGAAATATTTCTCTCAGTTTACTGTATAGACCACAGCCATCAAACAGTGAAAGATCATGGACATGTGATCTATAAACCTCTGATGTCTAGATGTACTGTAGGAGGTTGCCACTGACAGGAACGTTTGATGTGTTGTGCTGATAGTCTCGGCTGTATTACCCAACAGTTTTGATTCCCAACCTACAAATTGTCTTATGTAAACAGTTATTTTAAGTTTATTAAAAGTTGTTGTGTGGAACAGGCACAGATCTCTACTTGACTTCTTTAACACTTCGCACAGTTTTTAATCAGAGGCGAGATGTTATTTGATGTTTTGTTAATGATTGCCAAGAATCAGAGTCAGAAAACACACAAACCAAACTGCTTGTGTTTGTGTAGCTCTCAGGAAAAATATGGAGTGATAAAAATATGGCCAGTGTAAGTTAACAATTAAGAAGATTTTGCCAAATGCATAAATGACTGAATGACAGATCTGATAGTATAAGAAATAAGATACTGTTCAGCGCTGTTATTCTGCACAAAAACAAGATTTTATTTTTACTGATTTTGTTTCTATGGCAACTACAGTATAAGTATTGTTAAGAGACCTTGAAAAATACACTTGACAAAGCAGCTTTGAAATGAAACAAAAAGTAAGTTTTTAACTGATGATCAGGTTAAACTTAAAATTTTAGTCAGCAAATGATCTGACCTGGTAACAAAAAATCCCATCCCTGTCTTTAGAGCAGAATATTAGACCATCAGTCTGCTTATCAGTCACCATGAAATCAAATGAATTAAACTGTTAAAATCAGCTCCGTCAGTTTTTCCATTGGTAATTTCCACCAGCTGATGTCATCAAACCATGACAAATTAGTGCACGTGATGTTTAGTATTCACAAGCAAATCCTGTTGCTCACATCTATACATCCCATTAGCTAAAGCCCAATTAGGTGAGACTGTCATAGTTTTCTAGACAAAAGCAGGTATTTTACTATTTCTCTGGGGAATCAGAGAGACGAGCGTGAGCTCTTAATGAGCTTCATTGGTGTGGTGCGGTGAGGCCGACGCTCAGCCTGGTGATGTACAGAGTGCTTTAATGATGTCCGACAAGTTCGTTTCTACGGGGCGCTGGGGTTTATTGCTTCAGTGAGTGTGAATAGCTGATAAATAGCTGCGTCTCAGCATCACTTTATTAAAGACTGAGGTTTGATTAAAAGGAAAGCTACAGGGACATCACGCTTGCCCTAAATGATTAAACTGTCCTCAAAACCACCCTCACACCTGTTAAAGAGATTTCTATGCTACAGTCAAAGAACCAAGTAATGATTGATTAAAGTATTATTCTGGATTTACTATAAACAAAGCTGTATTGGTGTAATATTAATTGGGTTACCAATTTATTGATTTGTAGTAGTATAGTTTTTAGATATTTTGCTTTGATATCTGGGAATATTGCTGGTAATAACCATTAGCATAGGTTATTTTGTTGGTGTTGAGTTGACCAAGACATCTTCACTGAATCATGGAGGCGTTGACCTTCCTAAAAAGGTTTATTCAATCTTTGATCGAAGAGTTATGCAGTCCGATAAGAAAGTCCAAGTGAGGCTGCGAGTGGGCAATGTCAGTTATTTGAGTTCAGCGTAGAGTTTAACAAAAATATACTAGCAAACAACCTTATCTGTAAATGGATATGCGATTGGATTTTTTCTTGTTTCCAGGCAACCGTTTCATATGCTGGAGCTTAAAGTCGTCTTTGACAAAACTCTTCAAAAAGCTCTTTTCGTTTGAAAAGTGAATTCTCTCAAAAGCCTGTATACTTCAGTGTTCTTGAGGGCACTTTCACACCATGTTTATGGTTTATGGCCCCAACACATGCCTCTGTGATCTATTTTGGCAGTCTGGAAATGTGATGAAATGGGAAAAGTTGAAGATTTGTGGCAGATTAAAGTGCACAAAGAGTTTCTATCCTACCATCATTGATTTTGGGGAATTAGATTCATATTTTTTATAAGACACAAGGGATATAATTTAGTACCAGCATTAATGAAAAGGTCACCCACCATATTTGATAGACTTTGATTAATTTAGCTGTTTTATTGTTGTTCTTGCAAAAAAATACATAAAGACGTTTTCAGTATACAGTAATACATGTGGGATGTTCCTGTAGTTTAGCTGGGTAAAGCATTGTGTTAGCAGCACAAGGGTTGTTGTTGGTTTAAATCCCAAAGAACACACATACTAAATGCCCTGTACAAAAGAAAAATCTTTGCATGATATTATGGTGTCTGTCACAGAAAATCAAATGAAAGTGAAAAGGGGTAAAATATCACCCTATCATGTGTGGAAACGGTTTGCGAGACACATGCTTGATGATTTGTGTGGGATGCAAAGGCTCACAGAACGGCAATGAATCTCAACTTGGCCTCATCTTCCTGCTGAAGCGCATGAGGCTGTGAGGTTACTATGGCAACAGTGTTGGCAATCCATGTTTTGTTGCCCTGTTTCACAGCTATCATGCCAAGAGTATGTCACCATGTGTTATCAGTGCTTCCCGGGGGACAGAGACACACACACACAGACATATCTCTGTAAATGTGTGTATTAAATGCATTAGACAAGAATTCACGTGATCAACCCTCAACTTACCATTACGCTATCATTTAGTCCAGTACTATACATTGAATGATCTGAATGATCCAAAGCTATAAATATCATTCATTAGTAACTTAAATTTAACAGAATTTATTGAAGTCATTTTGCTTAAATATGTGTTTTTCACCCAAGCATTAATACTCATATTTGTAACCTGTACAGGAAGCTTTTAACAGTTAATAATTGCTTCTGATTATTTCAAAACATATGTGGATTTATACTGGCAATATGTTGTTGTTTTGAACCCCTTGCTGCAAAAAGCTTGTGAATCGAATCATGAATCCCTGAAGCCACTGGACATAATGAATTAAATTCCATCTTCATTCTCTGGCTCGGCTGTTGCTAAACACGTCGCCATGGAGCCAATTACAGACAGACACTTCATTCTGTTGACCCTGAAACCGGTTTCTGTCCTAATAACTATGAACCGAGGGTTTACTGAGCTTTTGTTGCAGGAATAATTTCATTTCTGTATCTATGATTCTCAAAATTCTCACATGGGTGACAACGTGTGGGTTTTCTATTGATGAATGCTCTCGTTTGATTATGATTTCATATTTTTGCAAACGCATTGATGTATTATTTATTTTACAGGGCAGATTTACATAGATGAGATAGATTTTAAATAATCCAGCATCTTTAGTAGGCTTTGCTTGGACTGTTTGTATGGAAACAGAAAAATATTCTTACAAGATCTTTGATAGGACGTGTTCTTGTGGATCAAAGAAGCAGGGTTGGGAATGAGGTACAGGGAGAATGCTTGAGTTCTGTTTGATCAGATCCAATTAAAACCTCTTCTGCTGTTTAATATCTCAACTTTTGACATCTATAATACCACAGGGTGTTTCAGAGGGTTTCTGTTTTGAGTGCAAATTATGGATTTTGCTGTTTAAAAGTAAGTAATACTTTTTGTAAGAGTGATAAAATTTGTAATGAAATTAAACATATTATAATATTCAGTGTCTGCAATAAAGCTAACATGCTGATCTTTTCACGGAAGTCTGTCTTTTTATGAACATGTTTCAACCTGATTAGATGAAAATTAGATAGAGATAAAATTATTTTTGTCAGATTTTTTAAAACTGCACATAAGTTTCTTATAAGAAAGGACCGTAGTCTCTTTCTTATAATTTCCAACCGGTCATTTATCATTTGTGATATGCTGTAGCAGGCATTAGATCCACAGCTGTAAGGTGTCATGTCCATGCCTAATTATAAATAACAGACTCATTTGCAAATATCTGACATTACATTTTGATCATTGACATTCTTACCTTTATAAAGGAAGCACAGAGGTGAACAAGCGACTGTGAAGCATTTAACACTGCAGAGCTCTTAGAAACAAATGGGAAAATTATGATTTTTATCACAATAGCACTTTAGTCATTGTGTGATGACCTGCACTGTTGTTAGAAATGCATCAAGCAGAATTAATGATTAGATTTGTTCTTATACCTCCCACGGTTCCCTGCCAACACAAGCGGTGTGCTAACTAGGACAGCTTCTCTTCTCAGGACACATTTCCATGGCAACCATTGTGAAACTTTAACACAAACATGGTCCCAAAACAAAATCACTGTTTTATAACAATTATTAGCTCAGTGCACAAAGCAGAATTGAACAATTACAGCATCTTATTAAGAATACAATTCAATATTTCTACTTTTGCAATTTTGAAGTTGTTCACCTAAACGAACTGTTCTCATAATCTAGATTTCAGCTATTAATTTTGCTATGGGCCTCACTCAGTCAATATTAAAGATATCAAGGTTATATTCTCAGAAAATGCTCTTTACATTATGTAGGTAGAAAACAGTAAATCACAAAAAATGATTTAAGTTGGGTTTTTACAGACTGGGTCACAAATGTCACTGACAAATGACTAAATTAAACCAAAATTTTTGCTTTGAACTACAACAGGGGAAAAAGATTATTATCATAGGACTCCAGAAGTGTCTTATGATTCTTGTGTGATTCACATATTCTTGTGATTTCTTTTCATGTCATTTTTGGGTCAACTGTTCCTTTAACTCCACTCTTGTCGCCATGATTGCAACGAAAACCCGCAATTAAAGCCACACAACAAAGATTTGAGACATAGCACGTGGTTGTTGGGAGCAGTATGATTAAATGATGTTTGAAAGCTGACGCTGTGAGCTGAAGTGGCGGATAATGGAGCACATGGCTTTGATGCAAAGCTGTTATTTGCACGGAGAAAAGGGTGTGCTCACATCACTTCTCCTGATCACGGATCGCATCTGTTGCCATGGCAGCCAACTGTACAGTTAGCAGATCTGGGTCCAGAGAGTGGACAGTAATGAAGAAGTGGGTTCGTGCGCGCGCACGTTCACGCTCCCGACCCACCGCGCATCATCTGTTAACTACTCTTTTAATGATAAAATGCCAAGACACAAAAAACGTTTTGGGTTCCAGTGTGTTCGGTTTCTTTATTTATAAAGACTTCTTTGTGATGTGCTGCATTGTTATGAATGTGGTAAAAATGGTTAGGCTACTATGTTTGTTGACATTTTTGTGTTTTACTTCTTTTACACTCATCAGACGTAATGTTTGACTGCAATTTGTTAAATCATTGATTTTATGTGGTTTGTCTTAATGTTAAAAAATGGCTTAAAAGCGTCCTAAAAGCGTACATGCTGTGTTTCAGACAACGCGGATTTAGGAAATTTCCATTTGAAGTCCGATATCCGACCTCTGTTCTCGGAGCAGATCAACCAGACCTGACTTCACGGGAGACGCGTCATTTGACGTCACGCCCAAATTGTTTCTGCCATTAAGATTATGTTAACTTTAAAATAACTTCTAGCTATTATATAATATTGTATAACATATTATGTGTAATATTTCCACAGCACGAAAGGATGATATAGCAAAGTCTCGTCTGTAAGTTTTATTGATAAAACTCTTTAATGTTACGTGACATGTAATTGGCTGAAACGGATTAAAGTCGGAGAAAGGGCATTTAAACTGCAATATTCTGTAAGTGTTTAGTGACAGTACATGAGTATCGTTCTAGATTTTATTTACGGGTTGAGGATGAAAATATCTAAAAGCGAGGTGTCTGAAACACGGCACGACTCTCTGGTGAGGTGGGCGTGTCTTAATTAAAGAGGGCGTGGTGTCCTCGTGACGAGAGGGAGCTCTGTGAAGTGTAGTGTAGTGATGTAAGTGCTTGTTCAAGGTAAGACCTTCTTTATTCTTGTCATGTATTGGATACATTACAGGTGTGTATGAGGCAGACGAAGGGTCTTTGTGCTCATGACTTGAGCTCTCTTTTGGCAAGTAAAAAGCATTTTAATAGCCACTGTCATGTAATTCAATCAAATCACTCTGATTGAAAGGTATGATCAAAGGTCTGTTAAAGAGCCAATCAAGGCTAATTTATATGATTAGTGATTCAGGGTCACTGAAACCAATCACAACAAGCTTAAATTTTGTTTGCCTGTAAAAATATGTATATTTGATGTAACAGTAAATGTAATATTTTCATTAATTAGATAATCAGAAATAAAAAACACAATTCATTCTCTTCATACAGTCTAGTTGAGCAGTTTGCCAATAAAAAATAAGTCAAACTTGAACTTAGTTTGCCAAGTCATTCCAGTGCATTAAGTGCATCTGAGTTCAGAAATGTGGGGGAGAGAGCTGATCTACACGGCCTTTCAAAAGAACACAGAGACACAGTCTGGAAGTGTTTTACTTCTGCACTATTACCTTACTTTCTACAAAAAAACATTTTAATAATCAAGAAAACACGAAATCTTGTAATTGAGTTCATAAGCTCAGTTTCTTGTGTTCAAATGATGCCAATGATGCTTGTAGGCATAAAAAAACATTACTAAAGTTATCAGGTTCACATCATTGTAATGAGCCGGTGGGTGTGTCTTTTCATCATTTAGCTCACATGATTGATATGATGCTTTCAACCAAATCTGGACAAACTGTAGAGTAGGTCATCTGAATACTAGTGTATTAAAACTTGTAATGTTTTGTCAATGTAGCTGTTGGTAAATCTAAATGTTCTGGACATGTTTGTGTTACTGAAACATGATTTTGGTTTGTCTTAATGAGGACTTTGGTACAGCAATCAATATTATGTCAGAGATGGGGTCAAAATAACATTAAATCTAGATCATTAAATTTGCTTTTACTCTTGCTTTGGCAGCTCTTGTAAAAAGCTGGTCGAGTACAGGTCAATTTTTATATTTTATATCAACTCACAACATAGACTTTTATATTCAATGTCTAAACAGTACAAGTGAAGTGCCCATCTTTGATCAATGAACCTGAAAATCAAGACATAAATCAATGCCCACAGGAATGAAATGTTCTGTTATATAATCATATTTTATTGGTCATACATTTCATTGCAGATATAGCCCTGTTTAACAGTATAGGGAAGTGCAACATAGACAATATTCAAAAGTGTAAGGTTTGTCATTAAAAATAACAAATAATATATTACTGTATACAGTTTCACTGCCACAGAAAGAGGCGTTTGTGCCATTTTCATGCAAAGCCATTAAAAAAAGCCCTGAAACATCTATAAGAGGCAGGCCTGAATAACTTCACATTACTTGGGTGACTGGAAACATAAGCTGACTGGCATCTTTTGCAATATTTGGCACAAACGTGATCATATTCCATTCAGCTTAAAGCAGTGACAACCACATTTGAAAGTGCTACGACTATATTTAAGCAGCTTTTTCTCTAAGTACATAAAGTAATTATAAAAATAAGCTTTTTTACTTTAGGCTAAAGAAGCAGGCAGTTTGCAGCCATATTACAAAACTACAATATGCAACATGGAAAACTGGTTTAAAAAAGTAATCTTTCCTCTCTCACTCTATAAAAACATGTGCTCGGCCCGTCATCATTGCGAAAGAGTGAAAAAACGATATCCAATAGAATCAGAAATAAGATAATAAGATATTTAACGTGAAACTTTTCGCTTTCATTGTGCATGAAAGATACAGAGAAACCAAGCGCTCAGTCTCACGGCAAAATAAAGAACAAAAGTTTGTGCGTGTGATATCAATGCATTCCTCTCACGATACAAACGGGACCGTGACCACCACAGACCAAATCCACATGTATTATACAACATACAGTAGGACTTGTATGTCCAGTGTAAGACCTCACTTTATGAGAAGGGATATAAAACATGCCCTTAAAGAGAGAAAGCCTCCTCCATCTGGACGCCTGCAGCAGGGTCTCTCCTCACCTGCTGCCACACTGTGAAATTCAACCCATACTAAGTGGAACCTCAAAGTGCGTTTGATGCAGAATGCATGTAACCCATTTTTAGCCACTTTTCCAATGTCCCTGTGCGTTACACGCCCGCTGAAGACTTTTCTGCTGTGTTATTCAGGACTTCGTCAATTCTGTCATCTTCTATGACAACTGCAAAGAGAGAAATCGAGAAATTAGCCATTTGAATCGATGGAGAATGGACGACAGTATAGATTTATTGATACTGGCATGACAAGACGTGATAGGATATCCAGTGTCCAACAATGTTATACTTTTAAAGTCATCTATTAAACTTTCTAATATTACAGCAGAAACATTTAAGCGATGACTTTAATCCAAACAGACGTACAATACATTCATGATACAGATTTGCTGTTTTGCTATTTCAAATGTAATAGTCTGCCAACTTTATTTTACTTTATTATTAAAACACATATATATATATTATCTGTGATATTCTCTTATCTGTTAATAATATTCAAAGAGATGAGATGACAAAACAGTAGACTAACAAGCAGGCAAGTAAATGCAAACTCATCGATGACATCATCACGTGATGCCACATTTGCATACTTAAAGGAATCAGTTTCATAATATTAATACATGTACAAGTAACCAAACATTAGTTTGTGCAATTAATAAGCTTTATTATATATCTGAAAACTATGTCTGCACAATTCATAACCGAAATTTATATTTTGCTTTTATGCATTATCATAAACGATTTCTAGTCGTACCTCTTTTACTCCGTCCGATCTGTCCGAGTTTCGGAGCTCGTTTGGTCGGTGTAGAGCCAAAGAAGTTGTTTGCGTTGTTTTGCAGACGACAGGTGAGGGATATTTGTTCCTCGTCTCCATTGTCACCATAATGATTAATGTTGTCTTTATAGGGCAACACCTCTGACATGATGCTGATAATATGAAGGTAAAACTATCGCGATGGAGAAACTAAACTGTCACGATCGGACGCAGTTGTTGTTGTTTTTTACCGACGCACTGTACTGTAGTCTGAAAGTCACTTTCACTTTTGCAGTCGTCGTTTGCAAACGGAGGATGAACGTGATGGTCTTTCGGAAAAACTGATGCACATGCAAAACAGAACCGCGATGCAAAAACACAGTCGGATCTCTGGGAGAGACGTCACTCTGACTGGTGCATCCTCAAGCTCCCTCCTCCCTTCCTCCTATCCACCCATGTCACTTTTGTTGTCTTTGCCAATGGGTGGTGTGGTGCTTACACATTTAGATATACGAATATGGGGTCGAACCCCTAAGAGCTTTAGTGATGATGCATCATCAAGCAAGACACCCCAAAACTTTCCAAAACATCTACAAATGAATGGCTACAAAAAGATGTTAATCATGAGATATCATTATTGGCCCCTTAAACAATAGTTTAAGATGTAGGTTCAAATCCCTTAAGAAGAAATTCATGAAATATCATCATAGCCAAGACACTAAAGCTCACAGGTGTCCCAAGGGACAATGTCCCTGAAGTAAAGATGTATTGTAAATCACTGGATACTAAATGATGTGCTAAAAGTGTGCTAAATGAATAAATAGTTGATCTGGTTTAGTCCCTTATAATACAGGCATCTGTGTTAATCTAAACATTAAAGTAGACACATATTAATAGCCAGCTTTATGTAATCCTATATAATAGAATGCACTTATACACTTTTCCTAATGATCGATGTACCAGCTATATAAGAAATCCTTACATAGAACAGGAGATTTGGGGTTTTCTGTTCACTGTAAATAATGATAAATAACATTTACCAATTTTACTTTATCCCTATTTATTACTCAATCTAGAAGGTTTGAAATATCACTTTGTGGTGTTATTGGTTTAATAGCATTATCTTAGTCTTTAAATACACATACAATATGGTATGTGTATTTATAAGTGTGTAATGTATTCGATTATCTGGACTCAAAGCACTTAAACAAGGAATCGTGACTCTTATAATGTATTTGGAAAAGTAAATATAAATAGGTATTTACTGCCCTCTTCTGGTAATTATTTGTTCAGAATTAATGCAAGTATACACAACAATCATGCAATCTGATTAAATCCAAGAACTGATCCACTGCAGAACATTTGATGTTCTTTAATCTTTTAAAGCCATTATAATGTCGACTGGAAAATAATATCAAACCCATACAGTGAATATTAAAAGAAAAACAGAATAATTCATTTCTCTTTTCCCTGCCATGTAGAAATTCCTATTTAATAATTGTGACTAAAGCTCCTAGGGGTGAATTTAACAAAACCTGTCAAGATATGTCACAATAAGTTTATTTCCAAATAAAAGATAATGAAGCCACAACAATGAAGGACCATTAGGATTTTTTGCACTGTAATGCTGACAAGCAGCACAGTTTTACTTTAATATAGTGTATAAACTAATGTATCACCTTTGAGAATATGACAATTACACATTCAACAGTAAAGGGTTCCAATGACATAATGGTAAAGAGTAATTTTCTGCTTATTTGTCAATACAAAAATCTTACTGGTCCTAAAATAGGCTTCATTTCTTTATGCAATACATCACTTCCTTCTTTTATTGATTTTTTGATTTGCTATTAAATAAGCCAAATTGCAATAAATTTAGGCACAGGTGACGATTACCATTTCCAAAACCAGAGAAAAAACCTTCTTCGACAAAAGTTAACCAACTTAAATTAGATAACCAGCTTGTTGTAAGTGCTCAGGAATGGGACAATCATCAGTTAATCTGACATGGCGTTCAAATACTGTGCTTGCACACAATAAACTGCCCTTTACTTATTTCCAAGTATGCTACTTTATAATAAGGCCCCTAACTGTTATACAGAGGAACAATTCTGTCTATTTTAGCCCTACATATGGGGCATTTCTTAGGTTCGGGCAGAGATCTATAGCACTCCTCACAGGTACAGACATGGCCACACTCCAAGAACACACAGGAACGCTCATTACTCAGACATACGGTGCACGAACTGGGTGAAACTTCATCCTCCGCCAGGTTGAGCTCTTGGATACGTCTTTTGTTCCACTTCCTAAACTCATCCAGCAGGCTCCGCACTTTCCTTTGATCCCTGCGCAGAACGTACTGCCGCCACAGCATGTAGAATAACGTGGCGCAGGCGGACAACCCGAACAGCACCGTCAAGACCCTCCACAGCCTCAAACGTCTCTCTTGTTTGTTCAGGAGTTCATCGAAGTCCAGCCCGCTGAGGAAATAACGCAGGCCTTGCTTGGGAGGTTGAAGACGGACAAGGTTGTTATCTAGCACCAGTTCCCCAACACCAGTCATGCTGGCACCCAGACGCAGCATCTCCTCCGTCTCCTGGATGCCCTGCGGGCGCTCGCCGCTGATGAAATGGCCGATGACGTTGGTCAGAGACT
The DNA here is from genome assembly GCA_019155185.1 of Beaufortia kweichowensis. Classification (NCBI taxonomy): domain Eukaryota; kingdom Metazoa; phylum Chordata; class Actinopteri; order Cypriniformes; family Gastromyzontidae; genus Beaufortia; species Beaufortia kweichowensis. Next base: position 2,349,923 of record CM032810.1, on the reverse strand, counting down.
GCTTGCTGGGGTGAAAGTTCTCATAGGTGGTCTCCAGATCCAATTCGGCCGCATCGAGCGGACGGACCACACGAACGGCCGCAGGGATGGTGTCATCGTGTGGGACGAGGTCAAAAGGCACGGTGTTGGTGCGTTGGTGGATGACCTTTTCGCAATCATTCCTAAAAGATGTGTTGGTATGGGGAAATAAATATATTTTTAACATTAGAAATGATGCCAAGAGTGTGTAACACATAAACATTTACATATTTTAAATGTATACCAGAGATGTGTTGTTCGATTCCACACCATCTTCTTCTCCTTCAAGGTCAACCTCTCAATGACGCCTTTGCAGTTGTCTACGAACTGGCTGTTCAAGGTCTCCTTTACAGACCGCACCACTCCTGACAACAATTGGTTCAAATAAAATCATTATAAACCCACCACACACACACTACATATCTTGTTTTTTAAATATCTAGTTCTAGATTTGCAACACAAATGAGAACCAACATGTATTATGAACAAGAGATAATTATTGTACCAGTATTATATTGATTATAATATGAGCTTAAATGTGAAACAACTCTCATTCCTGTTGTTGGTAAACCATACCTTCAATAACTGCATAAGGAACACACTTTCCAGGAGCTTCACTGAGGATAGTTTTCAGATCTGGATTTAAGGGCATCCTTTTGGCTTCCTGATAAGCAAAACAGTTTTAAAGAATACCTCTGGTGACAGTGTTGGGATGCTTATTAAAGTGAGTTGTTTTCTTACCCTTAAACTGACTACATGGCTTGACTTCCTCTTGTATACGGCGTATAAGACGGCAGTCAGAGCTGAACTAGTAGCCAGCAATACGATCTGTGTTGTTGAGGGTTTGCCATTGGCCTCCATCCTTTAACCTGCTTTATCTGGGGAATAAAGAATAAACACTTAAATTGTGAAATAAATTTACATTTAAAACTTACATCATGAGCAAAACAAAACAAAAAAGAAATTCTAATGGTTTCCATTACAAATACCATTATGCAACATCAGCTGTTTACCATTACAAAATACCTTCATGTAGTGTGTTTTGGGTCTTCTTCCAGTAGGATTTAATGGTGTTCAACTTGTTCCCATCCACCAGATAACATTCAAACAATAGAACCCAACATATTACCAGTAAAGAGCCCACAATTCCCAGTATAACTATTAAATCCATCAGAATTTCTGGGATGGATTTGCTGAGAAATGTCACTTTCTCTTCCTCCAAGAAATTAAAGAGGAAATAAACACATTTCTGGCTGGACAGTCCATAATTATAAAGTGAAAACAAAAACACAAAAGGCTTTTAATCGTATTTGTATGAGTTATGCAATATAAGATCTTAATTTATTTTGTACTGTACTTTGATACGTTTTCTAGGTTACCAGCATAACCTCAAAACAACAACTACACATTAGCCTATATGGCTATCCATATCTTCCGTTTACAAAATGCTCATATTTACGATAATTCTTTTATTTTATTATTTAAGAAACTGATAGTAGTGATAGCTGATATAACAGACAAGTGCCCACATGAAGTCACATTTTAAACACAACAAGCATAAAGCAAAAATAAAGGTAAATTTCTACTACCTCCACTTCAGCAGTGTTGGTATCTAATGTACCGTAAAAGTCCCTTCATAATAAAAGTCCTGTGTTTTGACAGCGAGCGTTCTGACATGCAAACCGGTGTTGTTTGTTGTAATTTGGCCACAAGAGGCCGAACTTGTCCACTTTATGAGGGAACACATCCTGACAGGTCTGGTACTGTCCAAATCTGTTCCCTACAGTATGTGTTTAGAAAAAAATAAACTTTTATTTAGGGATATAAGGCTTAATATTACAGGACCTAATTTTTATGCCAAATAAAAATATAGAGTATATAATATAAAGACTTTGAAATCTGTGTGAGCTTCATTTCTTATTGAACACAAGGGGAACACTATCTGACAGTACATTCAGGTGTCAGAACATTTTTTATGCAGTAATAACGTTTTGTAAGGTTTTATTTAGTATTTTCATCTAACAACTATTGAACTATTAAAAACTATCTAATGAACGATTATAAACTGCAATGAAAAACTATGAGAAATTTTAACATGCGTACAGATGACATGCGTAAAGCTCGCGACAGGTGCTCGTGCAAATGCACCGAAATCCCAGAGAGGAAGTGACGGACGAGGTCGGAGAAGCGCGTCAGCAGCTAAACTTCAGTAAGGTGCTGCTACACCACACAAAAATGATTCAGGTGAAGGAATGTTTGTAATAGTTTAAAACTTGTGTTAGTGAGTTGTGTCTTTTTAGTCCTGTCTACTGAGTGACGCCAATTTCCTTGAACTATATTTTGCTGAGATATGCGCCTATTGGAGAACATGTACTGACCATTTGTCGTTATGTTAATATATGCATATGTAAATCTTCTAATTGTGGTGTTAAGTAAAGTAAAAAAAGTAAAAAGACAGTGAGTGACAGAAATATTTTAATGGGAATTGTATTTGTTTCAATGGTCTCTGTGGGTCTGTACAGGTGTGTTGGGTTCTATTGGTGACAGATGGGAACTAATAGAACACCATTAAATCTGAAAAACTGGAAAAAGACCCAAAACGCACTGAATACAGTAAAGGGATGTTTTAAAGATTTGTCATGGAAACCATTAGTATTTGTGTAGTTTTCTTATGTTGGCAACTTACAGTACAGTTCTTTTGTAAGCGCTTTGATATAATCATGGTATGTACATATTGATATAACATCCATGTTATATCCAACTGTTGCAGTTTCCTGTTCAACCTCTGTTTATTTATTTATGTGTGTCAATTTAGATATATTTGATTTTCTATGGAGTAGGCTTATTGCTTGTTCAATCATTGGCATATTGTTTATTTGCAAACACGTGTGTCTTACTTTTAGGATGAAAGGTTTAATGTTATGACCTTTATAAAGCCAGTTGTTCCTAGATATAAGGGGCGGTTTCCCGGACAGGGCTTAATTTGAGCCATCATAACTTAAAAACAACTTGATCAAAGCCTTGTATGTGTAAAGCTTCTCTTCACTGTTAAACTAACATTATACTGTAGATGTCAGTGTTGAGTCAAGCTGAGAGAAAGTAAATCTTATTAATTCATATAAGATTCATACCATTTTAGAAAGTCAAATGTTCTTTGTAAAAGAATCAGATGTATTCAGGGCAGTATCAAGTTAGTACAATCAGCATGGCACTGTTAGGTTGTAAAAGACGTGTAAGTTGCATGGTTAAACATATATATACATACATATATATATATACACTCCTATCCGCTCTAAAGTACCAGTCAGAGAGATACAATTTCAGTAAATAACCATTCATCAGAGTTATATACTGAATGATCAATTCATAAGAATCTCTCAGAAGCATTGGATCTTTTTCCCCACAAATGCACTTGTTCGCATGCATCCGAGAAGCAAATAAAGCACAGTGACTGCGTTTTTGGTTAGAAGCCTATTAGAGAATTTATAAATTATTTAGAAAGGAACATTACGATGATGTCTCACGGGGTCTTAAATAGGCTCTGTACAAATCAATTTTAGCTGTTTAATATTCAAATGAAAGGACAGATGAGTAAAGGCTGCTTGACAATAGACAGCTTATACACAATAGAAGTGTAATGGTTAGCACTTCTTTTTACTCCAAAATAGCGACTGCTATTGTGCTATTGGAAAATGCAACAGCTAAATAACTATTCTTCTCTATTCTGGCAACATCTCTCAAAACTATCTAACATAAATAGAAAATTTTGCTAAATTAAACTTAAGCGTAAAAAATAAAATCCCATGGTTAAGGGTTTGATGACAAAAGGCAGCAATGTTGCCTATCAAATAATTACATTAGTTAGTATTCAGACATGTGTCTTTTTAAAGCTGATTCAGCCAGATTGTTTTGTAACATGTTCTACATTTTATTCTTTATTCTGCCAAATATGATTAGTCGTTTCTCTGCAATTCTTGTATTATTATTATTGCAGACGTTTAACATAGAGTGTTAAGGATTCAAAACAAAATCTCAAAACTAGAACATTTGAGGCAAATCAGTACAGTGTCATCTTGCAAGAATTGGCATTTGAAAATGATGATTGTGTAATCTAAAGTACAGGATCAGTTTGTCACGTCATTCAGAGAACTTCAATACGTTTCTCAAATAACATCTCAAAATGTGAGTTACACTGTCAGTTATTCAAGACATATTATTCACCTGGAAGAAAGCGATGTGAATTTCAGTGGTGCTTGATTAATGTGAACATCAAGCAGAAGCCAAAAACATGAGGCAAATGCCCTTTTAAGCAGTTTTCTCTGACTCGCCAGAGGACAAGTCCGGGCCCGAGGGTTTTAATGCTAACATTATTCATCATGTTGAGGAAATGGACAAAAAATGTTGTTCTTAAAATTTAGACAAGAAGCACAGCTTTTCTGTCCCCACTTAAGGAAGGGATGAGACGGATGGGTCGACGAGAAACAAACAGGAAATACTGGATACCAGATGTGTCTGTGTTAGTGCCATAGAGCTTGTTGTTGAAGAAGTGCAGGGATGCAGATGCAGTCTACCGCTTAAATGCACACACACGTGAATCCTAAAAACCTTTCCAGATGGGCTTTGTTTACCTGCAGGAGATAATCAGGAGGTTTGGATGAGCTTATCTGTTTGTTGGTCATTTAAAACTTTTGAAATGATGTGTGGCCTTGTTTGCAGACTTTGAACTCTCTTCACTTCAGTTTAATGGTTTCATTGTGCTGATTGGCTTAATGACACAAGCTGTGCTTTGGAGTAATAGACTGGGAGGAAAAAGTTGTTTTATCATCTTTTATTACAATCTTTATGGCTCAAGAGATTTCAACAACATTACTGATGATTACTGTAAAATACTTTGTCCATTAAATGTTGTTGTTTTTAATTAGGCTGATCACAAATACAACTTAACCTGAACTCTATAGCTTTGAAGTCTGTAGCTTCAATTAAAATACTTAATCTTTTGTTGGTGCCTTGGCTTGGTGCTTTGCAGTGGTGCTTATGTACAAATAATTAACATCATGTGTAACATATTTTATTTAATATATTTATTACAGTTTTTTATTTATTACATTTGGCAGACTGCATTTCAGCCAGGTATAAACTTTATCTGTACTTGCTACTTGATAGCCAAACTCTGTTATATGGGTGGTTGACAAAAGTCTATGTCATCTGGTGTGACCTACAAAAAATGTAGAAAAAACATTTACAGTAAGATAATTCCTTCTCATCCTATTTGTAACTCCAGCAAAGAAGATAAATCTCTCATGCTATTTGTATAATTTTAATGTTTTTTGCTGTTACACCATAGGACACAGTCACATATTTATTTGTCAACTACCCATATATGTTGTATATTGGTCCAGATTTATTGTATATATCATTTAGTTTTGTGATTTAACTAGAACAGATCGAGTGAAATAACTGTCGGTGGTTAAAACTTTGTAGAAAGTTAACAGAAGGTCTGAGATCATTTGTGGGCTCATTGCTCATTTTTACACTGTCTTTTGGGAAAAAATCTCATCCATTTCCTTACATTTTAACACATATTTATCATCACCAGTGCTTAATTTATTGTGAGCTATAATATGTTGAGAGAGCTGCCTCACAGGATTAGCAGACAAAGGCACCAGGTGAATAATGAATCGTTTTGGCCTGCACGGTGATGCAAATTTGACTTTTCATAAACTAGCAGAATGTCTCATTTGCATTCGTACACTAAATATGTAAGAAAAGGCTGAATCAGGACAACTATGTGAACATGTTATGCAGCTTGGTTTAGATTAAGTTTGTATCCCATTTAACATTTGCATAAATTTACTGCTAATGGATAAGGCAGTTAGGACATCAAGCTAATGCCTAATATTGAGACTCTCTAATGGACCATTACCACAAACCTTACTTCAATTTAATTAATAGAACTGCAAAACAAAACTAGGGCTACATTTTACAGCCATTTCAGATATTTTCTCATTGATATCTGGCACAGAACAGTTATTGTTGGTTCATGTTTGTAAACAGCACATGCTGTTAGGACACAGGAAGCAAAACTCCAAAAGAGGGACAAAACTGCATCACTTAAATAAACCGAAACAGTACTGAGCAAATGTTCGTTTGCATGACTCGCTGAAAGTTGAGATGAATTTGTCCAGCTCTGCCGTGCCTAGCAAAGTATTAATGTAAACACAGTCAATTATGTCTTTAATGAATGTTATCAACTAAATATAGGTAACAGTATAAATCCATCCCTAAAGAAGACCAGTACATCTCTTTTATTGCAAATATTGTTATACAACAAACACTTTTTAGCAATTTCATAATAGATCTGTTGTACATACAAGACAAAAAGTCACTTTAAGTTAATGATACGACCCTCTGCAGTTTCTGTATGTATTCGTTGTGTACATGTGTTTAGCTGCGGGTTGAGCTTCGCTCTTGGCACTGGCTTTAGCTTTTTGCAGAAATGTGTTCAGTATTATCAGGCCAACTCATTCTTTACACTGAGCGGTCACAGTGTGCTCTGCAGACCTTGTGTTCGGCCATAAATCACACATCTATGAGATCGACCCTTTTTTCCTTTTACTGCCTAAACCCTTTTGTACATTACAGGACAGGCAGGATTGTTAAGGAAAGAGGAATCTTATTTAATGATCTAGGTGCTCTGTACTATTTAACACAAATTGCTTATCGGTTTGATTGTCTGTAGAAACAGAATGAGTAAACTAGTGGTGGTTTCGCTCATGCAAAAGTTGCCACCAAAATTGATAGTCTGTTGTGGATGTTTTGAGCTGTCGCTTGAATGTTGATGTCTTTTGGGTGGTTGCTTTATGGCCCAAGTAAATAATTTATAGCTCAGAAAAATGTCATTTTATTAAAGTATTGTAGATGTTGCAGGGCTTTTTACTGTTTGAAATAAATCAATAAAATGTCACAGCTCACGCTCTTGCAGGATAGTTGCTAGTGCAGGGCTTGAGATGTTGTTTGTTCTTGTGTTACCATCTGTCAATCATTTTTGCCAGGCCATCATTTTGCTGTGATTCTGAAGTGGTCAGTCACACATGGCATTTGGGCAATTCCAGTGTTATGGACGTGATATTTTTTTAGTGGAAACATGCAATATATATTCTCACAGAATGTATTTATTACCAGTATATTGAACCATATTTGTTTATATTTTACTAAACCCCAACTAATACAATATAACTGGATATACATTTTTTTATTTGTTAATTTATTTAAATTTTAATGTACCCATTTATGAGGAATATGGACTGTAATGGATGTGACAATTCTGAAAACAGTATTTTACCTGACTATTAAAAATCATTATTTTAACAAAAAAAGCTCGAAAAGCCTTGAGAGAGACCTCACATGGGTATGCAAATATTGACATCTGAGTTATTAGCATGATGAAAACCTTTGGTACAAACTTCATAGTACTGTTGACATTTAAATGGAATTGCCCATTTATCATAGCACAAATGATGTTGGACAAAATACATGCAGAAGTTTAATATTCAGGCTTATCAGGTATTCAGGTATAAGCAATATAAATAGTGATGATTAATCAAATAAAAATTAAAATGTAAAAACAATGCCATGCTAATGAGCCATGAATGAAGTGGGTTTGCAGGTTTTGTGCTTAAAATAAAACAGTGGTGCATTTAGCACTGTAAGCAGCAATTTTCATCTCTTATAGCTTTAGTCACAAAGGGAACGGAGTAATAATGCCTGTGTGCGCTTTTCCTCTGTCAGCTTCAATGAAAGAGTCTAATGAGCTCTGGAGAAAATGTTCCTCCTCATTTCTCTGTGAAATAGATGCTTGTTTCGCAGCAGAGAGACGCTTGTTAATTGTTGCCAACGGTCCCAATTCTCCAAAGAAATTAAACAAGATAAAACATGGAGTTGCATTTAACCCTATACTGTTTATTTAATAAAAGCCCTTATAGTTAATAAGTTGCTTCTTTTCATTTTTTTAAGGTTAAAAATCTATGGCTGTAAATTTTTGTTGTATAAATGTGTTGCATAAGCCTGCCGTTTTCTACAAAGTTGTAAATCATATGGGTAAAGTCTAAGCAGATTTTAAGCAGAATCTTCTCATTACTATAAGTCACACAGTTAATTAATTCCCTCGCTTCTTTCATATGCAGATGAGGTGCTGTTCCGACACACAGAATGCTTTAATAATACATTCATTTGGATCGGAAAGCTGGTGTCCCATTTTCTGCTACTGAACAGAATGTGCCGCCAATGACAGCTTGCAGCATGAAACGATCATCCTCTACTAGTCTAATCTAATGCACTTCTGTGAAAAATAGTGTAGAAAGGGAGAAAATTGTGACTGATATGTAGTACTACGAAAGTATGACCTGACGTTGAGTCTTCTGCAAATGTTTTTTGTTCATAACTTTGGTGGGCGAGGAGTCACCATAAACCATACGGCCCTTAGTTCAGAGTCAATCTTATGGGTTATCCTGGTCAAGTTCCTTAAATTACTGCCCTGCTTTCTGTCATCCTCATTACGTTGAGCCTCTGCAAATGTATCCACTCTGCAAGATTCGTTCCGCTCTTCACTTTCTGTCAAAAATCATCAGGAAAGCCACATATAACCCGGCTACATCCCTGTCCACTCTACGAAGCAAATAACTTTCACTTTTTAAAGGCTATTCCTCACAAAAAGAGCCATTTCACCTAATGCACCGAAGCAGCTCACAGACCCTTCAAGCCATTTTTGGAGATATGGGTGATGCCGTTCTTCAAATGTCTCAGAGAGTAAAAATAGACCTAAAGTTGTTTTTTGCTTGTAGCTTTGAGTCTGTCTGTTGTCATATAAGGCCGTCTGCTTTTAGGGCTTTGAGAGAAGTGACAATAAGAAATGCACTTTTATAGCAAGGGCATGTAAGGACAAAATACAGAAACTCCAAGTGAAGTAATGTTTTCCCTCTTTATTTAAATAACAATAGAGGAACAACGTTGTACGTTAATTGGCTTTGCACACTAGAAATTGTTTGCCGAGGTTAATTTTTGTAACCTTGAGTTAATGTAATGGCTTAATGGCATTTAATCCTGGGTTGTCACATTTTCAAGATTTCACATCGTATTTAGAACCCAGATATGAGAGAATTACATGACAAGACCTGCATTTCTGTAAGAAACTCACACATGTAGAGAACATTCTGTAAAATATAATCTTGATATCTTTAATATTGACTAAGTAAGGCCATGTTAAATATTAAAAAGAATGTATATAAAATGCAAAAACATTTACAGCAATAAACACACATTACTTTTTTTCATCAAGGATATTACTACTTTGATGCCCCATATCCAATATTTAGATTATAAGACTTTAACCTGGATTTGACAAATTGGGTCACGTATTTTATACATATAGTAATTTGAAGTTTATTGTTGATTCAAGCATGAAACAAACAGTGTAAAGAAATAACAAAGCAGTTCATTTCTTAACATGTTCATCTGTTTTATCCTCTGTTCTTTGACTGACTAACATAAAAATCAACACACAAATCCCCAGTGTGCTATATCTGTGTCAGTAATGACTGATTGGAAATAGGATCCGATCAATCAAACAGAGAAGTAATCTCCGAATGACAGCAGTAGTTCCACTCCTCTGAGCAGTCTATTGGATTGATGGAAATGCTTTTCAATGTAATGCATAAACTGCTGACCCGCCGGCAGAACGGCTCGTCCAATACACTTCAGCCCGATGAGATCCTCACAGTTAGAGATTGCGTAAAACTCTGAAAGCTCTCATCAGCTACAAGCTGTCTAACATGTAATTGCGTAAAAGCAAAGCTGTAATTTGGTTTCAGTAGGAAAGCGATGTGTATTAGCATGTTTCATTATGTAAAGCACGTTCATTAATTTACTTTAATGATGAAATTTACTTTACTGAGCTACGTAGTGATAGCCCAATATATTTGGCTATTTTAAGATTTCCAGCATTGTCAACTAAAGGTAATTTCTCTCTGTCACAAGTTAGATCTATTCATTATCTTATGTTTTTTTTACGCAGCAGGTATGTTTTGTGTAACTCGCAGCACAGTTTCATGCATAATCTCAGTGATGAAATTAAATACATTTTTATCCTTTTTACACATATAATCCACAGAGAAATAGTGATATTTAATAGTGTGGACTTTATTCTTTGACGTAGGTTGTTAAATTATTGTTAAGAGCTCTCATGAGTCATACTTTTAGTGGAAATTGTGCATGTTCAAATGCCAAAAAGCAAAGGTCTCTCTCCAGTCATTTCAGGTTCTGCAGCCTACGTGTTCACACGGCTGGACGTTTAATAATCTCTGAAATAACCACATTAGCCTGTTTGTTCTAGCACCTTCTTTCTCCTGCGGCGGTTGTTACATAAACTCATTTCCTGGAGTTTTTCCAGAAGTTGATTTAATGAAATATATTGAGCATGTCTTCATCTAGACTCTGAACAGGTCAAAGATTTCCCATGGGATATATTGTGACGCGTTTGAAGATTCTTCTTTGCCTCAGAACAGGTGAGTGGTCAGTTTTGGTGTTGTTTTTTGGGAGAGGTTTAGGTTTGAGTAGGTTAAATACAGATAAAATCGGACACACATGAACACATCTAGGTATAGCTTATGAATTGATTTCAGGTTATCTTAAGAGCCATTTTAAGATTTTATAATTTTTTTAATGAAGACCATAACATTATTGTTCTGCAGAATACGTTTCTATTCTGTGTTTATTTTTTAAACTTAAAATATTTAAAGATTCCTGTTTTTGGTTTGATCAAAAGTGAACTAAATTAATAAATGTGAATTTTTTTTCATAGATTTTTTTTAAATTCTTTTACTATACAATATTCAGATTAATATTTGGTACAGATTACGGGCAGCACCACTTATACTTTATACATTTTAATTCTTATTAGTTAATGTTTATGACCATATTAATATGCTTTTCAATGAATTTGTCACACACACAGGACTGTTTTAAATGAGCTGGTGAATGTGAAGGATAATGAAGGAGTTAAATGAGGAACAGCTCAGCTCTCAGCCCAGCACTGATCAGCACTCACTGATGTGATGTGAGAGGAGGAGGAAGGAGGAGCGAACAGAAGAACAGACCAGCTGAGTCTTTCTGCTCTCAGTCTCTCGTCAGCGTGTGCCAGAGCGGTTTCCCTTGCTGTGCTTCTAAGGAACTCGCGAACACACACACGTTCTTCTTTGCCGTTTGGGGAGAGCGCTCGGTTTTACCCGCTCTGCCTGGACCATGCTGCCCTGGAAAAGGAGTAAATTTGTTCTTGTGGACAATGAGACCAAAAGCAAGCCTAAAAGTCTTGGGGTGGGGTTAACTTACCATTCTCTGCTGTCTACTTTGCTTCACTCCTGTCCCGACTTCGTCCCAGAATGTCCATTTAACTGGCTGGGAAGCGTCTTTCACAGCAAGCGTCAGAAAGTGGAGCTAAATAAAGAGGAGCCTACCTACAGCGTGACGATACCTGGGCAGCGCGGTCACCATCATGGCTAAAGGAGAAGACTGCACGCAGGATGCGGTTGCCAAGATATGGACCCGCAGCAACTACGGAGAACAGAGCGCCAAGATGAAGCTCACCATTGGCCCCTACGGAATCCGCATGGGGGCGGATAAAGGTGGCAAAAAGAAACCCGTCCACCTCTATTCCCTCAACCGCATTACGTACTGCACCGCGGACCCCTTCCGCCCCAAGATCTTTGCGTGGATTTACAGGCATCAGGTGAAGAATAAAGCTGTGGTACTCCGCTGCCACGCCGTCCTGCTGCCAAAGGCCGAAAAGGCCAGAGCCTTGGCTCTCAGTCTGTACCAAACATCAACGTCTGCGTTCACAGAATTCAAAAGGCTAAAACGTCAAAGCGACTTTCGTCATTGCCAGCAGCAGTTATTGGGCGAGGATATTGTGCCTCTTATTCCTCTACGGAGACTTTTAAACGGGCAGTGCCACTACCAGCCACCAGCAGAAAAGCCTGGGAGTGCCACGCGGCTCTCTTCTATTACTGAGGAAGAAGAGGAAGATGATGAAGAGCAGGGTGATGCACAAACGTCCACCAAAACAAATAATGTCAATCACCGGGGACCCCAGAAACCCCTCCGGAGAAAGATCTGGGAAAGAAAATGGACGAAGTTTCAATTACAAGCTGGGATGACGCGCGTATGACTATCAGCACTCTGGTGTGACTTTACCTGGATACAGTTTAGTGTGTTTTCACCACTGAGCTTATGTCCTGTCTCTTCTCTCCCAACTACCCACCGTCAACGATGAACTGTAAAACCGTCCCTTAAAATTTCTTTCCTCTGTATCGGGATAAAGACCAAGGGAAGTGTCCGTTGACTTGGCACCAATGACGTTGCCTGAAGAGGAACCGTTCCAAGGATCGAGGAGATACGAAGAGATGATTGAACTGTACGAATCAGTACAAGCACAATAAAGGAGGACCACAGGTACACCCAATCATCCAGCAATGGTTGAGAACTTACACCGAAAAGCCTTTGTCTACCCCGATATTAAGCAATGCTTAACAGCAAAACTGCACACCCAAAGATGATGACGCATGCGTCTTGTACTCATGGTGTTTTATTTGTGAGTACAAGTGCTTTTGTCCGATGGACTGAGAATAGGACCTTTGTATAAAATGTGATATTTTTCAGTCTATTGATGTATGTAATTTTCCCCCGGTGACCTATTTCAATGTGCTCTTCAAGGGGACGGGGGTGGGTTTAAAGCCATTTTATTGGCTTGGGGAACAGCGCTAATGAATTAAACCATAACTTAGGAATCGAGCCATTGACTTGACGTGTTTACTGCTCCAATTCGTCATAGCTTTGCTAATCAGCAATGCATAACAAACGGCGGCATCACCTGTGATGTTTAAAACGGGCCTTTTGAAATGTTTTTAAACAGTATCTATTTTACACTGTGATTTGTTTGGGACCAATAACAGCATCTTGTATTTTTACAAATGAGCAATTGTAGATTATGTTAAATATGTGTTGGTGTAATGTGGTAATCATAAAACTCATTTTTATGCCGTTCACCGGAAGGTCGTAGCTTCCATCTGTCAACTCTGGCATGGTGTTTTGTATTTGCAGCCATCTTATTAATCTTCTGGATAAACTGATTAAATCGACAGTGAAACATTTTTTACTACTGTCGTGTTTTTCTGCACACTTGTTCTGTGTTAAAAGGGGAAATGGCAAAATGTTGTATAATAAAATGTTCATCTTAATTCTGTGGGTTTTCAGAGTCAAGTTTCTTTGTTTTATTTTTGGATGATTAAATGGCATTTATTTGAAAGTGGAAGCTGCTGTTTCAACATCATTATCATTTCTAAATAGAAAAAAAATATATAAAGAAAGGAAAGAATGTGCGTTGACACAGGATGTGAGTGGGCTGTGGAAGGAACACAGATTTCGTCTGCAGCTTGAGGGCACTTACTGTAGCTTTTTCTCAAAGTGAGGCAATTAATCAGCCGATTGAATTGGACGGGAAGTGAACATAAAACACCTGAGCGAGGCGGCACTGAGCTTTCAGCTTGAAGTCAAATAAGCTGAAAGAACCTTCAACAGACTCTTGAGTACATCAATGCACAGAATACTGTACGGTCCAAATTAAATTTACAATACCACAAACATTTAAAAATGTTTCAATAGTTGTTTTTATTGGCCGTTCCTAGTGTTTTTATTGCTGTTGCTTATATTTAGCTTTAGAGATTTGGGCAAACCTGTAAATAATTCAGCTTGGTAGGAGGAAGAATTTATTATTTTGTGTACTGAATAAGATTAGTCTTAACTAACTTACTTAAAAAATTTTTTGGCTTAACCTGTCCTAATGTTTTCCCAACAATCATGTTTCCAAACAAGCTATTTTGCAGCATGCATTGCAGCATCTAAAATATGTTGTTTATATTATTGAAAGATTACTTTGTTGTTGTTGTTTGGTGGGTTTTTTTGTGATGTCGTTGTTGTTGTCACTGTTTGTTTCTTCGATTCGGTTGTGGTTCGAAGATTCATTTTGTCATTGTTAACATGGCTGTTACCATGATTGAGATTTGTGTGTTAAGCATTGAGGTACAAGTACATGTTTGTACAAGTTGTTTGTGTATTCGAGGAGAACAAAAAAGGTGAACAAGAACATTTTTGTGTTAAGAAGCTTTTTATAATGTTTAAACTTGGGTGGACTTTATAGTAGGAAGTGTCTGAACTATTTTAAATTGGCTCAACTTATTTTTCACAGTCTAAGAATGAATGGACATAAATGATATTTGAGGTCATGTGCTTGTTAGGAAGACTTGTGCCTTTACTTCTTCACGTGATGTGACTGAAGATTTTTGTCTGGTGAATAATAAAACAAGCAAAAAATCCAATTGAGTCTCAGCCATATCCAAAGACAAGAAAAACATGGAGGCTATTCATCATAGACACTATCATAGAGGGTGAGATCTTTTAAACAACCACCCAGAACACCCTAGAAACCACATAGCAGCAGACAAAAAACAACATGCAGAATATCTTATCAACTGCATAGCACGTTCTGAAGTTTTCAGATGCAAAAACTAGTTTTTAATGTTGTTGTTGTTGTTGTTGTTTTGAGGTTACGCAGATGTTAGTACCAGTCTGTCCCAAAATAGTTTGCCTTCAAGATCTCATAAAATGCTTTTGCTGGAAGATGTAGAAGGAAAAAAACGGGAAACAAAAGGCATTAGGTAGCAAGTTCAGTGGTGCATTATGTCTAACTTATATTCTGAATGAAATATGCAGTTTTAGAAAGAAATAAGTACTGACAGAAAGACAGAAACATGCACTTGCATTAAACACAAATGCAAGAGAATGATGTAGATGTCAGCATAAAAATAATTTTCATCCCTGTGAGGCATTTCACAAGCTTTAATGTGCAATTCAGATGCGACACCTGGAGACCAAATCTAGACTATGAAATAAGCTTTTGCCACACCAGCCAACGACAATTGAAATATTTAATGCAATGAATATCTTTGCTGCCATGAAATTGTATTTGCATATTTTATTTTTTATTAAAAATAGATTTTTGATCTCTTGCATTTTCATGACGGCTTGCAGTAAAATTGCACCTGCCACAAAAACATTGTAAAGATGCTTTGATTTCATTCTTATGATTTCTTTTAAAGTTGCATCATTATAGCATTTATTTACTCACCAAAACCAATTTTACTTGCATTTAGCATGCAATGGGAGTTAGTTTTGGACCCTTTGGGTTAGTTTATTTGTTGTGAATGTTTGTTAGTACAGCTACTGTACAAAAAGAATTCTGCTTTGGATGTTGTATTGTAGACATTTGGTGGTTGTGATTGACATGGTTTTGTCCCGGGGACCGGATGTGTTCAGCTGTAAGTGTAATCTTGCCGCTAGCACTGATAGGATGTGTGCTTGTGTGTGTGTGATGACGATCACAAAATAATGGGAGTCAAGACTGTTTGTTACCTTACTCCTATAAACCTCAATGAGAGTGTTAATAGTTTCCCCCAGAGGCACCAGGTCTCGGGAACAAGGTGTGCTGGAGCAGGACATACAGGATCAATGAGGCATCTTTAAGCATACTGGCAGAGAAGGATAAAAAAGGATGACAGGCCTGTTTTAGCTGTATGTGTGTTTAAGTAAGAGAGAGATAAAAAATCCATTTGTATTCCTCAGCGGTAGTGTTCTCATCCCTTAAACAGTGATGCTGGATTCTGCATTATTACCTCTAAACACACGCTGTGTGTTCAAATTCCCTGAAGGTTCAATCATAAATTGTTAATTCTCAAAGAAGTGTTTGCAGTTAGTTATAGAGCAAAGATGTTTGCTCCGTACTGAATTCAAATTAAGTTACGCAAAGCTTTGATAGTTAAAGATGATAGAGTAAAGATGCTCTGTTTAAATTGAACAAAATAAACAGTTGAATTCAAGTCTGAATAAGACAAACCTGATTGATTTTCTCAAAAGATCTGACAAAAGAACTCAATTTAAGATTGTCAAGGTGAATGAAATGGACTATTTACTTTCTTAATAGACATTCCTGCCCATATAGTGCGTGTTATTTCATTTAATATTTTTCAGACCGTTGTTGTAAGGACGACTCGTAAGGAAAACGTTTGGCAAAGAGGTAAAGCAGTAATTGAATTCTGGTTCACAACCATGTGCTAAAGTTTACAGATATTATAGTAAAATAATTTAGATGGTTAAAGAATACCATTGCCAATAGCTTAAATAAATTTATCTTAATTTCTAGACAAATGTTTTATGAAAAATTTGCATTCAGGTTTGTTAAAAAAAATAAAAGCCACAACTTTGTCTTTTCTCATATGAAACATGCTATGGACAAATTTGTATAGGTCGCCTCATATGGGCTTGATTTTGACTTTAAATCTTTATTTAAATTATAATATTCATTAGACAGAATAAAATACTATTCCAACATCTAAATGGCTGCAGCAAATCACAACGCCTGCAATGCGTTTGTTATGCAACGGCATTATAATTCAGGCCAAATAAGTTGTCTGTCTGATGCCCGAACTCTCTCGCTGAAAGAGATTAACTGCGATTAAAATTATAAAGCAATATCATCCAAACACCAGCCACCCACAAGAGACCTGGGCTCACTGACACTCGCCAATAAAGTGACACTGAATATTGCATGACCTTTCAAAAACACTGCTTGGACACTATTACAACCATGTATATTTCATGGTGGATGAAAGATATTATATTCTGACGGTCAACCTGGTAAGAAGACTATAGCAAACATCTGTACAAAGTCCTGTTCGCTAAAGGAATTTGTGACTTATTTTATCTTGCTTCCAAAAAATTTTCATTGGTCAGGTTTTTGAGCTTGTTTTTCTGCAGATCTTTGTGCATGTAAGATGACATAAATTTAACACAAACGGTTCTCTCCCTAAAAGTGGAAGAAAATACGCTTAGCCATGTATTTAGTTAGCATGAGATAATGTGGATTAGGACCAATGCTTACTGTATTTACTGCACTTTCTTAAAATGTCTTTGGTCTTATTTTTAGATGGTTTCCAAGGTGTTGCTATGTAGTTGTTGTAGTGTTCTGCAAGGATGATAGTTGTTTACTGATACTCAGATTTTCTTTCCAATGTAAGTTAATGGGAATTGTTCATAAAATTCATAAGTCTGATCACTTAAAAAAGTAATAACTCTTCTTCTCAATTAATCACAACATTTAATACGGTAAATCCTTCAAGTCTGTACCACTAACAAGTAAAGGGATGAGTTCAAGGCAAGTTTAAGGGATTTAAAGAAACCATTGACCTGAAGTATGAGCAACACTAATGAGAAATCAATACGGTTGGGGATTGATTGTAATATTATTTTTTGGCCAGGCTTCTGAGGTCATAATGACTCAGTGCTGAATAATTATTTGGCTCTTTGCTAGACCGTTGACATTTAAAAGGCGAGATCCGTGTCACTAATGTAAGCCGGATAATTGAGGATATTAGCACAACATGAGGCCGGTTTCGAACAGGACCCCTTTTTCACTATCAAGCTCATAATTAGACCTCTTCTGCTGAAATGTGCGTCAGTGGATTCGCAGGCCAGCTGGCGATTGTGTAGCGAGTCAGATTTTGAATCCCAGATGACCTCATCGGTGGACGTTCTTTGGCAGGACTGGTGGGGATGCTCGGGGCTTAACGCACCTTAGATAATGAGCCGTGCTATCAGCTATGCTTAAAATGTGCATAGAAATGTTTTAAAGTCATTTTTTGTTACTGTTAATTGTTAAATTGTTTATGCTGTCATGACACAAATCAGTAACATGCATTTTTCTTACAATAATGTGTGAGAATTCAGAATATGTACAGTGAATATCATAGAGACTTGGAGGTGGGATCTTTAGAAAAGGACCAGTAAACAAATACTTAGTCAACACCTTAGTAACAGCATAGAAATGGACGAAACACCTTAGCAACATAGCAGTTTTCTTTGAAATCCTGTTTTTTTGCAAGACAGCTTTGTGTAGTGTTGCTATCTAACATTTTAAAGCATAATCAGATTGGATGCACAAGTCATTTAACTTATGATTTAACTTACATTATCAGTAATGAATTGTTCTAACATGTATTAAGTTAAAATAGCTTAAGAAATAATTCAGCAATAATTCAAAATATTAGCCCAGCTGTTATTCACAACAGCAGGACTGCGAGGGTGATATTGCCTTATTATCTTTACAGAATTGTCGTCCTGTTGTAGGAAAATCATTGCTGGGTTTGTTTTATTACATTCCTGGGATAAAACGATATATTGGATTAGACCTTATGACATCTTTGTCTTCTGGGAGAAATTCAGCACCTCATCTGATGCAATAACATAGAGGCTGTTTCCAATAAAGTCTTTGCAGAACACACTATACTTCTTGCAGCAGTTTTCCATATTCTTTGATTCCCACTTTCAGACACTGTGCTTAAAGCTTTTCTGCCTTTTTGAGAGTGAGATCAGCATGACTTTAAAATGCAAGCATGCAGCTCTTATCAAAATGCCTCAGGGGTAAAGATGAGACGAGACCTGGAGGCAAATGTTTATCATCCCTCAAAGCAAGTGAAATGACGTGTCTGTTGGATGATCATTTATTGTGAGCACACGACTGATGGATCATTTTATGCAGGACCTTTTGATCTTTGTAAGTTTGTAATTTATTTGAATGTATTTGTAATTAAAGGGAGGAGCATCTTTTAAATGTTGAAATTATCCTATTAATTTCTGTAATTTTATTAAACAATATAGAATATTAACTTATACCACAAAACAACATAAAACAAAAAGAATATTGTTAATTGTGGTTGTGCTGATGTTTTTCTACTAAAATGACTCTTTCTTACATCTCTGTGAAAAAATATTAATTATTAATATCTGCTTAATTTACTTAATAATTTATGAATATTTTTTTATCATTAACATACCTTAAATGTCTATGGTTCAGGTTCTACTGTTCAGACACATTTCATAGCACAATAATCAATATCTTGATTATTATGGCAATTATTATTTAGGTTTTTTTTGTAGTGGTGTGATATCTAAATTCACCCCTTATTAAGCACCACTGCTTTAAGTCTAACGCAAATACTTTTGAAATAATGGCTTTGATGCCTTTACGGGAAAGTAAAGACGATTATGGACAGAATTTGCCCGGGTCCGTCTCAGCTGAAGGGGCGACGCGGAGGAAGATGTTGTTGACTAGCAACACATGCAGTATGTGAACATTCAGTGTGAAGTCTCTCCCTTCACTTCCTGTCCAGTTTTTTCTTTTAATAACCACCTTTAAACTAGGCTACAGACAGCATGCACACAGTCCACCCACAGTCCGTTCACTAACCGCCTGATGAATACTGCAAATGCAAAACTTGAGAACGAGTCGCTTGATCTAGTAAGTGCTAACGGGTGGATCTTGGCCAGTTCAGAAGTTTTAGACCTTTTGCCACAGTTAAAGTTCTGCAAGTGTAAGACAAAACCAGATATACCAAACTGTGAACAGCAGACTACTTCATAGATAATCCAATTTTCATTTACTTGGGCTTTTCTTTTTTGAATGATGAGAAAGCAAAGACAAAATAACAAACAACGAGAAAAAACAAACTTTTGCTGCAAAATTTTGAAAATTTTGCTGCATCGCCTGCATAAGCACCGCAGGTTAATGCATCAGAGAATGTGCACTTAAAATAATAATATTTGTATTTTCATGAAACTAGTTTCTAAAGTGATCATAGCCATTTGTTTACAATCATTGGCCAAAATTGAAATTGGCTTAAATTTATTCTTTTACACTTATGTACTACTACAACCATGTTTAGTTTTGCAGTATGTGAGGTGTCTCTGCATAACAACATATATTATTGATGTGACGTGGGTGGTTTGTGTTTAAAGCGTCCAGCTTATTTGCTCTGTGTATTCTCAGTCCATCTTCTTATCAAATTCACACAATTGGCCCTAGTCCATCTTTCCATCTTTTTTCTAATGAAGTTACCAAGGCCCTTTTAGACCCAAATTCCAGATTTAGATGTGGTCATTCAACTACATACTCAATAATAAACCTCCACACATTTGACACCTGAATAAGCTCCATGTAGATAAGTTAGTTGAATTAACGAGGCAGTAGAAACCTTCATTATTTCGTGATTATTTTGTCCTTCAGCTTTGCACAGAGAAGTGCTTCTAAATGTGTCTGCATCTATTAAGAATATGCACCAGAATACACCATTTTCTTAATGGTCTGATATAGGGTTTTTAAAAGATATTTAGCTAATTTGGTGATGTCTGCATTTGCACTTTAATCCTAGACACTAGTCACGTGTTAAACTTCCTACTGTGGCAATTAAATAAGTCTGTTGACCTTTTTAAAGCTGCCAGTTTAGTCAGATGTGTCCCGCAGGGTGACATAACAGCGTCTGAAGCCGAACGGAGGATGGAGGAAAATACTGATGGCTTTGAGGAAAGCAACCATAATGTTCCTAATGTCAGCTAGTCATTATAAAAATGTAAAATGTATAATTTATTTATAAATTTATAAAATTAGAAAAAAACTTTTTTTTTTTACATTTTTCCAGTGATGAGTTGCTGTAACTTAACTTCAACTAATAAGTTGAATTTGTTTACCTTAATTTGATGTGTTCAATTAAATAATTTAAAATGACTTCTTTTGCCAATTTGATCGTACATTTAAGGCAAATTTTTTTATGTGTACATAAAATATGGCAGCTTGCTATACAATAACAAAATGGACATAAAATGTTGAGGTCATTTATACAATTTAGTGAATATATACAAGTTTCAAAGAGAGCATTTGTATTGTGTTGTGTCAACTATCAGCGACAGACAGAGCAAACGTTTACTTTTGGCACATTTACTCCAAATTTGTCTGACTCTCAGTTTAGTCTTTGGGGAGAATAGAGACACCAGTGGTACTGAACTGCTTTCGTGTGTGGACTGCCAAAGAAGATCCAATAAATCCCTTTCATAGCAAACAAGTCCGTTTTTTTGAAACCCTCCCAAAATAGAGATGGGAAAATCTTTCGATGGCCGCTCTTATCCTGAAGCGCAGGAGGCCGGGGCACGCCAGTTATTGAAATGTTGCTGTGCGCCGCGTGATTTCTCCTCAGAAATGTGTGTCTTGTTGATTTTCAGCATAATGATGAGCCTGTCATTTATGATAGGAAAGACAGAGGGGACACTTACAGCTTTGAATTATTTATGCGAGATGTCTGCATGCTATTTCTCAAGGCCAGATGTGCGAGGTTGTTTGCATGCGAAGCTTCGAGAAGGTGCTTGTGGTTTATTTGCTTGCATGCGTGTCCCTGCATATAATTACTGTATTTTTTGTGCATTCATTAATCTGTTTATTTATTTTATTTTATTTTATTAAGTGGTAAAATGGGTAAATCTTACTAAAACCTGCTTTGTTCAAATTTCACCTTAAAGCTAAAATAAATCATTAAAATTATATTTTGAAAAGAGAAAATGAAGCCTATTTTACATTTTTATTTTAACTTTGTGACAATATTTTTTTTAAACAATTATCAGTGGGGATTAATTATTGTTGTAATGCAAAAAATTATATAAATTATTGCAATTATGTGCTATTAAAATTGTAAAGTAGTACATTCAAATTAATCTTTTTAAATGGTCATCAAACTAAGTACACATTACATCTAATGATCCAAAAATCTATATACTGTATGTATTTCATAATTGTTTTGATTTTTGAATGAAATATTAACTGGACTATTAGCCGTCCCATTCTGAGCATAAACCTGTTCAAGAAAACCTCAAACCATCGAAGATTTACACCTTGTGCATTGTGTTATGCAACATTCAGGAACATTCTGTCTGTGTGAAACTCGTTCTCAGAATCTCAGTTCTTTCTGCAGGATCTCTCTCAGACACTGTGGAAGGATTTTTTTGACTAATTTGTCAGCAGGGAAAGCTGGCTAGATGTTTCATAAGATGAAATGTTTCAAAAACACATGTGACTTCAGAAAGCTCTGCATGGGAGGAAACATAGTTATGCTTGTATACCCGAGGACAGATGTCCCAGAA
Source organism: Beaufortia kweichowensis (assembly GCA_019155185.1). NCBI lineage: Eukaryota > Metazoa > Chordata > Actinopteri > Cypriniformes > Gastromyzontidae > Beaufortia > Beaufortia kweichowensis. The sequence goes on along the minus strand of CM032810.1, from coordinate 2,327,783 downwards.
TCCCACGCCAGGCTTTGTGTTAGCTAGTAGAGACTACAGTTAAAATCCATGTGAAATACAAAATTCAGCCTGTTATTTAATGCACGTTCCTGGCTTTATTATGATATTCAAAGTAAAATACGTAAATCTTCTTTTTTTTATACAACATTTGTAGCTCAGAGTACAATAACCAAAAGTGCAGTATATTTAAGCATCGCATGCTAGTGCTGCAAATATCTTTTCAGGGTGAACAGACAGTATTTAGATCTGACATTTGGTGTTGGTTTGGTTTTTGAGCGAGTGTTTTGCATAGACTACTAATTGCCAATAGAGAAACAAACCCAATGAATTGCGTAATCCAAACACAAAATTTCTATTACCTCTGAAACCACAAACCCAGGTGTCAGGTAATGGATTTTATAGCACAATTATCTTTTCCGCTCGGTACATTCTGAGATTTACATAAAATGGTTGTTTTGGCTGGATTATTAGAAACGGCAGTACAGTGGCGGCAGTACCTGTGTGGTTGAGATAAGAGTCAAGTGCTCTTATATTTGTCATAGACTAGAATTGGTCTGGATCCATGACTCTCTGGAGTAAACTAACAGACGCCTGCCGTCACCAGACCTGAGATGAAGCCGTATGCACTGCGTTTCAAATCAGAAACGACAGTAGATGCTTTGCCATAACCTTGTGCAAGAAACACTGAGACACTTACTGGAGTTTTTGTTCACAGAAACATTGCAGATTAGAGAACAGCTGGTTCTCAAAATTAAAAACATTAGATGTGTTGATTTTGTCCAGCTACCACTACGTAAATGATTCTTAAAGTTTCTTCAGGAAATCACAGACTGATCTGGAGATAGTGAGGTCAGATCTCTGTCTGTTAAAATCAAACAAAAATCTGACTTGATTACTACATATAATGGAAGGGAATGTTTCAAAATCCATATTGATATTTCCTATCGACAGACTAAAGCAGACGGCTGTTTCTCGCTCATGTCTCAAGTCTCTGATTTATTTGATTGATTCTAGGAATAAAATATGATTCAGTGAAACGCAACAGGAACAGACACATTCTGCTAACAAGACTGCACAATGTACTGTTCTTTATTACACCCACTCAGTGACTAACAGAAAAATACATTTACACATACTGTATTTGAATAGATGAGATCTACGTTTGTTCTTTCACGTGTGTCTCTTATAACAGCCGATCTAACGTTAGAGTCTGGATTAAGAGTCTCTTTATGCATTTATTTGCATTTAGTTATTCTTATGTTTGCAGTTTTGCATTAGCAATAGTTGTGGGTTTGCTTTCCAGGGAACCCAGATACTTACAAATGTTTGAATGCAAAGTCACATTAGATTAAAGTGTTTGCCAAATGTGGAAATATATTTATATTAATATATTTATATTCCTAAATAGTGTATAGGTGCCAGACATTGTACTAGGGTACCACCTAATTTTTGTGAACTTGAATAATTATCAAGAAATTGACATGGCCCTAATTAAATCTCAAATATAAACAACAAAAATTTAAATCCTGTCAGCTCCCGAGAGCACTTGATTTTTAAAGGGCTCATTCAGTGATGAGGTTGACGGCTTACTGAAGTGTTCAGCCTTAAGGGTTTATTTCCATCATTAGTCCAAATCCTCCTGTCGGTCTTGCCTGCCTTACACACACACACACACTCCTCATCCTCATGTCTGTAAACAGTACACAGAGGCAGAAAAATAGGGTTTTGAAAGCATTTTAAAATGATTGTCTTGTATTATTTTCTTAAAATACTTTAACACTGATTGGAATGGCTGTGATCCTTCACCAGGAAATATCTTGGTGAACTGTTGTTGATGCAGTAATTTTTGTGCCCTGACAAATAAAACCGCACAGATTATGATTGTGTGCAGGCAGGATTCCTAAACACGCTTTTCTATTATTGCTGTTGGGGATGAACTCATGGCATGAAGCCAGTGTTGTTGTGTTGGACCTCTTCAGAGAAACAGCAATTTTTGACAGCACTGCAGAGCCGGTGTTTAATCTCTTTGGGGAAATCAGCCTATAAATGCCTTATTTATATCCGTCTCTTCACATTAAGCTGAGCCAGGAGAAATATTTTAACATGGAAAAAGTTTCACACCAGCTTTAAAAAAGCAGGAAGCTGTCAAACACATGGTGGCCGTGATCGCTCATAGATGCACATTTGCAAACTATTGCACTGCATTATTCAAATGATACTGAGACAAATATATCCATCCCAAATGTCTTAGCAGAATGAGAGCGAAGGCGCAGGCTGTACGTAACCAAAACCCACACACCAGCAGCTGTAAGTTACACTCATTCATAATGTCTCTAGAGATAAACTTGCGTTTAATACGTGTTGAAAGATTGGGTTAAATGAATATTTGTTGGTGTCTGTAAATCAAAGCTAAGAATACACTGTAAAGAATATTTGCTGCCCTAAATTACTTCAAGTACAACTAACTTAGCTTCAAGTCATTTCAACTTATGATTTAAAATTTTGGACATTGGTGAGTAGACTTCCAAAAATAAATGAATTACCTTAATTTGTTAAAATATTGCAAAAACAGTTGAAAGGACTTGTAAAACCAAGTTGATTGTACTTAAACATTTTAGTGTATGTTAACGTTTTAAGTTACAATTACATGAAATATTGTTTATTAATTATTAAAATAACCATATTTAATTGTTAGATATCTTTATGTTATTGTTAAGAATCATTGTGAGAAAATAGCTAATTCTTGTGTATGTCTCTGATATTTTTGATATTTTTTAATGCTCTGTATGGGTCTTCTAATGTGAATCCTTGTGATTAATTCATGCATTTTATCATCATCAAGAGAAAGTCAGATACTTGGGAATTCATGACAAACAGTGTAAGATGATTTGCACACTAGTTAAAAACTTGAAAGTTCAGATTAAGTATTTCGTTTTTTTGTGCTGATATTTATGTAGTTTAAATTCATCACAGACAGCAGCTAATCCTCTGTAAGTTTCTCTGCAAGAAGAAAACCTTTTCCTATTGCATTGCATATTTATTATGTCTTAGATAAATAATTTCACCACCTTAATAAAGGTTTCTGTCGCTTCAAGCGATCTATAATAGCTTGATCAGATCACAGGGCAAATGATTTGGACACCCTCTGATCTGGAAATTCCTAAAGTTGCTGTTAATGTTTTCTGCCCTGCAGTCTGCTAATAACATTCACCAATAGTGTAAATCTCATTTAAAGCATTACTGCTAGGTGTGTGCGTATAATTCCCAGACATACACGAAGTGTCAGCCACATAACCTAATCTCTCTCTCTCTCTCTCTCTCTCTCTCTCTCTCTCTCTCTCTCTCTCTCTCTCTCTCTCTCTCTCTCTCTCTCTCTCTCTCACACACACACACACACACACACACACACACACACACACTGCAGGGCTCAAGTTAATTATAGATTGATTCAAAGCTTCCTGCATCCGACAAATATCCAACCTAGTTAGCTTCCAAAACAGAGAACCAGTCGCAAAATGAGATTCATGGTTGATTGGGCATCGCTTTAACACACAACTAGGGACCAAGACAGCAAATGTCAAAACTAATGTAGCCTTTAAGGAGAACTTTTATAGTCCTTAAAATACATTCACATTTGATTCTTTCAAGGATGGATTACATATCCAGGGAATAAGGCATATTGTTTTATGTAGTTTGAGGTTTTTATTGAAAGCATGTAAAGTTTGTTGCCTTGTTGTTACATTGTATATTTGGCATTAGGTGTATTTTTGTTTAGTCCATTGTGAATGTCTGTAATAGAGCAGAAAATCAGTTTGTTCACAAAAGGCCTCTTACAGCATTGAGAGGTGATCGTTTGCTTTTTGTGCCTGATAGGAAGCTCCAAAGTAAAGCTTTTCTTTTGAAGATCCTTTAGAATTGACTCTCTGGGTTGACAGGATATGTGTCTCTTTATGTTCTGATGATAGGGTGTAATTGCAAGGCACAATAACACCTGTATCAGGGGAGCTTTTTTACATTATCTTCACTGAGACAATTTTCCATTGAGCAAACCTGTAATATACCTGTAGACCTTATAAAAAACTGTTTAACCCACAGCGTGGGAAGAGAGACATCGCACATATTCATGCAGTTTAAGCAAAATAACATAAAGCGACATCCTGAAGTTGAACATAAAGAGCATCTTGCTTTAGACTTGTTTTAGAAATCTACAGAGATATCAGCAATAACACAAACTAAAATAAGATTTGTCAAGTCAATCGTAAGTCTTTATTATTGAAGTATTTCAGTATGATCTTAAATATAAAATTTACTCTCCATGTGTTTTAACAACTGTCTCATTTGTTTTCTTATTTCTCCTAAGCAATTTTAGTTGAAACATCTGTGACTGAGTTACTGCTTAAATAACAATTTTGATTTCACTTTTTTGTGCTGATAGCATTTTGCATTTACTTTTAATGGTGCATTACGTCTTGATTTGCTGTTTAAAAGCACCTGATTACAAAGACATTGAAGAGCTTTGCCACAGACATTTCTCAGCAGTTCTTCAGCAAAACACTTTGGCAAAATAAACTGCAGACAGGAATAAATCACAATTATTTTTGATTATTTGCAGACTTCAGTTGGTGTTGTGCATCTAACTACAGTCTCAGCAAACTGTCAGTGTTGTGCATAAAGCATCAATGCTTTTCATCTATTTTTAATACAGTCCAGGGTAAAAGAATCATTTTCTCTCTCTCTCTCTCTCTCTCTCTCTCTCTCTCTCTCTCTCTCTCTCTCTCTCTCTCTCTCTCTCTCTCTCTCTCTCTCTCTCTCTCAGTCAGACTGTACTAGTTGAGTTCCTTGTGGCTTCTCTTTGTCTGGCATTAAAACAGCCATGCAGAGACCAGCTGACAGCTTCCAGATTAGAAAATGAAAGACTGTGAGCGTTGCCAGGAAACTGCGTATATCAGCTTGGCACTGGCTGGACTGGCGTGATTCAAAGTTTGCTGTCCACTTGTTGTCCAGCGGGGTTGTTGTATTTGTCTGTGGACATGCTGTTGTATGTTCAGTTTTTTGAGTCTGCTATAGAATAACTGTGAAGAGCAGTAATAACTTCAGTAGCTTTTCTTATTCTGTACTAGTGCATAGTAGCCACTTACAGTACAGACACATTACAAATGAGATCTCTTTAATATCTCAACCGTTTCTTTTAAACAGTGATGAGATTGAATCCAGAAAAGTGCTCATCATATTGTTCTAAGATTATGTGAGCCTTACTAATGTATACAGATTTAGTTTATAGCACTTTATTTTACCTGCATGGCAACAAACCTTTTCTCGTTTATTCTTAGAAATCGGAAGAGAAACATCTCAGACAATGTTGATACTCAGAATAGATATACCTGATCTCAATTAGGTGTCCTGAAGCATCTAAATATATAATACTTGCACGTGCAATCTGTATTTAAATGTCCTGCAGTTTTTAGGTCAGAAGACCTCTGCACCTGCAGATCTTCTTTGCTGAAGAGTTCAGGTCGTTAGTTTCCTTTGTAATTTACAAGCAGGTGTTTTAGAGATGGATTTAAATTACAAAATTAAACTTTACACTATCCATAGAATAGCAGATGTGTCTTAAGTTGAATCATGGCTTTTTATCTTTAAGCCTTGAGATTTCGTCATTGCATAATGACATAACAATGTGACATTACCTAATGATTCATTAATGGGTTCAGCAAATACTGATAAATTAAAATGGCTCTTTTGGCTACAGATCCACCTATAATCCTTAAAATAGGTCCATTTCAGTGATTAGAGGAGTTGTGTGCCATTTGCTTTAGGGGTTATACTTTAGGAGGTTATACAGTCACATGGATTTTTCAATGAGCTGAAAGTGAATATTTAAACTTTTGACCTTCTGAAGTTTGATTGTTTGTATCTTATGCCTCAGGGTTTGATGCACAGTTCATCTGATTCAAACGCTGTAATACAATCTTAGAAACGATGACATAAATTAAAAAATAATTCAGCATGATGGGCTGAACTGATGAGGCGTTACAGTCACGATTAACTTTATCTCCCTGTTATTCGTTTTTAATTATGCAAAAACACAATTGTAACTGTGGGAATTATTTTGTGACTTAAAGCATCCAAAATAAATGAACACTATATCATATTTGATTATCTTTAAAAGCAGTCATCCCTTTTCTAGAATTTGTAAAGTCATACTCTTGAGGTCTTAACCTTTTTAAACAGCCCTGAAGGAATTGATATGCTGGACTCTTATTGGCTGCTTTATTTGCTTCAGATAATCTGTTTCAAAGTATTTTAGTTTTCTAATTACAGAAATTAATATATAGGCAGTTATATTATGTCTACAAAAGTAATTTCAAACATTAAAATATACACTTTTTTATTTTTAAGATTTAAGATAATCAGAAACATTTTTGTCAGTTGTGCCTAATATTTCGACTGGCACTGTATACAGTATATGTATATTTCTAATTCCATTATTTGTTTTACAAAAAAGGTTCTCAGTTAATACTGTGAAAGTCATCATAGATGCTTTGAGATCATTTCTGCCTCGGATATGACCTCCTGATACCCATCATCCCTGCATCCGGTAGTCTCCATCACTCTTTGACTCCATTGATCTGACCGTTGCTCTCCACGGTCTCATCTCTGCCTCTCATCACACATATGTCTGAGGATAAGTGCAGGCGTCATGCGTCGCCGCGCTGCAGCATACAGACAAGATGCATTTCACCTGGAATTCCAGAGCTGTTCACTTCATCTTTTTGGACAAATTCTCTGACCCATGTAAATACTTTTAATGAAATATTCTACAAATAATAGAAGAGGATTATTTTAGTGTATGTATTATGTTTATGTCACATTGTCATATTGAAATCTATTGACTTTTGAGTTCAGTTTATGACATTTTTGAGATCTCTTCTGAAACTCTAATGACAGAGACATTTGTGAGATTTCTGACTCTTTCTTTGACAAAATATCTGAGATGTAGATGAGACTTAAACAAAAAGTTTCCGTTCGCTCTACATTTAATCTCATTGATGTCTAGGAGAAATAATTAAGATATTAAAGAGGTGCTTTTTTTTCTTTCTTGGGTAGACAGTAAATTGCTTCAAATCATTTTAAATGACAGGAAACATGTCATGTTAGACAATAGCGTGCACCATTGTCCGTCCATCTGCTTATCTTTCTATTAAAGCTCTGGGACGCATGTCTGTTTTACCATCACTAAAAATGACTCTCTTTAAAGATGAATCTCAGCATGTGTGGTGTCTTGCTGTTATATCACATTTGTGATTTGTATTGAATATTGTTTTGTTTGACTGCAAATTGCCACAAATGCTGACAGGATGTTTTGAGGAATTTCCCCATTTTATCAAGTCTATAGGCCTGTCTAATCATATAATGGCCTGAAGCAGATAGCTCAGCATTAACTGCACTGAAAAATGAACGTTGTCTGCAGCTGAAAATACTGGTTGCCACATCATCTTTATGGATACCGGTGAAATACAGGAGACATGGTTATTTCAGCTCTCAGCTGTAATGAAGCCATAAAACTGTGCTGCATTTTCATACAGCAGTAAAAACTGCTCAGCAGTTCTGCTCTCATGTCATCCTTAAAGGAATATGCCAGGGTTAAACCTATAGTAATGTATATGTAGCTCATGTGTGGAAGACTTTGAGTTAGTTTGGGTGATCATTTTGTTTGTGTGTGCAGGAATTACATTACAGTTACATCTAGATTCTTTTGTGTTTTGTGAGCAGAAGTTGAATAGTTCTTCGGTGATCGATGGACAGATGATAGATGGATAGATACAAGGATTCATGGGCGGAAGGATTCAAGGATAGATAGAGCGAAGAATATATAGATGAATATATATATATTATATTGATTAGATAGATGAATAGATAGATGGATGAATGGATGAATGGATGGAAAAAGTAGAAATTAGTAAGTAGAAATTATATGGATATATTGTGATAAACAGAAAGTCCTGTCAAATCCTCACAGAGAATAAAGGGCTTCATCTCGTCTGATGACATCACTGTGAGGAGTTTTGATTAAAGTGCTCTAGTTTCTACAGTTCCTCTGAGAAATACACATCATAAATCTGCCTGTGTCCGTTCTCATACAGAACAGACAGGAAGTGAGTGGGTGAACAGCTAAAATGGGACATCACTTTGAAATAATGTTTCATTGCAGAGCTCTGAAAGTATTTTACAGTATATTATAAGCAGAGGTTAGGATAGTAATGATCTGTTCCATATTGTTTGTCGTCTTCATCTGTGTTTGTGTAATGCCTTTAGAAGTCTTTAAAGAGAGACAATGAAAAGCAGGTCACCGTCATTACCTTCCACCTACTCAGTGAAATTTTACCATAGTTTACTGCTGACACACCGGCTGTGAAATGTGCTGTGCATCTGTTCATGTGAATGTTTGCTGAGTTTAATCCTTTTCCAAACAACTGAGAGATGCTTTTCATCAATATTTCATTTGACCATCACAACCATTACATTCTAAAATAGGGATTCGTATCATACATTCTCTATTATTTTATTGTTGTTCCCAGAGGTCTGTTTATAATGTTAGTCAAATATACAGTATCTGGTCAGAATACTCAGATGACCTTCTACTACTCGTACTTCATCCCACAATGCAATGTTTCCACATATCTTAGTTAATTTATTGTAATATCATTTATTATTTAAAAATATGTATTAAAATATTTAATCATATTTATTTATTGTTAATCTAATTTTACCTTACAGTCACAGATTTTAGAAGGATGTTTGCTGTATAGTTTTAAAACATCATCATATAGACCGTTTACATAGTACACAACAAGCACTTTTATTTTAAGCAATTTACCCTTGAATGGTGTTTTTGTTACTCATTTACAGATTATTTTTTAAATCAATACAGCCATTAAATGTCATTTTAATATTTGTCATTGTCGTTGATGACGGGTCCCACAGACCAACCCCCCAAAAAGTATAATGTACACAAAGTTTATTTTAAATGTGCCAGTCATGTGCAACAGCATCATTCATCTCAACTGAGCATCCCTGCATGCCGAAGGTGAAAAATAGATGCTGTCGTGTTTAAATCTATGTGCGTTTCTATCGCTAAGTGACTGTGTACATTTGAGGCCATTAGTGCCATCGTGACATCGTGTTTTAAACGGTTTTGACTGATGCAGCTCATTAGCTGGTGCATTTTGGCAGCGTTTACGTGGTATAAAACATGCTGAAACATTTCCTTTCAAACCACAGGCTCATGTCTATGAGGAGCTCTTGTGTGATGTAGTCGTGGGAGTTTAGCAATGATAATAGGAAAAGCTATTTAGCCCACTCGTTTTGACCTGTTCTTTCTTTGTGAGAACATTTTAAAGCATGCACCATAAATCACAATAACTTTGCTCATGTCAGAGACTTTCAATGGCAACCTAGTTTCTGAGTCTGAAACTAAGAGTCTCTGTGCACAGCAACCACAGAGGCTGGACTGGAAAAGCGAATATACACTTGATCTGGTTTAATGTGCTGGTATGTTTGTGTGATGCCAAATGAAGACATATTGAAGTTACTTAATGTCTCTTGATTCCAGAATCATGTTTCTCATCTTTATCGCAGTGTTCCACCTAAATGTGTTCATCAAAACAGTTGACTGTTACCTCATGTTGATAGAATCGTGACAGAAAGGCGAAAGATGGTTGTGTATTGATGCCAAAGGGAACGGTGTGTTCTGCATGTGGTTTTATACCAAAAGAGATGTCAGATAACCTCTCAGTGAATTTGGAGAATAAAATGCCCTCTTGTGGTTTAATTTCAAACAATCTCAGATAACAGCAGCATATTTGTATTGTTCTTATATTTGTGTATGTTCTTTGTTTTTGTTTGTGTGGGAGATTACATGAAAATCCTGTGAAAATAAGTGAAGCTAAGTAAAGAAGTTGCTTGACACATTTAATCTGTTAAATAGAGCAGAAATTAAGTATACACATGAAAGTGCAGTACATCTAAATTACAATTTTTAGATATTAGATCTTTTAGTCTTTTAAAAATAAATTTATTTGAGGTATTTTTATAAATTACAGTAACATTAACATTTTTTTTTTAATTATTTTCTTTGTTTATTGTTATGAAAATTTGTCAAATGTATTATCTTAAATCTTCATCTTTTCATCTTAATTTCCATCAATTTATAGTTTTTCATGATTAGATTAGAATTCAACTATGAAATATTAAAGTGAATATGTAAATGGGTGTTCCTGCTGAGAAACGGTGACAGTAAACTGGTTAAACCTTTACATTAAACCTTTACATTAAACCTTCTGATTTTTTACAGTACATTTAAACTTTCAATTTGATTTGTTAGATGTTTTACCCAAACAATGTAAAATGCATTTAAGCTATAGATATTATCAGCATCTGAATGCCTTGAGATTTGAACCCATGACATTGGTGTTGCTGGTGCCAGTTCCCGTTGAGCTGCAGGAAAGATTTTTGTTGATCTCAAATTGTGTGAATTTTCTTGCATAGCAGGCAAAATAAGAAATGCTGGACGCTTCCTGTGTTCATATCCACAGGTGTTGTTTATCAACTATGATGTTGCACTGACATTAGACAACCAAAGATGTCCAAATGCAAATTATTTACAGTACAGCGATCGTTAAATAATTAAAAACTGGACAAACTTCCCTTATGTTTGAAAATGATGCTTGTGCTATGTCACCAAATACTAACCAACACATGACAAGTGGACAGCAGCTCATAACCTTTCTCTCCTGGATTAGATCTGTGAAGGAAAAACAGATAAGACTGTCCTAATTTCAGACAGCACCCACTTGCACCTCTGCGTTACTTTATATGTGTTGTCTGTTTGATAACAAAGCCCAAATCCCCAGAGATCTGCGGTCGTGAGACTATTGTTCCATTGTAAATCTTACAATGTGAGAATCTGCGTAACAAAAGCGGCAGTTCTCCTTTTGTGAATTCCCTTGTACGAGACTACGACTGAATGTGTCACGCAATAAGCTTTCAAAGTCCGCTCTGACGCGTTCGAGGTACGGATGGCACAATAGAGACGTCTCTTTATGTAATTGCTCATATCCACGGCTGGATGAAGGACACTCCCTTAAGCTGAAGGACATCTCCCTAGCTGTGCAACTTGAGAGTCTCAGAAGTAGGACATTCAGTATTTATGACCTCAGCTGACCTTTATGGGTGTGGTGTCATCTGTCCAGATTTCAACCACCCCTTTCTGGAATCATGTTCATACACGACTGGAATAACTTATACATCTACTAGAGACGTAAACATCAACACCAGATGTTTGTACACACGGTGAGCCACGGTACTTATGATAAGCAATAATTTACAGGTTGCCATATCTGTAGAAAATACACGTGCCCAACGCGCTTCTTTTTAGAAAACAAGTCACTTTTTCATTTTCATCATGTTTAGGGACTCTGTTTGTTCACTTCAAAATTACAGTTCTTCGTTTAACCACCTTTGGAGTATGAAGCCATAATAGTTTACTTTTAATAGCAGGTTATTTATTAAATAAATCAAGGAAAACACTTTAGTCACTTTAATGGCATCATATTCAAAAGAATAATAAAAATTTGATTTTATAGCAATATTAAATAAAATTGTGGGACAATTATTCTTTAAACATGCATCCGACATGTATCTAAAGAATGAATCTATGATTAAACACATTTATGCTCTCAGTTTAATGTACGACATGATCACAAGTAGCATTTCAGTTTGTAATGTGTTTTTAGGGGATAATATTTCTTCACTGACATTTTAGAGATGCATCAATATGGCACATTTACATATCAGTTTGTACAAAGTACCATGTTTATAAGTAAAATTTCCTAAAAAAACAACATGCACATAGAAGAGAAACAATATTCACGTACACGTTGGCATGTTTCAAGTTGGATTATGGGAGTGTTGGAATAACACTGCAGTCTAATACTTAAAGGCACCTTCCATAAAAGCCAAATATAATTCTCTCGATCCATTGCCTGAACCTGGAGACGGAGGTATAGACGCCAGGGTACTGGGCATCACCGCAGCCGTTTCCCCAGGACACGATACCGTAAACACGACCCTCACACACCAGAGGTCCACCAGAATCCCCCTGCAGAGAAGATCAGGGAAGTTCAGACTTTATCAGATACTTGTAAACCTTAATCTTGGAGCTTTTCTCAGTCTTGCAGCGATATAATTAACACCATCAGGGAGGTGAAACACACAGGGATGTGAGAACAGACACTTTGACACGTAATCTGCTGTAAATTTCATGTCATATTTTAGACTAATTGTGTTAACAGGACACGCTGTCAAAATGCCAACACGTTAGCTTGAGCAGTTCCCTATTTTGAGGTGAAAATGAAATAGTGAAACACGTTCTACTTGTGTCATCTGATGCACTTCGGGGGGAGTTTGAACTTTTAATTAAGAAAAAAAGCATTAAGTCATGACAAATGAGGTGATTGACAATTAAGAGATTGGTCGCTTTAGTTGTTTTTGTGCTGGAAAATATATTTTACTTCTTTGGTGTAACATTCACTAATAATACATGCACAAAAAGGCCAGAACAATGTATTAAATAAATGTTACTAATCTGAGCCACTGCAGAATGTAAGCACCATGTTTTTTTAGTCAGACCAAGTAAATGTGCAATAAAAACAGTGCAACCAACTAAATGATGAATGGATTTCTAATTGACAATGAAATGTAAAATATACAATAAACAATGAATATATTAATGCATTAAATATAATAACATAGTGTTGTGTTGACAGACAGACGCTGCCACTAATAAATCACAAGTTGTAGATTTACAAGCATTTTGCACAGCAGCACTAAACAAACTTAAATCCATAATAACTGTGACACACAGATTAATGTAAATAGATGTGCAGTAGTAATGATTTGTCTCACCTTGCATGCATCTTTTCCTCCTGAGCTGTATCCTGCACAGATCATATCCTCAGTGATGTTTCCGTTGAAAGACTCTGTGCTGTTACACACAGACGTGGACACTATGGGCAGCTTGACCGTACGCAGAGTTAAAGGGATTCCTCCCGTCGGGCTGGTGAAACCCCAGCCGGACACCCTGCACACCCGACCCACGGCCACCATAGCGTCCTGACGGGGTAACGGAGCCGGAGACACGTAACTGTTCAGATAGACTGGAGACTGCAGCTGTATGAGAGACACAGGTAAAAAAAAATTCAATATGGTTAGTCCATATTTTTCATTAATCCAGCATTCTGAACAATATTGTCTTTTACTAATATCACTTATTTAGCTACTTTAGGGTAAAAAGTTTATAATTACAATTAATAAGTTACCAATTGACCAATCAGAATCAAGTATTTAAGAAGGTTATGTAAAACATTATATTACTGAAAGATTCTATCATTTTTTATTTATTTAGTCACTTAAACTCTTTTAGGTTAAATAAAATAATGAAAGTAAACAAGTGTAAAATTTTACATTTAAAAGGTGAGAAGCTATCAATCAATATAATATAATATCAATATAATCACTCCAGTTCAGATCTTGAGTTAATCTTAAGCCCTCCTTTATAGACATCAAGCTGAATAAATCTACCTTTTATTCACAGTTTAACATTTAACTTAACAAATTTCCCATCATGCTTTGCAGCATCGCTGCCATTCTGTTAACTGATACACTTCAATCACTTTATCTAATAAGACTTTGACGCAGAAGTAATTGTGTTCATTTTATATGCATGACAGGAATCAATGAGCCGCTGGTATAATGCCGCTTTAGTGAGTCTCTCAGTAGCATTGATTCCACCGTCTCACCTTAATGAGCATGATGTCTGCATTGTTGGTGTCTCTGTTGTACTGTGGATGAGGTATTAAGGCATGAGGCCTGCGAAACTGCTCCGTGCCCTCGTATAAACCCACAGAGTAATCTCCAGCCACGATCCTCATGTTTGCCGCTCTGAAGATCAGGCACAAAGATTTTGTCAACTGAAACATCTCAGAAATTGTGAGATGCAGTGTGTTGTGCAAACGATATCTTACACATCTCATAAAACATCAAATGTCTTATCCTCTTTTGAGATTCTAGATGCAGGACACATTCTTTATTTTGATTTGATTGTTTGATTCAAATATGTCCAAAGACAAGATCTGTCTGCATCCTGAGTTTAAGTAGTTTAAGTAGTCCCATTTTTAAAGAGCCAAAGTTTCTTTAAAAGATTTTTTTGAATTGTACTGTATAATAAAATCTAGTATGTGAAATAGACCAAAATTTGGGATATTGCATTAAAAACAGACTAACTAACTTTAATGGTTACTGAAACGTTGAATGTTCTTGATATGCTTTTTATGTAATATAGACACTTTTAAAAAGGTATAGTTCCATGTATATAAAGATGAAATACTTGAAACAGTTTTTTAACACTGATGAACATCCCGTGTGACCGAAATGTTTGTTAGAGTTGATGTCTGGACTCGATATCCAGATGATTCAATATATTGATAATAAATTTAGAATATAATAAGTTTTGAACTGAAAATAGCACATCCATAACACTTAAGAATCACTTCATAATTCAATGCTTTTCACATGATCTTACCCTATATTGCAGTGTGCTGCGGTCAACACCCAGTATTTGTTTATTAATGTTCCTCCACAGAAGTGCTGGCCCGTAGCGCTCTGAATGGACACTACATATTTGATGGAATAAGGCGCGGGGACATATCCACCCACTATACGACCCAACATTTCATCCTGACCTGTCAGATCAGCAAGAAAATATTGCCACATACATTATACAAAGACACAAAGCTCATGTTCAGAAACGTGTCACTGGTGACTCACATGTGTGCGTGTAGAGATCACTTTTGTGTTTGTACAGAACATCTTTCACAGTCATTTAATTTATCTTACTGTAAGTGAATACTGAACAATGCCTTTGTAAACTATATGGGTCTATTTTGATGTGCGTTTGTGTCCACAGACGACTATAATTTCCTGCAATGTGCGTCACGAACAGACGCGTCAGTGGATGAGTTCAAAGGCGTCTCAGGTATATATATGTTGCCCTCGGGGTATATTGATCTTCTTGTAACAATTAGGAAGTCGTACATGCTGAGATTAAAGTAATCCTATACAATATTAGCCGCCATTGACCAGCTGGTGTGAAAGGTACATGTGTTGCATTAAAGCTTTCATGTAACGTTGATTGAATGATTCTCGTGAGGATTTGAAGCAGCCATGAATGTTATCAGATTTCATTCTGAAACTCTCAATGTAATCCTAAACATTATAACAAGTGTTGAATTCCCTGCACATGTACCTTGTGTAAACCGATTGTTCACTGTTTTATTCGTAAAGTCATGATAAACAATGCTGGGATTTAATGTACATGACTGAAATAATAATGTGTATGTGTTTTGAAATGCATTTAGTATGTTTATAGTTATTTTATATAATCGTTCAACACTGTTTTACGCTAATTTACATGAATTGAACTTTAGTGCTGATTTTGTAGGAAATGAAAACCAATTTAAACGTTTTCAATGGCAATGAACTTCCGAACTTAAGAGTCCTGTTAATGTCTATTAATGTAAACTAAACTGTACATTGATTTTATACAGTATATTGTGTTTATAAATCTTATATAGTAGGATTAAAATCAACCCAGTATCAAAAGAAAAAGTGCATCACGCAAAGGTCTTTCATATCTCAATTCAAGTTAATTTTCTCTGTTGGACTCAACATTTTCTCACGTTACATGCAGAAAAAAACTAAATTAAACTGAGAATAAATAAGTTAATTGTTGACATACAGTATAGCAGTAAAAAATGTAAAGATCTTGCTTGGATCTTTTTCTAAAAAGGAAGAGTCTCCATTTTCTCTCATTTAATCTCACTCATGCCCAAATCTATCTGTCATCATCATGATTTTACTTTCCTATGCTCCTACATTTTAAATATTGTTATAAAACAAAGATTTCATGCATGCATTCAGTTACTTATTCTAAACTAAAAATTATAAAAAAATCAAATAAAAATTAGTATTTTAAATAATAAAATAATTCACAGCAATGCTTACAGCAATCTAGCTGAACAAAACTCCAGATGTTAAATTCAGTCTCTGGAAGTAAAAACTATTCTTACCGATAATCTTAACTTTGTTCAACACGTACAGTAAGACTGCTGTTTTCAGTATTGTTGTATCATGATGAAACTCTGAAAAGTATAGTAGGATTAAGTGTTTACTTACAGCTGACCATAAGGAGCTCCAGAAGAACACAGAACACAAGAGCAATCAGATGCATACTGACAGAAGAAGAGACCGAGACACATCCACAGTTTCCAGACTCGAGTGAGAGGAACTTTGCTTCAGGTATTTTGATTCCTCACCTGGGGATGGATCACCTCAGCATTATCAGGTTTCCTAGTTCCTATTTCCGTCTCCATGGCCACGACGCAGTCTGAGAACCAGAACAATATATAATTAAAGCACCCAATCTGTGACCTTTTGTTTTATACTTGATTTAGGATCAGTACAGTTGCATACGTCATGTGCTTTTGCATCATATCACAGATTATATTTTGCAGTATTTGGTTAAAAAATAAACTAACATTGTGCAAACACAATAGACATAAAACTGAAACTCAATGCAATAAAAAACAATATAAATTCAAGTGTCTGCAAACAATAACAGATCTAATTTGTAATTTTTTTTTCTGCCTTTTTATCATTTTTGGACAGGAAAGTGTAGTGAGACAGGAAGTAACTGGGAGGAGAGAGGGGGTAGCGGACTCGGAAAGGACACCAGAGCCGGGATTCAAACTCGTGTCGCCGAAGCGCAGTTGCACTGTACATGTCTGGAGCGCTGTCCACTCAGCCACAGGCTCTGACGTAATATTTATCCATATGTGTAATTGCACTACTTTTTTTAGCAATTTATCCCAAGGTCGGAATGAATGACATTTATTGCCAAGAATTTTTCGTAGTTACAGAAGCTTCAAAAGCAGCGACAGATAACAAAATAATATAATGTACAAACAGATTTTTGAGGCAATTACAGTAAAATATAAAACCACTTTATAATTTATCTCAATATATTATTTAAAAGATGTATTATTAAAGAATAAAGAAAATAAAAATAAAATAAAATAAACTCATCAGGGTCTATAATTTAAAGGCATATCAAACAATTTGAGAGGCACAGCTGGATCTGATTTGTATTTCATTGAAAGACATTTTGCAGAATGTGATCACTGTGATCACTTTATATTTAAATGTTAGCATGTAAAATGTTTAAAAGACATAATTATTCTTTGGTTTGATATTCCAATAATGTTATGAGATGACACTACATGAGATTATTTGTGTCTACAGTGACCTTAAAAAAACAAAGTTTACTAGTTATCTTTGATAATGATATTTACTAGTGTGGGCCAGCCAGTCTTTATTTTTTTAAAGTGTTATTTTAGGGTTGCTTATGATTTTGCCTGCGATCTGAGCAGACATTAAAAATGAAGGTTTGGTGAAATAGGTTTGATCTTCCTGAGCCGAGTCAGCTAATGATCTCCTCACACACATCATACAGTAATCTCTGAGTGTCTCATTACGCTCTCTCTCATGGCTGTTTTCTCCAGGGTGCTGACCATTGCCATTTTTTGCCCTGGTCTGTCCAACGGAGCGATTAGCCCCTTTCTCATCTGTGAGATGTGCCGTCTCTGGGTTCTGTATTGGATTGTCTCCTCAGAGCCCTGGAGAACCCGTCAGGTTTAATAGAGGCTGTTCTGTTTTCAGAGACTATTAATCATAACACTTTCATTTATTAATAAATGTGGCCTCAGAAATAGCATATTTTCATTGGTGGTAATTAGGGTAACAGTGATGTCACGGCACTGATGGGATCCCAAAAGATCTTTATAGTGGTAGCATTCGTTAAAATAAACTAAATGATCCTCTTTAATAAATCTGTTCTGTGTTGTTTGGGATCTTTTATGTGAATGATGTGGGACGTTTGTATTCAGTTCAGGTAACGGATAGATTGAATTGTAAATTTTAGGGAATCATTTTGCAAGAGAACAATACACACGGTTAAAACACTGATATCCTCAAACACACCTAGATAAACTATGACATTATGAGGTGAAGAGCTGTAATGGACACTGTTATAGGACACCAGAAGATGACAGGAATTCACCTTCATTTACACAGAGAGCGTAGACTATTGTTTTGATGACTATAATGTCAGACTTTACCCGAGAGAGATTCTTAAATCAGTTCTGCAGTTGGCAGCTATTGTCCTGCAGAGACGTGATAAACACCTACAGGTAATGTACTGCAGTTATAAAGAGATGAGAAAAACACATCCATTCAGATTGGAAAAAATATTGTGTCATAATAAAACCTTGAATATTGATTAAGACGGCATCAAAGATTAAAATCCATTTAGGAAACTTAGTTCTGGTTTTGCTTGTTTAAAATAATAATAAGTGTCATTAAAATGATTCATTTCAGTATTTATCTTAAAATTGATCATATAATCTATTATTTACAGCAATAAACACTCCTACTCCTAATCTCATAATTAAATGTTTAGACTTTATTCTGCATTTCACAGATGGGGTGATATATGAACATTGCTTACTAAGATGTAAACATTTTCTGAAACATTTAATAGATCCCATATGAATTTGCATTGTTGCTTATCTTAGATATAGCTGCCATATATATGTTATAAATAATAAAGGGACTCAAATTAGCATAAGGCAAATTCTTCAGCTTTCTGGTAATTTCATGCACAGAAGTTCTTACTGTTATGATTATTAATAATATACCAGCACATCATACAATTAGAGATCTAACAACAGTCACATACATTTCCAATCAAAATAGGAAAATAAAATCAGAAGCGTTTACAACCCTACCAAACCACCGTAAAACATTTCACAAAAATAAACAAAAACAGAATGAACCTTCCTCTTCAGAGTAAAGTCGCTCACTGTATTATGTTTAAAGAGATGTTTTGTCTGTGTAACTCAAAGCTGCAACATTTCTAAACCTGTTTAAAGTGACAATACCCAAAGTACTAGTATTTAACGCTGCCCTTGAGATGCCCAAACAGGGTGTTGCTCCAGAAAGCTTTATAATAGAAGATAATAAAGAGCTTTTACATCAGATATTTGTCACACTTGAGGGACAGTGGCTTTGTTGAGTACTGGGTCAGTTTCAGTTAGACTGTGGGATAACCTCTACCATTTTTTGTTCTACAGATCCACTAAAGCAATGGACATAGATATGGTTTCATTATAAAAAGGATTATGGGAAGTACTGAGTTCAGCAGTTGGAGGTAATTCAAGGCTTTGGATGTGAAGAAAATTACCGGTAAGTCTGATATATATCTATTTCCTTTAACTTTAATTATGAATGTGCCATGTTATGAAAATTATGTAAGAGGACAACAATACATGCAATGTGTTTTATGTGCCATAACATATCATGAAAACAATGTCATGTACAGTAATACAGATGTTTGCTTTGCATTCATGAACTGCTATCAGGTTGCTATTATACAGTGCTGTCAAAGCAATTAGCCATTTACTGTATACTCTTATTATGATCAATGCAATAATTTGTCTCTTTTTCAATTATCATAAAATTTATTTCAAAGTAATGTGTGTGTTCATGGCATGATTATTCTTTGGGTTACAGACACTTAAAGAATGCCTCGGTTATTATGGGAAACAGTGCTTCTTGTGCTGGCTGTAACGGTCAAAGGTAACTATTTCTATTTTTTATATAAAAAAGGAAAAGAAATCACACATTTTTAAAATGTCTATTTAACTTAAGTAGAGTTTATTGAGTTGCACAGAAGCTACTTTGACATATAGTGTAATATAAAACATAAAAATTAAGATATTAATCACATTTATCACTGCAGATGTTTTTAAATAGTTATCCTTGAAATCTGTAAGATCTCAAAATCCACATAATAAAAATATCAAATGTTAGTATAAAGCAAAAAAAGCTTTCTATTGCATTTTTTTTTGTTTTGACTAGACACATTTTCACAAAGGATCATCGGGGGTCAAGAGGTCGTGCCTTACTCTATCAAGTATCAAGCATCACTTCAGTATGATAGGAAACATTATTGTGGTGGCACCCTTATTCAACCTCAATGGGTGATATCTGCTGCCCACTGCTGGCGACCGTGAGTACTGCAAGCAAATCAACACTATAATAAACACAATACATTTAATAAAAAGTAAATGCATTTTGGGGGGATGTTGTTAAACCATCAGGGCCAGTGTGATTCAGGTGGTGTTGAGTGAGCACAGTCTTGCTATAGAAGAGGGATTGGAGCAAATCTATAACGTCTCCAGAATCTACAGTCATTTTGGCTACAACCCAAGAACTTTTAGCAATGATATATTGCTCATTAAGGTAAGCAACACAACAAGAAATACTTCTTGTTTAAACAACTCTGACAATGTTATAAACTTAATATATTTCATTTCATGAAACAGTAACAGTCAAATTTAGACGCAATTGACAAAAATGTTTCTCATGATCTTGGAAGGTGTATACTTCCATGTTTTAAATTACTTTTGTAGAAATATAATTGTGCCAACATATTAGAAAATTTAAATTTTATTTACAAAATTAAAATAGATAACTTGGAGCAAATAATAAATAAAAATCTGTCAATAAGAGTCCAGCATAGATAGAAATTTCTTCAGTGTTGTTTAAAAAA
The DNA here is from genome assembly GCA_019155185.1 of Beaufortia kweichowensis. Taxonomy (NCBI): domain Eukaryota; kingdom Metazoa; phylum Chordata; class Actinopteri; order Cypriniformes; family Gastromyzontidae; genus Beaufortia; species Beaufortia kweichowensis. The sequence continues at coordinate 2,306,995 of CM032810.1, read as the reverse complement.
CTTCTCAGGTTAAGACCTGGATGATAAAATGCAGTCAAAGTGTGACTACTTTTGAAAACGATCAGATTTAGATGCTTTTAGTCACAACATAATTCTCACAGTTACAATTGTATTATTTGATGGAAATAGTAAGTGTTTCCAAACTTTTGACTGATACTGCATGTACACAAAACTCAAAACAGGATTTATTGAACAGAAACCAGTTCTTTTGTAGCACAGAAGTCGTCTTGTCTATTTCCCCAGCTCAATGTTCCAGCACAGCTTAACGCTTACGTTCAGCCCGCTCCATTACCAACCATAGACACGCCTGATCTGACCGGAGGAACCACCTGTACTGTGAGTGGATGGGGTGTGACACGGATCTATAGTTTCTATCTGTCACCGGTTCTGCGTGCGGTGGATGTGGAGAACATTCCCAACTGCCAGTACTACTATTACTATAGAGTCAATGATAACATGATCTGCGCTGGCTCTCGTTTCGGTGGAAAAGACTCCTGTCAGGTAATCAGGGATCTATGTGCAAATGAGTGCAATTTCTCTAGCACAAACAATAATGGAATGATAAACTAATGAGGGCATGCATTATTCAAATATAATATTGATTGTTTAAGATATTTTTGTTGAATAAGTCATTGTAATAAGAGTTTCTGTTTATTGGAAACAATCATTATTTTTTAAATTTTGTTTGGCGACACTAACCCTTTAAGAGGCACTTTATTTTTGCTTTTTATAAAAGCATGCAAGTCTGTGTTAGATAATTACGGCTAAAGAGTTTGCAATTAAAAGTTGCATTAGTCACGCCTACAATAAGATAATGCAGATTCTACATCTGATTGCTTTATTTTGATTCTCAGGTACATTCTCTCCTCAGATTGTCCCCCAAAGGGTTTTCTTTAAATAAGGCATTTGGGAATCAGGGTGTGCTAAGAGGGTGTGCTAAGAGACAAGATGTACTGATCTGACAAGAATGTTAGGAACTCCCAGGTGATGTGTCTGGGGGAACACAAAGCACATGTACAACTATACAAACTATAAAACTACAAAAACATTATTTACATTTATATTTATGCATTTGGCCGATGCTTTATCCAAAGTGACTTCATTCTGCATTCAGTGTATACGGTAAAGTTTTTTAACAACATTGTACATCCCACTTTGTTTGTGTGACCTCTTCACAGGGCGATTCAGGTGGTCCACTCATCTGTGATGGGAATTTAGAAGGCATTGTGTCATGGGGAATTAGCTGTGCTCATCCGTACTATCCTGGTGTCTACACAAAAGTAAGAAACTTCAACCGCTGGATCGAATGGATCATTAGTGCTGACAGCTAAAATACACATTCGTTTGAATGTGGGAAGATTTTCCACTAAATCTAAATGAAGGACAGAATTATAAAGCTCTGATCAAGTGTCATTATTGTATCTATAATCATAAAATCAAAGCATATGAGTAAATAAGCGTTTGTGAAAGACGAAATAAACTTGTTCATGTTTTTTAACATTTTGTTTGTATCCATTTTTTTAACATTCTTTCCCTACTACTTACTCTTTAACTCTTTACTGTCCTATAAAAAATGAAGGAAAAGTTGCCGTTTTGTTTTAACATTAGACAGGACTTGTGAAGGATGAGTGTTTGGGCTGCAAAACCATAAACAAAACAGAAAATGAATGTTGGCATACATACTTAAAATCAGACATACAAATCGTCAGCTAATATGTGTGCAATAAACATGGATTTTGCAGCAAAAGTGCAATTTTATCATCTATAAACCTTAAGGCAATATGAAAAATATAGCTTAATGTTGACATGCTATACTTGTTTTGTATTTCATCTTTATAGACACTGTCTGTCAAAGTCATAGAGATCCATTAAGATCAATTGTTGCTTTCGAATGATGTTTACGACAAGCTTTTCTTAACGCTTTACAAAAAGGTTATATTTGTTTACATTTCCTAATGCATTAACATGAACTAACAATGAACAATATTCTATAGCATTTATTTGTTTTAATTCATGTTAACATCGCCATTTACTAAAACACTTATAAAAATCAATCAACAACTATGAATAATTGTATTGGCATTAACTAACATTAACAAATAAATGCTGTTAGTTCATGTTAGCTAATGCATTTACAGTACCAATACAATCTTACTGTACAGTCTTTATTGAAATCATATTTTCATGCATATCATGTGATGAGTCTATGACTTCTGGACTGAATGAACAGGATAATCTTCATCTATTACTTCAACCTAGTTACAAAAAAACTTTGCATTACTTTATTTTATTCTGCTGTTGAACTCATGAGAAAGAGGATAAAACTTTAAACAACAATTTAGATAAGTCATTAAAAACTGTTTGTTCCATGTTAATAATCCAGTTTCTTTCCCCCTGGATGATAGGTTTCAATTATTTTAAGTAAAAGAAAGAATTTTAAAAGAAATAGATTTGATTGTTGCATTGAAACTTGCTGTGTTCATTACTTCACACACGTGTGAAAGGGTCATTGCATCACTGGTTTCCTCCTTTGACAGTCACACACACACATTAACTTGTGCATTGAAGTCAAGCAGTGTCTGGCAGTTGGAACAGAGTCATCAGCAGCACTATGAACAGCTGGAGTCCACAAGTGCTTGTTCAGAAATCTCTGGAAGCCAGAAATCTTGCGTACTGTCCCTACAGCAATTTCAGGGTTGGGGCAGCTGTCTTAACAAGCGATGGATCTGTCATTACAGGTAAGAGTGGACTTCTTAAACTACAATATCAGCCAACTGATATTGTTTGTGATTACATTTAATTGTTCTTGTAACTCTGTATTTAGTAGCTTTTATAAAGGGAATTTATAATCCAAATCAAAAAGGTTTATAATGTTTAAATTAAATGCATTTCAGTGGTGCTTCATGACAATGCAAAATAAGCTTTCATGTCTCTCTGAAATCTGTAATATTAAAAGCAATAGATGATTTTATGAGTCAACTTTGGCAAATTACAAATTTGAAAATAATGGATTCAAGTTTTGTTTTAGCTTAGGCAACAAACACCCACAAAAGAACAAGAGAACAATCCTCATTCATTTTGAATCTCACTAAAAGAGCACCATAAATATCCTCTATGGGTGTGTTTCCACAATAGATAATATATAAGGGTATATATGTGTATCCTATAATGATTTACTAGGTCATCGATTCAGTATGTGATGATTTGCTTGTATTCTTCACAGGTTGTAATGTAGAAAATGCATGCTACAATCTTGGATTGTGTGCTGAGAGAACAGCTATAACCAAAGCTGTGTCTGAAGGACACACAACATTTAAAGCCATCGCGATTGCCAGGTAGTTTAATTGTTTGCTGAATCTTTATAATTTAAGTAAATAATGTGGAATAATACTCATTTTGTCTATTGTGCAGTGACCTTGAAGATCGGTTTATTTCTCCATGTGGAGCCTGCAGGCAAGTCATGAGAGAGGTTAGTTTGTTTAAACAAATAAAGCATTTACCTTTGTGCCAGTGGAACAGAAATACAAGATAAGAAAAAATGCATTAATTGTCAGTGCATATGAATTTAATGTGAAGGATGGACCTGTCTGTGATCAATGCTCCTGCACTGAAGTCTGTATATCCAACTTATGAGAGACTGTCAGTAACTGAAGTTAATCTTTGGTTAATTCACTTTGTCACCTTTCATTGATAATTAACAAACTGGTTGTGTCATCTGTTTTAACAGTTTGGCTTACAGTGGGATGTTTATATGTCAAAGGCTGACGGGACTTACAAACTGATGACTGTGGAGGAGCTTCTTCCATGTTCATTCGGCCCTGATGACCTCAGAGCAAGAGAAAATCACTAGACATGTTACAACCCAAATGTACAGAATGACTGTGCAGAGAGACAGAAATTACAAAGTGTTGTTTTATTTACTAATACAAATATTATACTACATTTTATTTAATTTACTAATATAAACACTCAAATTTCAAGTTTGGGATTCACAGGATGCTAATGAGAATTTGTAGATTGAAATGCTTGATGTGAGGCTCGTGCATTTTATAGCATTACAATATATGAAGAGTCGTCTTAGTTCATGTTAGTAAATGAAAAGTAACAAAAAATAAACGAATAAATAACATGCCTGTTCTGAACTGTTGTGTCATTTTATTTGGGGAAACGAGACTTTTATTTTAAAATATCTACAGGCGTTTCGCCAGCCAATCCGCGTTACGTAAACACTGTCCTTGAGTAAGAATGTAGTTTCGGTCTTTCGGCCCGATTGTTTTTTTTTTGTCTCCGCGTAAACTTCATTTATTTGCCTCAAAAATGTCAGTGAAACACGCAATCAGTCGCGGGCTGGAGCTGGGCAGGACCGTTTTCCACCTCGGTCTCTTTAAACCAGCCGCCCGTGTGGCAGCGAAGTTCCGCGGTGAGCGGCTGCGTCTGTCCCCGCCGACTCGCACCGTCCAGCCGCAGAGCTTCCTGCCCGCTCGCTACCGTTTCTACCGGCTGTCTGTCAGCGGGCTGGCCGCTCGGCTCCAGTCGGGTGGTTTCAGGAGACTGGCTGGAGGTGGGTCACCCCGAAACAGGGCTGTTTTCCTGGCGTTTGGTGTTGGTTTAGGACTCATTGAGCAACAGCTGGACGAGGACAAGAGAAGCGCAGCGCTCTGTCAGGAAATACAGGTGACATCCCATAATAACACCTGAAGAACTTGGATGGTGGTTTAATGAATTATAAATATACTATTAACAATAGATTCATTTAACTTTGATATTTGCAAAAAAATGCTAATACAAATTAATCAGACAGAAAATGTTTACTACCCTTCCATTACAATAAAACCATGTTTACTTCATATTTACCATAATAAAACTATGGTTACTATCCTTTTACTATAATAAAGCCATATTTACAATGCTTTTACCATAATAAAATTATGTTTACTACCCTTTTACTATAATAAAATCATTTTCATCATTTTCTTAAAAGATCTACAGTCCTAAAGTACTTAAAAGTATTGGTACAGTATGTTTGGTTTTACTACCGTAACAAGTTTACTATAGTAATTTACCTTTGTTTAATTACATTAATTATAGTTTACAAAACCATAGTTACTACACTTTTACTGTGATATAACATACTTGGATATATGGTGTGACATTTTAATGTTTCTACATTATAATTTGTCACGAGGTGTGTGGTATTATTTGGAAACCTTTATGCAATTTTTATACTTCATGACTATAGCAGTTGTATTGTCTGTGTATATTGTAGGCTGTCTTCAGAAAGAAGAAGTTCCAGAGTCCTCTGAAGCCCTTCACATCAGGGTACAGGTTAGAGGATTATGTGATTGGGAAACAGATCGGGAAAGGTTGTAATGCAGCTGTGTACGAGGCGGCGGCTCCGTTCGCTCCTCCAGCAGAGAGTGGAAAGTGTTCACTGCTTCAGCTCGATCAAAATGATACAGAAGAGAAGAAGAATGAAGGACCACTTAAATCCTCCACTACATCTAACTTTCCTTTGGCTATGAAAATGATGTGGAACATTGGGGTGAGAGTTTAAAGCATCTTATCTTAATTTATTCTGTTTTGAAAAGGAGAAATATTTATTTTTACAGTCAAATTTAAAGTAGAAAAATGGTTTAAAACTGTTAGGTCACAGGTTTGATACCTATTGTTTTGGATGTGAAAGGCCATGCACTTAAACTTTACAGTTTTTACCTCTGTCACCAAGGCATTCATGGAAATAACTGGATGTCTAATGTAACTTGTTGAGAGTAGATTCTTTTTACTTTTTTTTACAATCTTTTCCTTACTGTCTTACAGGCCGGATCATCTAGCGATGCTATCCTTCGATCCATGTCCATGGAGTTGGTCCCTGCATGCCCGCAGGCCTTGCCGAAAGAGCAAAGTGTGATTGCTTTAGATGGGTGAGTTCACGATGTGTGCAAACACATCTTTAAATAGACCGGACCATAGCTAATGGCTTTGCTGTGCTATTTTTATAGCCATTTTGGAGCATTGCCTAAGAGACTGACCGCTCATCCCAACGTGATCACAGTATACCGGGCCTTCACTGCAGACGTACCCCTGCTGCCTGGTGCTCAGGAGGAATATCCTGATGTCCTACCACCCAGACTCAATCCCACGGGTTTGGGCAGCAATCGCACATTGTTCCTGGTTATGAAGAAGTGAGAACCAACAAAACACTTTCTTGAAATTGTCACCCCACTTGAAATTAATTGCATGTTTTTGCATTTTGACTTTTTAAAACAATGTCCTGTGCTGTAGTTATCCACGCACTCTGCGACAGTACCTGGAGGTTTGTGTGCCAACCCGGATGCAGGCTTCTCTCATGTTCCTGCAGCTGCTGGAGGGGGTGGACCATCTGTGCAGACAGGGCATCGCTCATCGAGACCTCAAATCAGATAATGTGCTTCTGGAATTTGACTCCAGTAAGAACTTCAAGACCCAAATGCAAATATATTATGCAAATGTCATCATGAATCTTAACCAGATAACTGTCACTGCATATAAAAAGCATATACATGAAAATGTACTATGCAAACTTTAGATATTTTAATTGTTTTATTTTACATGAACATTCTTTTATTAAATTTTTTAATAAATATTTATTATCGAGACCTTTCGATAAATATTTAGTTTTTCTTGATTTAGATTAGAATTCAACTATGAAATATTAAAGTGATCCACCTGTGGAACGGTGACTGTTAACAGATCAGTTTTCAGTAGGTCATTGCTTATAAATCTTACAATACTGTGTTTGTTTTAAAGCTGGATGTCCCAGAGTGGTGATCACTGATTTTGGATGCTGTCTGGCAGAAAACTTTGGTCTCAAATTGCCCTTTAACAGCTGGTGGGTTAACAGAGGAGGAAATGGCTGTCTGATGGCACCTGAGGTAAGAAACTTCTACTCTTAAGGCTGAAGGCCATGATGTTTAATATGTTAGCAAATGAACTGTACTGTCTTATTTACTTTTAGGTGGCTACAGCAGTTCCAGGTCCAGGTGTAACAATCGATTACAGTAAGGCAGATGTCTGGGCTGTAGGAACAATTGCTTATGAGCTCTTCGGTCAGCCAAACCCCTTCTACGGCACACAGGGTCTGGAGAGTCGCAGTTATCAGGAAAGACATCTTCCGCCTCTACCTGCCGCTGTACCTGCTGATGTACGACTCGCGGTGAAATTACTGCTGCGCAAAAGTCCTCACAAGGTACAATCTTCAATAAATAAAGTTATCTCATTAAGTAATGTCTATGTCATCTTTCACCCCCATATCAATGGAAAACAAGTATATTTTATAAGTATATAAGATAATGCATCTTGTTTCTAAGACCAGTAAATTTGCTTTTGGAACATATTGTAAACAGAAAGTAAGTAAAAATAATATACTGTAGGGACCTGCAATAATAAAGATCAGCCTGTGTTACACAAAGAATACTTATAAAATGCATTCAATATAACAAACAATCATTTAAAATGACAAAATAGGCTTCATTTTTCGTTTTTAGCCTTAAAACATGTTCTTCCTAGACTCATCTAAATAGTTTTTGTGTACCTTTGTATACTTGGTAAATTAAAAAAAACTATGTTATAAGAATAAATAAATTGTAAAGTTGAATTAGACTTAGATATCATTGCGCCATGACTTGATAAATGATTTATTGACATGTACTTTGATACAGCGTCCCAGTGCACGTGTGGCTGCTAACATACTTCACATCAGTCTGTGGGGAAAGCATGTCCTGGCCAGTTTGGACCGAGCCAGAACGGATAAACTGATCGACTGGCTGCTGTGTCAGTCCGCGGTGGTTCTCCTGAACGTTCGAGGGCCCAGCGGGAGCTCTGTGGAAGCTGAACTTCAGAGATCTTTCCTCTCTAACATAGACCTTGAAGATCTCCGCACTGCTGTCAGTTTCTTATGTATGAACGGGAACACTGGCAGTCTCTTCTAATGCATTACACTGAACCGTTGTGTATTTATTCACAAATAAGCACAAGTAAATAGTTCTACTTGAGAAACTTTGAAAGCACTTTAGTTTTGTGACTATGTGTAATATGTTGTATAGATGGAAAGATATGTGTTTGCTTTTACATAATCTATAATAATCACGCTGTGGTACTTCCTAAGGAATCATGCACAGTAAGACAAGGAATGTGAGTTTTATGATGGATTTGGATGGTTTTCAGTGTAACCGGCATAGGTGGGATAAAAGCTGAAGAATGTACACCGCATCGTGTACAGGTATAAGGTCTTTAGCATGTGATAATAAAAACATTTAAAAACTGTTTTGCATTGTATGAACATTTCAAACACACAGTAAAATAAAATACACTGATTAAGAAGTGTACTGTAGTATGCCAGTATAATATTAAACCATACCCTATAGTCCCGCCCCTTATTACGTCATGGGTAAAAGTTCATTTTATTTACCTAACTTACAATAACAGCGCAATAGTCTGCGTGTGTTGCATTTACCGATAGTTCTCCCGCGCCGTAATATGTTTTCTTTGATCAAAATCGCAAATAAAACTCGAGCCTTTGGTGGCTCGCATGTTTTTAAAGCTTGTGCATCTCAAACAGCGATAAATGCCAACAGGGATCAGGCTAATGTTGTGTCTGTTAGGAGAATGTCCGGGAAGAGTTTGAATGTGCCACCGAGCGCAGAGTTTGTGGCGCGAGTCAGCGGGATCGCGACCATGTGTAAACTACCGTTTCAGAAAACAGCTGACGGTCTGGACGCCGCGTTTGTCGGAGTCCCGATCGACACAGGCACATCTAACCGACCGGGTGCGAGGTACTGTAATACAGGTGCAAAAGTAAACAATGTACACGTGCGAGGTACTGTAATACAGGTGCAAAAGTAAATAATGTACACGTGCGAGGTACTGTAATACAGGTGCAAAAGTAAACAATGAACACGTGCGAGGTACTGTAATACAGGTGCAAAAGTAAATAATGTACACGTGCGAGGTACAGGTGTAATACAGGTGCAAACAGTAAAAATAATGTACACGTGCGAGGTACTGTAATACAGGTGCAAAAGTAAATAATGAACACGTGCGAGGTACCGTAATACAGGTGCAAAAGTAAATAATGTACACGTGCGAGGTACTGTAATACAGGTGCAAAAGTAAATAATGTACACGTGCGAGGTACTGTAATACAGGTGCAAAAGTAAATAATGTACACGTGCGAGGTACTGTAATACAGGTGCAAAAGTAAATAATGTACACGTGCGAGGTACTGTAATACAGGTGCAAAAGTAAATAAACACGTGCCAGTAATACAGGCAAAAGTAAATAATGAACAAAAGTACACGTGCGAGGTACTGTAATACAGGTGCAAAAGTAAATAATGAACACGTGTGAGGTACTGTAATACAGGTGCAAAAGTAAATAATGTACACGTGCGAGGTACTGTAATACAGGTGCAAAAGTAAATAATGTACACGCGTGCGAGGTACTGTAATACAGGTGCAAAAGTAAATAATGAACACGTGTGAGGTACTGTAATACAGGTGCAAAAGTAAATAATGTACAATGTAATACTGTAATACAGGTGCAAAAGTAAATAATGTACATCGCAACGCGAGGTACTGTAATACAGGTGCAAAAGTAAACAATGTACACGTGCGAGGTACTGTAATACAGGTGCAAAAGTAAACAATGAACACGCATGCAGGTACTGTAATACAGGTGCAAAAGTAAACAATGTACACGCATGCAGGTACTGTAATACAGGTGCAAACAAACAATGTACACGCAAAAGTAAATAATACAGTAAAAGTAAAATAATGTACACGTATGAAGGTACTGTAATACAGGTGCAAAAGTAAATAATGTACGTGTGTGAGGTACTGTAATACAGGTGCAAAAGTAAATAATGTACACGTGTGTAATACAGGTGCAAAAGTAAATAATGTACATGTGTGCAAAAGTAAATAATGTACACGCAATACAGGTGCAAAAAGTAAATAATAATATGTGAGGTGCAAACAGGTAAAAGTAAATAATGTACATGCGTGGGTACGCAGGTGCAAGGTAAATATACGCGTAATACAGGTGCAAAAGTAAAACAATGTACATGTGTGTAAGAGGTACTGTAATACAGGTGCAAAAGTAAATAATGTACGCGTAATAGAGGTACTGTAATACAGGTGCAAAAGTAAATAATGTAAATACAGGTGCAAAAGTAAATAATGAACATGTGTGAGGTACTGTAATACAGGTGCAAAAGTAAATAATATACACGTGTAGGTACATGTAATACATGTACAGATGCAATAAAATAATGTACATATGTATAGTACAGTATAGCTGCAAGAATAATGTACATAAGGTACAGTAATTAATGTAAAATACATGTAGTTCACAGAGCATTATGCAAAGTATGTTCATGATTTTACATTTTTCACATTATTTTAACAAATTTTGACGTTTAATTGAACGTCAAATATATGTATTTATTTTATACATATTTATACGAGTTAAAAATAAATAAATAAATGTATATTTATTTATATGTTTATTATTAATATTTAAAAGAAATATATATTAAAAATACATTTATAATTAATATTATATTATAATATTAAATGAGTTGCCATCTATTCTGGGTTCCTATTGGGTGCTTGTTGCTTTTTTATCAGTTAAACATTAATTTAAAAAAATGAACATTTGGCGAGATGTTCACAGGATGTATTTTTCCAATATCTCTTACTATAAAAGAGTAGAAAACACATGTATACTACAGCTAATAAAACCTATTTGCTCCCAGGACAACAATCATATACCTAATTTAAAATGCAATTCTGTATGTTGGCCTTGGCAAGTTTAAAAACACCTTTAAATCTTAACGTTTCTGTTGTGTTGCAGGTTTGGTCCTCGACACATCAGAGCAGAATCCGCTATGATAAGAGCTTACAACGGCTGGACACGTGCAGCACCATATGAATCACTGAAGGTGGCCGATATCGGTGATGTTAATGTCAACCTCTTTGATCTGAAGGACTCCTGTAAGAAAATCTGTGAGGCTTATCGAGAAATTGTGGCCACGGGCTGCGTCCCGCTTACACTGGGTGAGAATAGATTGAAACAGTTATAACCTTAAAATGATCTTCTATTACATTCAATGGAAGAAAAAGCGAAGCGTGTTTGAAACTATATCAATATTTCTTATTATATGAATTTGGAATAATTGTTCATCTAAAACATTTCCAGGTGGTGATCATACAATTGCATACCCAATTCTTCAAGCTGTTGCTGAGAGGTTGGTGCACAAACGTAGACCTCCGTTCTGCCTCATACTCTTGACCTAAATCATTGATATTCTGTATGTTATTTGCTATTCAGGCATGGACCAGTGGGTCTAATACATGTGGATGCCCATGCGGACACTAGTGACATGATTCTGGGTGAGAAGATCGGTCACGGGACACCTTTCAGGCGCTGTGTGGACGAAGGACTGCTGGACTGCAAGAGGGTCGTACAGATCGGGCTTAGAGGGCCGAGTTATTCTCCAGATAATTATGAATGGAGCCGGGCACAGGTAGCAGTCCAGTCTGTTTGGTGGCACAGATATAACACTTTTTGTTTTCAATTAAGCATTGCACTTTTGGCAATACATGTAGGGTTTTCGTGTCGTGGAGGCTGTGGAATGCTGGCACAAATCCCTTGTTCCACTTATGGAGGAGGTTCGGGCACAAATGGGAACCGGACCTGTATATCTCAGCTTTGATATAGACAGTCTGGACCCTGCGTTTGCTCCAGGCACAGGAACACCTGAGATTGCAGGCCTAACGTCTATTCAGGTACACTATAAATGTTAAAACGGAGCTAAATACTTCTTCTATTCAATAACAGTATGTGGCATAGTATGCAGAATGTACAGTATGCAGTTTGGGTTGTAGCCAAAATCTGCAGACTTTGCACATAAAAGTTCAATGTTAACCTTAGATTATGAATGTTTTGTAAGATAGAGACATATTTTTGTGAGTTGAATTTACACTTTGAGTAAAGATCGCTGATTTGTGAAATTTGATTTCAGGCTCTTGAAATCATTCGAGGTTGTCGGGGTGTAAACCTTGTAGGATGTGATTTAGTTGAAGTTGCTCCGGCCTATGACACCACAGGTAGTGTGTTGTGTACATTGTCATTAAGAGCAAAATTTCATTAAGGCAAAATATTTTAATACTTTATTATACAATTTTAATCTATTTTTTGACTTTTTTACAGGAAACACTGCATTGACTGGAGCCAATCTCCTTTTTGAAATGTTGTGTGTCCTTCCAAATGTGAAATACTATTGATTGCTTTATATTTTCTATCACATTTCATAGCAGTAAATATAAGCTCTGAAGGTAATCTGAACTGTGACTTTATAATAATACACATACACAAGCTTATCATCATTTTTTTTCAACAATAGCATTATTCCTCTTTTAATTCTGAATATTGAAACGCATACACTTGAAAAAACTAATTTCCAAAGTATTAAGGAAATACAACATTTTATTTCATATTTATTTGATCATTTCATTTTTAAGGAGGTCTCAATAATTACATAACACGACATAACATTTCACGCCACAGACATTACATACATAAAATAAATCACAGTCAGAGTTAATACGCCATTAAAATTTGGCATGGTTCGATATCATAAATATGTGAAATATAGCCCATTGCAATGCAAAAAAAAGGAAATGCATCAACAGTAGGGCATTAAAACCACATTATACTGTATAAGTGTAATGAATGTTCATGGAACACCATACAAATAAAGTATTAATATTATAGTAAACATAATTTTTGCTCTAAACATGTCAGTAATGGAAGACCTTATATAAGAGCCCATTATGCACCTGTGATAGCTAAAGTGACATCATGAAACATTTCATATAAATGACTCATGTGGACGTGACCTGAGAAGCATTCACAAAACGTAACACATCACCATGCGTTTTGGATAAAATTGTTTGCTATATCAACAAATGTGTTAAGTGTTTCTGGCGGCTGGTTAGATTCAGAACATGCGATGCCCGATTTACGAACAAATCACTCCTTCGAGTCGGTTCTTTTTAATCATTCGATTAGCAAATTGCTTCGAATCGGTTCGCGATTCAGCTCGAATAATTCAATCACGCACGTTTGGATCGTGTCTCGCTCAGTGAAACGATGGCACGACATTTAACGCAGCTGGCAGACTTTGGGTGAAGAATGTCTACCACCAGTCAATGAGTCAAAACTAATTATGCAAATGATTAACTTATTCTGCCAGCAATTAAGATACTTTGATCAACACATCCATATCCGGCTTTGGAATAACACGTCTCTGCAGGTAAACACATTATGAATCACTTTTTTTTAAAGAAATATTTGAGAAATTATGATATTTTGAGAACAAAAGTGGTTGTTTAATATATTTGTTAAGAGTTAAAAGTTAAATCAGGCGTGTCCTCGTGCACGTGCCCGCTGTGACGCAACTTGAGTTGATAGGAAGTGTAATATATATTTTCATATTTGTGACGACCTGTATCGCTACTCTGTATTATTTTGCCAAAACATCTGAAACTGAATGATACAATTATGTTACTTCATGGTTTTGATTAATTTACTGCTGTTCTAAAATGTGGGACAAATATAAACAACAGTTTCAAAACTTTTGGATTGTACTGTACATATACTATACATTTGTATTTACTATGTATTGAAATACCGTCACAGCTTTGTCCACCAGCTTTTTTTACAGCAATTGACTTGTACATTTAATAGTTTCACTTTACAGCAGAATATGATAAAAAAATCTCTTTTAACCCTTAACCTGCACTATCTATCCTGCCTTTTATTTTTTATAGAAATCCATTTACATATTTTACACAATCAGTATTATTGTGTAACTATTTACAGATATTATTCTACAGATATTGCTGTAATGTTGTGCCATTGCCTATCACAGATATAGACTAGTGATGCACAACAAAGTTCTTTAATATAATGTAATATTCTGTAATATTCTTCCGTTTGCAAAACAAGAAAATCCACAGCTTTGTTGTGTAAGCTATTAAGGGTCTCTATAGTAGTCACGTAACGCTACATTTTCTAAGCTTTTCTGGGTATATTGCACTTTTAGAATGTAAGCACTTTTAAAGCATAAAAAGTCAAATTCAAAGATATATGTCAGCTATATGCATAATAAATATTTAAGACTCAAAAGACCTCCATACGCAGCTACATTGTCTAACAGCCTTGCCGTTGTATGAAGTAGGCAAAATACTTCCATGAAGTAAAAAACAGTGTCATCGTCGATTCAAGTAATACAAACACCATTCATCAAGACAGTTCCCTCTTCAATTCATGACAATTAATCATTGCCAAATAAACACCATCATCAATCCTCGTCTCACTGACGCCTTCAACGCTTCCAAACCCAACAAGTTATTAGCTCTAGCAAAATCATACCAGCTTCCATCATGCTTTATTTATTAACAGTAATCTTATCCAGACCTGGCCACGCTGGGACGTAGTACCGTGGCAGTGTCCCTTCCATCAGTCGCTCCATCCAAAGCCCGAGTCGATCCAGTTTGTGATGGATCTGCAGAGATGTGGAGCGAGAACGTGTCATGCCCTTTCTGGACCTGGAAGCTCCTCCTTCCTCTTCCGGCTTGCTGTCCAGATCCTCGCCTGTGTAGACCGGCTTGAAAAGACACAGGTATTTTTTGTGGCCGTTGAGGGCCAGAACATAACCTGTGTAGTCTATTTTGCGGCTGCTCAAATCGTCCTCGTCGGTGTCGAGCTGCATGGCGTCCTGGGCGTACTCCAGCACAGCCACCATCCATTCAGTGTGTTTATCCACATTCAGGAAGGAAAAGTGTAGCGTAAAGCTCCTATAAAGAAGAGAATTTTTTTTTTCATGCATGTCAACTTTTAGCTTTAAGGAGAAACGTATGTCTGTTTGCTTTACGTTTTCCAAAGTGTATTCAATCAATGCCTTTATTTATATCTATTTGTGTGTTTCTTTGGTAAATGTGATCCATTAGGACTCACCCAGTAAATGAATAAACCTCCTTGGCAAACTTGCTAAGCAGGATGTTCTTCGTTGCATCGGTAAGAACCAGAACCACATTAACATGACCCGGTCTCAGTTTCACCAGGTTACTGGTGTAGGTGATATCGGTTAACTCTGTCACCTCCACAAAACTCTTTTTCGGCGGTCGACTGAATGGACAAGATCTCAGTGTTATAATGAGAAAATAAACATGATGTTCTATTGTGAAATATTTGTGATTTTTAGGGGGAACATGACACATTACGTCAACTATAAAAAATGCAAATTGAAAATTTAGATTTATAAGAAACTGTTCATGTAAAAACAACTGAAACAGCAGTGAGAACATCATATGAATGTAGAGATGACCTGGTTGTGCTGGAGGTATTGGGTGAACCGTTCTCGGTCTTAGATGCATCTTTGGCTTTTGGTTTGTGTGGTTTTTCTTCACTCGAGTCACTGAAATTAAAAACATGTGATTTGAAAGTCTCCACATTAAAAAACCATGTCTTAGGAAACATATGGATTATGAACATTATCTCACCTGAAAGCCTGAATGACCACAGTGCCGAATAAAATGAAGAGGGCAGAGAAGATTAAAGACAGAAGAGGCATCATCTCACGCCTGCAGGAAAGAAAACATTATGACTTTAATACTGAAACATTCAAATATACAAATATTAAAACATAAACTTTACTCTATTACCAGTTATTGTGAAGAAGATCATCAATAATTTCAGATAAGTAGTCATTTGCTGCGTAAATCCATCTGATTATAAACATCTGAAATCGTGAGAATTGATATGATTTAGATGCACTGAGTTTAGAAAATGTCACAGTTATTTTAATTCATTACTTTGCCTTTTCTTGAGACGTGAACTGCTTCATCTCCTGTGATCTTAACTCCACTGTGAGATGTATATAGGTCAGTGCTAATTTCTCATTTAAGACACACAATCAAAAAGGCAATCCTGAGAGACTCACAGAAGCAAATTCATTGTTGAGTTCAGGCAGAATGGCATCATAGTTGAGTATGGACGGGTCTTTCTGCAGTTTGTCCAGTTCTTCCATGAGCTTGTGTTTGTCCTCATCACTGCCGCTCCATCCTCCCACAACCAGCTTATACAGAACTTTACCAGCAGTGTTACGTCTCTCCAGAATCAACACCTGCTCGACACATAAAAACCTGACTCACATCAGTGGTAAAATGTTTTTGTGATTAGGAGTAAAAGATGATTAGAGATGAAGATGATTTACTAATCCCAATGTTGATAGACAATATTTTGCAGATTTCTCAGTTGCTGTCTAGCTTCAAAGAAGCGCCATAAAAACTTTATTATTTTTTTTTTTTAAAACTTAAATTAATTTTATTTGTTAATAAAACACAAAGCTTATTCAAGTTTAATTCAAATATGGTAATTGAAATAATTTTGAGATGTTCAGTAAATAATCCTGTTTTAAAGAAAAAAAGTTATATAAGCTATAGGTTTGCAACAACATGAAGCAGATTTTTAATTCATCTTAAATGCGGAGGATAAAGCTTACCTGTGCTGAGTTATCTTTGTTCTTTAAGAGAACATCACATAGTGGCTGTTGATGTCGCTGGTAGACATAAGTGAACCGCAGCACGTCATTGGTGTTGGCAGATGCTACAGAGAGAAACGCTTCATTTCCCGGTGTAAAGGACTCTTCCTCACCAGTAATAAGTAATACACAATATCTAGAAAAAAACACAACGTTTTGAGATAACCTGTTGCACCAACTAATGTTATTTTTGCAAAAAAAGTCTAAAAATGTTTACACATCCATCCTACTTCCTACGTCGATGGAACTGTTTGACAGGACAAAGCTCATCAAATAACTTCTGGTTGACCAGTCGAGGGGCTAGGAGGAACTTGTTGTTGGAGATGAACTCATCTATTATTTGTTTCTTCATCCCTTTAGCCTGAGGGATCAAACAGATTAAATTAAGTTAATTAAGTTATCACATTTTTTTTCCAAGCATGGCATTAATTCGGTTTCCCCCAAATATGATTGGTGATAGTTAAGTAACTTTAGTCTTCATTAGATTAAAGGAATGAATCGGGTAATGTGTCTACCTGTATAATATCTGCAGGCTTTTCTACATCCTCTTTGAAGACGAGCATAGTTGGTGCATATGTGTTTATGTTGAACCTTCTCATCAGGTCAGCAGTTTCAGAAAGGCCTTGATCCACATATCCAAACTGCACATAATCCTTAAAAGCAAATGCTGTGAGCTGTTGGAGAAAGGAAAATAATTAGCACAAATAATAAGTAGGACATGATTAAGTCTTGTTGGTGGTTATTAACCTTATAAAGAAGAGGAACAGAAGGCACTTGGTCAAACAGAAGAACATGCGGCTTGTTCAGCTCATGCCAACTTTTCAAAAACTCTTGGTTGTTCTTGTCTGTGACCTAAAGTTAACAGATAAGAAGTTTGAGATGGTGGAAAAGGCAACATAATGTTCAAAAAACCTATTTACTAACCCTCTCCACCAGTCTTTGTGGCAGCAGGTCTTCAACAAACTGCATCAGGTGCGTCTTCACAACGGCGTAGTGGAAGAAAGTGACTCTGCCGTTGACGACACCGAGAATAGATGGAGTCTGATGCGCACCTAAGTGGCTGGCTAGATGCCGCTCGTAACCAACATCAACTACACCAATTCCAATACCTAAAGATGGACATAAACATTTTAGTCTATGCTGTACCACCACCAGAGCTACAGGAAAAAGTTGACCACCATCTTTTACCTAGAGTTTCCAGTTCCTGCACGGTTTCTTTCCAGACTGGTTCAATATGGATGCAGCTTAAGCACCAGTCGGAGGTGATCTTGATCAAGTATGGCCTCTTAAAGCTCTCAGGCACCACTTCATTGACATACTGGTTGAAGTGTAGCGTGTACTTGCTGTCAGCGAAGTCCCGGCCACCCTTATTGTTAAAGGGAAAGTGAAAATAAGATTCATCATAGAAGTGGTCGTGAAAGTGGCGGTACCCACGGTGACTGTAGAAATGAGCATTATCTGTTGATCCGTAGCGATCGTAACTGGCTCTTTTCTCCTCATTTGACAGGATCTATGAAGTATGATAATAAAAACATCAACATTTTCTCTGACACATTCGTGAAGTTTTGTTTAATATAAACATTACCTCATAAGATTTTGTTATCTTAATGAATGTATCTTCTGCGTCTGGATTTTTATTTTTGTCTGGGTGCCTGGGAGCAGAATTGAAAGATGACATGACGTTATGGTGTACATAGATGTCCTGTTTCTTAATAGATGACTATAAATATAAATGTTAAGACCTACAACAGGAAAATATCGCTGTTCTCACCATTCTTTGGCCAGGCGTTTGTACACTTTCTTTATTTCTGCTTGGCTTGCGCTTCTTGTAACTCCAAGAACCTTATATGGATCAAATTCTGCATTGCTTTCCACTGTAACGTCCATTAGGAGCATGCAGACCATCATCACAGATGGTAATGTCACCACCAGTCTCATCATGACCATGTGTTCTGATGCTTAAGAGTATGAAAAAGCAAAATAAGGATGAAATCTTTTACCATTTGGAATAAATGGGAAATTACACAGATAAGTAATTGTGTACAAAGTAATCAAGAAAAGATTATGACATACTTAAAAATAAAAAATGAGGTAATCAAAAACAAAATGTGAAGGAAAAATATTTATTCATGAAATATAAAAAAAAATACAGAATATATAATTGGTGATAAAGAAATATCCTACAATGTGAAATATAAACAGATAAATAACTGTGTACATAAACATCACAAGTATATATAGAAATACACATAAAGAAGTATAAACAAATCAAATGTAAATAAATAAGTGTTTTTAAACATCTTGTTCTTATTATAAATCTACATTCCTCTGTCGTATAAAATAAATTGTCGCTACCATGGGTCACTTATAATAAAATTCAACATTTTTATTTCAAATACTTAAGTTAATAATGATAATGGATGTCAGTGACACATGACAGTGTGCTCCAGATGCAGATTACGTGACACGAAGCGCAGTGACGCATCGTCAGGTGAGAAATAACATTCATTATATGCCGTACAGGTAATAATAAAACATGACATGCTGTTAATGCGACTGACGATCTGAAGAATGTAAAATGTCTTTAGCTAGCCTGCTAGCCAGCTTAGCTCGTGACAGGACATCAGAATGACACGAGAGAAATAAACCATGAATAAATGATATATATATATATATATATACCGCATCTGATGCTGAGCGCAGTTTATCCATTCATCTGAATGACGAGACGAGCGCATTCATGTTATTCACATGACATTACTGCTGCTGTACAACACAAACACATCCTTCCTCTCTCTCTCTTTCTGTATCTCTCTCTCTCTCTCTCTCTCTCTCTCTCTCTCTCTCTCTCTCTCTCTCTCTCTCTCTCTCTCTCTCTCTCTCTCTCTCTCTCTCTCTCTCTCTCTCTCTCTCTCTCTCTATATATATATATGTATAATACTCGAGTTGTCATGATAATAGCCCGTGGGAGTGATTTGGCGTTTGGCAAAACAAATAAATAAGTGATTCACACTTCACAGTAAAAGATAAACATTTTATTTTTTTAAAAGAGGTCCTTGTTGATATTTTATAAAGAATT
Organism: Beaufortia kweichowensis; assembly: GCA_019155185.1. Classification (NCBI taxonomy): domain Eukaryota; kingdom Metazoa; phylum Chordata; class Actinopteri; order Cypriniformes; family Gastromyzontidae; genus Beaufortia; species Beaufortia kweichowensis. Next base: position 2,287,271 of record CM032810.1, on the reverse strand, counting down.
TATTTGTGTGGACGTGGTCAGTCTTTACTTTATAATCTATAATCAATTCTAGATTTGTAGTTCTTCACAGACACAATTAACTTGACACTTGAATATGAGTTTATGATGACGCCATCTAGTGTCTGTTATACAGCATGTCTTCATTCAGCAAAATGACATCACAATTAAAACAGGAAGTATTACTGCTAAAATCTTATCATCTAGAGCTCAGTATTTAGCCCCAACTTCTGTTTGACTGTCTTGCAGCCTTTAATAGAGAAGATTTCCTCTGGGGGAATGGAGGGCATCTCTTTGAGCACTCTATCTATCACATCATGATCTCCAGTGATGTTCAGATTTGTCATTTCAGCCAGTACACACTGGCGTACATGCTTCCGTTCCAGAGGCAGGAAAGGAATAAAGTGATCCACCAGATGATGTTCTATTAGACAGGAGTGCCAAAATCCACCTGAAGAACAAACAGTTTTTAATTGACTTGTTGTATCTGTAAATGCTTAATTGTGTTTTTTTGAGGTTCGTGTTTATTTAAATTTTGGGGTTTATCAGTATGGTGTTTAAGTTGCAAATGCACAAATGAATATGTTGTATTCTGTGCATATACAAATATATTTTTAATATTTACTCATACTAAAAACTAATAAAAACCAGAGGGTAACGCCTAAATTATTTAATAAAGAAGTACAGTACTAATGCAATATGTTCTAATACTTACTGTCTTTATCATTGAAGATTTCTTGATAAATTTGCGTTTCCATTCCTTCAGTATTCATCTGTAATTCTTCTCTGTCTTTACCTTTCCTCCAGAAATCCAGAGTCAAGTTGTTGATCACATTCCCACCTGCTTGACTTTAGGGTTGAGACAGTTTGTCACGGGCCACTCTCTCAAAAACAAGTAAGTCTTGTATTTCTGTAATTCTAAGTTGTGGATGTTACACCTGTTTCAGATTTTTTATGAACTTAAACACATTAACCACAAAACACTGGGGAGTAAACTACACAGTAAAGGTACAGTAGGTAGTACTGTACACTATAACAATAAAACAAATCAGTCAAAGAGCATCACCTGAGAAAAATGAAAATTGCATTGTGGAAAGACACTCCATCTATATGGGGTCTGTAGTCCAGGAAAGGTTTTATGGCGTCAATCAAATGTGGGTTCATCTTCTCCATTTCATCAAATATAAACATGGAGCGAGAAAAACCTGACACATTTCCATAAATCCAGTGTTTAAGTCCTGCCTGCATGTGATGACAAATTAAATGTTTTATAATGAGTTTATTCTTTACTGCCTGCGTGCCTATGCAATTAAGACTTCCAATCTAGTTTCCAAATCAGTGAATTTTTCCCATGGAGATCTGCTTTCATGACTAAAGCATAGAACTATGTAATACCTAAAGAAAGAGTTTCATTTGCATTTCTATTTATCCCCCCAAACAACAAATCCTGAAATTAGACCTGCTGGAGCAAGACTGAGTGTTGCCAATAATACTATAACAAAAAATGATATCATAACAATGTAAAAAGTAATAATATAAAAAGCATGACATACTTCATACATCTCTATCTCAGTTTTGTGTGGGAAGTGATATGTGGCAATGAATGTGTGGACATGTTTGCTCATTTCCCCCATTTCATAAATATTTCTTGCGATGATCTTGGTGACATAGGTTTTTCCCACACCCGTATTTCCGTGCAAAGAAAGGACCAGAGGTTTTGATGGATTTGGATCTTTCATAAACATGGACACCGCTTTCAGTATTGTTTCCAATGCAATGTGCTGCCCATATAAGGACTTCCTGAGATCCTTCCCAAACTCTGACAATATTACCATTGGTTAGTTTCAAGGACAAACTGTATCAAACATTTATTTAAATATTTTACAAATTAAAACTTATTTTAGTTTTTCTTACCTTTAGAATCAAAAGGTCGTAAAATGTCATTGTCCCAAAACCCATTGAAAATGTCAAAGACTCCTGTCTCAACTTTTACAATAGGTAACAGAAGAAACAACACATATATGTTGGCTGATTTCATTATAAAAGTTGCTTCTCTGTGCCTTTTAACATTTACAACTTTTTACAAAAGTGTTAAGAAAGTACTGTACTGTACTTGTTTCCATTTAAGAGTTGCTAAGAATGAAGTTTAACAACCTCACCTACAGTAGAGCTGGGTGGAGCTACAGCTAAACAAGACTGCGTCATCTAGTTTTCTAATGATCTTGATTTACATTGACAATAAATCTGTATGAACAGACAAACCCAGTGGGTGTGGTCAACTACATCATTATGGGGGAAAACACATTTTTTCCTATTAATGGTTAAAATAGCTGTACATTCTACAGTAACGCCTTTTTCAAGTAACATGTACATTGCAAATGTTTCATTTTTGTCCGATTTTTTCATACTTAAATATTTTTAAAAACAAAAAATGGGAATATATTGTTTTGACAATCTAGACTATATTGCATGACTGAGAAATATAATCAAGCCACAAACAATAAATAAACAAATGAAAACATTTAATACTTCTTCTTACAGAGGTCAAGTATTAACTCAAAAAGCACAAAACAAACACAAAAGTAAAAAATAACTTCATGTCAAACTTTACTGTCATCCAGTAATATTCATCTTACAGAGAAAATAAAAATCATTTCCTTCAACAGTTCTGGATGAACATATGGAGATATCACAGCATTATCAGTTGACACACAATGACAGTAACAACCAAGAAATAAAACATGACATGATTCTAGTATGTCTGTTCTTCCTATAAACAAAAGTAGACACCAATTGATGTTAAAGTCTTTTTCATCTAGCCATCAAAATTGAGCAACAACTTTTGTCTGACTGACTTGCATCCTTTTACAGAGAAGATTTTCTCCTCTGTGGGAAAGAAAGGCATCTCTCTCGCCACCCTGTCAGCAAGATCAGGGTGATGATTTACATTGATCTTCAGGTCGGCCATTTCAGCCAAAACACACTTGCGTACGTGCTTCAGTTCCAGAGGCAGGAAAGGAATAAAGTGATCCACCAGATGATGATCTATGATACTAGAGTGCCAAAATCCACCTGTAGAAAAGTAATATAAAAAAAGAAAATCATTGACTATACAGAATGCATAAACCACATTTAGGATCAAATGTAATGACTTCATTTTAAGTAATTTAAAAATTAATACGTAGCATCTTTTTAGTAAAGCATCCTAATTGTATCTAAGATGACTGTTTGCTACTTCAACAATACATACTGCTTTTATCGTTGAAGACGTTTTGAAAGATTTGAGTCTCCATTTCCTTGCTGTTCATCTGTAGATCTTCTCTGTCTTTACCTTCTCTCCAGAAATCCAGAGCCATGTTGGCAATTACGTTCCCACCTGCATTACTACAAATATAAAGAGATTATCATGGACTTCTGCTCACTTTTATAAATATTGAATCATTTAATTAAAGGAAATAACCTGAGAAAAATAAAGATTGCATTGCGGTATGACACTCCGTCTACACGGGGCACATAATCCAGAAAAGCCTTTATGGTTTCGACCAGCCGTGGATTAATCTTGTCCATTTCGTCAAATACAAACATGGACCGAGAAAAACTTGACACATTTCCATGAATCCACTGCTTTAGTTGTTCCTAAATATACATACATATGATAATATCAATGACCAGTGACCCTGTACTTGAATGTACTATTGTATTAACTGGTTTTAAATTACTGTAGTAATAGTACTGGGTAAAAATGTTACATAATAAATGCAGATCCATCATTATAAAATGATAAATTATTAAGCTATTGCATCTGTTGCAGTTTCTAAAATGTTAGTTATTTTCAGATTTTTGTTTTTCTATTTTTGATAATTTTTGTCTTTCTATCAGTATTAGTATTAGTATGTCTCCTAATACTTGTAAGTCGCTTTGGATAAAAGCGTCAGCTAAATGCCTAAATGTAAATGTAGTATTCATTTTGATTTGAATAAGGAATGTGAATGGTATTTCAATGACATGATCGCAGCTCAAGCTATGCAGGTTTTTCAAGTATATGTTTGTGGTGACTCACAAGCTTAACTCAGCTAATGGTTTTCGTTTAAGATATAAATCAAATATTGACATAAAATTCTTTTGACACTCTTGATTTATTTCTTTTGGTCATGTGACCACACATGCACTTTTGGTCAGATTTCCATAATGTATACAATCTTATTTTGTAAGTAATTTTTAGGTATCTTTTCTTTGGATTGTTTAACTACTCAGAAGAGAATTAATAATGTGTCCTTGTTCACAAACTTTAACTAGATAAGTATATGGGAATTATAATGCTCTTAATCAATAGAAAATGAATTCTTTTATGTCCTCCTAATGTTTACACTTATTCAGCTGCTTAAGTTTGATTTTTGTTTGTTTGTTTCCCTGGTTACATGTTTTGTTGTGTAAACTTTTGTATATTGTGTTAATTTAGTCTGTCCTCTGTATTTGCGTTTATATGTCATTAAAACATGTAAGTATGTATGTTTAAATAAACTATAGATCATTTAGGTAACTTACACTGTACATGTCGACTTTGTCTTTGTGCGGGAAATGATGCTCAGATATAAATGTGATGTAATGCTTGCTCTGGTCTCCTTTTTCGTAAATGTTTCTTGCGATGATTTTAGCCACGTGATTTTTTCCCACTCCTGTGGTCCCGTGGAAAGAAAGGACCAGAGGTTTGTTCGGGTTCTTGTCTGCCATAAACGTCGATACAGCTTTCAGTACAACCTTCGACACGATGTGCTGCCCGAAGAGATTGTCATTTAAATCGTTCTCCAAACCTAAAAACAATGATACATGATATGACACATACATTATAACAACCAGTTTGTGAAAACATACAGCCACCTGAGATGTTACAAACAGGATGACACTACACTGCAACATAATGTATGGAACAGGTTTGCTCACGTTTAGCATCGAAAGGCAATAAATTATCCCCTTCAAACAAGTTGTAGAAATAGGCTGCAAAACCCACAGCGAATTCCATAAAGCCTGATGTTAATGTTATATCAGAAAACAGCAATAAAACGATAACAAAATACGAGGCTTTCATTCTGTCAGAGTTACTTCCCAAATCTTCCAGTCTCGGTTTCGTTTCTGAGAAGAACTCGTGACACTTTTCCAAGTGCAATCCCTCCCTAAAATGCAAATATTCTTCACCCCACCCCACCCGTAACACCCACCCGTTTCTTGACTCATGAAGATGCCATAGACCACATTTGTATCCAAATGCTTTTAGCTCCCTTAACTTGTTTATTTTGAGATTAAGTTCTAAATATCTAAGAGCTTTTGTGTAATACTTTTTAGAAATAAAACATGAACATGTTCTCTTGGAACCTTAGCTTTATTTGTTTGTTAATTGTGTGTTTGTGCATCTTTTAATTTTGTCTCAATGTCTGCTTTGTGTAATGGAATGTGGAACAACCCTCTACCTTTACTTTCACTGTTTCACATTATCAATAAAGAATTTTATCCTGATTTTTTCTTTGCTCTTGTGGAGATTCAACATGTTAGAAAACAACTGAACAGAGTAACCAGCAGGTGGCGCTACATGCAAACTTTTACAAAATTCACACCTCGTGTATTTTGAGCGTTATGTTATCTCAGCCATGAATGAAATAAACAACACTTTGATACACTCTGTGGAATTGTATTGTTTAAAAATGCATGTCTCTGTATCTGTCTAAACAGGGTTAACTATTTCCTTCTTACAGAACCTTAAGATTTAACTCAAGAAACACAAAAAGACAAAGACAAACTCCACTGTCATTTATGTTCATGTCATGACACAAAGGAAAGAAAATAAATGTCCTTTAAAATTCCTTGGAACTGTATTTACATTAGTTGAGATTATCAGAGGCCATCACATCATAATCAGTTAAAAAGTCTGTAAAAAGTTTTATACATCCAAACATTTACTAGCTCTGTGGTAACCTCAACCAAGGCTTAAAGGTGTTATGAATCAAGAAATGAAATTCTGTAAAAATGTTACATTATGTTTTTATTAAACACATGTATATTTCCATTTTTAATGGAATTCGCATTTTTTATGTCTGGAGTCTATCAGTAGGAAAATATTAAAATTAATAAAATAAGGTCCAACATATTGGTAATAAACACATTCTATGAGAATTTATATTGCAGGTTTTGACTTAAAATGTCTTCATCTTGCCATCTATCCGTATGTCATTAACATTGCCGTAATAACTGCATTATAGCGCCTCTAGCGGCTGAACGGCGGAACTGCAGTGGGATTTTGACTAAAGTGAATGAATGGGAAATGCTTTCCATGGCTGAATCAGACTAAAGACAGCAGCAGCTTCAGACAAAGCAGCGAGAAACTTTTGGGCTGGTTATCGTAAGTCTTACTCTAACAAGGATGAATACAGAGGAGACAGAGATGGTGCAGTAGATTCTGCATCTTTCCGCGGAGATAAAGTGAGGTTGGCGTGAATTTAAAGCCCCGCGGTTTGACGGAGGAGCTCATATCGTCTCTGCGAGTCTATATACCTTTTCAATGCAACAGGTCCGAGTGAGTATTGATATAATACTTTCATTGTAAGTAACAGTGCTTTGATCTGTGAGTTTGTGTTGTAATCGTAAACTGACTGTGCAACGCGCACGTTTTCCGAGCCATTGAAGTTACAATGCAGCAGAATAATACGAGATGTAGCAAAGTCAGGCCTATTTCTAATGTTCAGACTGCATTTATCATTCATTTAATATGTGCAGGTGTAATGTGTGCAAATATATAATGCACATGTTTATATGTTTGTTTGACGTGCTGCACATGAGAGGCAGTCTGAAGTTTGCTCTGTTTTGTTTAAACTGATTGTTTATGTTTTTAAAACAGATTGGTTTGGCTTAGATCATAGATTATCAAGAGGTTTAGCTTTCTTTTTAACTTTGGGGAAGGAAACAAACACATTTTTGTTTAATATTGCTTTTTAAGAATATGTTGGAAGACATAACTTTTCCTAAAGTTGAGAGACAAAAGGTAAAAGCAAAGGACATAAATGCTGTTTATCCTCCAATCATCATGTTAGGAGTCATATCTGATCGCTGGTGACCACTCAGTCAGCTGTTTTCGGGTGGATTTCTACCTTAACGCAGAAGAAGTGGCGTAAAACCTGACAGAGAATGGTACCCAACAAGTGGACTATGCATCCAATTCTTCACAAATCACCTTCTAAAAGTTGGCTTGGCATCCGGCTACGTCTCAGTGAGTTTTTTTCTCTCAATGATATTGAAAGCAAACAATAAGTGTTTATTTTGAAAACAGGATCAGACATTTATAGATTTTAAAAGTTTCTGATACATGTTTCTTGCCTTCTTGTGTTCGTATTTGGTTTATTTGTAACCTTGTGCTGTTGTAAGTTACACAAATAAGTTCATCCTTGACTTTATCGCTCAGTAACGTCAGTAATAATGATTTGAAATATTTTATACAGAAGAGCTTGTTTACAGATCTTTTGACAGTGATTAATGTACAAAGCATCATTTTAATATATTTTTTAAATCTACAATTCATGTAATGTCCGCACAAAGAGCTTGGGGATGGACTTGGTTGTGGATCAGACAAATTGTTAAGTAGCCTTTTGTGATGTAGATTCATGAATTCATAAATGTAAGAGGTGCTTGTCTGTGCAAATGTGTTGTTCCCGATGCATCAGTAGGATGTTGTGGGCAGCTGTTATGCGGTTGCTAAGGTTTTCTGTATGGTTTATAAGATGTTGCAATGCAGATGCTAGGTTGTTGTAGTTGCTGTAACACATTAAAGTTTAATGCTTTGGTTGAGAGGTTTGTTTAGATCCCTAACACTAAGTATAAGACATTGCAGTACTGATGCATCAGCAATCTTCACTAATAAGTGCATGCATTTAAAAAATGAATAAAGCCAATGAAGATTAATGTACAAATGACACAGGCTTTATGATGTAGTTAAACATTTTTTACATCACTATCTTGACCCCTGCAATTATAATACGATTAGTCTTCAAGTCTGAATGTTTATTTATAGCAACTCTGAACTGAAAGTGTGCAGCACGCCAGAGGCTTTTTAACTCTGTGGGGGAAACAAGTTTCGCTAAAGTTTCCCTAAAATACATGTGTTTGATCTTAAAGCATCTGCTGTTTAGTTGATGTCTGGCAAAAAGCTTTAGGCTTGGCTTAATGTGATTGGCCTAAACAGTTTTCCATTTATTTTGATCATCAAAAAAACCCTTTGTAAAGTTTGTGTTATATCTTTGTTAAATTGCTTCCTCATCCAGTAATTCTCTGCCTTCTAATCCTTCTGCTTTAAGAATAATCTTATTATCTAACGTGTCAAGTGTTTTTTATTTCTCTGGACAAATTGTGCTTTGCTGACGGTCAGCTTTTTTATAGTAAATAAATGAAATAAAATTGTCTGATAATGTAATGGAAGACTGTATTGTTAACCTACTCCATATCCATCCACCGTAAAAGCCAGAAAACCCCCCTGTTTCGAATCCTGAGATGATGTAATGAACAGTCTCTAACAGCTGTTGCCTGTATAGGTCAACATTCCCCTTCCCATCATCTTTCACTTTGTCTGGTTTTCCGCTTGCTTTTATCGTGCTGCAGTAAGGCCTGAGGCTCTTCCATTAGCATACTGGTCTTCCTCTTGCTCCTGCACTTGATTTAAGTGCTTGTACAGCGATTAGGCTCCGGGAATGAATGAGATTAGCAGTAATTTACCTGTAAACTTACAGCCGGAGTCGATTGGTTTGCATGACTGATGGTATTTCTGTTGCTTCAGTTTAGGCTCCGACTGTGATGAGTATTATTTTAATGATAAATGTCATACTATTGAAGAATAAAATAGTAGTACATAAATATTTTTTCATGTGTTCATTTAAAAGGAATATAGACTGTGACATTTCTGAAAACAGCACTTTACCTGAATATGAAAAATCATGATTTGCAACAAATGCTTTAAACACTTTATTAACACCTATCAGTATGATATAAACCTTTGACAAAAACCTTTTTCTTGGTAAGGTTGACATTTGCATTCAATTACCCATATGTTTTTTACCTGGCTGTGGACATGAACAGTAACTTTTATAACTTTTGGTCAATAGAAGAATGGCAAACATTAAATCTCCTGCTGCAAGTTTTCTTAGGTCAGCGTTCCTCCCCCACCTCAGCTTAAGTCTTAGGCGGATCTCAGGCTTGTTAATGACTATGTCTCTTTCAGGGATGAGCTCTCTTATATCTGCTCGTGCACAAAGAAAGACAGTCTAGCTTTTCATTACGGCACTAACTACCTCATGCTGTTACACTAACCGTGACATTTTAGGGATTTTGATAAACAGGGTTCAGATGAAAGGCATATCAGTTATTTTCATGGGTGTCCGGCAGGTGTGAAGAAGCAGAAATCTGCTCATGTGTTGCTTTTCATGTTTAGCCATGGGCTGGTACCTGTTGAAGTATATTTTATTTACATCAGAGAATGTAGAAAATTAGACTTTTGCTTGAGATTTGTTGTTGCTAAGGTAGTCCAGGTCAAAAATGCTCAGTAAGCATTGCTCATTTGTAGGTTGATGATATTTCAATGTACTGATCTTGCAAAACAAAAAATTAAGATATCATAGAGCTATAGCAATTGTTTCACGATAACTATTATTTTTATGTTAAATGTATATTTCAATGACAGACTAATTTAGTTTTTGAATGTTGAATGTTGTCAATTCTTTAACAATATCTCACAAATCTTGTTGAAAATTGCTGATGTTTTGGAAATAAATCTGTCATTTGAATTTTCATTTGAAGTTTTATATAAATTTTATTAAAAATATTGTGATAGCCTGAGCTGAGCATATCATATGATTTGGCCCTTCTGTCTAAATATAATTTAATCTGATTTTTGTCACTGCTTTGGCAGTGTCCTGTCAACACCCTCCACTCACGAAAACGCACTTCATCTCATCCTCGCACAACCCCACCCGACCACACTTCTGTTCTCAAACTGTATTACACGCCTATGCTAGTGTTAAATATCCAGGTTCACTTACTTTTCTTACCCTTAACAGAAGCTAAAGTTGCAGAGATAAGAATCTCACATTCATGGACTCTCCCGTAATATGAATTTGGTTTCTCTAGGCCTGGATCATCAGCACATGATGGGTCGATTCATTTTAAAAAGCTGCAACTTCAAAGCAGGGTTCAGATTACTACCATATGTCTGCAAAGGGAGCGATCCCGCCCCAGCCGTACCCTGTAATTTCTTATCCCAAAATTGGACATCTGAATGGGTTCTCTACATCGTCCCTCCCCTCCGAATCAAGCACAAGACATTCTCACTGTAATTCTTTACTAGACGAGAAGACCAAAGACGTTGCCAACGTCTTCCCTTGACATGTTTTAAACAAACGTGTAAAAAGCGATTAGAGAGCAATGATGTCATTTGGTCTTCCTTTTGTGGAGGTTTCTTTGTTAAATCCTATCAGGAGCCTGCGCTGGCCGGTGTCCATCCACAGAAACAGCTGATCGTATTGTAGACGTTATTGCGGTCACACGGCCTTCGTAATGCATAAATCTCTCCCAGAAAAGGAGGATCGGATCCCTAATCAATGCAGAAAAATGTCTGGCTTTTATTGTTTGTGCAAATCATAGACAAAGTTCACTGTCTGTGTGGGACGGCTTTGCAAGAGATCTTTGTTTCTCCCATACTGGTCCAGTCTGTCAATCCCAGCATGCACTTTACCTCTGTATGAATACAACATTTGTCTGGTAGTGTGGGTTGAACACCCCCTGTTAACCGGTCCACTTGCCCAAAATGCTTCAGGGACTTTTGACAGTCTTGGAAATACTGATAGGTCTGCAAAGACAGGACAGAATGGCATCTCCTCAGGAGATGAACTTGATGAAGAAGCGTCATCATCATCTCATTTTAAAAGTTTGTTGAAGAGTAGAGAACAGTTTGTCTTGTGCTAAAGTCTGTTACCAATACTGAAAGAAGAAATCACTCATATGTTCTCAATTGTGATTTATTCGGTTGTTGTGAAATGGCTGCCAGGATTTGCTCGGGTTTGGAACACGGATCCGGTTTTGGCGTGTCTATTTCACACATTTATGGATTGGAAATGGTAAAGCTGGATCAAAGGAAAGTTTAATGGATAGACAAGATGAGGTAACCGCAGGTGTCTGCTTTATGGAGAATTGTTGGAGCTCCGGTTCAGTGTTTACTGCAGATATAACAGGTGTTAGATGTTGAGTGTTTGTTTATCGTCTGAGTTGCTCTTATTTCTTTGAAAGCTCCTTTGAAGACATCTAAGATCAGTTAGTGGAGTGATTATATCCAGTTAGCATTTACAGATTTGTGCTTTACAATGTTCCTGTACTGGAGGAAACGAGGTGCTTATGAGCTTGAGCCCCTCCCGTCCTGCCTGACAGAGCTGGGGGTGGAGCGGTACTCGTGGTCTTCCTCTCTGGATGTTATTTATGATGTGTATGGTAAGACTGGATCCACTTATCCAAAACATCTAACACTTTGTGCAGGTACTAACTGCTATCTTTGTTTGATGCTTTTTACTGTCTATTGATTTCAGAAAGCAATCATGATGGAAATCCTACCTTTATTCTTCTAGTAGGGAGCCAAAGGTGACTCTTGAAAGTGTAAGATGTTTGGGTGAGGAGGCCAAAATGAACCTTCAGGGTTTTTTTTATATTTTGTTTCCAGTTTTGTACATTTGTACATTTGGAGAGATTTAACAACCATCCTGACTAATTTACAGGATTTTGATTTCACAGATGAGTTTGAATATTACAATAATTAAATGAAAAGACATGAATATCTTAAAATAAATTTGAAAAAAAGTTTTTTGAGATAAATAGCACTTTATAGTCCAAGATTTGTAGGTTTTTTTAGGGGTGTGATATTGCTTGCTTTCAGTAGATGAAATACTGTAAACCTCTTTGTTTCTTTAAGGATAAGTAATAAAAGGTTGTGATAATAATGTTCTGATTATGTTCATGATGAGAGTTTTCTAGAAAATAGTTGATTATTGAAATCTCTGAAAGTATATAAATTTTCATAATTTCTTTAATTGATTAGTTATCGCCAATTTCCCTGTGTATAATTTGGACATCTCTGTGCTCATGACTCATGTGCTATGACCATTTGGCCTTAAGTATAATCAGAGAGTAGGTTAGTTATCTTGTCATCTGTCAGTGTGTTTTAAAACCACACCTGTATAATGATCCTGCAGTTTGCTGCATGTCTGTCATGCGTAATTCTCACCGGTGTCCACAGCTGATGAGGGTTCGGTCATCAGAGCAAAACACGAGAACACTTTTCACAATTCAGTGTGCCTGAGGTACAGAGGGATAAATTCAGATCTAAAGCATTCCTCACATTCCCCATAAAATCCTGTACAAAAGCGACATGTAAACAGACTCTTAGAAACATTTACTCTGTCTATACATGGTAAAGATGTCCCGGTACAGTGCAGGTCAAGGGTCCTCGCTGTGTGGTCCTGTTTCAGGTACAAACTGATAAGACATCAGAGTTGAAGGAACTCATTTGTCTTGTGATTCACTCTTTTTTGTTAATGTAATAACTTCTATTAGTGTTGCTTACATTTAAAGGGATAGTTTACCCATATATGAAAATTAATGTCATAACAGTATAACATACCATAAAAATTGTATGAAGTATTGTGACACAAAAATATATATTTAATATTTAATTTAATGTTGTTAAGACCCAATGGCTTTCATAGAGAATTGGGAATGATGAGCTCATTTGACTCAAATTTTTACTGTGATTTGCACTGGAAGTCTATCGCATGCACTTAAGATGTCCTGATAGCTAAAACATTTATATTCCTTCATGTGTAAATAACATTATAAAAGATCTTCAAAGGCAAATTACAGGGAATTTTTGAATGAATTAAAACTGTTTTACTCATCAAAACAAAGCAAAAGATAAGACATAGTGTGCTGTTAGTGATTTAATTGCATCTCGTTTGAAACAGACCAGGAAACTGCCACCTAGCAACACCCTGGCAACCGCATAGAAAGATGCTAAAAACACTTAGCAACAGCATGACAGTAGTGTGAAATCCATCCTAACATCATGGTAACGAGTTGTGCACGGCTTGAACTCACATTTCCTTCAAATAATGTATAAATTAAGAAATGGATTTTGTTCTCAAGCTCTTGTGTGGTTGGACTGACTTTGTCACAACGAGAGTTTTATCACTGCATTTAGACTGTGACCACACATTCTGTATGTGTTGACACTGACAGTGCACGCCGCTATAGCTTAATATTATTTGTTTGTTTTGGGCCTGATCAGCAGTACTGAGGTCAGACATTTCTGTCCATGATAAACAAAGAGAGGACAGGAGGAAGTGATTAAGTGAAAAAACCTGAAAAAGTGGAAATCACTGCCGGCCAGACAGTGTTGCGTCACATGTTTGCCATCAGTTTTGATTCTATCTTGCTTTGATTATTAAGGATTGCTGGAGAATTTAACTCGTTATTATTTTACACATTTTAAACCCCCAGTTCTCCAGATGGAAAATATATCTGGAAATATTTATCTGTAAGGTGAGAGAGATGTTATAGTTTAATGGTAAGGGTTTTTTTGAGGGTTGACTTCTCCATGAGATGTAACTGCCATTGTCCTTAAATTCTTTTTAACGTACAGAATGTTAACATTTGTTAAAATGGCATTCTCTTTTTAGGTTTGTTGTGGACTGTTACTTTAGTTTAACATCATGTGGTCATGAGGAACATGTTTTACCCCAGTTTAGAATTGAGCGAAAGTGATACTGAACCCATTTTTATTGTCACTTCCTTTTCATCACTTCCTCCATCAACATCTTGTTGATGTTACAGGATAAACTGTTGTCCTCTATTAACCATCCTGCATCACCTTCCCGATCACATGGCAACAGCTTTAAAGCCAATCAGAACACCTTAGCAACTGCATAGCAATGCCCATGTGTTGTCATGTCAAGGTCAAGGCCCAAGAGACATAACATGTATATCTTGAAAAATAACATGTCTTGAATGCTCTGTATGTTGCCTTGGATAAAAATGATCATTCAGTATAAATGTGCATAGTTTGTATAGGAAATGTACAGCTTATCTTTCAATCATTAAGGTTTCTGCTCTTTAAAAGACACTGTTTTCATGCGTGTATGTTTGTGTTAATGTCATAGATGAAAAAGCCGCTCAGGAAGAGGAATGTGTGTTATGTCAGCATCCAGACTGCCTGGACCACCGTCACGCCACGAAGGTAAGATCAGACCTCTTTAAGACCTCTGTAAAACACAGACGAGCGCTTTCTAAAGACCACCGCAAGCTGTCTGCTTTCTGTCTGTCTCTCCGTGGAGGGTCTCATAGATTTAAGCAGCATCTGAAGCTCTCGAGTCCTGCCGGGATAATGTATGTGGTCGCCTCTCTGGCCATCAGACTGTGAAGTAGATTCTTCTCATAAGCTGATGTTCTCTAAAAGAGATGAAGAGTTATTTATTCCCTCTCTGGTATTTTAGGATAAAGAGGAAATACAACAGAAAGCTGTCAGCAGTTGCTTTTTAAAGGTAGTAAAGGTGTCTCATATATCTGTAATATTACTTTAAGCATGAAGTCAGCTGGTTACAGTGTGTCTGTGAAGTGTTTTACTCCAGCAGTGGACGTCTATGTTTGTGTAAGGGAGCACGTGAGGGTATATGGGATTATGTGACCAGGGACGCGGTAGGGGGTCGACCTGCAGGAAAACCTCCGCGATGGTTGTGCTCGTCTGGCGCCCGAGGTCATGGGCTGTGGTTATGTAATGAGATTACAGGGAAACTTGCAAACGTGTATAAGGGGGATGGGATGTTTTTAGTCTCATTTTCACGTTTGGCACCTTCCTGGTCACCTGGATGGTTAGATATTTGTAGTAATCCGTATTTGATTATTTTTTACTTGTTATTGCTTTTTAGGCAAAACCTTTATGATCACATTGTTTAAAAAACAAAACAATTGAGATTTTTGGTAAAAAATTAGATTCCTCAACTTTACGCGATTAGGTGATGTTATGGTTCTGTTAAAACGATGTTTTGGGTTTATGGTATGGTAGTGTGTTTTTAACCTTTATTTTTGCTGTTTTATATATCTGTTAAGTGGACTAAAAAGCATAGACCTGTGTACAAGTTTCCCACACTGCTGTTGCACATACTCAACCACTAGGTGGAGGCAGAGAGACACGGCATGGCGGTGTGTGTTTGTTTTGGGCAATGTTCAGTGTTGCCAGGT
Organism: Beaufortia kweichowensis; assembly: GCA_019155185.1. Classification (NCBI taxonomy): domain Eukaryota; kingdom Metazoa; phylum Chordata; class Actinopteri; order Cypriniformes; family Gastromyzontidae; genus Beaufortia; species Beaufortia kweichowensis. The sequence continues at coordinate 2,271,968 of CM032810.1, read as the reverse complement.
CCATTGTTTTTACCCGGAATTTGATATCTTTTAAACGGTTGTCTTTGCACGTGTTATTAGGTGAAATTATTTTCTTCATCAGCTTTCAATCTTAAGTAAAATTTGTTTATGTGATTATGATCACTACTGTACAGTGATTTTTCAAGAATATTTGTGTGTAATGCATAACAGTGGTTGTGAAATATGGCATTTGAAGTATTTCGTTGAGTTTTTATATTTGTGATACGGTCACTGGGTTAGTTTTGATTGCCTATTGAGATGGTTTGTTTTTGCAGATCTGGCAACCCTGACTCTGTTTGTCAGATCTGGGCAAAACTGCCAATGCATCATTAGTGTAAAATGCTAAAAACCCTTTGAAAGATACACACAGCAGCAGTGAATACACACAACAGCATCGTGCACTGAATCACAGCCCGTGTCTGATCCACGACTGCATGACTGTCACTTTTGTTGCACAATGAGCTCAGGCCTTTAGACTGGTTTAAAGTGGATTGTGTTTATTTATAGTGTCCAACACTGCTGACTACACAGGTTACATGTTTTGGAAATTTACAAGGATTTAGTAAGAACTCCCTTGCAAAACACATGCGACATGTGTTTTATTGTTTCAAAACTGATTGGAAATCGCTGTGGTGTATATTCAAATGAAAGTGTAGTATATTGTAATTTTTGATGTTTATGGAAAACTGTGAAATTTCGTTTTTTGTCAAACTCCCATAACTCCATTAACTCCAGTAAAAGAATCCAGTTACTCCATTGTTTAGTAAACAAAAATGATCACTTTTGAGCTGGCTATCTGATCCCAACATGCCTCTATGTTTTATTTACGTGCCTTTAAACTATGTTTTTTATACATATTTCAACATAACATATTTAAGATATTTAATCAGAAAGACATGCATCCTTCTGAATTATTTATAAAAACAGTATAAGCTAGTATTATGTGTCTGTTTCTGTGTAAAGATGGGCCAGTCTGAGCATGTTTGTGTTGCTCTGAGCCATTTACCTCTATTCACCACCCAACAGGACCAGACAGCACTGGGCAAGGTGTGCGTCGCCAGAGAAAATTACCCCACCAAAACTAAACAGCTGAGCGCCCCACATTCATCCTAATGCGTGTCAGATATCTGTCCTCCTTTTCTCTCTAACACATCATCTCTATCTAGATGAATCTTCCATCGTTCGGCCACACGCTTCTTACTCAACTCTAAAGTTTCTCTTGGTGAAAGTGCCCTCTCTACTTTTTCCTCATGTCTCTTTATTCCGCTGTAAATCTTTCCCGATGAGTGATGAAGCACATTGTCATCTCAGTTGCCGTCATTTCTTGTTTTGTGTTTCTACTTTTCCATTTCTGAAACGGCTCATAAATATTTTGCATTACATTACTTTAATGATTAATGGATGACTTTGGGTAACCACAGTTCGTGACTTCTGTAATAGCTTCTTTTTAGGAATGATCCGTTATGAGCTGTAAGATTTGGCATTTGGCCCACACAGACTGTTGGACTTTGGGATTGGTTGACTAGGCGTCCAACAACTGGTTGATCAGTTAGTAATTTCAAGTTCAAGTCTTCTTTTTTTTTCTATAGGTTTCACTGTTTGCATGTAGTTTATCTCTATAAACGAACTAGATGTTGTCTCTCTACATGAATCCTCCATTAAGCACAGTTTTGCAATCACCAAAATACCAAATTCTATGGGCCTTTGCCCGTCTGTGAGCGCATGGTTTTGCGCTCTCCAAATCCAGTGTGTATTTTCGCTTGTCACACAGTCTGAGCGGTTTGGGTCTGCACCCCATCATTGTCAATTTCCTACCGATGTTTCCCCACAGATTGTTTTGCCATTAAATAACCACCAGAAGCATGAATTCATCTTGAAGGGACGAGGTAATGTCTCACGAGCGGATGATTTCACTGTTGCATAATGGCTGTCGAGCTGTTGGAAAGAGTCTGTTGGCAGTGCGGTGTGCTAGATGTGGGCTGGGTTTAAAAATCTTTCAGTTAAAGGCAGATAATGACTTTTCAATGGAGAAAACGTGGAGAGTGTCTCTGATTGGTGCGTGAGACCTCTGGACATCAGTCCTTTATCCATCACAGAAACCACATGGTCTGTGAATGGTTATATATGGTTATATGTGGTTATAAATGTCTACATCACACTGATTGTTGCAGATAACACCAGATGTCCCAGAAGGAAGTATTATTTACCTTTCCCCGTGTGAGGTGTTTCCTGGGTACGTACACACACCTTCTTGGGAAAAAAGTGTATTGCGTTATATTGGATTCTTAGAAATGGATAGTCAAACCGTGCTTATGTTCGGCTCTGTGAATAGTTGCTAATATATATCGAGATGACTCAATGTTTGTGTAATGCTTAAGGACTTGTTGAGATCTGTGACTTTTATGAGGAAAGTATCTTCACAATCACTTTTAGTTTAAGCTTGGAATTTTTTGCTTTTTAGGCTTCTGGGGTCTAAAAGTCAAACTCTCAAAAAACTCTCAAAAATATATATTTTTCTTCTTACATTTGTTTGATTTGCCATGGTAAGATTATTGTTTGTTATGATTTTGTGCAAAATGTCAGTTTGACATCATTTGATCCATGTTAAGATAAGTATAAGTTGTCTCCTAATATTTGTAAGTCGCTTTGGAAAAAAGCATGAGCTAAATGCATAAATGTAAATAAGTACATTAAGTAACCTGCAATTTTATGTTTTAAACTGTATGGCGATGGTGATAGAGAGACAAAAGCTATAGATTGCAGCGTTAAAAGTGTATATACATGAGAATGAGAATACTCTGATCACTATACTTTTTCTTAATACATAGGCAAATCAAATAAAAAATGATGCTGTGTATCTATTTATTGGAGCCATGTTAAAGGAAGAAAGATTTTGCGCTAGGGTTTGTGAATTTAAGCAACCGCATGGATGGCCTGTGTAATTGAATCATTGTATTTTGACAAACAGAGCTATTTTGTGGTCAGATATATGTCAGCTGCATAAAAACACTTGTGCTAAATCTTCCCGATTGCTTTCCTAAGAGCACCTGATCCCCTCAGGTAATTGTATTGCTCTTGTCTGTATCTTTAAATATCGACTCTTTTAATTCAGGCAGACAGCGGGGGGTACTGAAGAAGGTCCTGCTGAGGGATGCTATTCCCCAAACACACACACACACACACACGCGTTCTGTGTCTTATTTACAAGCTAATTATGGAAGACTTCAGTGGAGATCAGTGCAGTTTTCTTTCAATGCTGAAGGAACCGTGAGGTTTTTTTTTTTATAGATCGTGATGAACTTTAGAAGAGTTTATTTATAAAAAAACATATTGTTAGTTCATGTTAGTTAATGCATTTACTAATTAAAAAAAAATATGACCTTATTGTGAAGTTTATTTAAAGTTAAATATAAATATTAAATGTCTTTCAGATAGGGTTATGTCATTGTATGAGCAGAACTATAGGTCTTTGTTATGTCCTGAGTTTGTGTTTATCCCAAAACACAAACTTTAGGATTTCAAAATCTTTCTCTTTGCTGCTTGTCTTATAAATCTAATTTTCTTGCAATTTTACACCCTAGCCGCCTAATCCATAAAACATCATGCTGATGCAATGAGAAAACAAAGCACTTCTGTACAGGGCTGATTTTGTTAGTGGGAGTGGTGATTTATGTTGTAAATCTCTGTAAACTAAAGCTATTCTGTCATCTCTTTGGGGTTTCAGAAGATTTACCATTGCATAGGACATTTTGTGAATAATAACCAGCATTTTGCAGAATCAGACAGGCCATGTGTATTTATTCCAAGTATTTGTTTGTTGATTATTATAAAAATGTGTTATGTGAGAAGAGACATGTAGGTAGTTGATCGCATGAGACAACAGTATGAAATTTAAAACAAAAAATATTTAATCACAAAACACCAGGATTGAATCAATCACTTCAGACAGCTGCGTTATATAACGTTTATATAATGTTTTTGTAACCTTATTAATGAAAGTAGGTTACCTATTTTTTCTAAATGAGCAAATTTACCAGATCTTTATCAAGTCAAGGATTCACATGAATTGATATTCATATAAGCTTCATGTGAATCCCTATATTTGATGAGGAAGAGGTGATATGTATAGGGGCTGGGGGTGTTGTAGTAAATGTAAACTAGAGTTATAGACAAGATTATATCTAATGCCTCTATCCCAGCATTTAAATAATGTCACAAGCACAGCTCGGGAGTCTGAACATCGCCCACGCTTGATGACACTCACATATTTTCCGGGGAATAGCAGCGGCTACCTCATATAACATACCTGTCCAAACACACACACACACACAGAGAGGGAGGCTTATGAAGTTATTAGATTGAAAGTGCACAACAAATCCAGGCAGACAGCAGGACGGTACAGTTTGCTCTGGAGCGAGAAGAGAGAAAAGCATCATGGATTCATGCAGATCCACATGCGACTCTGAACTGCTTCAGGTGAAAGCTTTGGTGTTTCTGTGGTTATTGGTTAAAGTCTGTGTGTATTTGTGTCACCCACTTTTCCTGGTTATTATGGGATGTGTGCTGGTTATGTTGGTGCACTAAATTACGTGGATTTTATGGCTTATAATGAGTCGCTGGAAGAGTTTAAACCTGTTATTGTAACTGGTACGTGCAGGTCTGGACTGGGGGAGAACAGGGCGGATATGTTCTGTTCAGCTATTTTTTAAGATATTTTTTTCTGACATAGTTTCTCTTTTGAGATTGTAGGCTCTGGTGTAGCACATTTGAAAAATGAATCTTTACTGAAAAGGTACTATAGTAATACCAGTACTTATTAATGTAATGCAAAACATTATTACTGTAAAAATAATGTTATATATTTACAATTCTAAAGCATTTACATAAGTGTATTGTAGCTATTAATTTGTTCTTAATTTTTTTTAACTTCTCTTCTCAAAATTCAAATATTTTTTCCAATGTATTTGTGTATATAATTTTAATGCATACTGTGAGAAAAGTGTTGTACAAAGCACTAGATATAATACTGTTTATGATTCGGTACGTGAACTGCTTTGGGGGAACTGCTTTATTATCATGGAAATAATATCCCACTTTAAAAAGGCAAATATAAATTTTTTCCAGAATTCTCTTACATCCAGCCTGACTGACTTTTCTATTATCTACATTTTTCACATCGCCTTATTTTCTTATTTGCTTTACATTTGTACCGTCCCAAAATCCCCTGCACCGTCTCTTCTCGCTTCATTTCCATCCTTTGGAGAATGTTGTCTGTAGCGTCCCTCTCCTTTCACTTCCTTCTCCCCCTCCCGTGTCTCTGTTCTTTCTTCAATTCCTCCCCTAAAGCTATGGATAGCAGCGTTGCGTCAGAGCAGCTCTCTCTCTCTCTCTCTCTCTCTCCTCTCTCCCTCTCTCGCTTTCTCCCTCTCTCCCTCTCTCTCTCTCTCTCTCTCTCTCTCAGACTCTTGACAGAGTTTGAGTTGAATACGCACAGCTGCTGGTGAGTCCATACTTCTGTTCCTTATGCTCACATTCATTCAGTGTGTGTTTTATAAAATCATGCTTGTTAGTCAATTTATCTTTTAAATTTCAGCTTTTTTAAGTCATTTGTATTATTAAATGTTGACGATAGGGCTTTCAGAGCGTGTTAAAGCGAGTCATTCTCGCTTGACTTTTGTAGTTTGATGTATGTTTGTGAACGTTTGTTGTCATGTATTATTGTAGCTAATGTTTCAGAGAGATCAGGTTGTTCAAGAACAGTAAAAAAATTGTGATTTGTTTGTTGTTGTTATACATATTAAGCATTGTATTGTATTATATTCATATTCTACCTCTCATCTGGAGTCTTCCAGGTGTGGGTGTGTACGTACATGTTTGGTTTTTAGGCAACGAGCTGATGCTACATGTTGAAACACACACTAAGTGGAATGTTTCTTGCGAAAATTGAAGTTAGTCGGTCTCTTGCTCTTTTAGCGTGGATGGACTTGTCCTCCATCAGTCGGCCAAATTACGATGTCTCCACAACCTCCTCTGATTCAGATCGTCTTCACCACGCTAAAGAGAGTGACGTGCTGTTGTTTTAACCAAGATCTGTTTGGCAAAACACGCTGTTGAGGTGACTGAGGTTAGATTAATTATGTGGAAAACTAATGGTAGAAAGCAATTTGGATCATAAAGAACCAAAAGCAGATGTTTTGTGGTTCAATAGTGTTTATTTGAAGGACACTAGACCTTGCGACTTTGTCCCGGAGTGTGTAAACTGTGTACAAGATAACAAGGCAAATTTTGTTTTTCATGGAAAGTGATTACGATTGTAGAAATGTGGAAGCCAAATTTGCATGTTAAATTTCAAAGCTGTAGTTTCTCAATATTAGTCACTCAGGGAAGTTTCCTCAGTGACCAAATATGCCTGTCATGTATTGACTGAAATCCCACGGCCCTTTACAGACATTTGTCATTAGTTTGTGGGGATGAACTGCTTCGCCAGGCTGTTTTTGGCTGATTCTCTGTGGGATTTGGTTGACTCAGTTGTGACATGACAAACAGAACTTGCGAATCTCTTGTTTGACTTCTCGTCTATGTGCTTTTGGTTGCACCAGCATGACTGAAAAGTTCCAGTTGATTGTTTTCAGGAACATCTAAAAGATGCATAAAATTAATCAATAGATAATTCTTATCATTATTATTTAACATTTTTATAATCTTTCCCTCCTCTGTAGCTCATATTCACACATGAGCAATTCCAGCATAATGGATGTAATATTTAATCAAAACTTCCGGAAATAAATTCTCACAGGATATATTGAATTATGTGTTTATATTTACGAAAGCCCTGTTAATAGACTCCAGACATTAGAAAAATATGCACGAGATATCAGTTTAAAAAATGGAAATATATATATATGTGTTATGGATGTGACAAAAAAGAACACATGTTACTGACTGTGTAGGAGTTCTGTGCATTAAAATACACAAAGCAGAAGCAATAATACCCAACAAATGAAGAAGAGATGACCCTTTCATTTTCATGTGTTCATTTATGAGGAATATGGACTGTTATGAATGTGATGATTCAAAACATCACTTTACCTGATTATGAAAAATCATGCTTTAAACTTAAACAAATGCTTTAAAAACATCAAATATTGACATCTGAGCTATCAGTATGAGGCAAACTTAAATTTTTCATGGAGTTGAAGAATTGCCTTTGGTGAAGGCAAATGTTTTGTCTGCGTCAACAGCATCAGTCTGTTCTAATGGTATGAAGAAGGCAAATACCGACTCGTGGTCACTGTATTCTGATACAAGGATCTGGACCGCTGGTGCAGTAATGCGTTCCTTTATTTTAATAGATCCGGCTGTCCGCTGACCCAAGACTGTGACCCGTCAGTCACTCGCCCCTCTCTGCATACTTTCTGGCTTCTGGTATCTTGGTCATTGTCCTGAATGATGTCTGTGAATAAAAGCAGACTCGTCTAAAGACCTCATCACCAAATCACATTTGGCCATTTTTTTTAAAATATGGAAACACGAGTTCATAAACTGTAGTGCATTTTTCCTTTATCTAAAAAGTTTTTGGATATCTGATCAGTTAAGTAAGGTATGATGTTTGTTGTTATCACCTAGTTTTAAATGTATAAACCTATACATTTGGTTGGCCAAAACATAAATTTTCTCTGACTTGTAAACTAATAACCATATGAACTCGTATAAACGAATGTTAATAATGTGGCTTTCTGTTTTTAGCCTCGGTTTAAGAGAAGAAAAACAAAGCTTGGAGCTAATATAACACCGCTTTGGTCTGTGTAAATGCTTTTATTTTTTGAATCTTTTTTCTTTTAATGTGTATTTTATGGGCCAGACGCTCGTCTTGGAGTCACGGGTTGGAGCGGTGGGGGAATATGGCACTTCTTTGGTTTGGTGCTGAGAAATTAAAAGCAAACGGCAACAGCTTTGATTTCACTTCCCTCATTGGTCGTCTGTCTTTCTAAACACACAGAAGCTGAAAGATGTTTGGCTGTCGTTTCAGTTGCGTAATGACTCATTCACATAAGTGCCTAACCACACCATCTGTCTGTCTGTAGTGTGTAAAGTATATAGCTTAATGTGAAATTGAAACGTTGAAGAAAAGCAATTTAGTGTGCAGTTTGTTGTTATGCATATTTTGTATTTCTGTTCTTGTTTTTGAAAATTCAAACTAATATTTTTGTCATAATGTCAAACGCAGTCTCGTGATGTTTTATAACTATTTCATGAGGTGGCTAATTCGTGTATATTTTGTCCCATTCATATGTTTTGGGATGATCAGTGATGGTTAGAGGCGAGGCTTTATTATTCACTTCATATGAAGTTATACATCAAACAGTAGTTATGAATAAGTTCATGTCCATTACTCTTGTGTTGTGATGACATGCTTGTAAGAGATTTTATAAATAAAACAAACAAACTAAATCCTCATGGTAAGATTACAGCAGGTAAACAGTATTGTGGATGAATGTTTGTTTTGGTAAATGTATTGTCCATGTCTCGAGAGATATAAATCAGTGTTTATATGAGGGAAGACTATGAGTCTGGGTGTGTACGTTACAGTCAGAGTTGTGTTGTGTTTAACAGGAAAGCGTGTCAGTGTTTATGGACGTCACGAGCAACAGACGACTCAGTCACAGTTTAAGATGTGTGTGTGTGTCAGGGCAGTTAAGACAGTTTTGTGATGCAGACACAGTCACCATGATGCGTTCAAGGTTGGGCCTGTTTTTTATCATCTGGCTTTTAGGAAAATTCAGTTTGTGACAAATCATGATTTCTACCCAAATGTAGGTGCAACATTAAAAGAGAAAGAAAAATCCTGACTTGAAAACATGTGAGGTATTTCGTAATATTTTTCCCCACAATGGTGATTCAGAAATTTAGTTAGAAAACTGAAGCTGTTGATGGTTAGTCAGCACGTTTGACCTTTTGGCACCTTGTATTTGTAAAAAAGTACAAAGAACAGGCAAGAAATGATGAGCCGGACTCGAACGTGCCGGATCAAAACACTACACCCCGGCTCTGATGAGTTAAAAGTCTTGTACGTTTAGGGTTAGAAGCATTGAGGAGTCAAAGATGAGTTGGCTGTTGTCAGGGTGTAGCCATTGCTAACAACACGTCCTTCACGTTCACCTTTAATTACACTTCATTACCAGCTGTTTTCAGGGAGTGAGCAAGCACACACGATTGTATTGTGCAGTGTAAATAAAGCGCAAACACGCTATATGAAATGTCCGCCCTGCATTTGTCACTCAATTTTGTAATATCCCTTTTTTGACAGTTTCAGCATATTCATTTCTGTTATGTGAAATCCAAACAGAATTAACAATCTAGAGGAGCTTCAGTAGCAGTCAAAAGTTTAGACATAATTAACAGTAATGTTTCTCATTATCTTAAAAATCTTTAAATCTGAAGGTGTGTATTTCAATGTTTGAAATTACTTCTGTAGGCAAAAATGTAACTGTGCCAACATATACATTTCTTTCATTTCTTTCATATTTTTAAAATGGATTACTTAGAGCAAATAATGAATAAAAAGGAGTCAATAAAAGCCAGTGTTGTTTTAAAAAGCTTCTCAGGTTGAGACCTCAAGAAGCTGGATGATAAAATGTCAAGATTATGATTTTTTAAGTGTGACTAGTTTTAAAGATGATCAAATATAACATAGTGTTCATTTATTTTGGATGCTTTTAGTCACAAAATAATTCCCACATTTACAGTTATTTCATGGTTTTGATGAGTTTAATACTATTCTAAAATGTGGAAAAGTGTTTCCAAACTGTTGACTGGTATTGTAGTTTTGATAATCATATTCATATCTTGCTTAATCTTTTATTTTCAGCAAAATCATCTTGAATATATAATGAGTATTGTATACACTGTACATCGTCTTGATGGTCATATGTCTATTGCCATGTTGACCAAGGACACATTTCTCCTGCACTGTTACCAAAGGAGAGATTAAATACTGACACAAATTTATCAGCGTGCAAAAAGAGGATGGAGAGAGAATAATAATGTATGTTATGTAAGCTGTACAGTAAAGGGTGAACAGGTGCTCAGGTTTGTGACGGATTAATCCAGCGCTAAAGACAGATGCACTTGACCTTTAACCTTAACCTCCCCACACTATCCGCTCTACATACTGCAGAATAAGCTTGCTATAGACCTGCACGAGTCCTCCTCGCTCTCACATTGCCGGTTGAGGATGATGATCTATTAAAAATGAAACTGAAAGCTTTTTCATATCAAGGATTAATTGCTTGAAAGATTATTGGGGGGGAAATGAGGAAATGAAATTATTCACCAAGCACAGATAATGTGGTAATCCTGGGACACAATTTGGTAAATGATGATGGAGGCTGCAGGTTTTTATTGTATGGCTTTATTTGTCCAACACAGATACAGCAATGTAGTTTGTTGGTGCTGCACAGCATTTTTGCTTTCATTGTGGCCTGTCATAACAAAACAAAAGATTTAATGTTCAAAGTATGTTTATGTATAAAGTCAATAGACAACTGGTGCCACGTGGCCCTGAATTTGATAAACCCCAGTGGACGTGTGTGTGTGTGTGTGTGTGTGTTCACAGCTGTTTGTTTCTGTGTTGTTCACTAAAACACACACCAATCACATATCCCCTTTCTGAGGCCCATGTGTAATCCACCAGAACATTAAATCCGACCTGGACATGTACACACACACATGCACGCTCAGCTGTTCTTGACTTTGATCCCTTACTGAGGGTTCTTTCACTGCCCAACTGTTCTGATCCACACTGTTCCCAAAAATATTAAGTTACCTACCTAGATAACATTTTTAGGTATCATAAATGTGCTTAACCTCAGAACTTTTGTCTTCTCTCTCTCTCTCTCTCTCTCTCTCTCTCTCTCTCTCTCTCTCTCTCTCTCTCTCTCTCTCTCTCTCTCTCTCTCTCTCTCTCTCTCCAGTCAAGAAAAAAAAGTCTACAGTCAAGAATAACCTTTTTATCTGTCAGGGAAGCATGTTGCTGATTGGCTGTGTAATGTCTTGCACTAACTTGTGTTGACTGGAATCACATTAAATCCAAAATATTTAATTTTTACAGCTCTCAAAGCTTCACACAAAGTCCCAGAAAGTCCTTGAATCTAACACATAAAAGTACATCTAACCTAATTGGGCTCATTGTGGTAGACCATGCCGTGCCTATTACTGACAACAAGACTCATTTAACAGCAAGATCTATTTAAATACTTTAAAGAACCAAGACTGCCTTTCTTCCTCAGGGTAGAACACTTGTGAGGTGGAGTCCGGTCTGAGACGGAGATGAGCCAAATCTAATCTCCAGTGCCCCGTCGGAGAGGTTTAAAAGAGAGAGAGAGAGAGCACGACATATGATTAGCTACTCAGATTAGACAAGCTTTAGACATCTGAAGACTAATATGGTTTTTGGGGAAGACCAGAAGTACCCTAAAGCCGTCCCCTGCCCCCACGAGCGATCAACCTGACCAGACACCAGGGGGGTGGATTAATGTTGTTTCTAAGAAAGAGAGGGGAGGGATTGGGACCCCATCCGTTTAGGACTGTGAGACGGTACAGAGGAGCTCATGTGTTGTTTTTGTTTGACATGAACCTGTCGAATCCACTTAGGTCCGTGAATGGGACGACCTGCATGCTTCCCATGATGCGGAAGGTAAGAGATGATGATGGTGGGGTGTCGCCATCACCCAGACCTATGAAAACCAGCTGATTGATGTGTTTCTGGACGAGTCGATTGAGGGATTTGGATTAGGCTTTAAAATCTTTGCAAACCTGTGTTTGAAGGTTGTATTACCTTGTGTGAGTAATGCATTGGTATTTTGTTGAGGATCTTGAAATCAGGACTATTGGTTATCAGTAGTACTTCTTATTGTTGAAACTGAATGGTGTGTGCTGATTATAAACGGTTTGTGTTTGTGGAGATGTGAACTTGACCCTATTTTTGGACCCTAAGTAAGCGACTCGAAGGTCTGTTGTCATATCTTACTCTTCATAACATCTCATGTCTCACGGTTTTTGACTGTGTCATTTATCCGGTAGGTGTGTCATCACCCAGATTGTCAGGAACTGAACGGTAAAAGCCCTCTACACCTGTGTGAGTCATGTGACTCTCGCTGTCACGTGGATGAGACTGACAGCATGCACTTTGACAGGCATCCCCGCTTTGACGTACAGCCACAAGGTAAATCATCACACGCACACACACACAGGTAGATAAAGTTCTGAGGTTTATCTACCAATGAATCTCAATCGTTCACCTGCAACAGATTAATACAGTTACAGTAGAATTAATAATAATGTAATTGAGAATAGTAGTCAATTACAATATCAATTAAACATTTTTATGTTGTCATGTTGTTTTTAATTGTATTATAGAACTAGATTATTACTTTACAATTATGTTCTCTGACAAACACGTTTGTAATTTATAAAAGAAAGTAATCATAGTTTTTGGTTTTATTTGTAGTAAAACCATAGTAACCACCAATTTACTATGATCTCATTGTAGTTTAACCTTGATATTTATGAAAAAATCTATGTTAACACAAATGGGAACCAATCTGCCAAACTCTTGGTTCACTTTCACCATTTTAAAACCATGGGTAATTTTATAAGGGTTATTTCTACTAATCTACTAACAAAGCTCGAGCATTCACATACCTGATAATCATAAAAAACACTTTAGAAATAGTTTAGTGTTGTACAATTAAAAAATATATAATTCAGTAATGAAATGTTACTGAAATACTGTTATTGAGAACACACTGAGAGTTGTCTTGACTGTTGCAATCATTTTTATTTTTACTTATAAGTTTTTTTAGACAATGCATTCAGATGCCTTGTGTGTTACAGGTTCAATCCTGGCGCGAAATGTGTCCACGCGGTCCTGTCCCCCCCGCACCAGCCCCCCATCAGACCTGGAGGAGGACGAAGAAGGAACCAATGAAAGAGGGTCAGTTACTGTCGCACAACCTCCAAAATAACCTTATTTACATCAAATATCCAGGTCAAGATCTGCCCACACATGATCAATCAAAGCTTTGTTTTTATTTACATGCCATCTGTGGGCAGGGTTATAACACATATGTCATACTTCAATAACAGGCCGATGTTAAAAGATATATGATTACTGGTGCGCTGCTCTCAGAGAGCCATTTGTATTTGTTCTTGAAGGGCAGTGACTTACATTTGTCATACACGGATGCCATGACGGTGTATGTGGTGTTTTATTTGTTTTTAGCAGCGAACGCAAGACGGGAGGACTAAAGATGAAAGGAAAGGATGGAAAGAAGCCCAGACGACGGCACACTGATGTAAGCGTAATGCTCAATGTCTTTATGCAAAATATAAGCTGTTATTTTTTGTCTAGTGTTTTATTTATTTTAAAATGTTGTTAAATCAGTTTCATGAGTGTGTCACGTAACTGGCAGGGTCATGGGAAATACTGCAGGAGAGTTTTTATAACTTGCGTAGTAACATATCTTGCTTTACTGTACATGCGCTGACTTGTGTGTGGGCTTCCCTCTGATGTCATCATATGTGATGTAGTGCACAGGAAGTGACACATCATCTGCCTCAGGATGTGGCTCTGAGGATCAGACTGTGTCTGATAAATCTTCAGATAATCACAGTGTGGTGTAAGTGACTTGGTTTGTGGCCTCCTCTTTGACTGGTGTTGGTCTGTCGCCCCCTGTAGGACCCCAGGAAGGAATGCTTCAGTCTAAAGTTTGACCTAAACGTAGATATTGACACAGAGATTGTCCCTGCAGTGAAAAAGAAGACGCTGCGGTGAGTAAACAAACACATTTTTAATTTTCTGTCATTCATTTTCAGTTTATACAAAACAACATCAATGCATTATACATTGAGCTATTATATGTTTTTCCATGGGATTTGAACCCATAACATTGACATTAATAACCAGAGCTAGAGAAACAAAATAACATGTATTGTGTATTTAATAATATCATTTAATATTATGATGATTATTAAATTAAATTAATCTAAAATTATATTTGTATAATTTAACATTTTATTTGTATGAATTTTGCATATATAAATTAAATATATAATTATAATTTATTTTATTGCATAAATTATAATTATATTATATTTTTATTTTTCTGTATTATTCTTATATTTTATATTGATTGTCAGTTTGTATGAAATTGTGTTTTCTGTACAGCTGCTTTGCAAGTTACACTGCAAAATTGTAGAAATAAGTTTTGTAGAAATAAACCGGAATTGAATTATATTTAATTTCTTCATTGATCTTTAGAGAGGTGCTCGGACCAATTTTTGAACGTAAGGGCATCGAGTTGTCCCGAGTTGATCTGTTCCTGGACCAGTCGAACACTCCGCTCTCCCTCCACTTTGAGGCGTATCGTTTCGGAGGACATTATCTCAAAGTGAAAGGTAAGAATCACTCTCTGTCTGTTCTGATCATTGTGTTCCTGTGACGTTGTTTAAACACATTCTCTTTTGTGTCCACCTTGTTCCTATTAGCACGGTTTTCATCGCTGTAACAGAAAATCTTTTTGTATGTCACAGTCCTCTCAGCCGCCTTTTACTTCCTGTACATTTATAATAATCCCACTCAAAACCTCGGACTATTTGGACCTCTGAGTTGTGACCAATTTCATCATTGTAGTTGTACCTCTGAAAGAGTCTCAAAGGGACATGAATGTTCTTCTTCATCACCTTGTTTAAAAACTCTCTCATGACTGAATAACCTTATGCTTGTCTTTACAAAATCCCCATCACATTATCTTTAATCAGATAACACAGCAACACATGTGTCACGCCCACTGCTCGGCTGCTTGCATCATTTGTAGTCTGTGACGTGAGAATGTAGTCGAGTTAGTGTTAAGATGATTGCGACATTAACATTCAGTCTGTGAGGTGGCAGGATGTTTCATTCATTCAGAAGATCTGTACTTTTCTGCTGTGGCTTTCAATCACACTAGCAAAGGATTTCAGCAATAATATTGAGTTTGGGGTTTCTTGCAAACACGTTATTGTAAGTATTTGTGGTTATTGTTTTATATTAAGAATATTTATACATTTATTTAGAAGTATTTATGGTTTGTATTTTAACCCAAAATCAACATACATTTGAGATGGCTTAAAATTAGTATACATTTTTTTAGTGAATTTTATTTTGTTCATTACTGAATAGAATAAAATGTCGTTCTAATGATTGTAATAAAACTGTGTATTATTCGTACTCTTTAGTATTCTAACATTATTATATCATGTGCCTTTAATACCAATGAGGAATTACATTACAGTCATTTTAATGTAAAACGAATTGTACAAAATTATTTACTTAGGACACTGGGAATAACTAGTAAAAAACTAGTAAAAACCAAGTACAATATCTATGCATTCGTTGCAGTACATAATAAAAATTTGGGGGGGATCTGCTTAGTTGTTATTAAAATAATTTCACAGTGCAGAATATACTACTTAATTATAATTTCCTTATTGTTCTTTGATTTGCGGTTCAAATGTCACCTGTATGTGAGATTTAACCTGTTTTTGCTGTTGGTATGAATGTTATTTGCAGTGCAATTTTCATTCATTATAAATCATTATTAGATCCGTTTCACTGGCGTAGTTAATGTTTTCCAAATACCTAAACAAGTTTACGTGACAGCTATTTGACTTAAGGTAATTAAAGTGCTAATTGTAGGATTATGAAATTATGCTCCATATCTGTTGTAAATGATGATAAACAGTATGTACAAGCCTTTAGTAATGTATGACTGTATATATATGTGTGTGTGTGTTGTGCAGCTCGCCCCGGTGATGAGCTGAAGGTAGAGCAAGGTGTGAAGGATTTCCGCTCTCTCAGTCTACCCAACATGAAGCCGTCAGTAGGGGGCAGTCTCTACATCCTCACACTGGGCAGTGAGAGGACAGAACACGGGTCACTGTCACGCAGAGAGAGCGTGGACATACTGGTCAGTAAAGATTTCCTGTTTTTTCTCTTGCAATGTTAATTAAGGTTTCTTGCACCAAAAACATTGTAATGTATACATGTACAGTACCAGTCAAAAGTTTGGAAACACAAACTCACTGTTTTTATAGTTTAGTAGTAAACTCATCAGAACTATGAAATAACACAATTTTTTTTATCAGTTGTGTTTAAACTTTTGACTGGTACTATATGTGACAACACTATTAAACAGGTTTTTGGACTTTTTTGTTGGTCTAAATGCAATCAAATATTCTTCTTTCATTATATATCAGGCCACTTTAGACCCACCTGAACTTTCACATAAGCTTCCCTTCTTAGGCAGAAATGTTAACCACAATGTATGATCTCATTCTGGAGATGTCTACAGGAAGTGATTGGTTGCTGTAAGACTAACATGTTGGTCGCGATGTGGTTTTAGTGTAAAAATGCCTTCTTTCAACATCATGTAGTTGGATTTTCCCGTTTATGACACAAGTGAGACTCCTGATGTCATCAGAGGATTTTGTGTGCTTGTATAAACAGAGTCTCGACATGGATGAGCGCAGACTTTTAGTGAACGCAGACTCGTCACTAAACGCCATTTCATTTTTTATTAAACGTCAGGATTAGCAGTAAAACTATGAAATGTATAAAATGTTTGTTGAATGTGGCCGTGGGCTCTCTCGCATCAGACTTTTGCTATATGAATGCAGGTTACGTAACGGCCTGAGACAAGCCTGCGCGTGTATTGCACAGGTCTTACACATCAGTCTTCTCTTAACAACACAGATTTGTTGTTATTGTTTCTTAGTAAGACTAGACAAGAGAATGCCACATTATAGACTGGATTTGATTTTTTTTGGTTTTTTGTTAATGGTGAAAGGATGGCTGTCCTAAAAAGGACACATTTTTGCTTTGTGCAAAAATAGATTCATTTAAAGAGATTCCTCAGAAGGTTTTGCAATAGTTTGGTTTTAATACAAGGAACGGAAAATTACATCAGTTGAAGTCATTTGAAGTTTATATTTGTTGATGTGTAGATTATTTTGACCTGTAAGCAACCTCAACATCCTGACAACCACCCACAAAACCATTAAAGAGGAATTCCAATTCACAATTTTCACAATTTTATTAAAGAAACATCATTGTCATAATATCTTGTGGTTTTGGACCACAAACCCTGTTGGCTCAACAATCATCCAAAGTTTATATCATACATCAGCAGACACATATTTTATTTCAACCTTCCTTCCAGTCAGATATTTCTGGGCAATTTTGAAGCCATTCCCTCTTTAGATGTCCATTATATGCAAATAGCATTACGTGTCTTGAACCTTCATCCAAAATGCTGCTTTATAGAATAAACAAAAGAAAAAGTGTGATTGAAATAAGCAGCATAAATTGAAAAAGGCTCTTGTCATGTCTTTTAATGTTTTTATACCAAACTAATGATTTTTGCCCTTTTTTAAAACCCTTACTCGCATAAAGCATTTTAATATTTTTATTTAGACATTCTTTATTATGTTTATTCATTTTTGTTGTGAATTGCAGGGACAACTGGAAAGTCTTAATAGTGTAGCAGGATTTAATGTCAGGCTTTTTAACATTGTGAGCACATTTTTATCCTCATAATGTAGCTGAATCCATAACAAACACGACATATCTCACATTTTTCTCACATATGCAACACACGTTATGTTTATATCTACTGATAGCGTATATATTTATATATTCTAGTGCTGATCTGTTGCGAAGTAGGAACTGTGTCCGTCTGCTGACATCCTCGAACCTTCTCGGCTTCCCGCTTAAGGAATTCTAAAACCGTCTGCCAACTATTCTGTTGGAATTTTTATGAGAGTCGCTCGGTTTTGTCTGTGAGTGTGTTTGACCTGTATGTGGTATCACACCTGCTGTGTCTTGCCCCTCTCACCAAAGTCTGACCTTTAGAAAGGATCCCGTCACCTCTTGGATTATTGGTACGGCACTGACACCGCGACTCCTCTTTGAGGTTTGATTGGGCAGATCCGCACGCTGGGGGCAGTGACCTTTGAAGCGCGAGCGTTTGATGTAGCTCGGTGACTTTTTCACCGCTAGCAACTGAAAGACAAGTGTATCACAAAAACATGTTTTCAGGTGAAAGTTGTGTTTTTGATCTTTTGATATATTTATATAAATGAAGTGTTGCTGTAGCTCATCTGGTAGAACTTGCGTTTGCAATGGCAAGGTTGTGGGTTCAATCCCAGAATATGTACACCTTGAATGCACTGTAATGTGTTTGGGAGCATCTGGCAAATGCATAAATGTAAATGAAAGTATTATGGCCCTCTAGTGGCTGTTTGTAAAACTGAATGAATTTGCAGGTTCTAATACAATATTGTGAATGACTTTCAGTGCATTAAATCTGTGCATTTATTTTATCAGTGTTCCTTGGGATCAAACCCGTGATCTTTGAGTTGTATAAATAGCTCAGGAAGAATCATCAATATTTTTTAAATGTGTATACATTTGCTGATTGTCCATTTTATAGACACCAAACTAGAATTTTGGCTTCAAGAGATCTTCTTTTGTTAAAGCTTAGCCTTTCATCTTAAGACCTCACCCTGAAGTGTCTCCTCTTCACCTTTGACCTACAGTCCTGAATGTCCTGTTGCGTTAGTCAAATAACATCATATTGGTAATGCTAGCTGGCATTTTGGATCTTACAGTTCACCCACAGATATTATATAACCTTTTAAGTAATTAAATCAGACATCTATGTGGTCCTCAGGAGCCTTGAATAGCATATAGGTACATATCATCATAAAGCATATAGGAGTGAATTGAAATGATGTTGTGTACACCAAGCAATCTGACTACTGATTATATATTACATATCACAAATATACACACACACACTTTTGTGTATTTGTATGTAATTTATGTGTTTGTTACCTAATAGTCATTTTTGGATAGCCATTTGTCTAGTGTAATGTACTTGTTTTAAACTGTTGGCATTTCAGTGTTATTTTCTTTACTGCCCAGCATCTTTGCAGACATCTGGTAAATGACAGTAGATCAAAGTTTGCAGATATTTTGTCTGCACTGTTCAGAAAACTTTAACCTCTGAGTCTCAGAAGCACAAAGATCTGTCAGAGAAACATTTAATGAGGAAATGAAGCGTTTGATCAAATGGAATATCAAAGGTTTTGGATTACCTGTGCTGTCTGTATCAAACTCCAGGAAATGAGACACTTCCTGTCCCTGTTTAACATCACTGATAACAGACCAAATTAAAATAGCATTAATACGACAGCTTCGCTTGATGTAGATTTAGTTTTAGTCTGCAGTGGTTTTCCAGTTTTAAAGAAAGGTTTCTTGCTGGATGCTTAAAGTTTTTTTTTTTTAAGGTTTTAGTCTTTGCATGTTTGGTAGGTTTCTCTTGGTTTTCACAATCTTTCATTTAAACACAGACTAATGCAAACAGAAGTAATGACTTATTTATCCAATTTTTCAGCAAAGACCCCCATCTCTCTGAATGATTGATGTTCATCTGAAGTTAACACGATTAGCATGCAATTAGTTTCTGACCATTAACACTCAGTGTTCACAGACAATGGAACAAAATGTGACGTTAGCACAAAATGGGTCTTATCTTCATGGGAAACTGACTGTGGGATGAGTGTTAGCGATAAAACAAATGAGAATTAAAGCTTTTCAATATACACTGTGACTGAAACACTAAAAATAGTGAGAATGAATTACTTTAACATTTTGCTGTTGTATTTGTAAAGGTTGGAATGTTATAAAACTTGTTGTTGTTTTCTTTCCCATATCAAAACAATAACATTAACCCCTTTTAGTAAAAATTATTTTTGTGAACACTTTCATGTCCAAATCAACCTGAAATCAAAAGCAAAGTTTTATTGTATTGTGACATTATTTTTATGACGGTTACAGTAAACAATGCAGAGTTGGTTTGGTACTTCCTATTATTCACCAAAAATCCCGTAATGCAATATTGTTTCTACAAGATCTGTATTACTTTCATTTTATGAGGAGGTAGTTTAATGAGGGGGTGTCGACATCTAGTATGCAAATGTGTGTGTATACTCTGACTTTAAAAGAGATGGGAGGAGTAGGTTCATCAAGCTTTAAAAGGTCAGTCGGTGACCTCCAGCACATGTTGGATTTATAGTCTGTCTGTCATTTAGTTTCTCTGGATGTTAACTGGTAAAGCAGAGGGTTAGCGAGAGAGGGTTGGTAAAGGGTGCAGGTCACATCATGGTACGTTTTGGACGTCTATCCTCGTGGCACAGTTGGGACCTTCTCCACATTGTTCCAGAAAGTCTTCCTGATGCTCCATCCTTAGAAAGTCCTCCGACAAAGTGTCAGGTGAGATAAAATTGTTGACTGCTTTTCTTTAGGTTTCATGACCTTCTTGACCATCTTTGGGCGGTAAAAGTTGACATGATTCACGCTTACCGTAACCACCTGAGTTCGTAACCTCTGTGATGGTCAGTGCTTTTCTCATCGTGCCACATTTGGTGTGTTTATGCCTCAGCGATTAGCTCATCAATTATTAAACTCTCAGATAGCGAAAGTGTTTATCAGCGTTTCTCTCGTTCAACAAATGTGTGTTTTGAGGGGGAAGATGCGTAATGGAAGCTGAACGTGCGTGTAATGGAAAGATGTTAGCAGCGTTACGGCACCTGACGACACAGGTTCAGGCCCCTGCGATGGATGAACAGTCTTATCTCATCAGGCGATAAGGCTGTGTCGCGATTTCTGACTGGTTTTGATCACTGATTAATCGTCCGTCCTCAAGCTTCAATGGTTCTTTGTTTGGCTCTGGGTTTGACTGATTGAAGCGGGTTACTGTGGGTGTTTTTAACCCTGAGAATGATCCTGTTTGATATTCAAGCAAGGCTAAAGAATTAAAGGTTTTGCATCATTATTCAAAGCTTGATCAAATGCTGTTCTTATCTTTATTACGACAGTCTAAAGAGAGTTATGCATTTGTTTCTGCAGTTGGTTGTTTTGTTGAGTTTGCTATGGACATCAAAAGAGGATTATTAACTTAACACATAACTAAACTCATACACATACTTTTACTGTTGCCTAAAATCATTAACATTCATTCACATATGTGTCCATCTTTGTAAAACATATTTGTCCACTTGCAACAGGAATTATTTCATGTCATTATATCTTTTATCATTTTGTAAATTATTATACTTTCTCTCTCAGTAATGTGTAAAAACTAGTGAGCTATCAGATAAAAATGTGTCCCAACCCTGGACCTGAATGCTTGACACGTGAGAGCTGCAATAAGGAGTATCCACACAATCATAGATCATTACCTTGTTTCTTCATTGTAAAAGTATTGTTTATGCTTTATTTGGTTTTCCATGCCATGTTAAGATCAATAACAGACATGCATATCGTCATTCTGAAAGTCTGGACTTGTTATGGCACATACTTTTGTCCGGGATTCCCCACAGTTTCATACTCTAGAGGTCATTTCCTTGTAACGACAGAAAAAAGAGATGCTGGGAAATCTCTCCTAGCAAGACGCTGGAATGTCATTCTAATGTCACTTTTATGATGTCATGAATTACAGAAAATAATGATGATCAATTAGATGGACTAATTGATTACTAAAGAGTAAACTCCCATAAACAACTAGTTAGGGCATTAAAGTCGCAGTTCTGTAGTATTTCAGTCTAATCTATTTGTAAGCCATGAGTCTTAAAGGGATACCTCTTTATTTTGTCACCATCTGCTCACCTCAGTACCATTCAGCACAGGAATATTATAGATACAATTTTGTCAATGTCTGAGGCTAAATAACTGTAAATCATGTTTGAAATTTCAGTAAATAGCAAGAGCTTTGTAATGTTTCTGAAAGACTTTATTTTGTGTTTTGGAGCTTGGCATTTAAAATTTCTTTCACTTTCTTTGTTTTAAAAGCTTTTATATTTAAATTTATACAAAATCAGGCTTTCTTAAGAAAATTAGACTAAAATCCACATGAATTTCACCTTTTTTAGAAGTGATCACACGTGGACAAGATGTTAAACATGTGGTTTTGGAACTTTTGTGTGAATCTCGTGTAAATTCCCATATGAACAATAAAATTCCCAGTCCACATGTAATCCCATAGGCTTTAGATGTGCTCACATGGGTTTCACTCAAAAGTGTTTCAAAACCACACATGTGACCATGTGTTTTTTGGCTTTTTCGGTATGGTGAATTGGATTTGCATGACCCTAGTGAAAATGAACCATGATTTTATTTGTATAAAAACTATTGTTATGCAACTGTTAATCAATCCATGAAAAAACATGGTTACTACACTAAAACCATGATTGAATTCTTCAGAACAGCCCTGAGAGAATTAACTTTGATCCTTCGTGGTCCACTAAAACTAATTGGAAAGGAAACGTGTTTTTCAAAGAATATGAAAGCAAATGATGTGGTGACAAACAAGCAGTTGTCTTCTGATGTAGCAGGATGTGTTGTAGGCTTCATATCTCCTCCCTCCTCACATGTGACCGTCTGCAGCCACACCTCTCTTTCCTCTTTCCACACAATGAGACAGGATTCTTCAGTTGCCATGACGTGTGGCCCGTCCCATTCAGTAATGCAGGCAGGCAGACAGGCTCAGTTGGTCACTTTTACCTCTCATCACAGGACATACTAGTCAGCCCTGCTCGTGTCTTTTAAAAGATATCACTGAATATAAATTCAGTTTTTATTTCATTGTTTTTGGATCCTGCGTTGAGGGTGAAGGGTCGACGGGACTTGTGTTGCATCTGTTGGTGTGTGTGTGTGAGCGTTGTGTAGAAGAGGCTTTGAGGGATGGTAGCAGCTGGCTCTAGCATGGGTCAGACTCTGTGAAACCGGCTGAAGGATTATCATGGTCTTCCTCCCATTTGACATGTCGCTTGCTTCCATGGTGAGTATAGCAGACGCTTCAGGAACCCGGTTCCGCTTCATAAATTCGCTGGTCATTCAATCTCTCTGAAACTCTGGGTACAGCTGATCCAGATGGGAAATTATATTGCTGGTATTATTTGTACCATGATGCACTTTTTATAAAAAAGTATTTATTATTTTTATCCAAAACAACTTTTATTTTTATCACTGTGTTTAACCTAAACGGTTTGCTTTTGATGTTTATGGGTCTTGTTTGTTGTTGATTGGTCACATTTCTGTACGTGTAAATTATAGATGTGAGGCAGGATTTCTTTTGATGTGGCATTCGTTGGTCATGCTGCTTGCCCTTTCAAGTTTACAGTACTCTCTTTATCCTTCTTTTGCATACTCTGAATAAAGCATGTGAATTGGTTGAATTATTGAGGTTTTGTTTTTAAGACGGTATCTTGTGAGTCAGTGGTCCAAGTTTGTGTTTCAGTCAGTGGGCTGATGGAGGTGAGCCGGTGTGTACGTCCGTCGTCCCCTTAAAAGGGACATTTCCTGACATCTGCGTCCTCATCCTTTCACCCCAGAATCCGCAGAAAGCCCCTCATCAAAGCTAATCGTCTGAATGCTGCTTTGCCCCAGTGCTAAACTTACAAACTTACATTTCCTACATTACAGAGATATTCTTGATTTCTATGCCAGATAGCAGCACCATTTTACAGAGAAGAATCTGAGGTATCCTTAATACAATAATAAAATTAAAATGCACAACACGCATAAAATGGAGTGGTCATCATTTATTCTCTCATGTTGTTCGAAACCTGTATGTGACTCTTTCTTCTGTGTAACACAAAAGAAGATATTTTAAGAAATGTCTCAAAATAAAAGTCAATGGGAGCCAGTGTTGCTTGTTAAACAACATTTTTCCAAATATATGTTTGTGTTCTGCAGAAGAAAGAAAGTCATGAAGGTTTTGAATAACATGAGGGTAAATGAATGATTATTCATTGTTCTCTTTAAGATTAAAAAGACAATTCAATACAGCTGTTTTGGTAGCGAGAATCTGCATCTCCAGTGTTTGTTTAGGGAATTCCATTGTTTCGTCTTCAGTCCTTTCCTGTTTTTTTGCACATTCCCCAAAATGTTGTAGTCCTCTTTGGAATTTGCAGGAGTTATTAGTGTGTAATGGAATTCCCTGTGCGCTCCAGAGGGTCAGCAAACTCGTGCGTGGAGAGATTACTGCTTCCTTGGATACTAAAGAGCTTGTTTGTTTGTTTAACTGGCTGGATCTTGTAAGATGAAGTGCGTCTGAAGATTCTCTGGAAGAACAATAGCAGACTTGATCTCTGAGCAGCTTTGCCGGCTGCTGACTCTCAGCATGATGTCATGAGGAAATTGTAGCGTTCAGATGTTCAGAGTTGATTGTTATGAATCATGAGGTATTGTTGTTTCTGATGATGTCATGATCTTACAGAAGCTCTTAATCTTTTTATGATCGCTGACAGGGTTGGGTGATTTGCTGGGTTATGATGAAAATGTTTTTTATCACTTGAATGTATTTCAGTTTACATCATTTTTCAGATGATAGTTAAACTTTTGAAATGTGTTATAGACTTTGATGTATTTAGATCAGTGCTTTGCTTCTCTCTCTCTCTCTCTCTCTCTCTCTCTCTCTCTCTCTCTCTCTCTCTCTCTCTCAATCTCTCAATCTCTATTGATCTGTTTATACATCTCAGTTTACCTCTCATTTTACCCACTCATTCACTCTTACAGTGTGCCGTTACTGATAACGGATCTGTTATCTGTCCTTCACATACTTGCTCATATACTGTTATCTTAACGTCAAACAAAATTCTCTCTCTCTCTGCTCAGGGTCAATCCCGTCGGCGAAAAAACATGACCGAGTTTCTGGGTGACGCAAGCATCCCATCCCCAGACACTCTGGCCATGCTGGGCGGGTCGCTGCCGTGCGTCGCTCCTGGAGGGTCAGTGGCCGGTATGGGTGCCGGACCCGACAACTGGAAGAACCGCGCCACCAGTCGGATCAGTGTGTTCTTCGGTGCCGGATCTGGAAAGGTAACATCCCCCTCTCACACACATTATCGTGCTTCACATCAGGGAGTTTAGGGATGGCAGGATGTGCCAACTTTAGCCTAGATAGTATGTGTTTTGTTGTAACATTTGATTATTTCTCTACGTAACAATGAATGGACATCCCAATACAACACACAAAATCAGTGCTACTTTTACCAATTGCCATGAGCCTCCCTAAAACCAGATGCGTGACACAGAGAGAGTATCTGTCACTCACCTGTCATTTCACACATCCCTCCTTTCATAATAAGCGTAAAGCTGCTTTTAGGGGAGCTGGGGTCTGTCCCTGTGTCCCACTGGGACTCTTCTGTCACAAAGGAAGGGTTAACCAGGGCCAAACAGCATCTCCAGAAGCCACTACAGGACGACTCAGTCCATCTGTGTCTGGTGCCTATTGTTTAAAAGCACTCAATGCAAAAGACTCGTTGTCATAAGTACACCAGCCAGCCCATTACAGGACAATAGCACACGGGCCATCAGAGAGGAGCATTGACATGAATAGATGGGCTTTTATTATTAGGTTAAAGAGATTGGGTTTAGAGAAAGAGCTGTTTGTAAGGTGTCATAAAGCCTGTTGGGGGTTTTGTTGGAAGAGACAGACCGCCGCCTGAGATGTTTGTTGGGTTTTTGGTGGTCCATATGCGAGTTGTGTTTAAAGCTTTTACTTTGTCTTTATTATTATTTGATGATTTAGTACCAGAGAATGTCATGTTCTTAACATAAAGTATTTGTTTTTATTTTAAGTGGTGCATTATTTGTTGGAAAATAAATAAATTGACTAGAAGTATTTTGTATATATATATCACAGCTAAAGGATATTGTTAGGTACAAAACCTAAAAGTTTTCTCACATTGTGTGTGTGTGTTTGTGTGTGTGTTAGGAGGTAGACCGTGTGGAGCTGCTTCATACTAAACTGCAGGCGTACACACAGTTTGGTTTGCCTAAAGTTCCCTCTCAGCTCGCCTTCCATCAGGACTCATGGGAGGAGGAAGAGGAGGAACCAAACCTGACGCTGGAGGACAGCTGGAGACAACTGCTGGAGGACCCGGAGGTACGCACGCACGCACGCACGCACACACACACACACACAGGTATTGATCTGTGATTGATTGATTGATCAGTTGTGTTTGCTGACAAGCATTAATATTAATGTTTTTCCTTTGCATTTCAAAACAGCCAGAGCAGAATTGTTATTAGATGTTGTTAAAAAATCACATTTATATATTGTATTGCATCTTTAATAGTGTGATCTTGCTGTATGTGTTCAGAGTTTAGGTCGACGTCAGTTTCAACAGCAAGAGGCAATATGGGAACTGATCCAAACGGAGGCTACATATATCAAAAAACTCAGGGTCATTACTGATGTAAGTACTTTGTTCTGTTCATTTCTTTGCTAATTTTATTTGCCAATATTCGTTTTCTAATATAAGATTAATTAAGACAACTTAGAAACAAATTTCATTATTTAATTTCTAATAAATGTCCTTGTTTTTAATAATTATTCAGTTAGTTTTTATTCATTGTCAACTTAGGAAAGCACTTCTTCGTACTATTGTTGCCGCTTTTGATGTGTCGCTTCATTGTCTCCTAATATTTGTAAGTCGCTTTGGATAAAAGCGTTAGCTAAATGTCTAAATATAAATGCCTAAATGTATTCTAAAAAAATCTTTTTTCATACATTATTTTTAAAATTGTTTTATAAAACTTTTCTACTGATGTTACCAAAGACTTATGGGCGGAGACAAAAGCTGACCAATAACAGGGCAGTTTTCATAATCGAGTGCAAAAAGCAATGCTTTTCTCTGAATATCAGAAATTGTGCAGCTCATATGTGATTTATTGTAATTCTCTCGTCCAGCTCTTCCTGTGCGGCCTGCTGAATCTACAGGACAACAGTCTGCTGTGTGAGGTGGAGCCCGCACGACTCTTCAGCAACATCCATGACATTGTACGTCTGCACAGTACGCTGTGGGTCCAGGTTATGTTCCCAGCACTGGAGAAAGCCCGTCAGACGCAGAGCCTGATCGACCCCACAGACCTCCAGCAGGGGTTTAGTACGGTGAGGAATGAGTTAACACACATAAACAGTATAAATAAATGAAACCATTCATTCTGTTATTGTTAGTTTGGTATTTTTGTGGTGTTTAATAGTTTTGTTTTTTTCATGAAGTTTGCATCGAGATTCCAGCCATATATCCGGTACTGTATGGAGGAAGAGAGCTGTATGGAGTACATGCGTTCACTGCTGAGAGAGAACGAACTCTTTAAGATCTACATCACGGTGAGGATTTCACAACTAAATTAAAGAGTTCAAGACAAATGAACAAGTACTCGTTTACGTTTATGCATTTGGCAGACGTTTTATAAACATTGCATTGCAAGAGATTGCAATCACTCGTTTGTAATAATTGATGTTCAGGATGATAAAAATCTCTTTTTCATACAGTGGGCAGAAACGAATAAGCAATGCAATCGCCTGAAGCTGGCGGACATGCTGGCCAAACCTCACCAGAGACTCACCAAGTATCCCCTGCTCCTGAAAACCTATCCTGAAGAAAACTGACGATCAAACATCTAGAGACGCGCTCAATAACATGGTATGGCCTTGAGGAATATTCAGTGTTTTAGTGTATTGGTCTGCTGTGGCGGGCCAGTGTCATGCACATGACATTCTTAGTTACATTTTCAGAGAATGTATTTATTACCAAAAAATGAACTTTTTTTACTAAAGCCCTGTTGATACAGAAATACAAAATATCAATTTATGCTGTTTAAAAAAATAGAAATCTGCATGTGGCTGAACACAAAAAAGAAAACACGTTTTTGCATCTGCAGGTGTCGTGTGTGGAGAGCTTCATCAACGGTGTGGACTCACAGATGCGTCAGCGACAGGAGCAGCAGAAACTGGCGGCCATTTCGGCTCGAGTGGAGTCGTACGAGGCCGTGGAGGGAGCCAGCGAGGAGGTGGAGAGGGTGAGAACTACACACAAATCACCCATCAATGTTCAGGAGGCTAACATGTGGCAGAGAAACATATCAACTCTTTCATCTCTCCTTTAATCGTTCATCTACAGGCTCTGAAGGAGTTCAGTCGCTTTGACCTGATGGCACCCATGATGGACACGTCACCAGAAGAGACCCGACAATTGCACCTGGAGGGGGCGCTTCGTATGAAAGACGGCAAAGACAGCAGGGTTAGTTTCTTCAAACCCCCTAAAACCTTCCACATGGACTCCAGACTGAAAACATTTAGTGAAAGAATTCATTAAAATGAGTGTATTTAAAACACATATAATACTGTTTGTATGCAAATGTTGTTATTCTGTCACATGCAAATGAACGTTTCGTGTTTCTTTCAATAGATGGATGTTTACTGCTTCTTGTTCACTGATTTGCTGTTGATCACCAAACCGGTGAAGCGTTTAGAGAAGGTGAAGGTGATCCGGCAACCTCTCCTCCTGCATAATGTCGTGTGTAAAGAGCTTAAAGACACAGGTGAGACCACTTCTTATTTACAATAGAATTAGGTTATTTAAATAAAAATGTGCTATTATTATAGTTTATTTTTTATTGTTTAAATAAGCAAAAACTAGTACATGATGTTAAAGTTATTAGCTTTTTTGCCACTTTTGTTTGAAACATGGCATTAAAAGTTGTTTTACATACTTTTAAATGTTTTTTACATGAAATCTTATTGGTCTAAAATCTAAAAAAGTGTGTTTTGATAGGCTGTGATTTTGTGTCATGTCTCGCTTTCAGCAAGGACAGATGAGTTACTCTAGTTATCCAGTTAGGGTGTGATGGAAAGTACTAATAATATTCTTCATTTGTTTATCTTTTTTATCCTGTCATAGGCTCATTTGTGCTCATCTACCTCAACGAGTTCAAGAACGCAGTGGCTGCATATTCATTCCAGGCCAACAGCGCCACCCAGGGGCGAAGCTGGACTGATGCTATCTGCAATGTTCAGGTACAATCATACCGTTCCTGTTGACATCTCTGACAACATAACCTTTTAGAAGAAAATGTGCTCAGGAGGTTTTAATGAAATGACTTAATTTGCACGTGTTTTAGAATCAGCTGCAGCGTTTGCGCTCGGAGGAAGCACGGCGTCAGAAAGCCTGTCTGAAGAAGAGGCTGGAGGAAGATCAGGATGGTGAGGAGAGCTGTAACTCCACAGCCAGCTCACCACACCTCAGACACAAAGATCAGAACAACAGGTATATTTACTCTAACACCCTGTGTTTCTTTACAGGAAGTATCCATTTTATATATTTATATTTTAGGGATATTTGGCAGAGACTTTTATCTGAAGAGGATTTATTCCAAAATGGCTTTTATTGATTTTATGTGTTAACCCACAACATTTGTGTTGAACTACAGGAAATATTTCTTATGAAATATTTTCGATTACCATTTGCATAACACAGTTCTACTATAAAAACTGTGGTTAATTTTTTGTTTTAATCATGGTTTAACTATAGTAACCAGGTTTTGGTTTATTTGTATTAAAACTTTGATTACGTTTTTTTTTAGGGGTTTGAAGAATCTTTTAAATTTGCTACAAAGTTTGTTTCTGTAAAACACATTAGCAGTGATAAACCAATAAATTGGCCATATTTTATCAATATTTGGCATTTTTAATTTTGTGCTTTTGTTATTGATCAAACTATAAAAACTGTCACTTATTATTGGCATTGTCATTCTCGATAAATGTAATATTAACAATGATACTGTCACATTTTGCAACTTATCACTTTATTTTCTTGACACTTTATTGTCTATCAATTACATTTATTTTATTGTTTGTTTCTACACAAATGTCTATTTTGTGTAGTTAGCATTGCTGCTTGTTATATTCTTGCCTATAGTTGCCTATAATAAGACTTTTGACCCTATTGCTTGATTTTTGTGTCTCTGTCTCAGCCAATCAGATGGCTCCACAGAAACCCTGTCTGTGATGGACATGGACGAGTCCGGATGTTCTCTAGATCCTTCCACCCTGCAGGCTGACCCGGGTGGGCCTCCTGAACCTGATTCTGGTCTGTCCTCCCTCCTGTATCAACCACACCCACAGGAGGGGTCAGACCTGGACCCACAGTACCGTTCAATGTCGATGGACAGCGCCTATGGCACACTCTCACCCGAGTCCATGCTGGAAGCACAGAGCCGAGCGACCGCAACCGTAGAAGACGACACGGAGGAGGCAACAGTGGATGATGAGAACCAGGAGAATGTGGACGAGGATGATGATGATGACAAAAGCTCATTTGGTTCTCAGAACTCAGTGGCACATTCTCTGAAACCCCGTCGCCGACCGCCCGTCCAGTGTCGTTTGCCGTTTCTGGAGAGGCTTGCCGTCAAATCCCGCTCTGAGGACAACCTGCTGTCCACGGTACACCATGGCAACGGTAACCATGCTGTTACCAGGGCAGCCACGGAGTGCAGGGGAAATCGGCACACGTGGGAGCAGAGGGTGAAATGTTTGGAGGGCGTTTCTCTCAGTAGAAGCCTGACAGAGCTCAACAACGCAGAATCGGATGAATCTTTACCCACAGATGGAGAGACTAATGAAAGCGATGAGCTCACGTGCAGTTTACCCTCAGCCATACTTTTGGAGACGCTTAAAAAAGCCAAATTGGCGCAGGAGGCTGCTGGTATCCACTGCAGCGCGTCTGATGGGGAGATGTCACCTCCTAGTGTCTTGGAGAGATTAGGCCGTGGAAGAGGACCACAGCAGCATAAAAAACTCACACTGGCCCAACTGTACAAGATACGGACCACGATGGTGCTCAACTCAACACTGACGGCCTCGTAAGTATTGTTTGTGTGTATTTGAACATTTTTTATTTTAGTCTTAGGTTAAATTCATTTTAATTCTAGAAATAAATTCATGTAATTTAAATAAAATGAATTTATTCTTTTTATTTTTTATTTATTTGTATAAATTGTATTTATTTCTACAGAGTTTTACATTGTTGTACAGCGTAACAGAGGCATGAGGAAAAACAGTATAAATATATAAATAAATAACAAAAAACAGGAAAATGATAAAATATTGACAAAATCTTAAAAATATCAATTTGTAACAATTTTACAAGTTGGCATTTTATAAATTTGACAATAAAATTTGTTCAATCTCATTTGGAGGTTTTCATATGATCTTCTTTCGTGCCAGTTTCAATATTGCTTTTTTCTAATAATTATGTTTTTGTGTGATTTACTTTATACAAATTCATATTAAATAGTCACCTTGTAAAATAGTAACACATTCCTGTGAGATCAGGCTAAAAATAGTATTAAAACATAGTATTATTGCAAAATGTGCATTAGCAGTAAAAACTGCAAAATAATTTTCTTTTGCAAAACAAGTTATAATTGAACAATTATATTCATAGCACTATTAAGCAAGAACTTAATCTTAATAATGAAGGCTAGATAAAAATTGTAATAATTTCTTTAAATTGTAAAAGTAATTGTATGTTTGCATAAGAACTAAATGAGTGGCATAAACATGTTTGAGATAATTGTTTAATTTTAATTCACTTTTGTACATTTTCTCTCTCCATACAGAGAAGTGTAGCATCTTTCTGGCACCACCCAAGAACCAGGGAAACCTGGTGGGACTCAATTTCTGCAGGACACAAATGCACTCTTACCAATGAGCTCCATTCCTTCTTCCTGTCGGATGTATTCCTCAGTGTGTGGCGCTTTTCCCAAAAATCCTCTCTGTAGCTTTACAGTCCTTTCATCGACAGGAGGGGCGGATCACAGACTCATGAACTCTTTGCACTTTGTAATACACAACTAACTTCAACAGAGGTCAAAGCTTTCAGTGGAACTCTAGGGAACAAAATGATCAAAGGTGGAACGTTTGAGGTGAAGACGGCTCGTGTCAGCGGATCTGCATCCGCTGAATATGAGGAAAAATACCACACGTTCAATTTCTTAAACACTCTGCACTACTGTGTGTGACTGTATGTGTGTGTTTATGAATGAGAGAGTGTATCTCAGGTGTGTGTGTGTGTGGCCACATGTGCATACATGTATGACTGAGTAAATGATCGATATTGACCTGAACCAAAATAATCACTGTCTTTACTTTCGGATATCTTGAGTAGCAACGTTACAAATATACGTTTGGACCAGTGTTACGTTAATATCGCTTTCATGCAACTGCTTACACAATCACAATCCTTGGTTTTGCAAAGCGTGTTATTTAGGATATAGATGAATTGACTCCCTTTACTGTATATGTGTTGTGTGGGTCAAGTTTAAATAACTGTATTGTCCGAAGAAAATGGTTGGATCAGTCTAGGAAACTTAATATCTTCAATATCAGCAGCTTTGGTATTTATAAAAGAATGCAAAATAAAGAGAGTTGATACAGACCATCACACCGTCAACAGCGCAAAAGACAGCGTTTTGTGGAAGATCAATGTGCCGATCACAGTTCAGTATTCAGGTTTTTTACATTTAAAGATTAATCAGCACTTACAAAAACAATGAATATTGAAGGGGTTTGTAAGTGATTTGTAAGTCTCGCCAATATTTGCTGTTACTCCAAAAGATTGAAATCGTCTGGTGCTCCACTAAACCAAATCCTTCTCACCCATGTCTCCTTTGAAAGAAAAACAGACTGCCCAAAGTAAATATGGTGTATTATATGTTTACTTATTTAGGGTTCTTTTTGTGTTTGTTATATTTATTGAGCTTGCATTGTTTTATATATAAAATATGGTCTATAATAGTACAAATTCAGTTCAGTGTTTTTGTTTTGTTGTCTTAATTTGTCTTTTGTCAAATTAATTTTAAAATCTGCTAAGAACCAAAATAACTTTGTGTTCCCATGTTTCCTTAAATGTCTTTCAAAATAAAAGACAACTTTCCAATGTGAAAAGTGATGTTTTACATATTGGCACGGTCTACAATAATTGTACTTTTCTTATTTTTTTGGCGAGTGCAGTTACATAAAGGCATAGTTCACCCAGAAATAAAATTTCTGTCTTCATTTAATCACCGTGATGTCATTGTAAACCTGTATGTGACATTTTTTCCGTGAAACACAAAAAAAGATATTTTAAGAAATGTTGTTTGGTTACCAACATTCTTCAAAAATATTTTTTGTGTTCTGCAGAAGAAAGAAAGTCATACAGATTTGTAATGACAATAGTGTGAATAAATGATGAAAAAATATCCCTTTTAAAAGTTTCTTAAAGTAATTCCAGGTCAACACCACTAGAGGGATCTATTGAGTCAGAGTTGAACACTAATAATGTAAAATCTCAATTATGAGTTACATTTGGTCTTATAACCGTAGAATTAAAACCTACTTTAGCTTTTAATTTATTGATATATTTAGACTATTGGTCATCTCAAAGTGTTAACCTACTCTCTGTGATGTCTGTTATTTCTTCATTGTGGAATTTTAACCATCCAGACCTTCAGTATTTGAGAAACACTTCACATTTTTGGCCTGTGTAATGTAAACCATAACTTCTCTGGATCCTCATTGCTTCATCTTTTATAGCTGTTTAAAGTTAAACATTCATTTAAGTTGTAGTTTGATCTACATGTACATAGTAAGATTTTTAACACATGGGAAAGGGACAGATATGATTTATAATGCTCTGAATTTGTGTATGTACATGATGTGATCGCTCAATATAACATTGTCTCACATTGACTTTTAAACTGAAACTAAACGCAGGCACAGACTCGTCCGTCCTCCGTGTATGGCAGGTTGGGATTTGTGCATGCCAAGGTGTATTTACAGGTGGATTATATCAGATAATCTGTAGATTACAGCATGTTGACTCTACACAAGAGCCTAATCCTCATGGAAAAGGCAACGTTCCGGCCTGTGGGATTTTGTCTATTAATCCCATCCTAGATTTCCCGGATCGCCCCCAACTCCCACATCTGGCCTTCTGGGGCTTATCAATGTAATCCTTCATTTTCAAAGTATTTTATTATGCTTCAACGCTGATACACTAGACTTTAATTATAAAAATGCAGCTTTCTACTTTAACCCAAATGTAATTACACAACCTGAGTCGATTAGCAGCCCTGTTTTGTGTGTGTGTTTGTTTGGACAGCTGTACACACACTGAGGCAAACGTACCCTGAACATTGCAGAAATGTCAGGTTTGTGAATATATATCCTGCATATGTGCACAAAATTGCTATTGGTGAAAACTGATGTATGTGTTTTATGTCTTTAAAACAGACCAAGAAACCATCCACCTAGACTTCCCAGGGACTTCAATATCAGAAAGGTAAAGTTTCTTGGTTACACCTAAAACATTTATATTACTTGTATAACCAACCAATGCTTAGCAGTTCATTAATATATTGTGTGGAAAATTTTATATTCGGTCCCAAACTTTTAGATACAATGAGCCACATATTTATATTATACATATTAAAAACTGTAAAGACGATGTTTCTTTAAGAAAACACGTTTCTTTCACTAATTTGGATATTTGTCTCCAAATTCAACAGGAATGATACCAAAATCAATGCAAAGACTGGTCACAACAAGCTCTCGCTGGGTTAAAGCTTCTTCTTGTGACAGATGTCATAAAACGTCCTGTAAAATGGTCTGTTTAACACAAAAGGGCACTTTGGTAAATCCAGATTACGAGAGCACTTTCCTTTATTAAACGCTGCCAGTCCTGGTCCTCCGTGTAGCTCTGGGATTAAAATCAGGTAGACACCATTGTCTGTCTAAACAATATTATTCATAAGCTTCTGGCTGGTTTCTCTGGGGTATGTGGACAGTGACTCAAAGGGCTTTTAATCAACATCATCCTGTTTGGAGGCCTAGGTGACTGGATTTAGGTGCTGTTTGTATAGAAATAAACTCAAAACCAAGATCTGAGGCATGCTGAAAATGCTGCGATGCTTGCAGTAAAAAAAGCTTATGTCACACAGCACTATTAGATGAAGATTGACCTTAGTATTGTCACAAAAGCTGCAGAGCAACATCTGGCATCACTAAGCACATCTTGTACATAGATTTATGAAGTGTTTGTGGAGTGTTTGTTGTCATCTCTCCATCCATCACATCCAAGAGATTATTGCATTTCCTTTTATTGCAAAACTTTAGCTTTAAAATAATGAAAGAAACTGACTGGAGTAAACCAGGGGTTTTGTTTTTCTAAATTACACAGGCTTGGTTTAATTCGTCTGAGCCATTTCCGTCCCATTAGACATAACATATGTCTCCATGCTCATCATCATTACTTAGGTGTTCTGAAAAATGAAAGTGACCATACGGCAGAGTTCATAAAAACAACTTTACAGAGATTACAGGTTTTGTATGAGCATTAAGGAGCTTATTGTCATCTCAGTATTGTATTTTAAGGGGGTTAATGCACATGAAAATTAAATGTCAAGCATGTTACTTAATTAAATGAAAATCCATTTAGAAATGCCAGCTGTTGCCAGTGGAGTAATGATGTGAACTGCATGCATATCCCAGCAATTAATCTGTGCATATGACATACCTTTGGATTAGCTGACGTTCAGAGGCCAAAGTTAAAATGGGACATAATATTTATATTAAATGCGAGGGTTGTTTAATTGCTGTGAGTCAAGAGCAAGGTTTCTTGCATGTAATTATGGTGTTTAGAGTTAATTGTAAATTACTATCTGTGGTTGTATCTGACTTCATGCAAAGCACAATTATTTTTCCCATTTGCAGGGATTGTCTGGAATAACTTGCAATTTGGTGTCTGGATCACAGGCACAATGGTAACGATTCTAGATCCTTCGCAAGATTATATATATCTATATATATATATATAGACAGTGTGCTATAATTGATTACAGTTTGCCGTAGTAAACACCAAAGAAACTTTTTTCATGTTGGTGTTCATCATTTCTCGTTGGCTCCAGAGCTGAAAGGGTTAAAGTGTAGGAGGCACTATCTCCGGAATTGGGTGGAGGGAACTTGGACAGTGTACACTTTTCTTCTTGTTCAGTTAAAATCATGCTTCAGCATCTCAGAGGATAAATCATCCCGAAGCTGCTGTAAAACAGTCAGAAATGACGGACATCAGCGAGGCGTCTTTATTGGATTACCTTCACTCCTCTGGAGGAAAAGTCAAAAATTCAGAGTTATCCAAAACATATAAGCCTTTTATAAACCATAGCGATTTGCAACTACGTGGTGAGTAAATAAAAAATATGCCATTTCTAATGTGCGTTCGCTTTACATCGCAAGCGTTAAGAAAACAGCTAGTTAATGGACCACAATGGAACGCAACGCGTTGCGCGTGCGCCTTTTAAAACTCAGTACTGTAAAGTCCTTTTTCAACTAAAAAACGCAACGCGATGGTCACAAAACGCTCTCCTGGCGCGTGTGTCCATAGACCAGCAATTACAATTCAGCGCAGTCTGAACGCGTCGAACGCGTCATGCGCGTACCCCCCTTTAAACGCCCTCGTTATAATAAACTAAGCTGGCATTGTAGATGGATTCGTTACATGTTTTATGTGTTTCATTCTAATGTGCGTATTTACTACGAGAAACGCACGTTTCCAACACGATTGTGCTTTTGCTTTGCTTGCGTTCTGCTGGTAACCTTATAAAGCCAACGTGAATGTGGCAAACATCTGTTTTTGATTAGAAAAGCTCTACCAACAGTCTCAGAAAGACCCCCACATTCCCAAACAATGACAGACAGATAGTGTTATTTGTGTGTTTATCCATTACAGATTGAGGTCTCATTGAATGCTTATTTAATGCGTAAGGCAGATGTATGCGTGTATCCAAAGTTTTATCAGTCTGGGTAACAAACTGGGTTTGGTTAACAAATGCAACCATATTGAAAAGTGTTACCTCAGTATGTGTGTTCCTCTGGGGATCAAACCTGTGCAACTTTTGTTGCCTGTTTTTATGCAGTTTGTAATGGATTAATCATCATGTTTTCTAGAAATTGATCAATACATGAGTAAATACATAGTAAATAGTCCTGAGCCATGTCAAGTAATGCAAAGTAAGGTCTTTTGTGCAAGCCTGTACTCATTATCTTGGAGGCAGGGGGTCCATGCATAAAAAATTTGTAGTGTACTTTAGTATTTACTTTAGCAAACACAGTGGTTAAATATGTAGATACTAGAATGTTCTTAAACCTTCCCAGAATAAATGTTGAAAAGTGCTACAAAGCACAAAGTGTTGTAGTTACTATAACAAAATGTCTTGAAACTACATATAAAAAAGTTGTGCATTTTAGTGACGACCCTGTATTGTATTGTATTGTATTATATCGCCAACTTTTCTCTTGCTCTTTATTAAACTGGCCTTTGAAGAACAAATATTGTTTGGCTACAGATGTTGCGAGGACGTTAAATATTAATGAAATCAACATAGAATAACATGTCTACAAACAGTCAAGCTGTGCTTTGTAGATTGCATGAAAGTAGGACAAACGATAAGCTTGTGAATCTCATCGAACTTGTAATTTAATTATATGATGTTGCATTTAATCCTACGTACATGTGTCAAACATAACTATATGAAATAATTATCCATAGTGGCTTATAATGCTCAGTCCAGCTGTGCTGGTGCAGTTGTATACAGATGTTTTCAAATCTGTTGCCTGTCCACCAATTATTATAATTATTCTCAAACATGCTCTAATTCTGCGCTTAATATCATTTCAGTCCTTTTTAGGATGTTCAGATTTGATGAAATCTTGTTGCTATTTACAGTGTGGGAACATGGTAACATTAGACTCCACATGCAGTTATCCGGCATAGACGAATACATGAGCTGAGGAATGTAAACTGTGTGTCTCACAGTACCAGCACAGGAATTCTGCTCACTGCTGTTGTTAAGTGCTGATTTCCTTCACGCTTTCCTGTTGTTGTAGATGCTATGTTGCAATGTCATCTTTCCCTGTCTTTTCCCCTGCCAGGAAAGCGGAAAATTTGTGTACGGTCTCTATTTAAAGAGTCCAGATCTTCATGTGAGCCAGTTGGTAGACATCACATTTTTACCGCTTTATGGCTCAAAATATAAAAACAAACATCATCAACTGGATTATGTATTTATTTATTATGGTATAACTACATACCCAATTCTGCTTTTTAAGTCAGTTTGTGATGTATGACGTATGATTTAGAAATCATAATTTATTGTATTATGTAATGAAACATAAATTGCATTATACCATAAATGGTAAAATATTGTACCATGTTTTTTAAATGACACACAAATGTTTTATTTTTGTACACAGTATGTCTTTTTACTTTCACATTAAAGGCACTCAGACACATTTTTTAAATGGACTTTGTGGTATTTCAATGATCTTCTCAAGTGATGACCTTCATCAAGCTAGCGTTGCGTGTGTCTGTTACCATGGTAACTAAATGATTTGCATCAAATGTAACATCACATAAAATAAATTGATTGAAACAGAGCCTACATGAAAAAAGTAAAAAGCAATTGTTTATGAATTTTAATATTTAAAAAAATATTATGTATAAAGGACATGAAAATACTGTAGTATACTGTACAGTATACTGTACATACTACAGTAAACTATATTTCCTATAGTTATTCCTAGATTCCTAGGTGGGAAGAGAGAGTCAATAAGTATAATTTAAAGAAATTTTGCCCTGACTTGTTTTTCTTGTTTTTGTCTTTACCGCTACCGTAGTGAAGTAGATGGTTGATTATATTTTTAATTATATTTTATTTAATAAAAAATAAACTAAGAAAACAAACAGATAGGGTTAAATACAATAATGTACTCCAAAACTGTTAGTTCTGCATGAGTCAGGTCTATGATGCTTTTCTTTTCTTAATTCGAGTCATCTTGGGTTTTTGGGCCCTCCTCTCTGATGCAGTCCTGACTCTGAGCTAATGTTGCATAATGCCTCAAACTCCCACAGGCCGGTTTCAGAGCTCATTACGTGCTTTTTCAATAAAACGTCAGACAGACATGTCTTACTGGCCGAAAGGTTTAAGATGAACCGAATCAATATATAATCATAAGCCAGCAAACATACAGTTCACCCAAGAATGAAAACTATGTCATTGTTTCTCATCCTTATGTTGTTTCAAACCCAAACTTGACCTTTGCTCACGAGACGTGAGAGATTCAGTGCTGTTTGATGTCGGCACAGTGCATTGTTTGCATTTTTGGGTGAACTTTTTCTTTCGAGTGTCGGCCGCTGATATGTTTTGGGTTTCTTCTGACGTGTTAGATATACAAAGCAAAGAACAAACTCAAGGCCATGTTGTGTGTGTAATCCGTCTCACAAGATAAAAAATTCTTGGAAAAATTCATTGCCTTTGAATACTGATCATACACTTTTTGTTCCTCCAGCCAAATACAGAGAAGAATTCAAACTCATCATTGATAGAATCGCAGTGGTGAAATCAGAGAATGTAAGTATATCTGTTTGTATTATGAACATTACCCCACAGTTTAAACTAGTTTATGTCAATAAATGATGATTACAGCTCTGTATTCGTTTACGCCTTTGAAACACAATCACATTGGACTCGCACAGTGATTCATTATTTTCTCTGTGACCAGGGCAGGTTTCATTTTCCCACATTGATGCTATACACACCCTTATGATATTGGATCTTTCACATTGACTTGCAGTCCTAGTTTGAGATTCTCCTAAGATGAGATCAGTTTTCCATCTGTTCCAAACAATAATCTGTTATTTGTGCATGTGATGATGAATAGTTGTATGATTGTCTTAAAGGGACAGTTCATTCAAAAATGAAAAATCATTTCCTCACCCTAAAGCCATTTCTAAAGAAACATTTACATGCTTTGCAGTATTCAGGCTTTTCTTTCATTATCATAAAAGTGGTCCAAACAAATTGCGTGTACAAAGTTGTTTATTTTAAGTCTTCTGAAGAAATGTGTGTGTTTCGTGCAAGTGTGACTGATATTTAAGAGATGTCAGCGAGAAAGAAAAACATAAAACAACCCTAATATTTCATTACATTAATAAATGATATAAAATAATAGTTTTGATTAGTAAATTTTTAATCCTCTATCGTTTACATTTATGCAACTTACGGTGCATTATACTATACATATTTTATGATTAACCCGTGACCTTGGCGTTTACCAACTGAACTACAGAAAAACAAATAAGTGATTGTATGAGAGGATGCTTTTTTTAAAAGTGTTTTTTTATTTCAGGGAGAGAAGTACCTCGTCCTTAAGAAGAAGTACAGACAGCTAATGCAAGAGCGAGAGTCAGAAAGAGAAGAAAAAGATGCACATAAAGATGTTCATCACATCCCACCGAATGAGCTCCGGATCTCGAATCCAGTGCAGAACCCCGAGCCAAAAGAGAAACAGACGGCAGCACTGGTCGCCTGGTGTACGGGACCTGTAATAACAGTCACAGAAGCTGAAGAACCAACAAATACAGATGATGTGAGTGACTTTTACATTTCATTTCATTATCATTTCATCAGCTTTACAAACTGAATTCTGATTGGTCTTTTTTCAGATTTGTGACATTTGGATATTTTAGAGTTTATATATTATTACCTGTACCTGAATGGTACATGTTAGGACCTTTTTAAAAGAAAACCCTCTTTGTGACCTCTTTAATGACCGTGTAACAAATAAAGGACT
This sequence comes from Beaufortia kweichowensis, assembly GCA_019155185.1. Taxonomy (NCBI): domain Eukaryota; kingdom Metazoa; phylum Chordata; class Actinopteri; order Cypriniformes; family Gastromyzontidae; genus Beaufortia; species Beaufortia kweichowensis. The sequence continues at coordinate 2,231,343 of CM032810.1, read as the reverse complement.
GTTACACATTTAGCATTGTTGAAAATGTGTTTTGTTATATTAACATGATGTCATACGTATAAATCATGGTTATATCTGCTCCTTTTAAAAAAGCAATAACAGAAGAGAAAAAACAAGAAGTAAAGAGTAATCTGTGACTTTATTTTGTTTAAAAAAAATGTTCAGCTCTACTTTCCAAGTACTTTAATTTATATGAGTATGTGTCATATTCTCTGGTAAAGCTGAGCAGTGTATTAACATCAGCTAAAGACAGACTGTCATGGTATTCTTTAGAAAAAACCTCCATTAATCATTTTCCTGGATATCACTGTATTTCGTCCGTGTTTGCTAAAGCCTGTAGCCAGAAGAACAGCATGTGATAAGAGAAAGCTTGTCAAAAACAATGGCACAAACCTGATAGTTCAGTTGTCTTATCTTTTGCTGTAGGACTTCAGCTGTTAAAATACTCCATCTTTCAATCTTCAGGCAGGAAGGATAAAGTGGGCATGATGATTAGTTACTATTTCTTGCTTGGTTTTTAGTTAATCTTCCTTTATCTTTAGGCCTTCAAGCTTTTTGGGTCATCATATAAGGTTTGCATTAAACAAAAAAAGCACATTTACAAAGTTTTCCTAAAGGTTAAGATGCACACGGCCATCACGGCATGACTTTCACATCTCCATTTGTTTATATTAGTATTGGTCATATCTATTAATAATTTAATATTTAACATTGTGTGTGACTCACGTGTGCTTTGTGTCTAGTCATGTGGTTTCGTAAAACACCAGGCAACCAAAAAGCATGTGATAAACACAGTGAAAACACCTTAGCAACGCCCTGGCAACCATATAAACATCTAATTCCAAATGACTGGTTACTTGGCAACGCTGTGACGTTGAAATCATGAGTGACTACATGAATTCATGTGTGACACAGACACACATCAGCAGTGCAAAGCTCAACACACAACAGTGTGAACTTCCTGTCAGCGCTTATTTCAGCTACACATACAAACTGTTTAACAGACAGATGTGTGATGGGGCTTTAGTCACTGACCATGTGAATGCCTTCCTTATCTTGCATCTTATCTTTCTTTGAGATCTTCTTTCAGTTTGTTTGCAGTCTTAGTATAGGAAGGCTTGACATCTGTAATGGTCATAAAAACATGCATTTAGGTTACAAAAGTAAAACATCTTTTTCACAAAAAAACATGCATAACGACCATGACTGTCCAGTTTCAAAAGAGCAAAAGCAAAAATAAACTATATTCCAAGTCGTCTGAGCTTCTTTGACGTGAAAGTATTTTTTTAATTGAACATGAAAGTGAGCTTGAGTAAATAAAAATAAAATCTCTATATTTGGGTGAAGTATTCCTTTAAAGTCAGCTGACTGATTAAAGTTTAGTAAGTGCTCTTGGTAATGTGTGACTTTTTTCTTGTGGTTAGCAGGCAGACAGCTCCATCTCACTGCCAACAGCAGTGGAGAAACCCGAGACTCTGACCGAAGAGCTTTCAACATCAGATAGAGATGATGAACTGGACAGGGACTCGGGGTCAAAGGTCAGAGTCAAGTTATTTTTCTCTTGGTTTATTGTTTTTGGGTGAATCACACTGTTTAAGATGTTGCTGTGGTTTGTCTGGTCCCGCCCAATTTACAACATGTTATAATATTTTAGAACAAGCTTCTCTTATAAGCTAAACATTAAATAGGCCAGTGACAATTTTACTCACATTACGCAATTATTCTTTCTAATTATCCTTATTCTAATTTTCATTTTTTCAAATTTATAGTTTAAAGTGTCCACATAATCTTTATTTTTAAAAATCTTTAAGTTTTGGATTTTAATTTTCTCAATGCTCAAAAATGCCAAACTTATTTTTTATTTATTGTTTAAAAGGTTGTTGAATTAGTTATTATACATATTAGAAATAAAATGTTTGGTCTGCCAAATCTAAATATAAGGAACCATCTGTGGTCATGTGACAAGAATACAATGAACAGGAAGTGACATCACAAACAGGATCCCGTAAACCCTCGGGGCAGGTTAGCAAACTTCTTTAAAAAATCTATCATCATATATGATCTATAATAAAGCTAAATCCATAATATTTATGATTAGAAAATTAAAAAACTTATTTTTTTTCTTATAACAACTTATAACTGATTAGAAAATTAAAAACATGTTTAAAATTGTCTTTAATAAAAATGCAAGCATACACTTTATTAAAGATACAGCTGTACACACAGAAAATATTTTATTACTTTTTACTTGGTTATGCCACTTTGACATTTTTAGAGTTATTATTTCAAATGTCATCACAAATGTTTTTTTTACGTTTTTTTCAGCACATACATGTTAAACTAGATTTTCAAAATTATTTTATCATTTTTAACCTACTTATTTGTTGTTGACCAACAACTGCACAATTAATCTCTGTAATTCCAGAAATGACCAACAGGTGGCGACAAAATAAACAGCTGGATTTCAGCAAACATATTTCAGTCAGGGGTGACAACATGAAGGACACATTCATTTACATTTGAATAAAGCTTTCTATTGTTGTGCAAAGCTGCAACATGCTCCACCTCATTATACAGAATATGATCATCTGTGTCCTCTGAACACATTGTATGCAGATCGATCTGAGATTGAGCTAAACCTCCACATCAATAACTAAAAAGATTTTGTTTTGTGTTTCATTTTAATCTTATTAAGTTGTGTTTAACTACTAAAGTTTTAGACATCTGCTTTAGATGTTACCGGCTCACCCTGACCGCATGCAAACTGTTTAAAGTGGAAGAGATTCACACTCGAAAGCTCTTCACACTTGAGAGCTCTTCCAAGAACCCACAAAAAGTGATTAGTTGCTCATAACAATTATTCATATGGTGCATTTAAGATGAAATCTTCTGCATAAAATGAGCTGTCTTTAATATTTACAGTGCTTATATTTTTTATTGTCCTGTATCCATTAACGTGTTTAGGAGATTACAGTTTTTTGGTTACCAGTTAATGATTTTCTTCATCATTTTGTATTTGACTGATTCCCAAATGGGAAAAATAATAATTTTACAGTAATTATTCAGTCGCTCACCAGCTTACTTACAATCAAACTGTTTTGTTTTAAGAGGAAATACATCTGGCTTCTGTTCAAACACAGGTCAATAAATAAATATTGCTCACCGTATGTAGGAAAAGAGACTTTGTTTCACTGTGTAAAGTGATTGTTTTCTCACAGTCCTGAGAACGATTAACCGTTCTTTGCAAAAATGAGCAAACTGCACAATTATCCTCTCGCATTCATCAGAATGACTGACACTTTGAAACATAGAGAGAAATTGGCCATCACTTTGGCCGAGGCTTCTTGCAAAACAGTGTAGGATAAAAATAACAAAAGACCTAGTTGAAGCAATCTGGTGCTCATTGGAGCTAATCGTTCACCTCTGAGGGGATTTTAAAGGTTTTTCTGGCTGTGCGACCAATGATCATTCTGCTTTACGTTTGGAAAGCTTTGGTTTTGTTTTTGAGGTAAACGTACCTCCTAAACAATACAATGTATGTTTTGTTTCAGGCATTCTGTGTACTGACAAACAGAAAGATATTTCCAGCATTTCCTTTATTTGTGGAGTTTCTTACATCTTTGTTGGGCTTGCTGTGCATATTTGTGTATGTGTGTCTGTGTGCGTGTAAACTAAAGACTTTGTGGTCTGTTTATTGTGTTTATTTGCAAGCGAGACTCTTTCATTCTTGACAGCACTGGGTTTCCCTCAACTGCTACTATGAGACAGGAAAAGGAAACGTCTCACAGCTAAACCCAAACGCCAACTATAACATGTCTGATTATTTACATTACTGACTGTACGCTTTCACACTGTCTACAGACATCCCACAGAGTTTCACAAGCAGGTGCTTTTGTGCTTGATTTGTAGTGCTCTTGTAGTGTTTGATAGATTTTCTTCTTTTTATCAGAGTGAATCTGAGCTGGAAGAGGAATGTGGAGGCAGTTTGGGATCCAATGCTGTCGCTGTGAGCATCACTAATAATTACAAACATTGTGTTTACATGTAAAATATATAAAACATATATGAAATAACTGTAAACAGAAGATTTGTATAAATGACATCAAATAAATTAAAGGTCACCCACATATAAAAACAACAAAGTATATATAAATTATATATACAAATATATAATATAAATATATATATTTTATATAGATACATTAATTATATAAATTATAAATGTACACATTTTATATTATTTTATAACATTATTTTTGGCTTTAATATTGTTTTGTTTTGAATTAAATACATTAAATAAATTGTGAATATAGAAGCCAGTACTTTTATTTATAGGTTTTATCATAGTTTGACTAGTTTTCTATTCTTGTTGATCATATTTTAGCTGGATCCTATAGAAAAGGAGTGGATCTTCTCAGCAGCGAGTGGCAGATTGTCTCATCTCACACAGCTCCTGAAACAAGATTCTTCTCTGGCCAATAAAAAGGTAAGAAGATCTTTATTCTCATCAGTTTGTGTTTACCTTTAATGAACGCATATCTCATATTGCACTTTTAATATTTTGTTTTATTCTTTCTTTTCACATGTTCATTTGGGACAAATCAGGATTTTACTTCGGTAAGTTTGCAACCACTGTCATCTTTAATGCATTTATTAAGCCGGTTAAAAGTTTTGATATGCTCTTCCTTCTTGATCTAATGCATTATGCTAAGTTTTGCAGGCAAATATGAGTAACATTTTCCTTAAAAATGTAATCATTTGAATGATTAACTAATGTTGTGTATGTATGACATACATCTAATAAGTTTTTTTTCTCCTCTGACTGTGACTGTGACTTCTACAAGGGGGTGAGTAGATTCTTGTGTTTGTGTTGTACGTTCAAAGAGTCCGTCAGGGCAAATGTGAAGCTTCTCCACTTTGTTTCGGGGCTTGTAAGGATTGTACATGACACTGCACATTAAAAGCATTAGAGATGTGGACGGCTGACCTCCTGCAGCTTCTCATGAGCTTCCTGACTTTCCACAGTTCCTACTTTAAACCCAGGTGCAGAAGAGAGAAGCTCAGCCCCAATCATGCATTTCAAAGGCTTATTTCAGTGGGATTATGAAAGATAGCTTTTTAGCTCTTCTGCCCCCCAAAACAAGCTCAGATCCTTTTATTTCCCCCCGTGTGCTTAAGAGCTTTGAGCTGGTGTTTGTGGTCTCTGCCTGGGCCGGAGTTCTCACACTGTCCTGTGTTGGACCACCTTCTAAGAAGCTCTAAGCCCTTCGCCTTCCATGCACAGACAAGATACAACAGCGGCCATTGAAGTGCAGGGGAGATTAGGAGTCACCTCAAAGACTTCAACCACTTAAAGATAATCTGAAAGTAATAGAGCAGGCTGGGATTAATTGGAGAACAATCGCGGCCGTGTCCCCAGGAAGGTAGTAAGTCTGACCCCCAGGTGGCTTTGATGCCCCCCTGAACCGGGAAATCATGCCAAGATAGTGAAGTCACGCCGGGCAGACCTGGCACCTTGGGTACGAGGCGGTCGCGCTCACGCCCGACGGCTCGAGGTATGGGACGGAAGGGTCACCCTGCCTCTTTCCCAGGCTTTTTGCCTGGAAGCTGATGAGGACGCTCATTTTTGGCGTCCTGGACGTATTTGGATCTTTTCTGCTTCATCTATTGTTCGAGTCTTAAGTTTAAGTAGTTAAGCTTTGCCTTTAGCCTCTTCTTAGTAACTAAAGTTATACATCACCCCGAGCTGTAACCCGACACGACGCGCATTATCTCTGTTTTGCTTTCACACGTTGGAAGTTCCTTTGGGGAAAATTCCAATTGAACCTCTCGTGGTGAATCCTGTAAATAAACAGCGGCCATCTCAGATGCAACGTAAACATTCCTTCCGTCGAGCTCAAACAGAGCTGCTCGCTTTCTGTCTGCCAACACGTGGAGAGCTGATAAGTGTAAACGAAAAGCCACCTGTGCGCCATCCCTAAACAAAATAATCAACACTACAAAACTGAATTATAATGAAATGTTCATGTAGGTCAATTAATAATGCAAAGTATTGGTGGGTTTGAATCCCATGGAAAACACATTTTGATTTAAAAAACTTATGGAATAAATGTGATGTAAGTTGCAAGTTAACGCTTTTGTCAATTTGCATTGTAGCAAAGCAGCTTTACAAAAACACATTGTGAACTTTAGATAAAATCTAAATAAACGTAGTGTCTTTAAGATATTCGCATGTCTTTATATAATCTGTTGATATAAACAAAATATTACAGTATCTGCTGTTTGTTGAAGTGTAAGATATATGCATCTCTTTTCCATGTCTTCAATGATTCCTCTCTTGATGTGCTGGCCGTCACTTCCTCTCTCACCCAGTTTGTAAGTACATCATTTGTCCATCTCTCTTCTTTAAAAGCTGCAGTGAATATGTGTGCCACACACTTCTTTTGTGCCCCTTACCAGCCGTCACAAAGGTGCTATTTGGTTAGTGAAAGTTAAGGGTTCCCTACCAGGCCGAGACAGGAATCTGAGGAACAAGGGTAGGAGACGTCACATCCTGTTGAACGTCGTCCGTCACACTGAACCTCCATGAGACCTGTCGGTCTGTCAGTCAAAGGTGTGTGCCAGCCAATCCATCTCAGAGTCGTGACAGTCAAAACAATAGACGGGCTGATAGAGGAACCAGACTTCATCTGTCACAATCTGTCCTACGGGCAGGACTGGAAACACCTACAGGAGACACGATCCTCCCTTCTGTACAGAACACATGACTGCTTAAGAATACACAAAAGAATCGAATACATGTTTCTGTAGCTCATTGCATTAACTTCCAGCGAACACAAAACATTTATCTTGGTATGATCTTGGTATATTACTGTTCAGGAAGCAGAGCTTCATGTGATGGAGACTTGTTTTGTTTTTATTAAGGATATAGATGCAGACATTTGGAAAACATTTTGTTATGAAACAGAATATTCATTGGGAAATAATGCGGCAGGATGTTATGCATCAAGAGTTGGTTGGATCTATTGGTTAATATAGTTTTTGTCCACCCTAATTTGTTACATTTACATTGTTACCGTTTACATTTATGCATTTTTAGCAGGTGCTTTTATCCAAAGCGACTTGCAGTGCATCTATATTGTACATGTTTTATTATCAGTGTGTGTGTTCCTCAGAATTAAATCCATGATCTTTGTGTTGCTAACACAGTCTATGACCAGGTATAGGAACACAAGGTCAAATGGCTTTGGTTACATCTCAAAAATGTAGAAAGAAAAAGTCTTATAGGGATTATACAGACACATCATTTTTAGAAAAACATGCACAATGAAACCAATCTAGTAAGTAAAGGGAAAGGCTTGTTATTGCGTAAGATCTTCTGATCTTTTCATTTTCTGTTCTTGAGATCATTGGAAGCTCAGCATCCGTGCGTGTGTGTATCTGAGCTCGCGGCCCCTTCTTTTGACAGGGCTTGTCAGCAATCTGATGCCTGGGTGGGTCCTTCATCACAGGGTCATACCAACATCATCAATCTTGGATTCTGTGACAGGCCACCGCTCCCCCCGTAGTGGGCACACTGGTTTGTTGTTTTGTAATTAGACCGCTATTAGATGGCAGGAAACCGTCCCCTACACACCCTCTGTGCACAGCTGGGGCCCGCTGGCAGCTCACAGGAGTCCACGGGCCGGTCCGCTGCCTGGCGTTAGGGGGGTGGGGCTTTACCTACTGGGAGAGAATGAACGTGTGGAATGTAAATGATGTATTACAAGATGAATCAGAAGGGTGTGCAAGCTCAACCTGGTCAAACAAGCTGCTCGAACGACTATATGAGGTTTCATTGACCGTGCGGCCTATTCAACCCATAATTAGTGTATGTAGCGACATGGAAAGATATTCAACAAACAAAGAGGAGTATTTAAATGCATTTTGAAATACATTTTCAAATGTTTTTATTTTATTTTAATATTTTACTCAAAATGTTCACTTAATATAAAAATATTTAAAGTATTACGATAATAACATTGAAAAATGCATTTTTACTAGTTGTCATAGCACCCTAGTTTAGCTGTGAATACTATGATACTATAAAAATGAAAACTAAACTAACCTAAAGTATCTTTTATTGTTTTACAAATATTTTTTTTTATATGGTATTTCTATTAATTGCACTTGTTTTACCTGTTAGTAATGATTTTTAGAATAATCCAACAAAACATTAACTTTCTACACATATTACTTTTATTTCAATTATTCAATTCGATGAATATCGATGTCATAAGCAAACATTATATATTGCTTAACAGATCTTTTAACAGATATTTTTTTTTTTTTAACAGATCAATATAACATATATCTGTTAAATATTTATGAAAATATTCTATAAATCAATGTTAACATTTTTAGTTATACAATGAAATAATGTTATGTTAATGTTGCTGATAAAAATATAATAAATTGTTACTTTAGTATATTTTACTCTCATATTGTGTAAATATCTCTTACAGACTGCACTGCACTGGGCTGCAAAACACGGTAAAGCCGACATGACCACGGTATTGGCGGAGACAGGGGCCGACATAAACACAAAAGCGGTAAGTGCTTTCTCTGAATACAGACATTACACCAGTGTGAGTCATACATGATATAATAATATAAGTGCACATATGCCTGAACTCAGTTTTGGAAAATGCATTTACTAATCACAATCAAACATCTGATAAGTTTTTGTCTCTTTTTTTCCCACAGCATGTAAGTACTGTACACCTCACCTTACATGGACCCTGGATAGGAAAGCGTGCATAGGTTAATGTTCCTCATGTTAATGCCGAGCTGTCAGAGAGTGTCAGTTTAAAAGCGTGACAGCTCCTCTCCAAACCAGCTGTACAAATGAATGCAGGCGCTCTTTGAGAATGTATGTTCATAAATCAAACTCTGTCATGTTAACAGCTTCCCTTAAACAATGTCTTCATGTATTTCTAACAGCAGCCTCAGAGCAAAGCAATTTCACTCAATTACCAGCCAATTATGATTCTGTCATTAGATTTTGTTGCTGTAACCTCAGTTAACTCTCTCTCTCTCTCTCTCTCTCTCTCTCTCTCTCTCTCTCTCTCTCTCTCTCTCTCTCTCTCTCTCTCTCTCTCTCTCTCTCTCTCTCTCTCTCTCTCTCTCTCTCTCTCTCTCTCTCTCTCTCTCTCTCTCTCTCTCTCTCTCTCTCTCTCTCTCTCTCTCTCTCTCTCTCTCTCTCTCTCTCTCTCTCTGTCTCTCTTATGGAATTTATGGCATTCCAGGGGGTAAGTGTTAAATTAATTTTTCACTTTAGGTCTGCTTTAGCATGCCAAAAACTCTACATAAAGAGTAAAGTATAAAGTTAATTTATTTTTGTCAAAACTATTTTTCTTCTTCTGTACAGTTTCCTTTAAATCTAAATCTAGTTTAATATTTTTTTATTTTTTGCATTCAAATTGACTTCTAATAGAACATAATGTCTGAATTTACACCAGCATTCTTGTGTGTTTATTCTTACAGGGATATACACCTTTACATATAGCTGCACTACATGGACATCGACATATAATTGACCTGCTGGTCAGGACGTATGGTAAGCATTAACTATTTTGTGTTGTGATTTGTACTGTTAAACAAACTATGAGCACGCAAACTTCATTTAATTAGCTGAAACGTTTACAGGAGCAAAGGAGAACCTGCGGGACTACAGCGGTCATGTACCATATTATTACCTCAAAATGCGTCAGACACAAATTGAAGACAATGAACTATGTGAGTCAACAGGTTTTATTGTGTAAAACAGCAACATAGATTTGTGTATATCAGCAGATGCTTTACTTTTTAGTACTGTAGCAGAATAAACATAATTTTATGTTGATCAATTTTTTATTTACCCTATTTGTACATGTTGTTTAAATGCATATGATTGTCATCCTTTTTCAACTCTCCTGTGATGTTTCTTCTTCCAGCTGATGTCAGTGAATGCCACAGTCCAGCTCAGGTCAGCGAGCGCAGAAACAGAAAGATCACGTCTTTATTTCACTCCATGAAGAAGTGGGGTTCGGGGAGGATCTCGCGCCCATCCCGGAGGAAAGAACTGTTGCTCATCAGCTCATGCTCCCTGCGTTCAGACCCAGAAAGTTCTCACGGTAGAGCGCATGAGCTCCAAACATCTACACATCTGTCACATTGATCATTTTTACATCAAATCACTTCATTCGAGATGCTTTGCGTTTTCTGTCCTTTAGGCATAAACAGTGTAATATAACTCACATTCCAGCATTTCATTCACTTTACATTTTTATGTAAGATTAAAATTTTTGTAACAATTATATTTATCTCTCATTGTTTATCATAAAGAGGTTAAATGTTTACAGTTTCCATTGAGACATGTAAAAACAATGTATTTTAAAACAACGCACATTCCGTTTTTACTTCAGCTTTATTTTCCTCATATTAACGCTTAAAACTTAAAGCTAAAACAGTTCAGTGTGTTTATTATCCATACGGTCAAATTACTGTATATAAAATCAAGTCCCCTCCTATATTATTTTTTTTAAATATGTAATTGTAAATATATTATGTTATGGAAATTAAATGAATGCTTTTCATTTAATTTCTGACGTTATTATCTTTAAATGTATTTTAGCTCATTTTTATGTTTTGTATTTCAAAGGATGATGGGAAGTAAATCTGCTAGTTGCCTTATGAAGAAGAAATTTTCTTTTGTTCTTCTGTATGTCTTACCTGAATGTTTATTTTGACCATGTGATTATCTTCCCTGATATAAAAAGGAAAAATAAATTGTACTACAGATTATTTGTGCTATTTTCTTACATTTAGTCCTGGCTGATTGTGTTACAGATTATTATGTGATTTCCTCTTATAGTTTTATCCATATTTAAAATCCCAACTCCCCCACCTTTCCTCCGGGCCCTGGCAATAATCTACCGTGCCTTTTCTTTCATCACCCTCGTGGATCAGCCTAACAAGATTACACCCTATCAGATCTTCCACCTCAGTCACTATCCCCTGCCTCACACCTTCAGAGCTTCACCCGAGAAAAAACCACCACAGTTCTTTTCTCCCCTCCGTCTTTGATTTGGCTCGGCTTTGAGTTCTCCAGATGGAGTAAATATGGAACCTTGTGGCCCTCCGTAAGGTCCTGAGCCCTTAATTCCAGATTAGCTGCAAAAGGGCACCACTTGCTTTCGGGTTCTGGGTATCACAGGCGTGAGAGGAAAGACAGGCAAGTGGTTTTGTGCCTCGTTTCTGAAGGCCGTGGGGGTGTTTGAAGGATAAGAGGGAATTGCTGTAATAGATACTTATCTGACTGCCCTGCAGTTCTCAAACAAAGTTCTCCTCTGAAGAGATTAGAACCCAGGGAGGGCACATTAGCTCTAATCCCATGCTTTGAGGGCTCTGCCCCACCCCACGCCCCACTTATTCTTGCCCCTTCTGTTGCAGGGGGATACCTTGTATCTGGCCCATGTGTAAGGGAAGCCTGTGGCTACACCGGAGGGGGGTCGCGGGGTGTGTGTTGTGTTGTGAGGGGGGGTCTGACGGTTCAATGGTGAAAAGCATGGAAACCCTCACTGCTGTGTAACTGATTCCTGGCTCTCTGAAGAGATTAGGCGCTACATTGTTGGTTTGGTTGCTCATTTCCATCTGAGGGCCGCTCCCCCTGTGGTTAAGGGCTGCCATTGTACTGGGGAGGGGGAACTGAAACCAGCGGCTCGGGGCTTCTGGCTACCTTGTAGTCTTTGTCTTACAAATGGCCCGAAATGTAGATGTCATGTCACAGAGGCCTTACAAGCTCACCAGGTATTGATTGTGAGGCCTGGTTTGGAGAAAATAGCCGCATAAAGAGTGCGTCTGTTAACCGATCAATGTCCTTATGCTGCGTTACTTGCAGCTTGTTTCTGAAGACAAATGATCAATATTATCTCTTCTGTACATTATTCTTTAATATGCTATAAGAAATGCATGAAATATTTCTGATTTCAGTATTTCTTCATATAGGAGCTGCTTCTATAACTTAGAAATGAAATATATTTGTATTTGTATACATCTATCCATCCGCTTGTCTCTCTCTCTGTCTCTCTTTCCTATCCATCTATCCATTCATCCATCCATCCGTTTATCTCTCTCTCTCTCTCTGTCTCTCTCTCTCTCTCTCTCTCTCTCTCTCTCTCTCTCTCTCTCTCTCTTTGCTGTCTGTCTTTCTGTCTATCTATTTACATCTATAAGACACCAAACTACAACCCAAACTCCATACTGCCTGTCGCAGGCTAACGAACGCCACCTGTCACTCACCCCATGCGGGGGGCTGTCAATCAAATCACACCCAAGAGAGAAAGAGGAGGAGGCGGGACCGGGCCAAACCCCTAACAAAGGCATCCACCCATTGGTGAGTACTTGCAATGCCACTTTTGTGAATAGAGGAGTGATCAATTGGCCCTGATAACACAAATGACAAAAGATAGATGAGTAGTGAAGAGAAGGGGGTGATAGAGGGGAGGTGAGAAAGACTGATAACGCTTACGTTCAGATATCTTTCCTCTGTTTTGGGCTTTGGCCTTGGCAGAGCTCATTAGCTCACAAAATGAGTGTTTGGAAAACTAAAACAACAATAGTTTTTCAGATTTTCAAATTGGGATGTATTTTGTTGTTTTAAATAATCTTTATACAGTCTGTCACACTGTAACTTTTTTGTTGTTTTATGTGCTATTATAAAGGAAAAAACAATTTCTTTATTTAGATTTATTTCTCAATTAAATTATAATTTTACATTATATTATATACAATAGTTCATTCATTAATTTTTTATTTGACACATAAACAGTTATACACAAAATAAAACTTTCAAGCGGTGAAATGTAGGTGTTTTCTTAGACTGTGAAAGTAATAAACGTATTTGAAAATAGGAAATACTAATTATAGAATAACAATAATATAAAAAGATATAGGTGATAAGACGGGAGGTTGGATAGAAATAGAAATCTAATAAGATTTATACATTAAAAAATAAGATTTCTACGTTTGAATTTTTGCAGTAAATACATATTGTTGTTACCGTTGTTGTTCCATGACAATTGTCATGTGACCTAAGGATGTGCTTCATGTCTTGTTTTTATTTACGTCAAAAGTATTATAAGATTTAATGACTGTATTACAATTTTTTAGGGGTCAGATCAGGTAAGAAAAGTCTTGTGCAATGACAAATTTTCTCACTTTGTACAGCATACAAGTATTTAATGTTGATTTAATAACACACATTGTGGTTGGATTATTCAGCCGGCATACCCTTTAAACTTCATATACAGCGTTTCATTTCAACCCATTCAATCTTCTTCATTATCTTGTTGATACTGCCTCTCCTTGCCTAAAGAATTACAAGAGACTATCTTCAGAAAGAAAAACTAACATGCAGAAGGTGTGAAACGCTCTCTGTGGATTCTCCACAAGCTTTTGTTAACAGATCTTATTCACACCTGACTATTGGTCATTCTAATGACGTGACCAGTCCTTTTGTATGCTCAGCGGTATGTGATGAGCGCTAAATGAAGTCGCACCTCCGTCCATTGTCATTATCAACTCATTAGGCCACACATACTGCAGTCAATGGGTGATCCTCCTCTCGGCCAATTTCCATTTCGGGTCAAAAGCAGATATTTTTGTTGTCAGTTCTGGGGCACTTAGATAGAACAATGCGGTGTTGTCTCAACATGTTTAACATAATATTTCCTCCCCACTAGAAACTTTGAATTAGTAAACAGGAAAACAATTGAGCTGTTTTGTGGTAACAGGCATGTTCTTAATGGGCGAAAGACTATAAAAGTTACATTTACCAAATGTAAAATGTAATTATATTTGCAAATGTAATGCAAAATGTTTTACACACTTTTTACCCCGCTATAATTTTCCCAACATCCAAATATATTTTAAACAAAACATATTTTGTTTATTTTTAAAGCATAATTTTTACCTTTTTTATTTATAAATCTATTTTTGAAATTAGGAGCATCATAGCAGTCATACCCATAAAATGGACAAATCTGTAAAGTGTTTCCGTAAATTATATGTTATATAACAGATTTATATAACAGATTTATATAACAGATTTTTGTCATTTTATTGACACTATTATTTTGCCTTTTACCATATATACTTAAATTTTGTTTTTTGTCTTCTGTGTAAATAAGATTTTAACTTTACAAGAGTGTTTCTGTTTAAACCATTAATGACTAAATAAATGACAAAAAAGTCAAGAACTGCACAATCTCTATGATGTTATTTACAGTATGAGGGATTCGACATTGAAGGACACTTTGCGAGACAACCTGGTGACACCTGATAACGCTGATAAAAACAGACTCTTTGCTCTGATCATGTATTTGTTGATTTGTTTTGATTCATCTAGATGATCTGTTTGGTTAACCACAAGCATCTGAAATGAACTCCAGTAGAGTGGAACCAGATTGAATCCAGTCCTCAAGAGAAATCTCTGTTGATGATGTCTCTCAGTGAAGGAGGACTGGCCGAGCTCATCTCTTATCTGAAGTATGTTTCAGTGCTATCTCACATGTTTCTCCTCTCTGCAAATGACTCACATCCCCCGAGCAAACAGTCTTAACTGGACCTGTCAGAACTCGAGTACACCTGTATTGTGTGCGAGCAAAGAGGAAGGAGAGGAGAAAGGCCAGTTTGAGAGGAACACAATAATCACGGCCCTGAGCTGATTATCTTCAGAGATGCAGCACTGCCTTTGCTCTTTGCACTGTTTTCACCATTGTGCTACTTGAGTAAATTTGCTCTTGGTCCGAAGAGATCTGAGCCCCACCCTGCTCCCAGGATCTCTCTTCATCTTACTGTCTGTCAGTCTCACACGTTCACACAACTTCACACTAAACCTCACGAAATCTTAATAAACATTCTCAAATGAAAGGCGTTGAGACCTTTGAAGATGATAATCAAAAACTTCTTTTGACTTTGATTGCAACAACTGAAGCACAAAGATCATCTCGAGAAGTCATTTGTAAACATTCATGTTTTAAAACAGCATGTTTACAACGTTTTATACTACATTTTGTATGGCTCAGTTGACGTTTTAGGAAACAACACATGCCACAACATGGTCAAAATCAGCCTCAGGATGCTTTTAACTACAGAAAACAGATTAAAGAGCAAGTTTCAATAAAGAAACTTGTATTTCCAATGTCAGAGACCCCACACCCCCTGCTACTGGGCTGTTTGCTGTGCCTTTCTTTCCAGGGCATTGGTATGTATAGTTAAGAATTCTAATCTTATCTTAGTATCTCCCTACATTAACATCTGTTATGCTGAAATTACCATATACATTAGTCTACACCTGTTTCACTTAAACCTATTTAATTACACCAATTGTACTGGTTTGTTGTGGGCAAAAACAAAGTCATCCCCTTTTATAAGAGGTTTGATGTTCCGTCACAATAAAGTCAAATAATTCATAGTTAATTTGATCTGAAACATTTTCGACAGTGCGCAAATTAAATGGCGAAATATGATGAAACAATTACATTTAATTCAATTAAATAGTAAATGTTATTGTTAACAGTAAATGTTAACAATAATTTGACTACGACTTTGTTATTTTACTTCTAGACAAAACGTTGTAGCCTATATTTAAAATTGATTTAATGGAAAGAATAGGAAAAACATTACAATTCTAATTCAGTCTTTAACACTTTATAATCATTTTACAAATATTAAATTGTTTAAGATATCAGTATTTTATATATCTCATTATGAATAGTTATAAAAAATACCGAATGTGTAAAATTAATGTGTTGCTAATACATCATGTTTAAACACAATTAAACGTGTTAATTTAAATTTTTTTACTATTATTTAATGAGAGATCAAACCAAATAAATTAGTTTATTATTAAATTAGTGCTAAAATCACAAGCAGGTAATTTCAGCCTTTTCAAACGCATCAGACACACATTACACCATGTTGCTAATCAAATTCTGATAATCGCTTGTCATGTTGTGTGTTGTATCGGTTTGCTCAGACGAGAAGATGAAACAGTCTCAGCAAGATGTAGAAAAGTTTATTCTAACTTGTTAATGTGCGACATTTAAAGGTGTTCCGATGGCTTTCAATTTTAACACATGGCACGTTTTCCTGTTGAGTTTATTTTCATTCTTTATAAAATGTTACATCTGATCAGATTATGTAAAACCAACCAAGATTAAAAGTATCCAATAAAATAAAAATCTGTTTTAATTTTTATATAAAATAATTAAATAAAACATTTTAATATACCTACTTTCATTTTGCTTAAACAACAAAATATACAAAAAACATTAACAAAATTACAAAATTATTATTATATTAACAAAATAACACGTTTCCAAAAAGCCAATAAATCAGTTTCTCTCATTAAAACGATCGTTCATTGATGATGTTCATTTTAATGTAGCCCAACATCAAAACACGGATTCCAGTTAAGCACATCTCTGAAATGTGAATTTCAAATGGTTCCCCACTATTTTGCGCTCTTCAGTACGGATAAGACTGAGATAAGCATCATTGGTTTAAAGACTTTTAGGGGCCGTTAAAAGGAACAACCGAAATTCTCCTTTGAAGGGATTTAATCCAAGTGAAAGCCCAAAGCTTTGGAGCACAGCTGTCAATCAACTGCCCTGGCTCCTCCCACTGGTGCTGCTCGGCCTATAAAAACAGCAAGCGAACTCAAGGGAGTATCATTCAAACATCAGAGCTCAGGGAGTAAGGATGCCTGCTTCACCAACGGGGTTTGGAAACTTCTTCATGGACAGAAACATCAACATGCCCGCTGGATATCAATTATTGGGCTGCCCACCTGGAATGCAACAGCCACCAGCACATATGGTGGGCATGGCCGGGGTGCCCTTACCTTTCTCAGGAATACCGGGGTACAGCTTCATCCCATATCCTCATCCAGGACACATGGCGCACATTGTAAGTATTTTGCGTTATATGTGGTTTTATTAGCTTGCATTTAAAACAACATCACTCACATCGTATGTTTCTAAAAGATTGCTGGGATTGTTTTTATTCTTTATCATGTAGCCTTTAAAATACCCATAATACGCATTACATTTACCTTGGGTAAAACCATGTTGCTCATATTAAAACGAATCTCTTTCTTTACAGAACAATGCTTATGACATCAAGGCTGCATCACCTTATCATCAAGCTCTTCTCAGTCGCGGTGGACCCTATTACGCACCGTATCGCCCCATGCCAGCCGATGACCCCAGCCGGGTCACCAAGGTGGCCACCCGGGAGAGCACCAGCGCATTGAAGGCATGGCTCAGCGAGCACCTGAAGAACCCATATCCAACCAAAGGAGAGAAGATCATGCTCGCGATCGTCACCAAGATGAGCTTAACACAAGTTTCGACGTGGTTCGCCAACGCCCGGCGCCGCCTTAAGAAAGAGAACCGGGTCAGCTGGGCCTCCAAAGGAAAGTCCGATGAGGAGGACGATGAAGAGGACGGTGAGAGCGAAGAGGAGGGCTCACTGAGAAAGGGCACAGAGGATGATGAAGATGAGATCGATCCTCAAACAGTTGATGAGGAGGAGGATGTTGAGGTTTCAAAGTCAGTGGAGGACCGTTTAGCAGATGGACTAGACCAGCATAAGGAAAGTGTGAAGTCCGAGACATGCGAAACCAAAAGCGAGGCGTGTAAGCAAGATGCCGATGTCCAAAAACCCAAAATCTGGTCTCTTGCTGAAACTGCGACTTCAGACATTGTTAAGAAACCCAACGACGCGAAACATCTTCAAAGCCAGAGTCCAGATTTTGGGAAATGGTGGGCTGGATGGCCTTCAAGGGAAACATATTCGCCCGTAAACCTCTCTACACACGATCTGCTCAAACAGAAATAATTCAATGAAACTGTCGTTTTAAAAGACTATAGACTGATACTTGCACTTTCAAACCTCTAAATCCTTGGGAACTTTATTGTTGTGGAAGTTTGCCCACAAGGTTTATTCCGATGCCTGGTTTAAAAACCAAAGTTTTGTGTAAATATTGTACAGTTTATTTTGTTTAAATTATAAATGCATTATACTGATGTGCTGACTTATTTTTGCTAAAATAAAACGTTGAAAATGTGAAAGTTTTGACTACGGTTAACGTCAGTAATTTTTTAAGATGCAAAAACCTGCATTTGTGTAACGATTTTAACATATTTGATAAACATTTATTTGTATTTTAGTACATTGGATGGGTGATTATAATGATATGGCTTCAGAAAATGCATACATTGTTAGAGGAAAGTAATAAGAAACGAAACTTTGGCAATATTACTATGATGATACTCATCAAAATTTAATACAAACTATTTTAAGGGGAAAAAACATTTCTATAAAGTATAAATATAAAGGTGGCTAGAATAACTGCGTGCATTATTTAATTTTGCCAAGCAACGCAAAATATTATTATTGACTTATCTCACGTGCAACTTTGAACTCATCCAATCAGATTTTAGAGTTGGCATTAAACGTTTTTATAAAACATTGACAAAACAGCAATTCGATAAAACATACCGCATTTATTTTCAATAAATAATTATAATTAAAAATTATAAAATTATTTATTTTATTATTCTTTAAAAATAATTCAAATAACAATGCTTCTGCCATGTAATATAGTTTACTCTGTTGTTGCCATGCAACGTTAATTCAATTATTGTGCGGTCACAGGTGTGCTTAGACTATTTAACAACAACTTTAAACGCAAAGTCACAATTACAAGAACATAACCCTTGACTTTTTTACGATCACTTAGTAAAACCTTCATAAGAGCGAGTTAACAACTGAACTAATTGATGTGGCTGAGGAGGAATTCACAGATGTTGAAACAGATCAAGGCCCGTTCAAAGCGTTTCACTTCAAGATTTAGGCCTCATGTTATCAGTAAGTAGACTACTATTAAGGGATTTGCATATCTAGCTCTGATCTCTTAAAACAATTCAATGCAATGCGGATTAAGGACATGAATTGTTCCGTACTAAAGGGTGATAATTAAGATTATTCTCCTGTTTAGTCACGACTTGACAGATCAAATGTGCCGGAGGCTTTTACCTTTACCATGGATAGGTGGTATAAGATCAAACCCAAACAAAGAAAATAAAGAGGTTTAACAAAAGAAGTCAAGTTCAGAAAGTTAGGCTTGAAAGTAATAAAAGTCATGCAGTTGGAGCAATGGAGTTTTAAAGTTCTGAATTATATAGTGCTTTGTTAATTTAAAAAGAAATAATTTAGTACATGTGAAGACACTTTTAGCAAAGTAAAAATTAATATATATGCTCAGTTATGCAAAAAAACAAACAAACTATATGCTAAAAAAATAACTTGCAAAATCAATTTTCAAAATGATGTAACAAATGCAGTACTTAAAGAAGTTCTGAAAAGAAGTTTCAAAGACAAAATAAGCTATTAAAAGTCATGCTATTTACAATGAAAAACAAAAAATTGCCTACTAGTTAAACAAGTAGATAAAATAAACTGTCAAGGGCTGTATAGCAACAAAAATCTGGCATGCTTTGGTTTCTTTAATACATCTCTTTGACACAAACACACCAATGGGATTAGACCCCAGGACAATATTCTGTTTTTGTGGCCTCCCCTCTGCAGAAAGAATGATAAAAGAAAAACTCTTCCTTGCCAATCACTAAGGTCTCCATGTAAATTCAAAGGCCTGTGGCCTGTTAATCCGAGGATAATGAGAAAACCCCTGGGTCCAAAAAAAGAGCCCCTCCCATTCATCCCCCGCAGCACACATTCACAGCTAACACACACTGGGCACAATCTCCACCATGCCCCCTTTTCAGAGGCCCAAATGATGTGTAATCCCAGTCTAAACATGACAGGCAAAAGGCTGTGATATTCAGATAAGGATTGAGGTGTTGAACAATGGTGTGAGATACAATGCCTGTGTCAGCCATCAAAAGTGTCAAGGGTTTTCTGATCTCAGCATATGGTTGTATGCTTTGGGCAGCACAGCTTTATTTAAACTTCAACAGACTACTTTTGTTTTTTGTTTAGATGCATACAAACACCATAAGTGAACACTGCGTAGGTATGCGTCTGCAAAACTTTTCCACGATAACTTTATTAAGTTTAAGGCAATGTTGTACATTATAATTGTTATTGTATGCAAAAAGTAAATCGGAATAAGTAAATGTTATGTATTCAGATACATTTATAATCTGCCTCGAGCTTGACATGTATTATGCTAATACACCTCAAATATGTAAACATCGACCTCATGTGGACAGTTAGAGTAATACATGTAAAACACAGCTTTATTCTTTGGAAAAACTGTTTAGTTTTTCTGTGGACACAATAAAATATGTACTGCCATCAAAATATACAATGAAAATATTTACAAAACATAATACAGACATAGCTATGACTGCATATAATAATTTAGGAATCTATTTTACAGAAAATACATGATTACAAAGAAAAACTAAAAAATAAACAAACATTTAAAACAATTACACACAATTTGTTTTTCTCACACTTTATAATTTTGCAAAAGTGTGCAACCCTAAACACAAAGCACTGGGCACTACTTAAAATAACAATGTCATTTGGATTAAATTGGAATTGTTTTGTGTAGTTTTGTTATTTTATATTGTAAGCACATGAAACATGCAGAACACATGATAAATGCTCATGTAAAATTTATGGTTTTGTGGTTAAATAGTTCCAACATTTTACATCTGTCCTTCTCCTTTTCTTAGGATGACTAGTGTTACCCCCATTTTAAACATTTTTTCACTTTGCAAACGTTTTTATCCAAAATGACTTATAGTGCATTTAATGTATAATTTACATAATTGTGGCTCTTGTTATCGAACCAACGATGTTGCAAGCGCCATGCCCAACTAGCTAAGCTATAGAATTACTACTTCAACTCTTTGTTTGTTTCTAATGCGTTTTCATTGATTTTGCTGTTAATTAGTAACATTTATTATCTTACGTCAATGAGGTCACAGCAGCATTTTGTAACAATCAAAGGATGCTATGTACAGTATTGCAAACACTTTCAACATTAGACATTGTATGTTTGCAGACACAAATATGTTTCTACGGTGCTGCTGGTAAACACATTTAAGATTTAGAAACAAGCAACGGCAACATTAGTGCATACAGTGACATGCTATGCTTCGAGGACATTTAAAGTAAAACAGTGCGTTGTAATGCTCTTTATGTTGATGATTACACCATGCTTGTGTTCTGAGAAAATGGTTGTGTTTCGGTACTTGGACAGATGGAGGGTTTGCCATTTTCTTGTACTAAAAGATTGCCATTTTCAGTAACATTACTTGTGGGGCTCACAGGTGCACTGTTGTCTAGATCTTCCTGGGGCTGCTGATTGCATCTCTCATCTCTGTCTACAATCGGTTCTTTGTCTGGGAATAGATTTATCCTTATGGGCTCTATGGCATCTTTCTGAATCTAACAACAGAACCATTAATATTAATTGAACACATACGACACAAACCGACTGTCTCCTTTAACGACTTCAAAGGCATGTATATGTGGATAGTGAAGGCATAAGAAGGTTAAAAGAAAAACACTTACCGGTCTCCATGTGAATGTTCCTAAAACAGAGAAAGAAAGTTTACAATGTTAACTCTTTTGTTGTATAAAAGACAAACAGTATATATATTTAAAGGTATTAAAGGTGTAAGAATTCAGTTACACTTACTCTTTCTAATAAAATACGCTATAGCACTGGCTGCAACGAGTAACAACACAACTGCCAGAACTGCGCACAAAATGGCACCTCTCACAGAGGGTGTACCCTTCTCTAAAATATAAAAAACAGACCATACAAGTCGAATGTCATAATCGAAACATTACTACTGACAGTATGATTAAGCGTTAGACACTTCATAGTCATGTGATGTTCTCATGCACTTATTTAGCACTAAAGGAACTAGACTAAACCCACACACAATTCTCAGCTTTCACTACTGTACCGTTCGCCCACATTTACTTATACTACATACTAACTGAGCTATAACAATCAACACTGCTGTTCAAATATGTTAATGGTCTCACCACAGATCCTGTCTGATGTTAAACTGCCTGGAGATTTTTCTACATATCCAGATTCACATCTAGATGTAAAAACAAAAAACAGCTATTTAAATAAACTGTTCAAAAAACATTTGCTGAATAATTATTTAAATATTATACATGAACACATTATATGACAGCTTTCACATACGTTGTCCATTCCGTGCAGGTGTGGGATGAATCACTGATGCTGAACGTTCCATTTTTACATGTTTCACACACAGTATTACTAACACGTGAACCTGTGAAAAAATTGAAAAATTAAGAGATTTTTAGAGAAGTTTGTAAATGTGAATTCAGTGTAAATAACTTTACATTAAACCGGTCCTGAATCAGATTTCAATCATCTATTTAATTCATAATCCTGCATTCATAATTATGCATTAGGCAGATGCTTTTATCCTAATTTTTGGAATATAAACTCCATAAATATGTGTTATATTTTTCACACTACATATGATACATACTACTTTACTACACTTCTGAAAAGTACGGACAGAAATCATTGGCTGTGTATAATAGACTACATTAGACAGCATATATACAAACCCTGTTGGACAATTTTCTGTCCTGCGCTGCAGACTTTGTGTTTCCTACAAGTGCTGCAGTCATCATCTTCTGTACAGAAGTATCCAAGTTTGCATTGACATTCACTGAGCTTGTCCTTGGGAGTAGGAGTCACTTGTGGCTCAAAATGTAAATCTGATTTACAAAAACAGAGCAACAGAAAGAAACAAAATTTTAAGTCTGAAATCAAAGAGCTTAAAATGCTTCACATTATCTAGTTCTGTATGTACCAAAACTGTAGCAAACTAAAGATGTGTTTATCTGAACAAATACCCAAAACTAAATTTGTATATTCAAGATTTGCATGTAAAGGAGTAGTTTATACTGGTTTTACTCACTGGTGTCACAGCTGGGCTGGGGAGAGCATTTAATCTCATTTGTGTATCCGCTCTGATACTCTCCTTCTAAACAGTCCTGACAGCTGGGGTCATCACAGGCATCATTTTGTAACAGTCTCTTACCTGTAACATGCTCATGATTACTACCCACAGACAGTAAAGACTATATTTATGTAACAAAGAAGGACTAAGATGAATCATCATGTAACATAACAGCAAAGATAGGCAATATTTACTTTCAACAGTTAGATCTGGAAATGTGACAGATATGACTAAACAGACTATTTGTATAATATTCTGCTTGTCCGAAAGCAAGCAGGTGATAACTCCTCTAGGCTATGAAATCAGTCATTGTAATTCATGTAGTTACAATACACAGCTTGTCTAGGTGAATTGTGTGAGTGCAGATAATCAGACCTGGTCCACACTTCTTGCAGCAATTGCCATCCTTTTCATAATGTGTTTGCTTCTCACAAGATGACACAAGATAAAACAGTGTGGCCTGTCAGGGGGAAATAATGTTATGAAAGAATAATGTTATTTAAAGCCGACAATATTAACTCCTGTAGGACTAATAATATACTCTATTATGATTCTGTTATTATTTTTAATTTATTCTTATGAGAAGAACATTCATACATTTCTGAATGATGATAAAATATAAACATAAGCTGTCATAAAATTAAGTGGTCACAAAGTAATGTAAATGTTTTTCATGCCTTTATGAAAATGAACAATGGTTTTACTTTTATTTGAGCAAAACTACAGTTACCCATATGTTTGGTAACTATGGTTACTATACCAAGACCATGCTTAATTTTTGGTTACCATGGTTTAACCATAGTTTTCTGTGTTTATTTGTAATAAAACCATAGTAAATGGGTGGGACCACAAACACACAAGGGGATATCAAAACCGAAACGAAAATGCAGCAATAACCAAATGGAAAGTCCCCAGCACTCCCCACCATAACTGTGATTGACACACTGCAGATTGTGTGTAAAGTCACTTATCAAACCGTAATTCAACAAAACACGATGCGAATGTTCAAATGCTTCTTACATACGACATACCCGTCTTTATATATCCATGTAATCCTAGCTCTTACTCAAAACGAAAGCGAAAGTAAATTAGCAACAACTATATTTTGAGCAGACGAATCCGTTCAATAGATCAATATTTGTCGCATTATTAACAGCGATACAATGTTACAATGTTGAAGCGCAAAGCTACAATGTAACAAACAACATCATGAATATTAATGAGCAGTCACGAACGCCCAAAGCGAAGCGCAGGAAAATAACAAAAGCCATCACTTACCACAAGACAAAGAGCGTAAATTGCTTTCATGATGGTCTTATATGTTTAAACGGATAGTTGTAAATAAGACTTTATTCCTCACAAACACACGAGACACTTTGATCCAGCCTCACAGCAGCTCTTAAAGTAATGGACCAGCAGCAGGGCAAAGGGGAACTTCTTCCAGACTTTCAGACACGCCCACATGTGACGTGACAATCCCCTCGTTATTCCAAGAAATGAGAGCAAAAACTAATTGTCCTTTTTTATTTAAGGCTCCTAAAATAATTGATAATAATGTGAAAAATCTATATTGATCATTTATATATAACATATACACTGAAGAATTCACAGTGATACTGTGGGCTCTTCACTCCCAGAAAGCTTGAAAACTAAACCATATTTCATTAGTTAATGTATTAGTAAAGTACATCAGTATTGTTTTCTCTAATTTTCACATTGCCAAGGTAGTGCTACTCAAATGGCAAGAACTTCCCAGTTCCCATTACCAAGGCTGTTGACTTTCACTTCCTTTTAACCACAAGTATCATTGAGTCATGTCATCCATAAAAGAAAACTTTTGTCTATTATCTGGAAGTGTCTTTCCCGGATTTTTTTTTTTAGTTGACTATTACAGTAGTAAGGACAAACAATCAAAGCTATCAAACAAAGTCTAATGTGTGACAGAACAATTTGGACACTTTGGCAATGAGAAAGAAGGTGAAAAACATTATAGCTTAAAAAGAGAACAAAGTTTTAAAATTGAGTTTTATAACCAGTAGCCACGGGTGAATCCCATTCTTGCTGTAGGGCTCTCCCTTAAAAAGAGCAAAAATTCTCAGGCTTAAACTGGAGAAGCAAAAGGGAATTCCCCACATTATAAGGAAGTAGTTTTACTGGGAATAGACATAGAGAACTTCTTTTTCACTGTCTGTGGCCTTCAAGATCATCTGAACTGTGCTAAAAAGATATTCTCTCACTTCCTCATCTGCTTTTCATTTAAGGCATGAGATATTTTTTTACGGCAATTATTTAAGGCATGAGATACTGTAATTAAACACAGTACTAAAAAAACCCTTCAGTCCCATGAGGAACATAGAAGTCACATTTCAATCTTTAGCCAGTTCTTTAAAGAAGTCATGTGTTTTTCAATTACGACAATACATACTGACATTGAAAATTATGTAGCCTACCTAGAGACATTTACATGAAATTGTTTGTTTACGTAACAGATGCATCTTTCAAGCAAAGCTTGCCTTGGGTTTCAAATTGTAATTAAAGGTTGTAGATCAAAACGAATAAGTTAAACACACTTTAAAATATCAAGCATCAAAATGAAAGATATGTGTGTATTAGGTATATATGGACTTAATTATATTTAGGGCCACTGTATGTTAAGCTGGAATTAATGATGTGATGTACAGTGTTGTCAACTAAACTAATATAGGCTAATGAAACCGGATGCAAGCACTTCCTTTTTCTCTGTCTCATTTTTGATATATTAGCTATTTATAAAGTGTGAAATATGACAGCTACATATGAATATGTTTGTCTCGTTGTGGGTTAGGGGATTGTAAGGCTACCTAAAAAACATTTAACATGTGTTTTCCAGCCTTTAATTGAGTTATTATTTTTAATAAAATATTAATTGTTCCAGAATTAACATTTTAATAGTATTATTATTAGTATAATTATCAAAGCCATTTGGCAAATAACAAATTTAAGGAATATTGATATGTGAATCCTTGGGGTGAATAAAAATGTTATAAAATAAGTTTACTTATATAAAACTTGCCTGTACAAAATTTAGGAAGTGAAAAGGTAGGAAGTGGTTGCCAGCACAAGAGCAATGGGTATTTTTTTAAGTTTGAAGTTTTTTTGAAGTATGTTTTTGAAGTTTTTTTTAAACTTATAAATACGTGAATGCGTATTTATAAGTTTTTGAAGTTATCCCATGCATGGATGATTCATGTCAGTGTTGCGCCATCTTGCGGTCGAAAAGGTGCATAACAACCAAGACGTCTCGGGAAATGTTATACTGTTACCATTTAACTTCACCTACGGAAATTCGCCAATTAAACGCTATTTTATTAATACCTAAATGGTAATCACATTGTCTCTGCGTATGACTTGTAGCGTTATTTAAAGATACAAAAAATAATTAATTTACAAAAACAAAAGCTACACGCCAATGGTTGCTTACGTCGTTGCGCCGCGCCGTCGAGGTGGATTGTGGGATTGACAGTGACGAGTTTTCTCCGCTACAGTTTACACAGCAAACACTCAACAGTGAAGCGGCGTGTTTTATTCTCTGGTAAGATGAAGTCAGATCGACCCTTTACTTCACGACAAAATATATTAATGAATTGTGTTACGTGTACAAGAGTAAAGAGAGCAATGACACAGGTAATAAATGTAGGTCAGGGCTGGTCATCTCCGCTGGTGGAGGGCCAGTGGCATACATAGTTTAGTTCCAACCCTACTCCACACCTGTTTTTGTCATTATTTTTTAAATAATCTTTAATGTCTCGATTACCGTAAGGAGTGTTAGATAAGGGTTGGAACTAAGCTGCTGACCCTCCAGGGTCAGTGTTGCTTGATATCGAAACGAAAATCGAAAACAAGCCCAAAATAAACAGAAATAAGTCATGCGTTTTTAAAACAAGTCAAATATTTTACTTGCATTTACCTGCAACTTCCCTGTTTATTAACTTACTCAATATCTTACTGGGTGGTAAAAACATCACAAAATGCGTATTTTATCTAGACCTGACACCACTGTGCTGGAGTTGACTTGTCCTGAGTTTACATTTACATTTATTACATTTACATTTAGGCATTTAGCTGATGCTTTTATCCAAAGCGACTTACAAATATTAGGAGACAATGAAGCGACACATCAAAAGTCACGGCAACAATAGTACTAAGAAGTGCTTTCCGAGTTAGTAGTTAGTTACAATGAGTTAATGTTTTATATAATATCATAAATATCACAGCACAATGGCATTAAAGACTAGATTGCAATGTTGAATCAAGACAAAACACTACTGCTTTTATATTATGACATGTTGTTTATTTCAAAACATTTGAATCCAAAGCAGACAAGAGCACAATCAATAACAATGGCATTATATTCTTTAGTGTTTGCCAGCCTTGTGATGTTTTTTTTAACATAATATTGAACATGTTTGTAGTGTAAAATCCTTTGTATTGTTTATGGACTACTTTGTTGCAGTATTGACTGAGTCGTTCACTGCAATAATGTGACACTCCTGAAAAAGCAAGTATTGAGAACAGGGCGACTGGACGGCTACAGCTAATGTAGCCTGAGCTGGTTTTACCACTAATTCCCAGACATTGCCCCTCCTTTAATCCCCAATTAGTGGTTTATTTACTATAATGCATTCTTATCTTAATTAAACAAAAATTATGCAAAAGAAAATACATATCACATTAATAATTTGACCAACTACATCCTTAGTAAGTAAATATCAAAAACTAATGAAAATCAAAACTCTTGAAAAGCAGATGGTTCTTCACTGGTTCTCATTTGGTTTTGGTTAATGTGATGTTAATAACCCTTTATTTCTTACCTAAGCTGTAATTTGTTCTCTTTGTTTCTTGCTGTAATTTATAAAAGTGTGGTAATTTATAATTTATTAAAGTGTCATAATAGCGGTTATGAAACTTTCCACGCCTGTAGTGAGTTACTGGAAATGAGGCTTCAACAAGCATCTGCATGTCTGGAAGACACTTGTCTAGTATATAGTACATTTATTATAGTCACATTTATTTATTTATTTATTTATTTATTTTACTTGACTTGTTCTGTGACCAATTCTTGCATTATAAGTTCTTGCATTATATGTTTGCATGAGTCATTGTACTGAACAACATATTAGTAGTTACTTCCGTAACCTATGTTTAACAATAAATATTTATATATTTATATTTATATATATATATATATATTTTAATAATAAAACTGTCATCTATACTTCCTAGTGGAGCTCTGGGCAAGTTTTAGGACCTAGTGTTTTAGGTGCTAGTCAAAGTTTTTTTTTTGTCAATTCTGCAATATGTACAGGACATACAGAGAATTGAAAAGTTGCGTCTCCTCAGACACATGGTTTGAGACCTAAAAAATGTAATACAAACAGGTTTGAAGTTTTGTAGCACATGCCAAAACGTTGTAGCACATATATAAAATGTCATCTCTAAAAACAACCACAAGTGCAGTTCATTACGTAAACAGGCATACAGATGACAAAGAACATTAATGTTACATACAGCTGATCTATGAAATCATTTTTTCCTAAATCTGGTTTAGGTTTTTACCCAAACTTTGTTTTTTCCCATTTTAATTTTTTTACTATATAACACAGTAATACATTTGCACACATAAAATAATTCTGTAGTATACTGTGGTATTTACTATAGTAAACTGTAGTAAAATTGATTTATTTTCATAAAGGTTGGGGTTAGGTCCTAGGTACTATAATATTTTTAAATCTGACCATATAAAATATTAAAGTATATTATTTAGTACAGCTTAATTTGCAATAGGTAATACTGCAGAACATCAGAATCTAATACAGTTATAGTAAATATTATAGCACAGTGTTATTTGGACTTTTATTTTGAAAGCGATTGACTTCCAATGCGTGCCTGCGCTTTTCTCATATAAAACGGTAAAATAAACTTCTTAGAGCCGCTCTAGAGATTAAATTCATATGTTCACATACTCATATAGTGTCATATGACAAATCCACGAATGTCATGCGTGTAGTACGTTAAACCGCGAAATTCATTCATTCAGAGACATGCAGAACAAGCAGGTGACACATTAAAACAACAGACGAATAATACTGAAATAAAAATATTTTTTCTTCGCACAGGCCGATTTTTTTCCGGCCCAAAGATTTTGCTGTTTTTTTCCACTCATGCAAATATTTAAACATATATTATACAATAATAGTGACCTTAAAGTGTTAAAATGATTAGCAGTAACTTCATGTAACTTCAGATAACTATCATATAAAATTATTATTTTATACATTTTCTTTATATTCTGTAATTGCTGGATTTTAGCTCTGCATGACTAGCAGATCAATTATTATAAATATCAATTATGCTATCAAAACAATTACAGTAAAATGGTAATTCGCATAATTTTGAAAGCAGTAATTTTTTTTAATTATCCTGTCTGATTCATCTAAAATGTTTTACCTTCCTTTCATGAGACAAGTGAATTTGTTACACATCTCAACCAATTATGTGGATGGGCTGGGATGAAGACGAGAATATATACTCTGGGACTGAGCAGAGAAACGTTACAGGGAAATCAAAGCTGGTTCCTGTGAGACCTACTGTACACTTGCTTCAGAAGCGCTCTTTGAGAATAACTCTTCTGTTACCAATCAGCCTTATCCAGAAACAAGAACAGCAACCATGTAAGTAATTGATTAAAAATGATATAAAAGTATTAATCGTTTTTGGTTTTCCACGTATAATAACAAGTAATATCTCTTATGTTTTTCTTGCAGCATGTCTCTTTTCAAGTGTGGCGTGAACAAGAACTACTGCACTATTGGCCGCTTCCCATGTGTTAAACTGGAGCCGGATCATCTCTCCAGTTGGCCGTGCAACGTGCCAGTTTGCGAGCCTTGCGTGAAGCCCTGTGTGACCCCTTGTGCGACCCCTTGTGTCTACCCTTGTCCTAAACCTTGTGTTGACCCTTGTCCCAAACCTTGTGTTGACCCTTGTCCCAAACCTTGTGTTGACCCTTGTCCTAAACCCTGTCCTAAACCTTGTGTGGACCCGTGTCCTAAACCTTGTGTGGACCCTTGTCCTAAACCCTGTCCTAAACCTTGCTTGGACCCTTGTGTAGACCCTTGTGCTTACCCGTGTGTGAACCCTTGTGCCAACCCGTGTGCCAACCCTTGCTTTGATTATGACTGCAAGAGAGTTTTCCCCAAGGACTGCGCGGACGCTTGCACCAATCCCTGTGGTAAGAGGCGTATTTCTTTTGGTTTTCTTTTGGTATTTCGATGCATTGCATCGTGTGATTAAACCCGTCTTTTAATTATTGTTAATTCTGCTTTCTTCTTTTCAGATGTGGTACTGCAGGTACGTTGTGTTGACCTCCTGAAATCCTTGAATTGTCCGAATCGCCTGGAGCATCACACAAATTGTTACCAAGGCGATCGCCTCGTTGTGCGCAGAGGACAGTGCTTTCAGATGTGTATCGAGCTGTCCCGACCTTTTAATCCCAAGACTGACCGACTTCATCTGGAGTTTAGACTTGGTCAGTTATGCCCACATAACGTTACTCTTTTCATACTTTTTGTGTATTTTAATCATTTATTAAATATAATTCATAGTCATCTTTTCTATTATCCATGTGTAGTATAGGAAGCAAATGAGTAACTAGCTGTGGATGCTGATGTATTTAGAAAAATAATGTGTATCAATGAAGGGCTAAATCTACATAAACCCTAAATATGTGTTCTTTGTATTTGTTTAACAGGTCATGCGCCATCATTATGCGACGGCACTCTTGTGGTCGTTCCATTAGTGGATGAGTTAAAGAAATGCTGTTGGGAGACCAAGATCGTCGAGCAGGTGCAAAATCGGATCAAACTGAGTGTTTACACCCTTCCCACGGCTCCTATTGGACGATACAGACTCAGTGTCGTGACGTGCGGCCCAAGGGGCAAGGCTTCTACAGCATGCAGTCCTTGCAATGACGTTTATTTGCTGTTCAACCCCTGGTGCAAAGGTGTGTATGAAGTTTGAATATTTTAGTATAGTTATTCTCAGGTGGATGAAAGGTTTAAACCTCTCTGTGTTATTTAATAGATGACACCGTGTTCCTGGACGACGAGGCACAGAGAAACGAGTATGTGCTGAATGACTCTGGTCTCATCTACTATGGAGCTCGGTGTCAGATCGCTGCAAGAACCTGGAACTTTGGTCAAGTAAGAGTCACGCTGTCGTTGGTGTTAGAAAATGAATGAGTTCATCTGAAGTATCTCTAATTGTCTTGTTCTCTGAATGCTTAGTTTGATGATGGAATCTTGGCTGCATGTTTGTTTGTGCTGGAGAAGAGTGGTACACCCTGCTCAGGATGGGGAGACCCCGTTAATGTTGCCCGAGTGACATCTGCCATGGTAAGTTTTCACCTGAAGGATGAAATCTAGGTCTCACTGATGATAAGCAAATAGGACAGAACGATTTTAAACCTCTTACTTCAACAGATGAATTCCTACGATGACCGTGGCGTGCTGGTGGGTAACTGGTCCAATTGCTATGAAACTGGATTTGCTCCTGCAGTCTGGTGTGGTAGCAGCGATATCCTAAAACGATACCATATGAGCGGAGGAGTATCTGTCAAATATGGACAGAGCGTGACTTTTGCTGGAATCACTAACACAAGTAAGAGTATATACAAATGAAAGGATACATAAGGGTGTAAGAATGAGAAAATGCACTTATTCATTTTTCTCTTTTTACTAGTGTTTAGATGTTTGGGCATTCCTGCACGTCCCGTTACAAACTTCTGCTCGGCTCACGACACCGACGTGTCTATGACGACAGATGTGTATTTCGATGAGAAATTTGACCTTATCGATTGCCTGAACCGTGATTCAATCTGGTAAGACCTCTCTTTCCTTTGAATCAGAAAGATGATCTTATCCAAAGGTTATACTTCTTTCTGATTAATTTACAGGAACTTCCACGTGTGGAACGAGTGCTGGATGTCTCGTCCTGATCTGCCGTGTGGTTTTGGAGGTTGGCAGGTGGTTGATGCCACTCCTCAGGAGACAAGTCAGGGCTTCTATCGCTGCGGTCCCACCTCTGTTGCTGCCGTCCGCAGCGGACAGGTCTTCCAAAAATATGACACGCCCTTCGTCTTCGCTGAAGTATGTTGAGCCTTTACATTTTAGTGTATTCTGTAATTCCCATTTTTATGTTCTCATCCACAACTGCTTATATATATTGGTAATACCGATGGCTTTTCTTGTTCTAGGTGAACAGTGATATTGTCTACTGGCAGCGAAATGCTTGTGGACCCTTTTCTGTCGTCCATGTTGAGAAGAACGCAGTGGGTCACTGCATCAGCACCAAGGCCGTCTGCTCAGACAAACGTGAAGACATCACCAACAATTACAAACATCCAGAAGGTAAATTATTCACGTACGCTTCTCATTAAATATGTGACTTAACCTGATAACTCTCAATGTTATTTTTGATAACATTTTGTAACACTTTTACAATTTTTAAATTAACATTTTTGTATTCATTTCTTAGTTCATACTTGTTGATATGAAAGTTAGTCAAATATCTCGAGTCTTAGACTTTTATGGACAATATATAGTTTGTCAATATTTAAATGAGAAATAAACTATGAAATATTAATGTGAATAAACCCTTCAAGTTTCTAAATCAAAATAGTCATAGCCATAATGTGACAAAAAGTGTTTATTGCTGTAAATAAAAGATAATATGATTTTAAGATACAATACTAAAATTTGTATTTATAATACTGAAATATTGTACTCTTGACAATACATTTTACAACAGAAGTTGACTTTCTAAACATTGATTGATCTTTGACTTGAATATTAAATATTTGACTTATATTAAAATATTAAAGATATCAAGGTTGTATTTTCACATAAGGATCTTTACATTATGTAAAATGATTTTTATGTAGTAAATGACAAACAATTACTTTTAGCAGGGTTTTATGAAGACGCTGTCACATATTAACAAATATTTACATTTTTGAAAGGCAAAATGTTTGACTCTTCTTTGCTGTTTTTTTCATCCATGTTTTTCAGGTTCAGAGGAGAACCGCAAAGCTGTGGAAACAGCCGTTCGTCACGGTTCCAAGCGCTGCGTGTATCCACCAACTTGCGTTGAGGATGTGGTGTGTGAAATCACATTGCAGAAAGAGGCTCTGTATGTGGGCAAGGATGCTGTACTTTCCATCACTCTGAAGAACAAATGCAACACCGTTCGTACCATCACCCTCAACAGCCAGGTTTCAGCCGTGTACTACACTGGAGTCTGCAAGGGCTTAGTGAAGAAGGACCAGACGTGCTTTGAGCTCAAGGCCTCTGAATGTGAGCAAAACTGAGAAAATTGAATGAAAGATGTGCTGATATTGATCTTTTAAATGCGTTAATATTTATTTTATTTTTTATCCACAGCCAAGATACTGGAGTGGACCGTGCGATATGAGGATTATAAGTGTCATCTGGTGGATCATGCATCCATGCTGCTCACTGTCGCAGGACAGGTCGTTCAGACCAAGCAAATTGTGGCCAAACGATTCAACTTCAGGCTGTGTACACCAGATCTTGTTATTGCTGTGAGTTCAAACCTCTTTAGTTTAATTTCACATCGACCTGTTCCTTTTGACTTGAAAACCATCAATATCAGAGAGAGAGAATTCATTCTGATGTTTAATTTTTTAGTTTACTGTGATTGGCCAATTCCAGCATTATAGAAATACAATTTTCAGTCAAAACCTTATCAATTTATTAAACCATCTGTTTATATTTTACTAAATCCCTGTTAACATGAAAGTCCAGACATTAAAAGCAAAAATCAGTCTATCCATTTGTTATTTATTTTAAAAGACACACTTTTTTGGGAAACAACATACTTTCTGTGAATTAAAATGCACAAACATACTTAACAAATCGAGAAGAGATAACTCTTAAAAAAAACATAAAATAGTTATTTTAATGTGCCATCAGTAAAAAATCTTTATTTAATAATCTTGTCCTGCTGTAAATGATATGTTATTAATGTGCTGTTTTTTGTTCTCTTCAGCCTTCATGTGACTGTGTGGTGGGCAAAGAGGTGCCATTCAAAATCTCATTCAAGAACCCGCTGTCCTGCGCGCTGAAGAATGCCATTTTCCGCCTTGAGGGACTGGGAATGAAGCAATGCAAGACAATTACTTATGGGTAAGACAGTATAATGTTTTAGTAATTGCACTGTATTTTTGTAGTGTGTTGCAATGGTATATTAATAGTATAAATCTTTTTCCCCTAGTGATATTGCAAGCCAGGCCACAGTGAACCTGACGGAGACATGTATTCCCAAGTGTCACGGTCCTTGTAAACTTCTGGCATCTCTCCACTGTCCTCAGCTGACTCAGGTTCACGGAGCCTGCAGTGTTGTTGTCAAGGAGAAGTAAAAATGCGTTGAAATAACCAAAGGAGTGGCAATATATATTGGCCCAAAACCTTTCTCTGTGCTTTTCATTTGATTGATTAGCCAAGTAATAAATCAAAGGGAAAATCAGTTCAATTTGACCTTGGGATATGGTTTAGATGAATTATGCCAGACATAGTTTATCAGGTTATGGGATACATTTTTTGGTTTTTGGTTTTACAAAGTTTAAGATTGCCGTATTCAATCGTTTTAATAATTGTCATGTTTCACATAGTCCAATTGAAAATCTGTGGTTGTGGTCTAGGATTTATTTCTTCTTAGCTGCATTGATAATCTCTTCATCATGTAGCCTCAATAAAAGTCTTTCAATTGCAGTACGTCTTTGTGTCATCACTAAAACTGCGGGTGGGGTGTGCCTGTGATGGGTTTTTGGAAGAAAAAACAAAGAAAACAGAATTTAAAAAGATTTGAGCCAACACACCGCACAGTGTTTTATTATGCACATAATAGCCTTCAACAACATGCAAAGTTCATATACTAATATATAGTGAGGTTTACTGAATGTATGGTTTATTCATGTATAAAATTCCAAGATAAAAATATTATTTAAACAGCATTGCATTTAAGTACAGAAGCACAACTGTTGTGGCATAATGTTATAAGGTGAACATAATTGTAAATGTAAACAATATAAATGATGGTAATGACAATAATGAAGCAGACAGCTCTTTTCATATACACAGGAAAAAAAGGAAAATCCAAATGATCTTAAAACTAAGGTGTATAAGAGCAGTATAATATAACATGTTACTCATTTAAAAAGTTACAAATTAAAAAAAAAGTTATTGCCCTTGAGAAGAAAATCTTTAGGATTTCTGCTCCAGGAAGGAATATAAGGACAACATTTTTTTTACAAAGTAAAACAAATGTTGTCCTTATATCCTTCCTGGAACAGAAATCCTAAAGATTTTCTTCTCTTTTTTACTCTAAAAATTTTTTTTACTTAAGGAGGAATATTATACTTAAATTCTAAAACTTATATTCCTTCCTGGAGCTGAAGTATTAAAGGTTTTCTTCTCTTTTTTTTAAAGAGCAATTTTGTTTTCTCTTCAAAATTTTTTTTTGCATCTTAAAAATATTTTTTATTTATCTTCCAACAAATATATTTTAAGATGGAAAAAAAATAATTTTTGAACAGAAAACAAAATTGCTAAATTGCAAATATAGTATTCCTCCTTAAGTATATTTTTTACATTGCATTTCCGTACAATGAAAGCCCTGAACCACAATGTAAAAAAAATCATGGTAAAGAAATAAACATTTTGAAGATGAAAAAAATGTTAAGATGGAAAAACTATTTTGAAGGGAAAAAAATTTTTTTAAGATAAAAAATATTTTTAGGAAGATAAATAAAAAATATTTTTAAGATGGAAAAAAAAGTTTAAAGAGCAAAAAAATATTTTGGAAGACTACAAAGAGAAGAAAATCTTTAGAACTTTGGCACCAGAAAGGAATAGAAGGACAATTTTTTTTTTACATTGTGTTTCAGGGCTTCTGTGCTACACCACACAAACACTTCTTCTTGATGGTTTTTTTTAAGAGGAAATTTTTTTTGAAGATGAATAAAAAAAAAGTTTTCCTCAAACATTTGTTTTTCCTCTTTAAATTTTTTTCCATCCTACATTTTTAAGATGGAAAAATGTGAAGAGGAAAGAGAAAAAAAAGACAATTTCAAAAAGATTTTTTGGAAGAGTAAAAAGAAAAACTTTGGCTCCAGAAAGGAATATAAGGACAAGATTGAGGTTGGCATACAACTTACAGGTGCACTTCCGCCACATACTGTTTACAAGTGTGGGAAGGTTTTTTTTAAGAGGGAAAAAATATTTTTTAAGATAAATTTTTTAAAAGGATTTTTTTAAAAAGAAGATTTTTATTTAAAAAATGTAAGATTGAAAAAACAATTTTTGAAGAGGAAAAAACATTTTTTAAAGAGTACATTTTTTAAAAGATTTTGAAGAGTAAAAAAAGAAGAAAATCTTTAGGACTTCGGCTCCAGAAAAAAAATTGTTTAAGTTGTGGTTCATGGCTTCTGTGCTACACCACACAAACACTTCTTCTTGATAGTTTTTTTTAAGAGGAAATTTTTTTTTGAAGATGAATAAAAATGTAAGATGGAAAAAAAATGTAAAGAGGAAAACCAAATGTTTGAGGAAAACTTTTTTTGAAGATGGAAAAATTTGAAAAGGAAAGCGAAAAAAAGACAATTTTCTTCTGCCACCTACTGTTTACAAGTGTGGGAAGGTTTTTTTAAGAGGGAATTTTTTTAAGATAAATACAAAAACAATGCAAGATGGAAAAAATTTAAGAGGAAAAAGAGAAAAAAAAAACATTTTAAAAAGGAAATTTAAATTTTTTTTTTTAAAAAGTAAGATTAAAAAAAATTCTCTTCAAAAAAATTTTCAAAGATTTTTTTTGAAGAGTAAAAAAGAAGAAAATCTTTAGGACTTTGACTGCAGGAAAAACTTTTTTTTTACGTTATGTTCAGAGCTTCTGTGCTACACCACACAAACACTTCTTCTTGATGGTTTTTTAAGAGGAATTTTTTTTTTAGATGAATAAAAATGTAAGATGGAAAAAAATTTGAAGAGGAAAAACAAATGTTTGAAGAAAACTTTTTGAAGAAGGTAAAAAATTGAAGAGGAAAGAGAAAAAAATTGACAATTTAAAAATAAATTATTTGGAAGAGTAAAAAGAAAATCTTTAGAACTTCGGCTCCAGAAAGGAATATAAGGACAACATTTTTTATGTTGTGGTTCAGGGCTTCTGTGCTACACCACACTACAGTCTAACATCCAAACAAATGCTTGTTTTTCTTGATGGTTTTTATTTGGAGGTTGGCATACAACTTACAGGTGCACTTCCGCCACCTACTGTTTACAAGTGTGGGAAGTTTTTTTTTAAGAGGGAAAAAATATTTTAAGATGAATAAAACAATGCAAGGCAGAGGAAAAAAAGAAAAAGAAAAAAGTAAAAGATTGATTTTAAAAAAAAATTTAAGATTGAAAAAACAATTTTTGAAGAGGAAAAAACATTTAAAGAATTTTTTTTAAAGATTTTTTTGAAGAGTAAAAAAAGAAGAATCTTTAGGACTTCTGCTCCAGGAATTTTTTTTTACATTGCGGTTCAGGGTTTCTGTGCTACACCACAAACACTTCTTTTTGATGGGTTTTTTTTTTGAAGATGAATAAAAATGGAAAAAGGAAAAAAATTTGAAGAGGAAAAACAAATGTTTGAGGAAACCTTTTTTGAAGATGGAAAAATTTGAAAAGGAAAGCGAAAAAAAGACAATTTTCTTCTGCCACCTACTGTTTACAAGTGTGGGAAGGTTTTTTTAAGAGGGAATTTTTTTAAGATAAATACAAAAACAATGCAAGATGGAAAAAAATTTAAGAGGAAAAAGAGAAAAAAAACATTTTAAAAAGGAAATTTAAAAATTTTTTTAAAAAAAAAGTAAGATTAAAAAAAATTATCTTCAAAAATTTTCAAAGATTTTTTTTGAAGAGTAAAAAAGAAGAAAATCTTTAGGACTTTGACTGCAGGAAAAACTTTTTTTACGTTGCGGTTCAGAGCTTCTGTGCTACACCACACAAACACTTCTTCTTGATGGTTTTTTAAGAGGAATTTTTTTTTAGATGAATAAAAATGTAAGATGGAAAAAAATTTGAAGAGGAAAAACAAATGTTTGAAGAAAACTTTTTGAAGAAGGTAAAAAATTGAAGAGGAAAGAGAAAAAAAATTGACAATTTAAAAAATAAATTATTTGGAAGAGTAAAAAGAAAATCTTTAGAACTTCGGCTCCAGAAAGGAATATAAGGACAAAATTTTTTAAGTTGTGGTTCAGGGCTTCTGTGCTACACCACACTACAGTCTAACATCCAAACAAATGCTTGTTTTTCTTGATGGTTTTTATTTGGAGGTTGGCATACAACTTACAGGTGCACTTCTGCCACCTACTGTTTACAAGTGTGGGAAGTTTTTTTTTAAGAGGGAAAAAATATTTTAAGATGAATAAAACAATGCAAGACGGAAAAAGAAAGAGAAAAAAAGTAAAAGATTGATTTTAAAAAAAAAAATTTAAGATTGAAAAAACAATTTTGAAGAGGAAAAACATTTTAAGAAATTTTTTTTTAAAGATTTTTGAAGAGTAAAAAAGAAGAATCTTTAGGACTTCTGCTCCAGGAATTTTTTTTTTTTTTTTTTACATTATGGTTCAGGGTTTCTGTGCTACACCACAAACACTTCTTTTTGATGGTTTTTTTTTTGAAGATGAATAAAAATGGAAAAAGGAAAAAAATTTGAAGAGGAAAAACAAATGTTTGAGGAAACCTTTTTTGAAGATGGAAAAATTTGAAAAGGAAAGAAAAAAAGACAATTTTCTTCTGCCACCTACTGTTTACAAGTGTGGGAAGGTTTTTTTTAAGAGGGAATTTTTTTAAGATAAATACAAAAACAATGCAAGATGGAAAAAATTTAAGAGGAAAAGAAAAAAAACATTTTAAAAAGGAAATTTAAAATTTAAAAGTAAGATTAAAAAAATTTTTTAAAAAAAAGTAAGATTAAAAGGAATTATCTTCAAAAATTTTCAAAGATTTTTTTTTAGAAGAAAATGTAAAAAAAAAGAAGAAAAAACTTTTTGAGGACTTTGACTGCAAGAGTAAAACTTTTTTACATTTTTTTAAGGTTCAGGGTTTCTGTGCTACACCACAAACACTTCTTTTGATGGTTTTATTTGGAGGTTGAAGTTTATAAAATGTTTAAAAAGAGGAAAAAAAATTTTTAAGATGAATAAAACAATGCAAGAGGAAAAACAAATGTTTGAGGAAACTTTTTTGAAGATGGAAAAATTTGAAAAGGAAAGAGTAAAAAAAGACAATTTTCTTCTGCTCACCTACTGTTTACAAGTGTGGGAAGGTTTTTAAGAGGGAATTTTTTTTGATGGTTTTTTTTTGAGATAAATACA
Source organism: Beaufortia kweichowensis (assembly GCA_019155185.1). NCBI lineage: Eukaryota > Metazoa > Chordata > Actinopteri > Cypriniformes > Gastromyzontidae > Beaufortia > Beaufortia kweichowensis. Next base: position 2,191,788 of record CM032810.1, on the reverse strand, counting down.
AAAACAATGCAAGATGGAAAAAAAAAGGAAAGAGAAAAAGACAATTTAAGAGGAAAAGAGAAAAAAACAAAACCAATTTTTAAAAAAAAGGAAATTTAAATTTTTTTTTAAAAAAAAAGTAAGATTAAAAAAAATTCTCTTCAAAAATTTTCAAAGATTTTTTTTGAAGAGTAAAAAAGAAGAAAATCTTTAGGACTTTGACTGCAGGAAAAACTTTTTTTACGTTGCGGTTCAGAGCTTCTGTGCTACACCACACAAACACTTCTTCTTGATGGTTTTAAGAGGAATTTTTTTAGATGAATAAAAATGTAAGATGGAAAAAAATTTGAAGAGGAAAAACAAATGTTTGAAGAAAACTTTTTGAAGAAGGTAAAAAATTGAAGAGGAAAGAGAAAAAAAATTGACAATTTAAAAATAAATTATTTGGAAGAGTAAAAAGAAAATCTTTAGAACTTCGGCTCCAGAAAGGAATATAAGGACAAATTTTTTTAAGTTGTGGTTCAGGGCTTCTGTGCTACACCACACTACAGTCTAACATCCAAACAAATGCTTGTTTTTCTTGATGGTTTTTATTTGGAGGTTGGCATACAACTTACAGGTGCACTTCTGCCACCTACTGTTTACAAGTGTGGGAAGTTTTTTTTTAAGAGGGAAAAAATATTTTAAGATGAATAAAACAATGCAAGACGGAAAAAGAAAGAAAAAAGTAAAAGATTGATTTTAAAAAAAAATTTAAGATTGAAAAAACAATTTTTGAAGAGGAAAAAACATTTAAAGAATTTTTTTTAAAGATTTTTTTGAAGAGTAAAAAAAGAAGAATCTTTAGGACTTCTGCTCCAGGAATTTTTACATTGCGGTTCAGGGTTTCTGTGCTACACCACAAACACTTCTTTTTGATTTTTTTTTTTTTGAAGATGAATAAAAATGGAAAAAGGAAAAAAATTTGAAGAGGAAAAACAAATGTTTGAGGAAACCTTTTTTGAAGATGGAAAAATTTGAAGAGGAATTTTTTTTTGACAATTTAAAAAAACATATTTTGGGGAGAGTAAAAAGAAAACCTTAGAACTTTGGCTCCAGAAAGGAATAAGGACCAAAAAAATTTAGGTTGTGGTTCAGGGCTTCTGTGCTACACCACACTACAGTCTAACATCCAAACAAACACTTCTTTTCCTTGATGGTTTTTATTTGGAGGTTGGCATACAACTTACAGGTGCACTTCCACCACCTACTGTTTACAAGTGTGGGAAGGTTTTTTAAGAGGGAAAAAATTTTTAAGACAAATAAAAACAATGCAAGATGGAAAAAAATGAGGAAAGAGAAAAATTTAAATAAAAAGATTTTTTAAAAAAAGATTGAAAAAAAGTTTAAGAGGGAAAATTTTTTTAAGACAAATAAAAACAATGCAAGATGGAAAAAAATGAGGAAAGAGAAAAATTTAAATAAAAAGATTTTTTAAAAAAAGATTGAAAAAAAATTTTAAAGAGGAAAAAACTTTTAAAGAGAATTTTTAAAGGATTTTTTGAAGAGTAAAAAAACCTTTAGGACTTCGGCTCCAGAAAGGAATATAAGGACAAACTTTTTTACTTTGTGGTTCAGGGCTTCTGTGCTACACCACACTACCTTCTAACATTCAAACAACCGCTTTTTTCTTGGTTTTATTTGGAGGTTGGCATACAACTTACAGGTGCACTTCAGCCACCTACCGTTTACAAGTGTGGAAAGGTTTAAGAGGGAAAAAATTAAGAAAAAATACAACGGAAAAAATTTGAAGAGGAAAGAGAAAATTAAATAGGACATTTTCAAAAGATTTATAAAAAAAGATTCAAATGTTTTTTTCCTCTTCAAATTTTCAAAGATAATTTTTTACGATTTTTTTGAAGCGTAAAAACCACACTACCGTCTAACATCCAAACAAACACTTCTTGATTTCTTCGTTTTGGCGGTTGGCACACAAGATGGTTCACGCTTCTTTCTACGAGGGATGAAATGTCAATTAACTGCCAGTAGCTGAAAAGATATGAAAGATCAATCTTCCTACAATAAACTTTTAGTACACAAGATAAAAAAATATTTGAAGGTGGAAATTTAGAGAAAGTAAAATTTTATAAAGGAGGAAAATAATTGACATTTGTACAAATTTAAACAAACCGACCAAAGAGAAAGTTAGTCAATGGACTACAGCAGGTAGACTGTACAAGTCTATACACAATTTAGACAAATCACTCAAGAACTAAAACACTTTTAAAGGTTTTATTTATACACTTTAAAATACAAGAAAAGCAAAAGCAAACAACAAAATATGATATGTAACCAATACAAAAAAATCTTTGTGTAATCAGACACAAACAGGTCTGTGGAATGCTGAGCAAACTACATAATACACAAACAGGCTGGAAAATCGAGGGCTGGAGTTATTAATCACAAAGAGCAGGGTCAAGCTGGAGAGTCTGCACAAAGGAGATGCCAAAGCTCAACAAAAAGAGTGCTGGGTTGGTGAAGAGTGCCTAATTTTCTCTAAATAAATAAAATTCAAGTCTTTAGAGCAAAAATGTCAAAAAGCTACATGTTACCTAAATTGAGGCTAGATCATAGATAGATCATTTAAAACGGAGGCAGCAAAGCCTTATAAAGGGCTGGAAACGGTGAAAAACCAGGTGCAGAAATCAATCCAGTGAGTATTTCCTTGAAGTAGTCTGGCATGATGCAGACAGTGATGATTGAAGCATTTAATGGCTGAAGTTTCAATTGTGGCAAACTTTAGTAATATAGCATTAAAATCATAATGCATTTAGTCTCCAGTGTGATTCAGTCTTTAGAAAGACATTATACTCACAGACAACAGTCATCTGAGCTGAAGTGACATGAACAGGCAGAGATCAAACATCAAGATGGTCTTCAGTAACCTAAAGAATTCAGAGACAGACAAAACAAAATGATAAACAGCAATTCATAAGAATTTAACAAGTTGTTAGAAGCTCTTTATACAATAAATAAAAAAGTTTAGTTTAAAGTGTGTAAAGCCAATCAATACATATGGTCTGAATGCACATACAACAATCACATTCATAGACCTGTTAGCATTGTATGTATGTGCAGTTCACATTCAAGTTTCACCCAAACACAAACCAGAAAAGTCAAAACATGTAGAATGATAGTAGAGGTTTTTATATTTAGTACTTGCCTAGTTTAGAAGTCAGCAGAGATCTACATAGAAGCAAAAAACTTCAATCACTGGAACAGCTGGTACTGAATACATGATCTAAAGAAACAGAAAAAGCACCTCAATAAAGATCTTCAGATGATTAGTGTCAGGAACAGAAAATTAACATTTAAGCATTTTAAAACTGAAAGACAGTCAGGAGATATTAAATCAGCCATTCCAGTTTAAGAAACAAATCACAACCTACTCACCAGGCCTGTGGAAACACTCCAATCACTGGAACGGCCAATACAAAACGCAAGACCTGAAAAACAAACAAAAAAGCACCTCAATACAGCTCTTCACATGAGTAGATTCAGAACAGAAATTTAACATGCTTCAGTAGTTTAAGAGTACAGACAACCAGGAGAGCTTAAACCAGACATGCTGAAGTGAAACTGGAGAACTTGCCAGACCTGTAAAAATGAAACTGAAAATTTACCAGGCCAATGGAAATGAGTGGAGTAGAACTCACCAGGCTTATTAATTTTCAGATGCTACTCATTTGAAGATCTGTATTGAGGCCTGTGGAAATGAGACCGAAGGAGAACTCACCGGGCCCGTTTAATCAGGCAGTAGACAAATGAGACCGAAGGAGAACTCACCAGGCCCGTTTAATCAGGCAGTAGACAAATGAGACAGAAGGAGAACTCACCGGGCCCACGTTTAATCAGGCAGTAGACAAATGAGACCGGATGAGAACTCACCGGCCCGTTTAATCAGGCAGTAGACAAATGAGACAGAAGGAGAACTCACCGGCCCGTTTAATCAGGCAGTAGACAAATGAGACAGAAGGAGAACTCACCGGGCCCGTTTAATCAGGCAGTAGACAAATGAGACCGAAGGAGAACTCACCGGGCCCGTTTAATCAGGCAGTAGACAAATGAGACAGAAGGAGAACTCACCGGCCCGTTTAATCAGGCAGTAGACAAATGAGACAGAAGGAAACTCACCGAATCAGGCAGTAGACAAATGAGACCAAGGAGGAGAACTCACCGGGCCCGTTTAATCAGGCAGTAGACAAATGAAACCGAAGGAGAACTTACCGGCCCGTTTAATCAGGCAGTAGACAAATGAGACTGGATGAGAACTCACCGGGCCGCGGCAGTAGACAAATGAGACCGAAGGAGAACTCACCAGGCCCCGTTTAATCAGGCAGTAGACAAATGAGACAGAAGGAGAACTCACCGGGCCCGGCAGTAGACAAATGAGACGGATGAGAACTCACCGGGCCCGTTTAATCAGGCAGTAGACAAATGAGACAGAAGGAGAACTCACCGGCCCGTTTAATCAGGCAGTAGACAAATGAGACAGAAGGAGAACTCACCGGCCCGTTTAATCAGGCAGTAGACAAATGAGACCGAAGGAGAACTCACCGGCCCGTTTAATCAGGCAGTAGACAAATGAGACCGAAGGAGAACTCACCGGCCCGTTTAATCAGGCAGTAGACAAATGAGACCGAAGGAGAACTCACCGGGCCCGTTTAATCAGGCAGTAGACAAATGAGACCGGATGAGAACTCACCGGGCCCGTTTAATCAGGCAGTAGACAAATGAGACCGATGAGAACTCACCGGCCCGTTTAATCAGGCAAGTTTCATCACACAGCAGTCAGATGAAGCCATCAGCATTAAAGATCCTCTCAGTAGACAAACAAACGAGCAAATGAGCGCGCAATCTGACGCAGCGCCTTTTAAACCCACAGAAAGGCGCGAAATTTACCGCCTCCCGCTTTCATAGCCAATCATTATCAGAGGCGACCTTTTAGCCAATGAGCTCTCACTATCACTTTAGTGCGTCATCAAACCTGTTTGTAACAGGTGAAGCAAAACGTTTATGTAAAAGTAGATTATATGGCCTTTATAAATAGATGTGAACACTAGTGAAAATACAGATAAATGTTTGTTCATGAAGGAAGATGTAGTATCTGGTAAGTAGATGTGTAATGCGTAAAACTACGAAAGTTTATTTAGACCAAAACAACTTCGTTGATTCCTCTGAGTTAAAGCTGTTAGAAGATGTGCGAGTCGATGCGTTAGAGACACGAATGATTCAAAGAAAAGCGTGTATTTAAGAAAACACGACACAATCGTGTTCATGTTGCTCTCTGTCTGTTCAAAATACCGCATAAAAGTCAGCATGAATGATCAGAGAATTTTAATGTCTCATTTCTGACTAATGTTCCAGTCAATCACAGTAACGTTCGCGGTTTCGCCACAAGATGTCGCACTAAGACACCCGGAATACTTTAATGATTATAATGATATGGGTGATCATTAGTAGATTTATTGTTATGTGAGCACGTTTATTCTAGGTTCATCCAGATTGTTACTGCTGTAATGAAGTGAATGGGGAGTAATTAATGCACTATGAGTTCTTGCACTATGAAGACTTGCTTTGCATGAGGACTTGTCTAATGTAAATTACCCTTGTCTATTCTATGGAAGTCCATGAAGTCAGGTAAACTGCATGCATAATATTTTTCAAAGAAATGTAAAAATGCTGTTTGAAAGCCTTAATAAAATGTCAGTGCATGGAGTGTTTTTATTATTATTATTTATGCTGTCTAATTCATAAACCCTTATGCTTTAGTTGGTTCTTGGTTCTGGTGCTGTTTCACAAAACTCTCTCTCTTTCAGATTTATTTCCCTCCAGCCAGCCTGAAGATTGAACCTTTTTAACCATTTTTCTCCTTCTCTTTCATCCTCGTGCTTCAGAATGACAGCTAACACACTACTGACTGATGCATCTCTTCATGAGCTCTGGGTTATTTTTGTCCTTTTTTTATCCCTCCAATGAATGAAACTCTTTTGTCCCCACAAGACATCCTCTGTTATTCCTACTTGAATGGAGGTCAGAGAAATTGATATTGGTTTTCGTCTTGACTGCATTTTTGGACCGCTGCAGTATGTGCCTTCATTGATGCTTAGGAGATTTCATGTCTTAGACTCAAAGTTTCTTTCGTCACAAATCTACGAGCAAGAGTACATTCTAATTTGTTTGTGAGAAACTGTTGCAACCAAAGCAAGGCCTCAATGGAATTTACAGTCTGGCATTTACACATTTCAAATGAGGTAATTATTATGGAAGAATATTTGTGCTTGGACTATTGCCTTTATTCTGTTTCAAGTAGTACACAGTTGTGTAGCTTGTATACCAACCAAATGATAGCCGTTTGAACATATTTAAGGTCATATTTTACTAATGCGTATGTAAGTTGTTAAAACAAACATTCAAATTAAACTTTTCAACCATTTAGGCTTTGTTAATATTGTGAGATTATCAATTTGTGAATCTGGTTAACCATTAATTTTGAAACATATGAAGCATGAAATACAATTTTATTCGAATAACTAATTGATTGAAAAAAATCACATGTTTATTTGCAGCAATAAACTCCAACAAATGTGCATAATTTGTTTTTCTATAGTACAACATGTATTATATCACATAGTCAAATATGTAGGAACCCTGTTATTTAATTAGCTTTCAACTTGTGATTACTATAAACTGTTGTTGTAAAGAAAAGACAATATAATATACTTAAAAGAATGCATTTCTCCTCTTTGACAATGAACATTTATTCAAAAACATATATTTTCACAACAGTGACCATAAAGTGTAAACTGAACTGATCAGGTCAGGTTGACTTTCTATAGTGAGAGATTCTGACTGGAGCACTTCTAAGTGATTCATTGTGGGTTAGACACTGACTATTTATTGCATTACATTAATTATAGTTCTATCATTAAACTTTAAGTAGCTGTTTCGGGGATTATAAAAGTGCTTTACAGTATACTTATCACAGAGACAAAGCACTTTAAACATTCCTTGTGTATTTTGCACCCGCAACTTTCTGGCTCCAGCCCTGAACTTTACCCATGATTGCAACACCACCTCATTATATTCATTTCACTGATTGAGGTCAAATATTATTGTCTGGGAAATGTAATGAAGTTGGAAATTACATTTACATTTTATTTTACATTTTATTTACTTTTCACCTCTTCATGTGTTTCTCACTGTTATTGAGTCTGTATGGCCATAGTGAGACATTCATCACAGACAAGCAAGTCAGAAACAAATACAAATCTTGGATGATTATACAGAAATGATCTGTTATGACAGAATTTGTCTAAATATTAGGTTAAGTTGTTGAATTTACACAATTACATTTTTGCTTGTGTTCCCTCATGTACACAATTTTTCAACATTTATGTTGGTAGTATAATTTCTTAGTATTTGTATAATCTGTCCCAAATTGTCATCTCTTTAGTTAAAGCTTCAACAAAATATATTTTATTTATATTTCATAATTCGTTTTTTCATTTGAAAGATTTTACAGTATTGAAGGACAAACAGAATGCCTGACTAGCTGTAGTTATATTTACAGCCTTAAATAAAAGCCTGTCAGGTCTGACCAGAATTACTTGATAGCTTTATGATTATATCATATAACTTTGCTAAAACCCTTAATTTCATGGTTTCTGTAACATTTTGCTGAGGATAAACCTGTCTGAGGAGTCTGGGCTGTGCTTGGCTAATTCTGGTTGTAAATGTGTAACTCTGTTTCTGAAAATCAGGCTATAGTCTTCAAATCTGTATGAGATGAGAAGCATCAAAGTAGCCATTAATGTAAAAATGTCAACAGAAAAAAATAGGTAATGTGTGTTTTTTGCTGTAAATGATAGATTATTCAATATATTTTGAGATACAAGATTCCATTTTTCGTTTAATTAAATTAATGACCAATGACTTAAATTAATGATTTGATGCTTGAATGAATGGTTTTATTGTCACTATATTTTTTTTGTTTTGCAAAAAATAATGTAGAAAACAATAAATCACCTTAGCTCAATAAAATAACCTTAGCTGGATTTTTGCAGGCAGAGTCACGTTTTATGTGCTTTCCAAATTATATTATTACTCGGATAATGAATTAAATTTGGATATTTTAGGTAATTTGTCTGAATTTAGACATTTTCTTTTAAATCTTATTAAGGACAATCCCAGTTTTCTGAAACGCCTTTTAGGTGGAGCAAGCAGAAAGTTGGGTAAAAGGTTGATTAATTTTTTAACGTTTACTTTCTCAAGAAAGGTGAAATTTTAAATTTCCAAATGTATTTTATGTTAAACAATCGAGTTGTCTTCTTTGAAATGGTAATAAATCACATGTCATTGTTATAATTATGAAAAAGGTAATGAAGTAACAAAACCAGATCTAATGAGGAACAAGCTTTTCTTTGTCTTCTGCAAATTTGTTACATAAATGTTTATAAAGTTGTCTTTCGTTCTGATCTTCTATGAGTCAATATCTATTAAGTTGATCACTGATAATCACACCAGATTAACACATGTTGCTAAGGTGTATAACAATAAAACTCCATCTGGCCATTTAGAGCTTTCTTTGAGCTTCATTGTCTTTGATTCACCAGTGACATGCAACTCACGTCTTTCCTCACTCTCACACCACAGTCATCGCACCATAAAAATCAATACCATTCTGTCTGACACATTGTCCAAAACAGTGTGACACTAAACTGGTGTGGTGACCAAAACTGGGTCACATATCTGTCAGGATCTAATAAGACCAAAAACATCCAGGTAAAACTAAATCAACAAACTACAAATTAATAGAGTAAAAACTACACAACCAGCATAATTAGGAAAAGAAATGGTTGTTTTTGATGGCTGTATCAATTTGTGCATTTCACCTGTCATTTGAAACTAACTAGATAAATTAAACAGATGCTAACAGTGATGGATTGCATGACAGGCCCTCATATTCAAAAGAAAATATGACTCAGACTACATAAGATAACAAACACAAAAAATATGTCATGAATGAACTAAATCAGTCAGAAAAGTAGGTTATGCAAAAAAAAGCCAATTGCTCTATTTATTTGTTGACATAGTTTGCTCAGTTTTTCTTCTTTATGATAAACACTTGTCACTAATGACCCTAAAACATTTTTATCTGAAGTTATGAGTATGAATAATACATTGAAATACATGAAATATAAATATATATGAAAATGAATAAATCTGAAATGATTGTGACAACCTTTAACTATTCTTATTACAAAAAATATATTTTAAAATTTAATTGTTTGAAATTGATACATTAGGACTAAATAAAACCAACAAAGATCTCAAAAAACTGGTTTATAAATAGTCTGGCAATACTATACAATGCCAATTGTATTCTGCATTTCTACCTTTTCTGCACTGAACATGCTAAAATATAACATGATTCATTATAGATTTTATTTAAAACAGTATGCAGTGTTATTATGGATTACCACTACAATATAATTACTATGATTTTAACTTTATCTGAATATATTCAGCAAATTTTGTGGGAACCCAGATGAAAAAATTCAGTAGAATACAATATAATTTCTATAATACACTATAGTTATAGTAGTAGTCTTAAAATGCAGTATACTGTAAGTTTATTACAGTAATGTCTAAAACACTACAGTAACTAGAAATTTTACAACAGTTTATTATAGTAAATACTACAGTACACTACAGTATCATGTGGGAGTGCACAATTCACGATTAAACTTTATTGTGTATATATTTTCTTGAGGCTTTTTGTATGTCTTTCTGAGGTTTGGAAAGCTCTGCTATAGACGTTGCATTTGTGTTATTCCATAGCATTGTTGAGTTTACTATTATTCTATAATGTGAAAAAAAATGAAGTGACCCTAAACTTAACAGTATATGGGTCACATACAACATAACCTGTTTCAGTGTGTTCTTTCTGATTCAACACTTGTTTCACATCAGAATAATTACATTAAGATGTTAATTTGTCTCAATTATTTTCTAAAGACATCAAATTAACACTTGTGACTCACCCAGAATCCTTTCTTCTCTCTCATGTCTTGAATATGAGTTGTGGATAGGGTGGAGCTAGAGAACTGAATATATACCGACGGCTTCAGTCAGAATCTGCACAGCGAAGGAAGGACTTCCACCACGAGTACATCTTCTCTGTAAACACAGACTCTCTTCAAACGCAAGCAACAACGAAAACGATGTAAGTATTCAACTTATTCTTTAGGTGTATTTTGCACTTTGCTGCCTTTGTAGATCAAGTGTTAATAGGGAAAAAATCAAAATCATCTTTAATCATCAGATTACAAAGTCTTTTCTGTGGTTTTGTCTCTCAATACCCTTGAATGTATTTTATTAAACCAAGTCAATACATTTATGGACAACAGTGAGTGCGGTGGTAAATCTGCAGATTTTTGTAGGATTAGCAAAAGACACATACAATAATGATCTTACCTTACTGTACAGTAATTGCATCGAGACTAGTGCAGGATTGTACTTGCCATTTATCTTTTTATTTATTCTCTGTAAATCTCTCTCTTACTTTTCACAGGATGCCTTTTGTTAAGTGCCCATACAACAACCTCTGCACTGTTGGCCGCTTCCCAGCTGTGAGAATCCAGGCTGACGACTGCCGGAAAGTAGCATACGGCACATCTCCTTGCGCTAAACCTTTTGCTAACCCATGCGTTAACCCTTGCGTAAACCCATGTGCCAACCCTTGTGCAAACCCGTGTGCCAATCCTTGTGTGAATCCATGCAACATCCCTTGGGTAAACCCATGGGTTAACTCGTGCGCAAACCCCTGTTCTAATCCTTGCATGAATCCGTGCGGAAACCCGTGTGTCAAAACCTATGTCAACCCCTGTGGTAATCCTTGTGTAAACCCTTGTGCCAACCCCTGTGGCAATCCTTGTGTCAACCCTTGTGTCAACCCTTGTGCCAACCCTTGTGCCAACCCTTGTGCTAACCCTTGTGCCAACCCTTGTGCCAACCCTTGTGCCAACCCTTGTGCTAACCCTTGTGCCAACCCTTGCAACTATGTTGCACCATGCTATGATTATGACTGCAAGGACGTTGGCATCAAGGATTGTGCTGATGATTGCCTGACCAAGAAAGCCTGTGTAAATGATGGTAAGAACACAGTGGCAAATGTCTTTTCATTTGAATAATTAATGATCTGTCCTATAATTCATTTGTTATTTTCTGCTTTCTCAGATCTTTGCCTTCGGGTGTGTAAAGTCGACCTTCTCAAGTGCAGGACTGGGCAGAATCGTCTGGACCATCGCACCAACTGTTTCAATGATGAACATCTCATCATCCGCAGAGGTCAATGCTTTAACATGTGGGTTGATCTGTCTCGACCCTTTAACCCAAGTTGTGACCAACTTCACCTGGAGATGAGACTAGGTCAGTTACCACCCACCTGTCTTACCCTTATTATGTATCAATAGTGAACACCTGAAAGTTTTTGTTCTCACTTCTATTTCTTGTTCCTCTGTGTAGGTCACATCCCATCAATACGCGACGGCACATATGTTGTTGTTCCAATTGTGAGTGAATTCAAGAAAAACTGCTGGGGGGCCAAGATTATCGAGCAGGGACAAAACCGCATCAAACTGTGCGTTAACTCCATTCCAAATGCTTGTGTTGGACGATACTCGCTCAACGTGGTAACCAACTGCCAAGGAGGAAGATACACTTCACCATGCATCCCTGAGAATGACATTTACATGCTCTTCAACCCCTGGTGTAAAGGTATGGATAAAAGTTAGAGACTAAAGTCTTGTCTAAACCTAGATAAACTTAATAGCTATCATTTTAGTTATTGTTTTTGATGTGAACGGGCCATAAATCAAAAACTAAAACTAACAATCATTTATTATCAGATGACTGTGTGTACCTGGAAGATGATGCCGAGAGAGTTGAGTATGTGTTGAACGACGTTGGCAGACTCTACTATGGAACTAAGCAACAGATCGGCTGCAAATCATGGAACTTTGGTCAAGTAAGAGCGACACTGTATTACAGAATTTACATATTACAGAATGAAAAACAAGAAACAGAAGGCAACATGAAAATGTCTCGTAATCTTTTTCACTTTTTAGTTTGAAGAGGGAGTCTTGGGTGCATGTTTGTATGTGTTGGAGAAGAGTTGTACCCCTTGCTCAGGATGGGCAAACCCAATTAATGTGGCCAGAGTTGTGTCAGACATGGTGAGTTCTCATGTATATTTTCTGTGTATTGCTATGTTTGATTTGACCTGTCAGGAAGCCTCACAAACAGCCTTACTTGATCTATTCTGAACACAACACTGTCTACCATCTTGATTTGCCATCACAGGTTATTGCCAACAAAGATTGTGGCGTGCTGATGGGTAACTGGTCAAATTGCTATGGAGGTGGAATTGCTCCTACAGCCTGGTGTGGCAGTGCTCCCATTCTGAAACAGTACTACAAATGTGGAGGAGTCCCTGTCAAATACGGACAGAGCTTGGCCTTCGCTGGTGTCACCAACACAAGTAAGAGTTTCTGCCAAAGGGACAAAGAGTAAAAAAGAGTGACATACTAACGTTTTTCTTCTCTCTCTAGTGATGAGATGTTTGGGTATTCCCACTCGTCCAGTCTCCAACTTCCTGTCTGCTCATGACACCGACACGTGCCTGACAACAGACATTTATTTAGATGAGAAATTTAGGCTCATTGATCACCTGAACCGTGATTCAATCTGGTAAACATCTTTTGCTTTAGCATCACTAATACTGTTACAAAGAATACTTGAAAAATACTTACTTGGTTTACATCTATCTAGGAACTACCATGTGTGGAATGAGGCCTGGATGACCCGTCCAGACCTGCCATGTGGTTTCGGAGGTTGGCAGGTGCTTGATTCCACTCCTCAGTTGACCAGTCAGGGCTTCTACCGTTGCGGTCCCACCTCTGTTTCCGCCGTCCGCAGCGGGCAGGTCTTCCTGAAACATGATGTTCCCTACCTTTTTGCTGAAGTATGTTTATTCCTTACACTGTGATGTAGCATCATGCAGAATTTGAGGATTTATCGATACATAAAATGTGAAAAGATCTTTTAAACTTTGACCCTTTTTGTGAAGGTGAACAATGATAGAGTCTACTGGCAGAAAAAATGCGACGGGACATTCGGTGTTGTCCACGTTGAGAAGGATGTAGGGGGTCACTGCATCAGCACCAAAGCTGTTGGCTCAGATCAGCGTGTTGATATCACAAACCTCTACAAGCACGCTAAAGGTGAAAATCTATACATATGCCACAAACACACATATATCTTAATACGTTAGTTAAAACCACGATTCATCTCATTCATGTATCAGGTACGGAGGACAGGTGCGTTGCTTTGGACACGGCCTGTCGCTATGGCGCCAAGCGATGCATACACCCACTGCCGTGCGCTGAGGACGTAACCTGTAAAGTCACCATGCAGGGAGATGGACCATGCCTGGGCAAAGATGCTGTGCTTTGCATCAATCTGAAAAACAAATGCAACTCACCTCGTAGCCTCACCCTCTACAGCCAAGCAGCAGCCGCGATACCACACCGGAGTTCATAGACATTTCCTGAAGAAAGACCAGACGTGCTTCGACCTGAAGCCCTGCGAATGTAAGAAACACTATGTTTAAAAAAACTAGTTGATCCCAAAGTCATCTGCTTTTTAAAAGCATTGTTATCTCTTATTCATCCACAGGCAAGACTCTGGAATGGACCCTGCGTTATGATGAGTACAAGGACCACCTGGTGGACCACGCTCCTCTGATGCTCCATCTCATTGGACACGTGGACCAAACCAAGCAAGTTCTGGCCACCCAGTTCCACTTCAGACTGCGAACACCAGATCTGGTTCTTGCTGTGAGTTCACACATTTTACATGATTTTACAAACTCTCCTGGCTGGTAAACGAACAATGTAGGGTATTCACTTGTATGTGTTTCTTCTCAGCCTGCATGTGATGCCGTCTTGGGCAAAGAGGTACCAGTGAAGGTCACTTTCCAGAACCCACTGCACTGTTCGCTGAGGAATGTTGTGTTCCGCTTCGAGGGTCTGGGGATGAAGCATCCCAGAACAGTTTCCTATGGGTAAGCAGATCATACATCACTTTGTAGCTATTTAATAAATAATACAATTGGAGACGGACTACGCAATGTTAGCAGGAATAAAATATCTTTCTCTTTATTTTTTACAGTGAAATCACGAGCCAGGGCACAGTGTGCCTGACGGAGAAATTCGTCCCCACACGATGCGGCCCTCAAAAACTTCTGGCATCACTCGACTGTCCTCAGCTGACTCAGGTGCATGGATGTGCCAACATCGTTGTCAAACAGCAATGTTAAAGCAATTGAACGACCGCAGGAAAGAAAATGAAATGTGGAAAAGAATAATAATAATATTAACTAACAAATATTTAATCTGTCTTGGTAAATGGTCTCAGAAAGAGAATCATGGTTTCAGAAAGTTGTGCTTATGGAAGGTTTAATGTCAGGTATTGTCATTGTTTGGGATATGAAACTTATTATGGTTATAATGAGAAATTAATCATCAATTAATCATTAATCTACTTTAATATTTTTTTATTTGTTGTGATTTTGTCAAGCCAGTGATTTACTTATTTGATTTAAAAAATGATTTGTTTTTCATGGTGATGGTTATTCTGTGTCAAATCAAACCTAATAAAAGATTTCCAGCATACTAAAGCAATGTCTGTGTTTGATATTTAAACCCACCATCATGTTTAAGGGCAGCTGTAAAATAAATGATTTCAATTCTTCAATTATTTGCAAAAAAGAAAGAGATAGATCAAGTATAATATATATTATTTCACAATGCATATGCACATCTGGACCAATTGTTCAATATATCCAATATATAATCCCTGCTGAAAAAACATTAGGACTTCTAATGGTTTCCATTAAAACCATTAAAATATCTTCATGTAATGTGATTTGGGCTTTACTCCAGTAGGATTTAATGGTGTTCTATTGATTTTCATCAGCCAAATAACATACTGCCAACAGAACCCAACCCAATACCAGTACAGACCCACAGACATTATAAGAGTTTCCACAATTCCCATTATAACCATTAAAACTCTGGTAGTTTCCATTGCTTTTTAGCTGGGATTTAATAAATTTAATATTAAAAAAATAGGGCCCGTGGGCCTAATAGGTTTGATAACTTGATTCTTATTTTTAGCAGCTCTTTTGGTCCTTCAGACACCTTCAGTGTTTAACAACTTTTTTGTAAGACAGATTTCTTGTCCGCCTCTGATCATCCTGCTTTATAACCCTAAAAAATTGGAAAATACCCAAATTTGAAATATTTAATCTAATTTGAATACCCCAATAAAATAACAACTTATTCTCAAATTTGTTTATGTACACATATAATCTCCAGACTTCTGTCATTAGTTTCCAAAACATTAAAAATGTTAAACATGCCAGTATTAAAAGATAATATAAAACATTTCAAGTCAGAGAACAAACCAAAAGAAGTTTCAGGAAATGATACAGAGTTTAGTGTTAAAAATGCATCAAATTAATTTACTACTGTCCAGTATCAGCTGATCGTCTCTAAATATCAAGTTAAGTAGGTGAATGAACTGCATTCAGTGCATTGTATAACATCCCTGAGGAAGAGCTCGCAGTTTTGATCTGTTTCTGAACAAGTCATGTTTCATTCCAGTTCAATGCAGGGTGGAAAAGATTGAGCAAAAATCCACAGCAGGTTACAAATAAACGTATTTTCTGAACTTCATCTCCTTCGCCTTCAAAAATTCTTCATGTTGAGCAGGACGGAAAACACATTTTAGTGTCTGATTGTCAATGTGTTGAAACAAAATATTGCCTCATGAATAAGAATCATAAAGGAACTTCAATGATGCCGCAAGGTCCTAAAACCTGTTGTTTAGCAGAGACTCATCTTGATCATGAGAAGGTCAGTCAGGATTGGTCTGGTGGTAAGATAACTCGCTGCTCATCTATTCGTTTGGCCTGCGAGCGGAGGATGAGACTGAAGAAGTCTTCGTCTGGGACTGTGGGACCTCTGGTTGGAGGAGGTGGAGGAGCACATCTCTGATCATCTAATCTGGATCCCTGCAGAAGAGAGACAAACCAGAGGTCAACAAGCTAACAATTATATGAAAATGCAACATATCCTCCCGTGTCTGGGCTACAAACCTGGCACTTTATTAGCATATCAAAGAAGTCTTCTTCTGGTTCTTTGCTATCTGCAGATGCCATGAGTTTGCTAAGAACATCCTGACTGTGACGCTGATCCAGCCGCAGACCCGGCAGACTGCCCACGCTGGCCCGCTGTTCGTCTAGACGACGACTCTGCGAGCTCACCAGCAGGTCTAGAAAATGTCCGGGCTGTGCTGAGGTGTCCGCTGCGGACTCGGAAATAGCTGAAGAAGGGTTTGACCATTTATAAAATTGATAAAAACATTATGTCTGAATGTTTTTAAACGCTCCACTAACAATGTAAGAACTGGTTTTCATACCCAAAACAATTAGCAGTGCCATATAATCTTGAAAAAACACTCCTTTAACGTTACTGTAAAAATGTTTTTAGATCGTGAGAACATAAGAAAGTGCAATTGTCCTAACAGCTAAAAGGTGTGATACTGTTTTATTTGCATTACCTAATATCCAATTTGCACACGTTTCTATTTAGTTTAACATTCACCTAAATCACCAACCACTAAAAATTTCCAACTTTTGGTTGTTTCATCATTACACATCACTGTCAGTATGATCACCTTAATTTACGTCTTCAGATTTCTTTTGCACAGGTCAGTATAGTCAGGGAGGAGGAGCTAACTCACATTTCCTCATGGCTACGGGTGGGGTTTCACAGGGAGAGGAGGGGACGGGAACACGGCTTATGCCGTCCTCTAAAGAGCACCTTTGGTCATCCATGCGACTGCCTTGGAAACGGCTTAGAAGGTCAAAAAAGCCATCGTCGCCCAGAGTGTCTGGAGCATGCTATGAAGGAGAGAAAATAAAGAAAATAATAATAAAAAATGTTTCAAAACATTGTTTTTTCTTAAAGGTAAAATGTACATTTCTTATGCTGCAAGTAAGACATTTGTAAAGTGATGGATGTACTTGTGTGTCCAGAGGCGCTGACGGTCTGTCACCACTGTGGTTTTCTTCTGTCGAACTCGGGTTCGAACCGTTTAATTTGTGTTTCTTCCTACTGAAGCGATTGATGAAGAAAAGTTTGGAAGACGTCTTGGCTATGGATGATTTAGTTGGTGATTTGGTCTGTTGGGGGGATGTATTCTCCTCACACTTCTGTCCCTGACGCACATGTAAACACAGACATACATGTAATACTGTTAAGTGGCAAAATGTGAATGTGAGAAATGATGTAAAATGTGTATTTATTCTTAACGCCATTGTTACTTTAAGGGTGTGACGTCTTTTGTGTGTTTAAAGTCTCACCATATTTTTGTCAGCGCTGAGTTTCATGAGCTCCATGTTCTCCATACTGAGTCTTCTGCCTCCTCTGGACCTTCCACCTGCAGAATCAGATGCTGTGAGTTTAAGTGTTAATTTTGTTAACTATGGTAATTCTGTCATCTAGTCGCTTTGGATAAAAACATCTGCCAAACGTGTAAAAGTAAAGACATTTCATTAGATGTGTTTAAAGACAGAAGAAGTAAAAGGTTGTGGGCAGATGTAATAGTAATTTACACCTTTGAGCAGTAGGTGGCACTGTCACCAAACCTATATCTTCCCTGCTAAATTTTTTTACATTTTCATATTTTTTTTTAAAAACATTTATTTATCATGTGCACATTTAGCAGACACTTTTATCCAAAATGACTTATCCAAAATGTGTAATGGTTTTAATGGTAAACCATAGATGATTAACAATTTATTAGAATATGTATTATTTTGCAGGTCTTTCTTTAAACTTCTCTTTAAACTCAAACTTCTTTAAAAATGTAAATGATTGTTGAAAGTACTTTATATTGTGCTGTAAACATTTTGTACATGTAAAAAATACTTTTTGAACTGTAAAGGACATTTGTACAAATTTTCACAGTTTAAGAAGCAACATTACATTTTTTGGGGAAAGAAAGTTTTGGCGAACACCGGGAAAGTCTACGTTCTTGTCTTATAATGACACTTTAAAGTGTTTTTTATTATTTAAATTGATGAAATCAGCCAGTTTATGTCGTGGTTTTGAGCTAGAGATTTCAATCATGGCTTTGTAGATTAAGGTTAGATTAGGATTAGAGTTGGGATTTAGTAAACGTTATCACTCCTGAATAACAGCAATCAGATCTTTCATATGACATGTTTTCAGTAAAGTGTGTGTTGTTACCAGGTGGACTGCTGTCAGAAGGAAGATTCTCTATGATGGTTAAGTTGTTTGTGTTTGGACTGTTTTGTTTCAGACCCAAAACCAGCTGGAGATCAGATACGTTCATTCTCGCTGTCAGCTCTCCGCTGCGGTCTCCGATCTGAGCAACACGCACGTAAATAAAAAAAACATGACTGAAAGTGACATGCAAGAAAACATAAACACTGCATTCGCACAGCACGCTGGGGTCTCATTTAAACTCCTAAACACAGAAGCATCAAAACATTTCCTGTGCGGAGAGGAATGCCTGTCTTATCTCTCACACAGCCACATGTGCATGCACACGTACTGCACACACACACACGTTCAGTGAGGTCACTTACTGATTTAATATCATGCAAATGATATTTTACATCTCTAACCTTAAAAAAACATGTGCATGGCATTAGACTGTGGTTAGGCCAAATTATCTCGTAAGGACCCAAAAGAAAACATTTTGCATATTTACATATTTTTGTGATTTATCAGTTTCTGCTTACAAAGTCCTCCCTAAAATATAGTGCGCACACACCTCTCTAGAGATTTCCAGATGTTTCTGGGCAAAGCACATGGCCTGTTCGTGGTTCCCCAGTGCGGTGTAGGCGTTCCCTAAACTCCAGCATGCTCGTCCCTCTCCAATCCTACACGCAGGACAGTAAGACAGGAGAAACAGCGAAGATCATTACATTTAGTGAATCTGCCAAGAGACGTCTGTGTGAAATGTGACGTAAGTGTGTGGGTATACCTGTCCTTTAAATCCTGAGCTATGGTGAGATGTTTGAGGTGATAGTCTATAGCTCTCTCATAGTCCTGCAGTAAAGTGTAAGTGTTTCCCAGACTGTAACAGGCCTGAGCTTCTACAGCACGATCCTTTAACTGCCGTGCCAACTGCAGAGTCCGTCTGTAAGACAAACACAACAATAATATCATCGATGGTCCTTCTGAAATGTGAACAAAGTGTAGTTTAGTTAGCCTATTGATATCTGTAACAGTCCGTATTTTTTATACTATCTCATGTTTTTTGAAGAGTCATCTCTTCCTCATTTGTTGCGTATTATTGCTTCTGGTTTGTGTATTTTTTATTTCAAAAATCGTTTTTTTTTCCTCAAAAATGTGTGTTCTTTTTTGGTCACATTCATTAAGCATGAATATTTTCATTTTTTAAAATAGATAACTTGTGCATAGACTTATATTTTTAAATATTTTTCTATTAACAGGACTTTAGTACAATATATATACAGATGGTTCAATATACTGGTAGTAAATACATTCTGTAAAGATTCAGTTTTCAAGTTTTGACTGAAAATGTCACGTCCATAACGCTGGAATTGCTCATTAGTCATTGATGTGAGCTGCAGGTTTCTTTTTCTGTGTTTAAATGTTATTAGTACAGGGACTTAAAACATCCCCAAAAACAAATAAAACTGTACCAATAAGATGTTGAACTGACTTGTAATGTTCAGCAGCGACCTCAAACTGCCCGAGGAATATAAAAGCATTTCCAAGATTACAGTATGCTCTTCTCTCCGCGGCCCTGTCTCCAAACTCCTTTGCAATGAGGAGACGCTGTAAAAAAAAATGATTTGTTTTCATTTAAAACATAATGTCTGAAACACAAGCCCAGATGCTAATGTTTTAGATTAGAAACATTATGATAAGACTAATTTCATAAATGCTAGTTAGTTGAACTATTATTTCCTGCATTATTTTTGCAAAGAAAGTAATAGCATTTATAATACTTATGTAATATTACAATTATGTCATATGATTGTTGCTGTTGTATACATTAATTCTAGAGTGTATGTGATTATTATGCCAATTATAATAATTTCTACACAATAATATTTGTACTGCAGTTCATTGACTAATGTAGCATGAAAAACCTGTTCATGGGCGAGAACGGCATCCTGGAAGTTTCCCAGCAAATAGTGCGAGTTGCCAAGGTTCCCATAGGTCCTGCCCTGCGCCGCTCGGTCACATAACTCCTTTACAATCGCTAGATTCGCTCTTCACACCGAAAAGTAAAAGACAAAATCTCTAAACTCAACACAAAAAAAACTTTTTCCTTTTGCACATTTTCCACACGTTTACATTCACGCATTTGGCAGACGCTTTGGAACAACATTACAGAATATATCTTTAAAAACATAACAAAACACTGAATGCTGGTTTGCTTTCTTTAGTTTTACTTAAGGCATACCCACTCGTAATACTCTGTGGCTTTATTTAGAGCAATGCGTGCCTCCTCCGGAAAGTCTCCAGGGTCCATACCACTCCAACATATGTTCTTCCCTTTGGCGTGGTACACGTTGCCATAATTATACAGAGCCCGAGCCTGCCCCACCTACCAAAACCACAAACACAGACAACACACAGAAAACAAACCCCACATTTAAATAAAAATACATGCTTTAAAATAGATCAAGTGATGTTTTTGGACAGCAGGACACGTGTGATGGTTCATTTTTAAGTATAAATAGTGTATTTGTTTGTGTATTACTATTTAAGTATAGTTTAACGGAAGAGTTTACCAAAACTTGTCCTATAACAAGTCCTATAAAATCAAAACTACATTTTTTGGCTTTTAGTATGAAAATCTAAGCCTTAATGATGTTTATAAACTAGTGTGCTTTTAAAATGTTAATAAAATTCACATTTAGAAGATAAAAGCACTGAAAACTTCCACCAATAGGAATAAATGATTTTATGACATCATTCAGGCTGTGAGGAATGACGATCTGTATTAACAATGTTGTTTCGATAATAATAAAAAGAAATTCAGGCTGGGTGGTAAACTAAACTAAACTAATGGTTATTTAACATGTGTCTTAACATTCTTTTTCAGTGGAAATTACATCAACACATCAAATACATCGACACACTTTAAGGCACTTCAGTTGGTTTTTAAAGAAACATGATAGATGCATCAAACAGTAATGTTAACCGTAATTTCTATTGCCAACCTTTAAACAGGACAAAAATAAAAAGTTCAGGGTAACATGTGGAACATAAGTAAATGATAACAGATGTTTAATTGTTTGGGTCATTTTTTAGTTCTTGTTAAACACACTCACCTTATCATGAAGCATTTTGGAAATGTCCAGGTGTCTTTGGCAACAAACTGCTGCTTCGTCATAGCGACCCAAAACCTTTAAGGTGTTTCCAAGATTACCGCTGGCTTTAGCCTCTCCAAGCTGATCTCCAATAGTTCTAAGGAGTCCAAAGAACAACAAAATTTCGATAGATATTCATAAAGAGTAGCTTTAAAACTGCAAAAACATTACATACCTGGTAAGTGTGAGGTCATGGCGATGATATTCTAGCGCTTTGTTATAGTCATGCAGATGAAAGTAGGCATTGCCCAGTTGACTGTAGATGGCACTCAAAATCTGCAGATCTTCTGTGCCCACCTGGATAGCAGACTCGAAAAAGGACACACCTGCACGGTAATCTCCAACTTTACACAAGCGCTCACCTTCAAGGGCCAGTTCCAGACACGAGGCCTCCATCCTGCAGGGGGCAGTACAGAGAAAGATAAAAGTTTTAGTTGGTTTTTTTAGTTGGACAAGTTTAGTTGGTGATTTATGATCTCTGTCTCTATGTACTTATTTATTCTCAGAAAATAATTTTGGTCATAAGGAACTTAATTCACACTTAAAGCAACAGTTAAGAATTAAACTTGGCTTTGAAATGTAAACATTATTGTCTTTTTAACCTGAGAAACCAATTTCGGTGCTGTAGACACATCACAACTACAGACCAAAGTGTCAATCTTCAATGACAACCGTTCAAAAGCAGCTGTGCGTTCAGAATACATTTTTACAAGTAATGCAGAAATTACAAATATTTTATTTTATTATAGTATTAAACATTAGGCTAAAAATAACCCCAGATACTGCTGTAAGTATTAAGATCAAGAAAAAATATCTCTATCAAGCAACAAGAATGTCTAAAAATTTGCATGGGGTTATGTGTAAAAAGTAAATTAAAAGATAACACTGCCATCAAAAGCCCTTGTCCTCACGAGTTCAAAGAATTTGAAACTGAATTCATGTAAAGCAGAACTGAAAGCTGTAGGCCTTCCAAAGTCCTTTCACTTTCAAATGAATGCAAAATCTCCATCAATATACAATATACAAATTCTTGTTTTAAATAAATAATAATATAGTAATAATAATAATAATAAATAAATAATAATAAAGTTTTCAGCTCGCACTGACACTGACACGTTATTCAGTTTACTTGTCAAATTACGTGACCAAATCAAAGTTAAACAGAAAGTATTTAACATTCACCATATATGTGGGATTCAAAACTTAATGAAACTTTATTGTGGCCGAGACTACTAAAATAAAAAATAAGCAACAGAATGTCTTTTTGTGCAGTGCTGTGAAAGGTTTGTACACAAACTGAGAATAACATGGAAGAGCTTCACTGAACTGTGCCTTGTTTGGGCATGTTTTCAATAAAATGAAAAATCATTCAATAAAATGATTGATCACACTTGTTCATTCTTATATTAACCTTTTCCAGTTTTCCTCTTTTCATACTGCTGTTTGTAATTAACCTGTCATCCACAAATAACAAGACTTTTAACAATTTTAACAAATAATACACAATTAATATAAAAACACACCACACATGTTATGTTTCCATGTTTCATAAGGACTTACTATAGACATAATGACTTTTATACTGTACAAACTGTATATTGTATGGTGTAACACAAGCCTTTCTGCATTTTTAAATAAACATCCTTTAGTGTGATTTATAAGCTGTTTTCCTCATGGGAACCAAAAAATGGTCAAAGATTTTATCTCCCCCAGAATGCTGTAAAGGAACTTATTTTGACCTGGCACCTAGCAACCACCTTAAACACCCTAGCAACAGCATAGTACTTTGTTAAAAACACCATCTAAAAAGCATAACAACTCCCCAGAAACCCCTATATATGACAACTTTTAAGACACACATTTTACCTTTTTTCCTTCTTCACTTTATGACATGTAAAGCACTGTCTGAAGACAGACATCTCAATCTTTTTGATGACCTTTACCCTTCGGCCGTGATGGATATGTCCTTTAATTCTCCATGGGGTACACCGTAAGACCCACTGCTTTGACTCCCGTATGGTAAGACACATCACGAACTGACTGACAACTCCCAAAAGAAGCCTGATTCTAGGAAGACCCCCCTTTGAGAGACCTATCACAACCTCCAGCACTGTGGCTTAACCAGCCGAGGCTTTAACAAGTCAAATGTTTTGTTGACACTCTAGCGGCGTGTTTTGTTCACATTCACGCAGAGTCAACGGAAAGCTTATCTAGAAGACATGCAACATGTTTGTGTCATCTACGGACACCTGATGGCAGGTGTCAATTCCAATTACGGCAGACACAACAGAGATTAATCAGGCATGAAGAGAAAAATGGAGCAATTGTGTCATTATCTGCCTGAACTAGTAAGAGCTTCTGGCCGATTTTAACGTTTTGGACGTGACATTTTCTGTCAATATTTGAAATATAAGAAGTTGTTTATTTTAAAAAATGGAAATATAGATCTGACAAAAATGGACACGCATTTCTGAGAGGCAAAATAATGTGAATTTCTGTGAATTTAAATGCACAAACCAGAAGCAATAATACTCAACAAATGGAGAAGAGATGACTCTTCAAAGAACATAAAAATGGTGATTTAATTTTCATGTCTTTATTTATGAGGAATATGGACTGTTATGAATGTGACAATTCTGAAAACAGCACTTTACCTGACTATGAAAAATCATGATTTAACAGAGACCTCACATGGGTATTTAAACCACAAAATACTGACATCTGAGCTATTAGTATAATGAAAACCCAATATATTTCTGCTTTATGAAGTAAGATACCAAGTCTTTAAACTATAAAGTGTAACTCCTTAGTAATTTTTGCCCTTCATGATCTACGGCCACAGAAATAGACAGGCAAGGCCACACCGGGAAAATCCATTAGACAGGGTTAAATCCTGTGCTTTGATCAGACTGTCCTCAACAGAAGGTTGACAGCGTTCACGTGTTCTACTTCTTTATCCTCAGTAAGATGGAACCAACAGCTTTTCTCCACTGATTATTTCCACCATGTACAAACTCACACTTCCCATGATGTCATGAGGCGTCAGTTCATTGATACTCACAGAAACAGCAGAACATGTGTCACTTGTTTCTAAAAATCCCCATAAGAAAGAAAAATCACAGATGAGATTTCTTTAAATATCTCAATAATTTCTTCCAGACATCAATTAAATTAAATGGAGCGAATGGAAACTTTTACTTAAGTCTCATCTGTGTCTCAGAGATTTCTCTTGGAGAGTCAAAAATCTCACAAGAGTTTCAAATGACACACTGAACTCAGATTTATCAAACCAGTTATCAAAAGTCAATATTATTGAAGATTATAATATTATTATAATACTACATTAATTTTACACCCTTATTGATTTGAACAATTACCTCATTGTTTTGAAGCAATTTTAAAAGTATCATCTGAAGCCAAGTTGATACTTATATAACTGACTTTAAATAGATATAAAATGCCCTCAAATTTTAATATCTTTCTCTCATTAATGGCTAAAGATATTTTCCATATAACACAAACTGCATGAACTGATCAGATGGGTGTTTTTGAGCTTCATGTGTTCCACAGAAGAAAAAAGTCATATGGGCGTGGAACGACACAAGAGTGACTGAATAATGATGAAATATTTTAAGCTTATTAAATACTGAAGCTGTAAAACCAGTAAAACCCTACAAAAACTTCAGGCCCTTGAGCAATACAGAAGGTGCTGAAGTGATGACCCACTATTTTAATATTTAAACACGGCTATTAAATATTTACACAGAGGAGATCTCTCAACTAACCTGAGCCCTCATCCGACAGGCCCTGTATTACATTTCAACTCCATTTATCTGATGAAAAACAAAGGCCACACAGTAAACCACCTACTAAAGATAAAATCTACTGCTAAGACGTACTTTTCAGGTTATATTGGTTTAGACAGCAAAAATAAAGGCACATAATCATATACACTAAGAACAGACATGAGTATACCTAAAATACAAATAAAAATACACTAACTCAACAATTTGTGTACAACACGGCAGGAAAAGTTTTCTCTCTTACCTGGAACGGACATGAAACGTTTGTTCCTCGTCTTTCACGATCACATCCATTTGAACGCATAGTATAAATCCACGTTGAAAACCAAACACTAAAGACTATAGAGATTTGGCAACAAATTTAAGATGACTTCATGAGGACAACAAAACAAAGGACAAACTGTGTGCATCTGACAGGCGGCGACGGTAAAGAAATATCTGTAAGAAACATGAGCCGGTCTCCAGCACACACACATACACACAATTGAGGTGTAAGTAGCTAATGATTTCACTGGGAAAACACATACAGACATGCTACACATCCACCCTACATAGTCATTCTGACTTAGTATAGCTGAACATGAGGAAGTCTCTTGACTTCCTCGTGAGCAACCATTCTTACATCAAGTCTTATTTCCAGAATGTATTTTTTTTAAGTGTGATGTAACACAGGCATGTGTCTGATAAGTCAGGTATAATGAAAATAAAAAAAAAATAATAAAGACTGTAACTAAGGATCTTGATGAATGTTTGAGTACCCAAGTTTCATTTGAAACAGTGACACATTAAACTATGAGTAATGCAATGAACAGCTGTTTACCTTTTGTAAATCTTGTGTCATGTATTAACCCTTTCTTGCATGTAACACATTTCCAAACAAAACAACAAGACAAAGAAAAATATGATCTACATGCTCTATATTTCAAGTGATTTAAAGTTGCATAATACCATCTAATAACTCAAAAGATTTCCAGCATCTGACTTTTCTCTTATCCATGCACAGAGATCTTTTTGGAGCATGTTACTGAATGTTTTCATTGTTTGGAAAAGAACATCGTGAAACAAATGTGTTTCAGGAAATATCAGCCAGAACTCATATTTGTTTGTGTTTCAGAAATTCCTGTTATTGACCAGAATTCAGAAACCATTGTTGATAACAGACAGTCTTTATACTCAGGAAAAGACATGACTGTTCTCTGCAATGCTTTGTGTAAACAACATCAACAGAATACTTGTTTGTTATGATTTGTGAAGACATTGGTCACATTTGTCCAAAATACAGTGTTCATTTGTGGCTCCAACCCTAGAAATCTGCACTTACTGCATCATCAATGCCAAGTTTTATGATAAAGCCATACTGTACACCCACCGAGATACTGTATTTTACAATGTCTCTGCCTGTACAAGCTGGGAAAATTCAACCAGTCACTTCTACCTTCACATAACCAAGTTCTCTTTACTCTCCATAACTGTTTCAAAACAGCAGCGAGTCACGTATAAAAATACTTTTAGAATGATCAACAGTGTGTACAATAATATCTTAGATTAAAAGATCAATCTACAACAGAATAAAACACAGATTCCTGTGCTCTTTAAATGACTGTGAATCATTAAATCCCTCATTAACCCGTGATGCGGTGTAGACACAGAGACTGCTGTGTTCAGTCTGTTAGTGAGATCTTATCCAGGTGTTCCTCATAAAATCCCACAGGAGCTTTCTTAATACAGAGTACTGTGGAAAACTGTGGAAGACAATGTCCCTTTGCTAGAATATCATTTTCAAATGCCTAAAACGAAATTCTGCTTTTCATGATGTAATGATTGTTATCATGGAAAACTGTGTCACTATTTTCAGCAACCTCCTCCTTAATTCTCCTTAAAGTAGTGAATCAGAACTTGTTTCTTATAATCTTAGTGATGATTAGACTGTCACTACTGTAATACAATACTTTTTTAACTATTTTAAATACCAAAAACTAAAATCACTTCAGCATATTATTCATAATATATTATACTACTGTACTTTTTATACCATACTTTTTTACTATAATATAAATCTGAATCAAACTAAACCATACCAGTGTACTTGAAAGGTACAGTAAATAAATATATATGTTTGTATTTTTAATAAAATCAGCATGAATGCAGTTTAACATATGCTATATTATAGGCCTACGACCATACTTTTTATAACTTTTCATCTATAACATAAATTCTGCAAACTAAACAATACTACTATTCTTGAATACAGTATATATTATAATAAACAGTACCAGCCAAAAGTTTTGACACAATTATAAAAAAAATCATCATATTGAAAATCTTTTAATTTGAAGGTGTACATTACAATGTTTGAAATTCCTTTTGTAGACAAAAATATAATTGTGCAAACGTATATAATTATTTAACTAAATAATGAATAAAAAGCAGCCAATAAGAGTCCAGCATAGATGAACTCACAGTTACAGTTGTGTTATTTCATGGTTTTCATGAGTTTTCTACTTTTCTTAAAAAAAACTTGGAATGGAAAAAACAGTGAGTTTGTATTTTCCAACTTTTAACTAGTACTGTATACGTCATAAAAATACACGGTACAAAAAGGAATCACAGTAACATTGATTTTATAATTAAAGAAATTATATATTTTATTTTGGGGTGAAATGTGTCATTCATCCCTCAAAATCCATGACCCAAAGTGATACAATGTAGCAGCGGATGAATCACAACATGTTACATTGTTTACAAATGTTAATATCACAACTGCCATACGATCGTCACACATATAATTATTGACGTGTCTTTATCATAAACTGCAGACGTAAACTTTGACTGGTGAGAATCCCTGATGTTCGTTTGACTGACAGCATCCACACAAATAACACAATCAAACAACAAAAGCAACACATTTACGATCGTAGAATAAAAACATCACATGCACATCAGTGGTAAACGCCTTTTTGCAAGTTGTTCATGCACAAGTAGAGAGATATAAAGTAAATCAATATAACTCATACCTCATACACTGTCAGATTTGTACAGCCTTGAATCTATAATCGCGCTACATGTCCTACAAAAGAAGAGTTTGTGGTTTATCAAAATGCATCGGTAAACTTTTCTACTTTAACTCCGCCATGTTTTCTCAAGAGACTTTTCTCTCCTAACTTTTTTTTCGGGAAAGAGAAAAGACTCTCTGGTTTGGCACACCAATCATTACACAGGAGCTCGAAAGCGCCACGCCTCTGATGTCTGATTCACGAACGAGAGGTTCTTTTGAATCGATTCTTTCGAACGATTCTGTTGAAGCGATTCTCGGTTCCTCAAGCGTCTGGTATTTTTAAAATTGTGATGGAACAATGTAAAGCTATAGGTAAAATCCATTATTAATAATTGAATTTTTACTAATTATTATTTTGAATAGATAACAGATAATAATAATAGATAATAATATCGAAATTATATCGAAAACAGGGATAAACGGTGATTAACATTTTTTTACATCCAGACATTTAGCAGATGCCTAAAAGTGGCTAATACACAACACACAATATACATTTTGTCAGTGTCTGTGTTCCATCCTTTTTAACTTGTGTATTTGTGGGCAAAACCCCCTGAAAACATTCAACTTTGACCAATAAAAGATTCTGTGATTTGGTTAATTAAACGCCCAAAGGAAACGATTCAATTGAATAGTGCTGCAATAATGGGCACCATTGCTAAAAAAATTTGATACAAAAATTTTTGATTTGAAAATTGTGTTTTTTGGAGATAATATCTAAAACCTGCTTTATAAATTATTCTAGACTTATAATGGATTGTAGAGCCTAGTATTTTATTCTGGTTTAGGTTGCTATCCTAACCTGTAATTTTCTATTTTAGATATTAAGAAAATAATTACGTGTCAGACATTAAAGCAAAACCGTTAACATTTGACCTCAGACACACACGTACACATAACACATCCACTGTACATACTATATATTATATACATAGACTGTAAATAAGTGCACAATAAAAGGAGGAATAGGATATATATCATTACACAGATAAAATAACACAAAATTGGGCACTATTTTTCATCTCTGTTATACGCTCTGATAATTTTATCTATTAACCTAAACAGGCATAAAGGCAATCAAAACATTTGCAACCAAACAAACAAATCAACTGATGAATTCACTGCTGATGATTTCACATTTCGTCAGCTGATTAGAGGCGACAGAGTATAAATGCACATTAGTGAAAAGGAGAGAAGATCAGATGACGAGAAGAGGAGAAAAAGAGGAAAAAAAGTCTCCAGATCAACACAACAGTCTCTTTGGTCTTTAGGCCTGAAGGAACTCTTTAGTCAGGTTTTAACAACAGGATTAAAGATAAATAACAGTAACACTTTGACTGTTAAGCTTTAAGCTGAGATGTTCATGTAACATAAATGGAAATGCTTTGTTCTGCAATCATGCTGTCCGACATAATAAAAAACATTAGCTGCAACATTTCAGGTATGAATTGTAATTTCGTAGTGCCATCCAACAGAAAGACATTTTATACTTCAAAAGGAGTATCTCATAAGCAATATTATGTGACAAAGTGAAAAATCGATTAAGAAAGTGTCTGAATACCATTCTATTCATGTTTAACGGTTTAATCTATTGTTATATCAACTGAAATGGAAAAACAAAACGTACCACTTAAATTTTTACATTAAATTTATACAACTTGTTTTGATATTTTAGGCATCACTGGTGTTTTTATTGACTTTAAAATGGGGTGTCCATCTGACTTCCTTTGACTCCAACAGGTACCACAGCGTAACTGCCTTCTTGATAGCGAATCCATCGTAAGCGTATTTCATTCTGAACCTGTTGAGCACAATCAAAGATCTCACACATACAGAGACATATAACATCTCAACCTAAGCTTTGTTGCTGTGCACATCATGTTCTTGCACGTCGAATGTGCTTAAAATGAACAATACATCATAATTATTATTCATCTCTAATTGCTTACTGTCCTTAATGTAATTCTCATGATAATCCACTAATATATTTCTTAATCAAATGAATAAAGACTGGCAACAATGCTTGTTACGGTTTTGATTATGACAGGAAAAATGTTGTTTAGACTGTTTTAAAAAGAAAAACAAACATTTAAGAATAACATTTAATCAACTTTGTCTAAACTGAATTGCACATATTTTTAAAGGCCCTTAATGCCATTATATTTTGTTCTTCACTTCATAATAAAGAGGTCATCATGATAAATAAAATTTCTTTGATTTTTAGGCAAAAATCACTTACCTCCTGGTTGAGAAAACAGTAGAGAATTGCAACAACGAGCCCCTAAAGAAAAGACAAGGTCAGTAAGCTGTGAACTAGGATCAAATATATCAAATAGACTAAACGTTATACATTTCTATCTACTACATTACTTTATCTCAGTTTTGGGTGTGGTTTGAAAGATCCCACTAAAATCTAGGTCCAAACCCATCTTCTGTATGGTTCTATCGCAGACGTATCTGTGGGTTTTGAGTCTCACACACCAGATCCTAATCCTTTAGGAGTGTCCATGAAATAAAAACAGTGCTGTAGCAATGTTAAAAGATCAATGTTAAATTAGGTTTCCGACTGATTCAAGAAATTCATTCTGTCTTTAATTTCAGCTTTCAGATGCCAATATAATTAGTGCCAAATACTAAAACATCACCTATTGGCATCAATTTCGACCTAAAATAATCCAGTGAGAGAAGGAAACAACTTTCCTCTTTTATTATTTTAAACACCTGCATGGAATTAATCTTTAAAATTAGGCAACAGCCCTTCAAGTAACTCAATTAGCACTGCGATGAATCTCTCTAAAACCCCAGAGTCCATCTTCACTCGTATCAGATAAAAGGTGAGCGTGAGATGCTCCTGTGGGTCTGCATGTTGTTTTGATCAAACCCCATCAGGTGTACTGTGGGGAGCAGGTCTGATTTCATTCATTTACACACGCACAGTTTGTGCACCGAGGAGGTCGTGTGTTGCTTTGAATGGGTTTGCATTGATAAGAGGATTGAAGAACCTGGAAGGAGCCCAGACAGAGTTCCAGGCAAAACCGCAGGCTCACACTGAAGTAGTCTGGGAGAAAACTGAACACCATGTAATGAGTGCCGAAGAGAGGGATGAGCAGAAGTGTTGACTTGGTCAGCCGCCTGAGGAAAAGAGATAAAAGAAGGAGAGAGAGATTCTATTTAATTCTGCAATTGATACATCTTACAATTTTATTTCATGCCAATAAAGCTTTTTAAATTGTACATAAATTGAAATTGAAAATTGAGAGATAAAGGGCTCTCTAAAATGATTGCAAAAAAAGAAGTTGAGAGAATAAGGGCAATTGTAAAATTTTTGAAAATTAAAAAAAAAAAGATAGATGAGAGAGATAGAGAGAGAGAGAGAGAGAGAGAGAGATTGAGAGAGAGAGAGAGAGAGAGAGAGAGAGAGAGAAAGAGAGAGAGAGAGAGAGAGAGAGAGGCTCTCTAGAAATGAGAGAGAGAGAGAGAGAGAGAGAGAGAGAGAGTTATTATAGTTATTATATTAGAGTATATTATTAGCTAAATCAGTGCTGGATGACACAGTAAAGAATGTTTTTTGTAAGGATAAGTACATGCACGTGTGTCTCCTGATAGTTTCCATTGTTACACTGTTGAACGTCAAAGTGAAATGCTGTTTAATGCAAAACCCTCAAACATTAAATCTGCATATGCATGAGTTGCATATAACACAAAAACTGCAAGCCTTTATTTCTGACATAAAAACAAACAGTCCTCACCCGGATAACACCATTCAGCATGCAAATACACACAAGTACACATATCTCTCCAAATATTCTGTACGATCATTCAGTGCTGTTAAATCAGAAAGAGACTAGATTGTTCTGACTACTGTAAAATCTGATTGGTTAAAGCAAGAGCAATTCAAACTCACGATACAATAGGAAATAAACACACAAATGCTGCATTGCTTGACAACAGTCTGGAGTTAAATAATAATAATTCATTGTTATAGTTGGTTATGAATAAATTGAGCATTTTTGGATGTTATTTATTATATTGCTCTTGGAACAAACTAGGAGAAGTCATGTTAGTGTGCATCCAAACTAAAAGCATGTTATTATTATGGTACCATGGACAAAAATCATTGTAGATAAAAATGATTGTCAGTGATTCTATCCGGATGTACAAAATATAAAGAGGGGTGTACTTCAGAGACTGAAAGAACAAAGCAAAAGCACTTAAGCATGACTGGAATCACAAACATCAACCACTGAGCATAAAAATGATCAAAAAAGGACTCTGATAGTGACAATACAGTGACAAAAATCACAAAAAGCTTAATTCTTACCAATTAACAATCTAAATATGAGCCTGGTCATATGTATCTCATGTGCCTTTAATTGAAATAGATTTTTTGTTTTTATTACTTTCAAAAATCTAATTTGCAGTTTATTTTTATTGTATTGTAGCATCAGAGTTTTGCCATTGTGGACATAAATACATCACTGGTTTCACAATGCAAAAGTAGAAAATCTACAGGTAGTCAACCAGAATACAGTCTCCACCACCACGCCCACCGGGGCGGTACAGGGACGTGTAATTGTGCTCTTGACCGCTAACTGGCGTATGATCATAGTTTTTCAAGTTATGGACTAAACGTGTCACAGCTTGTTTCAGCAAGTAGCAGTCAAAGCAGCGGTGGAAATAACCAGAAATACTATAATTCACATAAAACCAGATGTAGTTATTGAAACCTAACATCAACAGTTATAATTGTTTTCAGTCCTTGCCTGGTCATGGACTGTGCTACTTGACAATAATTAGAAATGATCTGACGTGAGCTTGCATTCCTTATATGTGAATAATAAATAGGTTCAAATATAAATTAAATCAGTTTATTTGTTTGAATAATAATTACACTACATTATAACAAAGTTAACAAAGTACTTATTTAAGCTAAAATGGCTAAAAACTAAATTCAAATAAATAATAAATATTGTATTATTTATACAGTATTGCTATATAAAATAATATAAATATAATATAAAAATATAAATAATATTAAATAAAAGAATAAAATTTGAAAAAGAATGAAAAAACTTAAATTCAAAACCGAAAATATAAAAATAAATATGTTACTGTTTTAAAGAGTTAATACTCCAATAGAATGCCCGGAAAGCAAATTTTAGCACATGCACTACAATGACACTCACTCCTTTATTGAAGAACGATGTCTGTCTAAATGTGCTTTCACCACTGACATCTGAGATAACATGTACTGTATATAAATACCTGTACTGAGCTGAGTTGTTGAACTGGATCAGACGTGGGTTCAGTTTCTGGACCAGAATCCTGATAATATTCATGAAGAGAAGAAAGTTCACCTGAAACAGGTACAAATAAGAGATTACCAAACTGTGTGAGAATCCATCCACCCATGTGTTTATGTGTATCTTACCCCTATGGACACTGTAATTGGACCTTTGATGATCCACCAAAAAGGAGAATTTTCATTGATGTCCCAGCACCTGACAAATCAAAAGTCTAGATCAGAAACAGTCGATTACAATGACCTGTATGATTTCGGTGCTTACGTAAATCCATTAAAAGGATGTTTTTTGGATGCCTTAAGTACAATGCAATTCTGAGCCAAAAGATGCAGTTAAATAAAAAACAGAACACTCATACACTTTTATGAATGATGTAACCACGTAAAGGTCTGGACTAACTGTTCTGAATTATAGAGACATTTATTCTCAGAAACGTTTAAAGGAATATGTTTGCATTCCTAACTAGTTTTCAGAGTGTTCTGAGTGTTTTTAGCACGTTGCCATGTGTGGACTAGGGCTTTTACCTAAGGCAAATCTTCTATGACTAATAACCAAATTGCATTGTAATAATATAATATTACAGTATATAATATGTACATTAATAAAATGATTTATAGTGTAATTATTGTAAGACTTGGGACCATTTCACTGACATGGACAGTGAAATTAATTTTACTACAGTAACGGTATTTTAACTATGATATTTGTGTTAAAACCATAGTAACCACAAACTTACCATAATCTCACTATGGTAAACATAGTTTAACCATTATATTTACCATAAACTTATGATTACACAAACAGTAGTTAGTTTAGGTTAGTTTAAGGGTGAAATGCTTTAAGGTTGAAAGAGCAAAATGTTTAATTAAATTTTAATCTTCAATTAAAATGTGGCATATTGATATAGTTTAAAATACAAAATGGAAGAAAAGTTCAACTTCATAAGGAGAATGTCGTATAATTTTTTTTTAGTTTTCTTATATTTACCTTACTGTTACAAAGATCATCCTTGAAACCTCTGCTTTTAATTGAAATTCACCACAAATTAAATTCATTTTAAACAGATGTATTTTACGTTTTTCTCTGTATGTGAGCAGTTACCAGAGCAGTTTTTCAGTTTCAAGGTCAAATTTCTTTTCCCTGCTTTCCCTACTCCCTATACTTTTCTGTAATGGTTTTCATTTAGAGGTCAAAACTCGCGTCTCATCATGAGTCATATTATAGAACCTCACTTATGAGCAACAGTAATAGTGTGTTTTGCCTTTGCAACACTGAAATTGGAAAAATAATAAGACAAAGTAAAGGAAATTACTCTGTGTCCTCAAAAAACAGTCTGGAGCAGATCCAAAGGATGATGCAGACGAATGGAACACCTGCAAAAAGAAGAAATTCATCACAAAGAACAGTGAAAAAGAGATGAAGGAAGAGATTACTGAGATTGCTTAAACAAACTGTCATCTGTGGCTGTGTGCACTTTGTCTGATTTGCAAAATCATACTCTTGACATTTTATCATTTGGCTACTTGAGGTCTCAACCTGGGTAGCTTTTTAAACAGCACTAATAAAATACTACATAATAAAAAATATTTAAAATAAAATTTTATTTTTTTGTCATTAAAGAAATTAATATGTTGGCACAATTATATTTTTATCTACAAGTAATTTCAAACATGGAAATAAATACCTTTATATTAAATAAAATCGGCAAAATCTGAAAACAGCGCCCTCTCGTGGTTGGGTTAGAATTAACATGCAAGAAAAGTAGATTGGTACTGGACTGATGGGAGTCACTGAGAATGAAAAATTTGCTAACATGGTCAGCAATAATACCCTTTAAGAACCACAGATTATGCACGATAACATTTTTGATTAATGAAAAAAAATATTTATTATATAGTTTCTAATAATTTGTTTGAACATATAGTATCTCTTTTTCTATATCTATGCATTACTGTTGAGTATTTGTGTGGGTTTTCGTCTAAAACACATTGTTTCCTCCTCATCATTATCTGTCCCTTCTACTGTACATACTTCATCTACAGGCACTTGTAAGAAAAAATTTCTGCGCATTTTCAGTCGACCTTTGCCAAATTATGAAAAAAAATATGGGATAAAATGTGAAATGATTATTTAATTGTGAATTTTTTGGGACACATAAAATGTTACCTAAGAAATTATCTTCAAAAAGAACAAAAGAGTCTATTTTATTAGAGTTTATTTCAAATGCGTTTCAAATGTCACTGTTACTTTAGAAAATGCTCTATATATAACAAAGTAAATCATCTGTACAGTGGGGAAAATGGAAATGATGTTTCAGAGAAAAAAGCAGCAAGATTCTGCATCTGCTTTTGCATATTGTAAGCACATAAAAGTGTACGAGATGCGAATGGAGGAGAGCTATGAGCAGCTGAAGAAATATCTTTGAGACCTCAAAAACAGGTTTCTCTTAGTTGTTTTAATAACTCAACAGTAACTCGTGTGTCATAGCCAGATGAACAGAGCTCTGAAAGAGGAAGCCACACAGATCTGCTCGAGGGGCAGAAAGATATGAGAGTCTCACCCCAACCCAGCAGAGCGTAACTCCAGAGGCATTGACGCACGCACGGTAAGGTGGAAACCAGCAGAGAGTTCAAATAAACAGCTTCAACCAGCAACCAGAAGAAATTGCACACCACACAATAATGACAAAACACCACTGACGCTTTACAAGCTGCCTGCAAAGAGAGAGAGAGAGATGGACACATCGAGAGAGAGCAGAAATCAGCAGATGGAGAAAATTTATAGAGCAGGCAAATGACATATATATTATTGCTTCTTATAGGGAAAAGTCGAAATTCTAACTTATATAAAGTTTTATCAGTTTTATCAGTATGCTTTTATCCATTTAAGGTATGCATTTTCTTAACAGTATGTGTCCCTGGGAATCAAACAAAGGCTGTTGGGTCGGTGGGCTCACCGTAGATAGTGTGCAGTGGTCTGTGTCGTCACTGGCAAACAGCGTAGCATCTTTTATAAATACAGCTACAGATTTCAGGATGAAGGTCAAGAAAAGCTGCATGTGGATGTAGTTTCGAGCACAGTGGAGTCTTCTGTATAACACACACAACACCATAATGTTAAAAAAAAACATACTGACCTTCAGCAGTGTTGAGGAAGCAACTATAAAATGAAACTACAAACTGTAAACGATGTAAAGTTGTAAAGAAAAATGTACAGCTTTAAAGTAGTGGTCAGCTTTGAGTTACAGTACTTACAATCCGAGGCTAAACACTTCACACTTTAGTCTTCAATTCTGCCACTGGCTTTCCAGAAGCTTCCAGAAGGGTATTTAGAAATGTAAATCTTAACAGTTTTGATTATCCTCTTGGATTGAGTAAACTCACACAGCGATCTCAGAAACTCAGACTGTCATACTGATGATTAATGTGTGTGTGTGTGTGATATTAAGAACATGTTTTAACAGCACATCACCTAAAGAGAAGCAGTATTACCACGGCAACAGAGAGCGAGAGCAGTGATGCTCCATAACCAATGGTGTAGATCAGTTTCACTGTGGCAAAGTATGAGTCCTAAAAACAGATTGAACAAACATGTGTGTACAGTTACACTACAACTGAAGAACTGAAGGAATGAATGAATGAAGTTTTCTTTACCTCAGTGATGTCATCATCAACACTACAGGCTTCATGGTAGGGAGGAGAGGGATGTGACCAGCCTCCAACAGTGCAGTTACGACTCACTATACCTACAGAGTCATGAAACAAATGTTACTGGAATAGTAATTCTTAGAATTCGACATGTATTAAATAATAGACACATGTACTGTATTTTAAATAACACACAAACTGACATGTGACTCTGCGTGGCAAATACACAGAATATGCTTCATCAAGGTGGAGATTCTTAGAAAGCATCAACAAAATGTTGCGTAGTACCATACACCTTAGTAACATACATAACACAAGCTTGTTATACAGATCTGGAACATAATCTTCATTGAGTTATTTTTGTTTTTATTCACAAAAAATCATTATAAAACTTTACTTTTATACTTTTAATGCATAAAAAGTAATAACACAGTCAGGAATTCCTTATTTATTGCTTTGCATAAATTTTATCCATGATTTTTTTTTAAATTAAAATATAGTAAATTATTCATTATGAACGCAAAAATAAAAGAAGACAAAAAGTGCTCTTTTTCAGTTGTATTCTCTTTGCTAAAGTCAATAGATATAGAGCAAGCTGTGTAGAAATAAATTAATGCCATTTTCTCTCCAGATTTCAGGTGAAAATTTTGACCCTGCAGTTAATAAAAATTGATATTGAAATTTTTAATTGAAATATTGATCCAACACTGTAAAAAATGCTGGGTTAAATTTTTTGATGGGTTAAAACAAAGCAGCATTTTGGGTTAAAACAAGCATGAACCAAATAAAAAAAACAGAACATACTGTACATGTGACAGCGATGGGCGATGGATCTCTTCAAGGTAAACGTAAAAACAGCTTAAATGCTTTGTAAATGTGTGCCACTTCTTCTAGGTAAAGGAGTTATTCTTCTAGGTAAAGGAGTTATTCTTCTAGGTAAAGGAGTTATTCTTCTAGGTAAAGGAGTTATTCTTCTAGGTAAAGGAGTTATTCTTCTAGGTAAAGGAGTTATTCTTCTAGGTAAAGGAGTTATTCTTCTAGGTAAAGGAGTTATTCTTCTAGGTAAAGGAGTTATTCTTCTAGGTAAAGGAGTTATTCTTCTAGGTAAAGGAGTTATTCTGTCTAGGTAAAGGAGTTATTCTTCTAGGTAAAGGAGTTATTCTTCTAGGTAAAGGAGTTATTCTTCTAGGTAAAGGAGTTATTCTTCTAGGTAAAGGAGTTATTCTTCTAGGTAAAGGAGTTATTCTTCTAGGTAAAGATGTGCTCCCTATCAAAACATAAGACACTTAGGACAAAAACATAAAGGTGTGTTCCTTCAAGGTAAAGGTGTGTTGTGGTGGAACTTGAAAATCGATTAATCAAAGTCTATTATAAAAAGTTACTGATTAATCTTTTGAAACATACAACTTACTTTTATAACATTAGTATCAAAACTGTGTAAAATATGTGAAAACATTATAGGAGTGATGAAAAAATAAATGTTCTCCTTGTCATGACTGATGACAGGGTGGACATATTTTGGCTAATGTTAATGAACACATAGCGCACTTTCATTTAGCTTTCTTAAAAAAAGGCATTTACCCCAAAATGACAGGGTAGATGGAAAGTGATAAAAATCACTTGCTTGTTACTTGTTATGGTTTGTTTAACCACTTTTTACAACTCACACTGTAGTTAGCTGAGCAGCGTGTGGGACATGCCAAAATCACACAATTCCAATCAAAGAAAATTTTGTAAAATGAGAAAAACACATTTTATTCTGTCACCGTTCCTTCTCTTGTCCAATTGCACAATCTGCCCAAGTTATTTATCAGAAAATCAAGGTCGAGATTTTAGAAAGCGTCAACAAGAGATGTTGAAATCTACAAAAGATTATAAACGAGCAAAATCATCATAAAGTGCCTTTGAGACTTCACAATTTCCAAAATAAAAGATTAGGATGTGTATTTTCAGAAATATTTAGTATCTTAAAAATATATTTCAAAAATTACTGCAAATATTTGTTTTCCCATACAGTATGTGAAAGAAATAATATAGAAGAATAAAGGTATCTGGTCAAACATCTGTTTATTAATGAAAAAATATTTACTTCTTTTGTAGTTTACTCTTTAATGTAAAAGTATACTTGATCATTGGTATGAATAGATTACTTTATTAAAAAAAGTTGCTGATTATTTTTCAAACGTATTGGAGTTAGAAGTCTTACATTTTTCAGATGTTTTGTTTGCTTTAAGTTCAAGATGACAATGACCCCGTAAACTGTCATAAATCACTTTCTGTATAGAGAGAACAAATTATAATTATATATATATAAATATTTAATATTTATTTAATACCTCATACAATTACAATTATGACAACTTACATATTATTTAGTATTATTTCATTACAATGCTACTGCAATCAAT
The DNA here is from genome assembly GCA_019155185.1 of Beaufortia kweichowensis. Taxonomy (NCBI): domain Eukaryota; kingdom Metazoa; phylum Chordata; class Actinopteri; order Cypriniformes; family Gastromyzontidae; genus Beaufortia; species Beaufortia kweichowensis. The sequence goes on along the minus strand of CM032810.1, from coordinate 2,152,040 downwards.
CAATTAATTCCACACCTTTTGATTAACATTAACAGAGATAAAAGCCAAATTGTGTGACTTGTCAAGTTTTGTGGGATTGGCTGAAGGATGTTTTGAATATTTTGATTTTATAACAGTCAAATCACTTTTCAAAAGTTTATTACATCATTAACATTACCCTTGGTATGGCTGTTTGTAATTAGAAGGGTGTCAAATAAAATCTGGTTTCAGGTTTACCCTTATAAATAGGGAGAATTCAGAAGAGTCTTCATTATTGTAAAACTACATCCATCTGTTCATCTGTCTGCACATCTTCAACATGCTGCAACGAGAGCTGAGCTTTCTTACCTGTAAGTCTGACGTTCTTTTAAAACAAGATATGTGATGTAGTGCTGAAATCTGTGTTTATTTATACTCTTGTTACTTACTTGCATTTTGTTGTTGTTTTATTATTCAGTCCTGGTGCTATTATGCCAGCATGGTAAGGACTGATTTTATACGCAAACAATCAAATAAATTTATGGTATATGGAAATGATACGGTTGTTACGTACATGTACATAAATTTAGGGGATAAATATCCGTTTTTTCTCTAGGTGTCAAAGCAGTGGACTTACTCACCTGTGATGACGTGTATGCTTTTCTTACCTGCAGTTAGTTCTCCTTTATTTCATTCTTTCATTCATTTCATTTAAATTTTCTCTTTTCTCAGACTTGTATTGTAAACTCACATGTATTCATACTGTATGTCACTTGTTAACACCAGACCAAGGAACCATTAAAGTGAAATCAGTGTTTTATGGGCGAGACGACACAACAACCTGCCCTAGTCCAGCAAGACCACCTTCATTTTTCACAAATTCTGAGTGCTCTCTCAGTACAGCCCTAAGTGAGGCGGCTCGGTAAGTATATTAATTATATAATGATTGTTATATTATGCTGTATGTGATATTACTCTGTATGCTTTTAAAATGTCTTTTATTGACCATTTTGTTTTTTGTTACAGATGTGATGGAAAGACGTTTTGTATGATAGGCCCCTATAATTATTTCACTGACCCATGTACTGGAACTTTCAAGTACATGAGGCTGTCTTACGAATGTATCATACCAACAACACCACCACCAACAACAACACCACCACCAACAACAAAACCACCCCCAACAACAACAACAACACCACCACCAAAACCCCCAAGTGAGTTATACACTTAATTGATCTTAGTACAATATTGATCAAACTCATTATGTCATTTGACATACAAAGATAAAAAAAATCAGCAGCTTTCAAACACTGTATGGTTCTTGATCAGATAACTTTTCAATTCCACGTTTTCAATGAGTGTACGCACACCAGACAGATGCGTTGTATGTTTATAATTGAATTTGCTGAGTGAATGTGCACCAGATGCGTGCAGCTGAGACTCTGACTCACATAGCTATCATTAAATTGCATTATATTTGAAAATATTTGTACTATTTCTTGTACAATTTTATTTGAATATTTTCCTAATTTCTTGATTTGACAAAGTGTTTGTCCCTCAAGGGACTATCTGGCCAAACAAGTTACATTTGATGTATGTACAAGCATTACTCAATATACAGCCACATGGAATTAAAAAAATATATTTAATGGAATCGTTTGTAACTTTTTGTTTACCATACCCAACCCTTATTAAAAGTATTAAAATTGCTTAGATATTTTTAGGAATATGAAATGTTTGTAACTTTTTTCTTAAACAAGAATTTACTTTTATTTTAGTTAAGGCAGAAAAGAATTCTTTACAGTGTAAAAAGGTTTTCTTTTCTCCAAAAACAGAAAGAAAAATAATCTGTCATGGTCAACACAGTGTCATTAGTTGTGGTAAGATTTCTTATACTCTTGATGCTTTTTTGCTATTATCATTAAAGTGACTGCATCCTTATAGGACCTGTGTTTATGTAAGCGATTTTGTGTTGTTTGTAAGAGCGTGGCCGCAGACTCTCTATTAAACAAGCTGATTATGGGAGGAGAGATAAGAAGACCTGCCCTAGCCATCATGTTATCATCCTGCCCAAACCATGTATCTCTTCTCAAACCAAGAACCTGCAAAAACGGTATCATTACACACTACAGCAATACAGTATCACAATCTCTTCACTTAAAGCTGAATCGTATATATTTTAACCTACATTTTTATTTCTTTAGTTGTAATGGAAAAGGACAATGTCAGCTTCATGCTGAAAATACAGAGTTTCCTAATCAGTGCCCTAACATTGAGAAATATTTGGACGTGACCTACACTTGTGTGTAACCACGTGAGTATTTTAAAGTATCTTCTGTCTATCTTTGCAACCACTTTGCTGGTATGATTTAATGGCATAAATGTCACTTTATGATGATATTAAAGGGATAGTTCATGGAAAAATAACATTTTTCTCATTATTTATTCACCCTCATGCCATTTAAAACTTCTTTGTCACACTTTTATTTGCAGAACACAAAAGAAGATATTTTGTATTGAAGTCCTTTAAAATATCTTCTTTTGTGTTCTACAGAAGAAAGAAAGTCTTACAGGTTTGAAATGACATGAGAGTAAATAAATGATTTTTCAGTAAACTGTCACTTAATTGTATCCAACTTTTTCCAAATATGTTTTTTGGTTTCACAGTGTAGGATGAACCCGGCATCGAAACGACACGAATATCTCTATTTGTCTGACCTTCTATCGAGTGGGGAGAAAATCTTTTGTTTCATTTTTTTCATCTGTTTTCTTTATGAGATTTAATATCTCAAATAATTATAATAATTAATTAATAATTATTATTTTCTTTTAGTATTCCTGTTGCTCAATTGGTTAAGCATTGTATATGGAAAGGTTATGGGAACACATGTACTGTATGTATTGTATGTACTGTCATTTACTTTGGATAAAAGTGTCTGCCAAATGCATAAATGTACATGTTTTATTCTGAACTGGGTCTAAAGTGTGTCCTGTCCTAATATAATCAACTATGTCTGTCAATAAATTTCTTTCAAATGCAAACTTTTTTATCCTTGGTCATTTCCTTGTGTGTTGTTTGACTCAGAAAGTTGACTTACTGACAAGACAATCATACCGGTTCAGAATCATACCCGTTGTCTTCGGGTAAATTTGCTCTTCAAGGTCTAAAGGTTAAAGAATCTTAAAGAGTCTCAAAGTTCTTATTTATTTACTTCTAAACACATTCTGACTGGCAAAGTCTTGACATTATAATTGCTGCTGGACTTGAGTCTAAGTGCACATTTCTCCTTTTGTAGGCTACTTAAAAATAAACTTGCTCTTTCTGAGCCATGCATTGCAGTAGCTTAAAGTTCTTTTCCAAGAATGAAATGAAGATGTTTTACTCTTGACAAATTCTAAGACTGAGAAGTTTTGCATTTTTTGCAGGTTTAAATTTCATCTTCTCTAATTCTATGGTGTAATATAAATATGAATACTTAATGCTGTCTTATTGTGATCTATATTTGCATACTAATATAAAAATTATATTAATTTTACAACATTCCGTCATGTTTATTTCTATATATTTTACTTTATTTAATGACTGGTAAACTGAAGGTAATTCTTATTGTTATTGAAGGGATAGTTCACAAGAAATAAAAAGTCTGTCATCATTTTTTAATTCTTTCACTTGTTGAACCTGTATATGACTTTATTTTCTGTGGAACAAGTCAATGGCGGTCAGTGTTGTCTGTTACCAACATTCTTCGAAATATCCTCTTTTGACATTTACACTGACAGTAGTTAAACAAATCTGTTTTGTGTTTAATTCTATTTGAACTTATTTATAACCAATTCTTTTTTCTTTTCTTTAGTTTTAGATTTGAATTACAATTCTGCATCCTGTTTGCTAAATTCAAGATTGGAATAGTAATTTTAAAGACATTTTTAATGTAAATCAGACAGGTGCTCAACTCTGTTGTGGAGGACAGTATTTGTCTTACCTGTGTTGTTCTTGAATAAAGAGAAAACAGGTGGGCAGGGCAAGAAGATTGTGTCACCAACTGCAGCTCTGGGCCAACACAACACAGAATCCCATGCAGGTAGACAACCTACAGACACACACACACACACACACACACATAATTATGCACTTTAAATGCACTCAGCAAAAAAACATATCTAAAAGGTCTTTTGTTAAACAGAACCACTAAAATGTCTTCATTATGTTCCAGTTTGTGCATTCATGCATCTGCATCTCCTTTAAATCTTCCGCTAAACACGACTGCTCTCGTGGACCACTGGGGAGCGCAGAACATAAGACACGGAATAACAATGAGTCTGATCCAGAACTGTAAATTCAGACACGAAACGTTCTTCAATAACAGATTGACAGGAATCACTGACAGCTCCTGAGAGTCAAACACTATGCAAATGTGATGTCATTTAAATGACGTCTCGTGGGTTTGTTTTAAATGTTTAATACTGTGCATGACACATGTTAAATGTCTATTTGTTTGCAGTTTGATGTTGAGCAGATGTTTAATGTTCCTGTAGCTCAATTGACAGAAAGTCGAGCTAGCGGAGACACGGTCATTGACTCTCATAAATGTATTCATGAATGAAATAAGACATAAGATAATTGATGATTTTATGGTTTGGAAACAGTTCAATCTGTTCAATCCGAATGTAATGGCTGACATTTAACATATTTCACCTGCATGTTTTTTTATAACAGAAGTTAAAGAAGAAATAAATAAATTTATATCAGGTTCTTGTATCTTGGCAAAACATGATTTAGGGTCTTTTTCTAACCACCAAAATCAGATTCAATGTAATTATATTGCTTTCAGAATGAAACATTTGAGATGTTTTCAAGAAAGATTTTACTTTGCTATAGGGGAAGCCCTTTTAACTTGGCTTCTGTTTATTTCTTTACCTGAGCTGCTGAGATTGCCATGTTCTGTGATCTCGCCGAGACACCGCTGCTCGTCTCTGGCCAACTGGAAAATATATTCACATTCTGGATGCAAACTAGACAAAACCTGCAGAGAGAGATTGAGAAAACCGATTCATGTGTTAATGCAGGTTTTCTTTACCATAACACAAATACAAAGGGCACGTCGTCATGCGCTTAGAAAATCTCAATAAATGAAGTACATTACATCCTGACCCACTTTCCAAACAGAAGAGACTCTTCTGCAGTCTCTGTTTATCTGCACGCTTTAATAGATTGAGATTTAAATGCTATTGCTATTAAAGAAACGTGTGACTGCTATCTGCGTTCATACAAAGGGATGAAATTACATCTCTTTCAGTTGTTACGTTGAGTCACAGCGCTCTATTGAAAACCATGAGATTGATGAAAATTGACACACAAGAACCTTTACATTATTTCAAAGTTAGCTGGGAGGAATTCATTAGATTAGAAAAAACACAATGTATATTTTACCTCTGAACGTTTCAATAGAAGAGGCTTTAACTCAAGACGTGAGACATTTGTAACTAGTTATGTATCCGTATAGTACATGCCTGCATTCAAACATGCATTAAAAAAGTGTTATTCATGGCAGTAATCACGGGTCTAAGTGTCTCCAATCAAACACTTAAGTGTTGCTGTGACCAGTGTACAAAGATTATTCCTACCAGTAGTAGCGATTGTAAGAAATTGCAATCAGGCCTAATGGGTTATGTGGCATTTAAGATATATGGTCAAAAACACATCCAACATTACTTTGACATGGGATGGAAAGAAACACAAGACAGGTTCTACATTTTAAGCTTGTAAAAGTAAAGAAGCTTCAAAAATGCCTTAGAAAAAACATTTTTGGTTGAATGGTTTCATATAGAACCTGTATTTTTGTTTCACAAAATGTTCTTTGTATTGAAAAATGTGTCATCACACCCTAAAAGAAAACGTGGCAACGTTTGAAGCACCTTTATTTTTTTTAAGGGTGAACTATCCCTTAAAGACACACGTGTCTAGAATTTGCAATGCATATTTCAAAGAACTGGTGAGAGATAGAAACTGATATTCAAATAAAATTAAGACAATTTTGTTTCTAATGCTGCTTTCTTTTCATTTCTAATTTTTATGACAATTTTTCATTACAGTCATAAGACAGAACACAGACAAAAAATAAGGACAAAAGAAGAAAACAGGAAAATTACAAATGTGTAGAATAGATTGCAAATGTACCATTCACTTTTATGTTAATCAAAACCTGTATGAATTTATTTCTTCTGGAGAACACAGGAAAAGATATTTTGAAGAACACCAAACACCACTGACCCCCATTGACTTCCATTGTATATTGCTATTTTTGTTAGCTTGTTGGCAAAATGTTAAATGCTTTCTCATTTGTAAGATGCTTTGGACAAATGAATAAATCTACTAAATAAATAAATAAATGTAAGAACACAAAACCTGAGACATTTCTCAGTTTTTTAGAAGAAAGAGTCATATACAGCTTTTGAACTACATAGGAGATAATAAATGAAAAAATAAAGTTTTTTTTAGGTGAACTATGCCTTTAAAATATGGTCACATAATGAATGCTAAGCGGGCATACCCACTTGTGACGGATCCAGGAAAACAGCGTAACAGATGTGAGGAATCTCTCAGGTGCTAGGAAGAAAACACAAGACTGAAACTAATCTAAAGATAAGAGCGGCTGTTCTGTGTAGAATCATTTAGTTTCATCTAGTGTTTCTCTGTCACCTCAAACATCTCTTATAACCAGTTCTTCAGACTGATCTCTCTCTCCATCTGTGTCTCATCTTCATGTCTTAAAGGCACAGTGAGCAATTTTATCAGCTCAGGGCATCACTTGCTGATTTCATTTTCAATTTCTCGAAGAAAAACAATAACATTAAGTAAAGCTGGAGATCAGGTCAGGCAATCAAGGAGTGTAATAACCACAGACTAACACTGAGTACAAGTATTTACCATTTAGATTGGTTTTAAGAATGATGCAGGGTTCCCTTATCTGTGAGGAGAAACAGAACAACAACAAAAAACTAGAGAGCTGGTGTAGGTGATTAGAAGATGAAGCAACCAGAAGAACATTTCTTCTTGAGATGACGGCTTCAACTGCACCTGAGGTTCATTCATTCCTGCTCTGAACCAAAGCACAAACAATCAGGATCAAAGATCTTGAACATTTTCTGAGAAACTGCCCTCATGGATCAGACCATAGCTGGACTAATAAATCTAATTCTTCAATTCATGATTAAAAACAGTCAAGAGTTTGTATAGAAACGATTCAGACCTGATTCAGAGGAGACGGATTCAGTGAAACACAATCTTCAGACAGTATGAAGAATGACTCAGAGAGTTAGACGTCTGTCACATTATACATCTGCGGAATGTCGACGTGATAAAACACATAAAATATGTATAACTTTCACTCCCCAGCTCCATATGACGTGAATCAGTTTATTATCAACCAAAATTAGGACCCCAGCAGCTAATCAAGCAAACAATGACACACTGATGACTGATATTATCTATCCGAGTACACAAACGGCTCCAGCTACACAGGCCTAATTTCACACGTCTGTACGTTTAAAAACATCAGAATGCAAACAAACTGATGAAAGTTATTGATTGAGATTGAGTGCTTGTCAGCTCTGAAGGGTGTTACTATCTTCATCAAAACTATTCAAATGACATTTATAGAAAAACTCAGCAGCACATTATTTCTGAGAGGTCAGAAGCTGATGTTAAATAACTTTTAAGCACCTTCTCTATTATGTTAGAGAGATGTGACAGCAGGATTTACCAGAAAGCAGTTTCATACAATGAAACGTTTTTCATTTAATTTTATTTTGCAGAACCAGAACCTCACAACAACAGACTGTTTATCTGCTTCATATATTAAAAGTATTTTTTTTCATTGTTTTGGAGACACTAAAAAAAACACCCATAAGAAAGAAAAATCACAGATGAGATCTCTGTAATATCTCAGTTATTTCTCCTAGACATCAATGCAAATGGAAATTTTTGTTGAAGTCTCATCTGTGTCTTAAATATTTCTCCTGAAAACAAGAGTCAGAAATCTCACAAATGTCTCTGTCTTTAACATTTTAGAAGAGATCTCAACAAGGACATAAACTCAGATTTGTCAAGTTATTAAAGATTTCAATATGAACTCAAACACTTCTTATCAAATATACACAAATCCTATTTTACATCTCCAAAATCTTCATGGATTTCTTTATTATTTCTTCTATAAGCAATTTTAGGAGAAACATCTGAGACAAACTTAATGAAACCTAAATGAAACTGAGCTCTCCATCAAATCTCCTGAACTATAAAAGAGCGACATGCTCTTGGGGGAGTATGCTGGGAGGTAATAGTCATTAAAATATTATATATATATATGATGTGAGATTTGTCCATCTATCATCTGTACACTGTTAAACCCGATACACTCCTCCAGCATTACTCACTGTGATCTACTGTGATATTAAGCAAATATCTGTCCAGGATATTACACATAATAGACAGTCCAAACTATGATTCATCAGCTTTTGCTTGTAAGTTCTTTCTGAGAAAAAGTTGATTTGTAAATATTCAGCATCACTCCAGCTGTCTCTCTGTTCATAAAGATTCACACCCACTTCATTAAACCAAACAGACATCTGTGCAACAGTATCATGTTCAGAGGTCATTTACATTTGATGGTGGTGGGTAATAAATGTAACCCACACGGTCAATACGTTTCTGCAACGCTCAGGTCACAATTGCTCTGATTAATGTGACCGTAGCGATGAGAGCTGACGCTTTTATCTCTAATGCTTTTGATTTTCTGCTCATGAAATAAATATAAAGAGATAAAGAGATAGATAAAGAGAGATAGAGAGAGACAGAGAGAGATAGATAGAGAGAGAGAGAGAGAGAGAGAGAGAGAGAGAGAGAGAGAGAGAGAGAGAGAGAGAGAGAGAGAGAGAGAGAGAGAGAGAGAGAGAGAGAGAGAGAGAGAGAGAGAGAGAGAGAGAGAGAGAGAGAGAGAGAGAGAGAGAGAGAGAGAGAGAGAGAGAGAGAGAGAGAGAGAGAGAGAGAGAGAGAGAGAGAGAGAGAGAGAGAGAGAGAGAGAGAGAGAGAGAGAGAGATATTACATTTTGCACAAAACCACCAAACTACAAGTTCTAAAAACTAATACATACTCTTAAAAATAAAGGTGCTTTTATTAAAAGTGAAAGTCCTTTTGAGACCGTTTGACAGAAAGGTTCTTTGGGGAACCAAAAATGGTTGTTTTATGGCATCGGTGTGAAGCACCTTTTTTAAGAGTGCACCTGCCAAGGTAATGTTCAACAGTTACGAAGAAAAGATGGAGCGAGTCCCAATGAGCAAATTGCTCAGTTTCATGATCAGTTAGTAGAAATAAAAAACATCTGTGCCACATTAACCATATCCGTCTGCCTCGTATCCAGAGATCTTATTATTTAGTGCATCATTCAGGGTGAACATTAATCTCTGTAGTTCCATTAAATGCACCAGATCCAAAAACAACCCCTCACCGGTTCATCTCACAGAGGTTGCTTGTGCCGCAAGATTCACTTCATATTGAGGAGCTCTGGTGAAAATAGAAAATAGCTCACAAATACATACCTAGGAACATTTATATTCTGAGAGACTGAGAAAGCTGGACATGATACTAAAGCTTTCTCTCATGAAACCCTCAAACACCTGCATTCTGCCATTCCTACATGTATAATTAGAAGAGCTAATGGATGTTTACTTTTATCAAAAAGCCATTTATAAAACAGAGAGGTGGAGACCACAGAGATCTATAATAGCTGGAGGTATCTGGAGGCATTCTCAATCATCAATGCTGCAATCTTCACTCAAAATTTAAGATACTGAAGATAATGCTAAATATTAAACTTCTTTTTTGAGCTAATCATCTGAGCTGTAAATGCAATGTGATTTGATTGACTGACCACACAATCATTTCAGAAAACATATGCAATATCATTAATGGCTATGACTATGTTAAACTGTCATAAAGTGCATTTAATGCTGTTGGAAATCATCAAAATAGAGAGAGAGAGAGACAAATATTTCATGAATATATATTCAAAATATCCCACGTTTTGAATCAGGGAGACAAAGCTACTCATTTGCAAAAGGAAGAATTAGCGTCATGGACAAAATCCAAAGGATGTGAAGTCATTTTCACTCAAACCCGAGTTAGACAAGGCAAATTTAACACTCCACAAAAGTGTGGATCTCTCTTTCCAAACAGACTCGGCGACAGTCACTCTGAAATGTCATGTGAAGTGTTTCAATCTCTCTTCTATCAGATCTGGAGTTTTGGAGAGACTAGAACACAGAGTGAGACACATGTGATGAAAGGTTTAGAAGGACCATTAGATGCCAGCAGTGAAGAAACAAAGAAACATGTTCGCAGGCCACTTAAATAATGACAAAACCTGTTGAAAGGTGACAACTAATCTGTACATAATTTGTTAATAAAAATCTAAAACCTTCTCTTTTTTATATTTTGATTACAGAAACAAAAGAAACAAAAATGGGATGAAAACCCTAAAACTGAAGTCAGAAAAGTTACCTTCATCTAAAATAAAGAACATTTTATGTGCAATTCTTTAAATCATACAGTAAATCAGCAAACCTATAGCATCCTTCAACAATCATCAACATAGCTAAAGCAATTTAATAAACCAAATTCAGCTCTGTATTTATGTAATATAATGACTTTAAATTCACTTAAATTCTTCATAAATATTTTTCTGAGAGTCATCCACTAACTAACTACAGATCAATTGTACTCCAAAGATCTTTCCCACCACAAACATGTTTCATTCATCCACAGTTTAATAAGCAATGCACAAAAACAATGCATTTCTATTGCATTTTTAATCACTAACTGTCTTTAAACAGTATGACTGTATGAAGTAATTCAGGCATACTCACGACTGTAAGAGACGTCAAGCACAGGATTCCCCACGCACACGAGTGCATCTCTCCTCTCCATTCACACAGTCATTCTGAATAAAACTACTCGATTAAATGCTTTATAGACTGACTCCACCAATCAGAGAGAAAGAGAGAGAGAAAGAGAGAGAGAGAGAGAGAGAGAGAGAGAGAGAGGGAGAGAGAGAGAGAGAGAGCCAGCAGAGAGAGAGAGAGAGAGAGAGAGAGAGAGAGAGAGAGAGAGAGAGAGAGAGAGAGAGAGAGAGAGAGAGAGAGAGAGAGCGCCAGAGAGAGGGAGAGGAAGTCAGAGAGAGTCAGAGAGCCATTAATAGAGATAGAGTTTGAGGCCAGAGCAGAAGATTAGAGCCTTGTTTAAATTAAACATTGCATACATTTTCTACAAGTCACATTTATACCGTTACATTGAAATAAATTTTAGTCTTGTGTCCTGTATCTCACACATGCACAAATGATGACACCAATCTGACAGATTTCAGTGTGATAAAACAAAATGATTTCAATACAATTGATTGAACTGACAATCTTTATTACGTTTAAAAGGTTTGCAATATGTAAACATTGCACTGATTGCATAGATAAACAAATATGTCAGTGACATTCAAGAATTATTCACAATTTAAATTATTTTAAAACTAGTCCATTTATTGAAAATACCATTTGACTCATCAAAAAGTACAAGAGCTATTAAGAAAATATTTAAAATTGCACATTGCTTTGGATGTTTTATAAATATATAAACAGATCTTAATTGGAGCAGCAGTATAGTTTTGCTTTGTCACCGAGTAAATTATAAATGAACTCTAACCCTGAAGATTTACGTGTCTTGCATACTTGCTTTCAAAGTGATTAAAAATGTAAGGATCAGGTTAAAGTCAGTTCATTAAATCCACAGTTAACAGTCGTAGTGTTTGAAGCGCTTCCAGGATAAAACGTTTTCATAACAATTAGTGTGTAAAATATGACACATAAAAACATCCTGAATGATAAAAGGTCATCAGTATTATATCTTTAAAAAATGCACAAATGAGTACAACGTATGTGCCATTTCATTTCAACATTTTTGTAAACAAATCAACAAAGTGCCAAATTTCACATATACATGTTGCATACATAACAATCTGTGTATAATAATAGTGTTTCAATAGCTGTTTAAAACGTAAAAACTGATATACTTGCTTATTGCTTTGTACGTATTATGTTTATGTTTCATTCTTTTAACCTGTTATTTATTTTAAACAGCGATATATGACCTATTGTGGGAAAGTGTGTAACATGGTTCAGATTCAATAGTGTTTGTGGATTTAAGATTAAAGTGCCGTCTATAACACTGATGGAAGTGTAGTGTGATATGTTTGCAAATAACAGCCATTTAGGTGGTTGTGTAGATGGTTGTAAAGTTAATAAATAAGTAATTTCTTCAATTTTTAAAGTGATTGTCTCACAAATTGATAGCAGGATATTTCAGGATTTTTCTCATGTTAGCTACTCGATCTGTATTCCTAAAAAACTTTCAGAATGCAGTCAAAAATCTTACAGCATTAAACAGATAACATCTATTCTATAAGAGATAAAATATATAAAACTTAACTATACCACACTAAACCATAAAACTTAATGGATCGTCAAACTCTTGGCACACAGAAACAGGTTTGAGATAAATAAGGATAAAACAAACACAGAGTTTACACGTGAGGATGTTACACATCTATGGGAAGTCACTTCCATCGTAGATTATTGGCTTCTCAATGGTAAGGTGGTAGTTGACCTTCTTGGAGAGAAATCTGTAAAAACACAACACGCAAAACATGAATATTCGCCAATCAAGATTTGTAATTTCTCTCCTACAGAGAGAGAGAGAGATAAAATGACAGTGAGGTGTTTTTATTCATGTTATTCTAAAGTCAACATCAGCGGTATAGTATTATTGAAAAAATTTATTTAGCTTTCTCTAAATGAAAAAACACCCACCGGCTTTATGCATTGTGTGAATATCAGTGTGGTACTGTACCTGGAGAAAGAGTTATCAAAAATAAGCATGTAAACTCCAGCATGACGGACTTTCAGTTGGCCTCGTATGGTCTCTTTGTGTGCGTTACAGCGTGTCAAAGGAATCAGAACCTGAATCAAAGAAACACACCAAAGAATGGATGTCACTGATGATCTCACATCACAGAGTACAGTAAAATCTTAGGATTGTGTCAATAAAAATCTCTTCTATATTCCGTTTCTTACATCTGGGTTGTGTCACTCTCATAAAAATCTTGAATTTCTACATTCATTTTACTGTCAACCAGGTGACAGACTGATAATAGCACACTTGTCCTCAACAAAGCACACAATTTGAGGTATAATTGTCTGCAGTACAAATGGTGCAGAATTACATATGAAATGTACTACTTAGGATTAGAAATGTTAACAATTTCTTAACTATTAAAGGTAGAAATGCATTTGCATTAGCTTTGCAGAAACTATTACTGCATTACTGTGATACTGTCCGTGAAATCCAGGCAAAATTATGAGAGTAGAAGCATCAAAGTCATCGCCATAACAATGACAAAGATGTGTGTTTATTTCTGTAAATTATATATTATATGATAGATCTCAAGATACAGTATTTAAATTTGAATTTATATTTTAAATGAATAATGAAATTGATGATTTTATTCACACTACGTTTTATAATTTTGCACATAAAAATGCTGGAAGTTAGTTGGAAGCAATTAAAGATATCAAGATTATATATTTACCAAATGTTCTTTACAATAAGTAAAATGATCATATTATGATGATCATGACTGGGTCATATTATGTCTAATATTAAAACACTGAAAGTCTATGAGATCATGTCATTCATTAATGTGTGTGTGTGTGTGTGTGTGTGTGTGTGTCACCTTAGCCTGTTCAACAGGTGTATCAAGTGTCTCTCTGTACACCACAGTGAAGGAGATGCTCTTAGGTTCAGAAGAGAAGACCCAGCTGATGATGGGGCCGCGGTCGACCGTGGTGATTGGAATGGCACTATAACAACTTGACTTGACAAACAGTTCCCGGGAACCATCACCAAATTGAGAAATCTCATTTACATCCAAAGGCACAGAGACTCTACAGAGAGACAAGAACACAATCAACAACGGCAACAGCAGGAAAAAAGCTACATGGAGTGTGTGTGCGTGTGCGTGTTTTGTCGGCATATACTAACGTAAGTTCTCCAGATTTCAGAAGGTTGATTTCTGAGTCTTGTACAGTAGAGATCTCTTCCTGCTCTTCAGGGTTTGTCCCATTAGAAGTGCTACTGTAAACCAAGCAAACATCACAAACACATAACTAGATTTCACAACCAGGTAGGATGTTTGGTTGCAAAGGTATTGTTCACCCATTTATCATTTTACAGAAACATAATAGCAAACCCCTCGAGCGTTTGGAGGTCTCAGCACAGATGGTTTGGGATGAGATATACAGGGAGGTCTCCTTCATGCACGCAGCACAGATGGTTTGGGATGAGTTATACAGCAAGATTTAATATTTATGGTTATAGGTTTGTGTAAATATATAGTAACAGTTTCACAACTGATAGAGAAAGAATTGTCAGCAAGTAACACACATCATCTAGTTATTTATCATCTTAAAGAGGGAATAATTTATTCAGGAAAAAACAAAATAACACATTAAAAAAAATCTCTCTTCATTGATTCTCTCCATTCCTGGTAAATGTGTTTAATTACTGAAGTCTCGCCCGGTGGAAACGAGCAGTCTGCTGTGAAACGACATGGCAGGCAGATGCTCAATTTAGAGTGACAAATGTTTGAAAATGTATGCGAGACCGCGAGAAACGCATAAATTCATCAGGCCCCCTGCCGCCCATCTCTCCATGAGTCTTCCTGTCTGTGTCTGACACTAATTTGTACAAGATACAGAGATAAAGAGAGTTTGCTGCTGCAAACCGAGCATTCAGAATTACACAGTACATGTGGAAATGTTTGATTTCTTTCATCGTATGTAAATGGGAATGTTTCTATTGGCTTGTTCGCACAGTTGTGCACTTTTATGTAAGATAAAACAATTATGGTTTAATAATTAATTTTAGATTCTTACAGGTCTCCAGTTTCTCCTCCATCTTCCTCGTGTGACTCGGTGGTGGTGCTCAAGTCGCTGTCGTAGATCTGGTTCACTTCCTCTTCTGTTATGATGTCAAACACACCATCATCCTGTTTCTCAGTAGGATCTGTCACTGGATCACAGGAAGTTATTAATGTCACCATGACCATACATGGACTTTTGGAAAGTTCTATGTATCATCATCACAAATGTGCAGATTTATAAAGCGTTTAAATACATTCAATAAATTCAGAGATTTAAATACAGCCAGAAAAGAGTCTCTTTCTTTATTGAAGTGAACACACACTGGTGACATTCATCTGTCAATGACAAGCGTAGAAAATAAGACTGGTACTCTAACAATCCTTAAATGTTTGTCTTGGCTGTTTCATTTCTTCACATTTTTCAGGTGCAAATGAGCTTTAGGCAGAACAATGTACTTGAAACTTTGAAGGTTTTTTCCATCAAATGTACAGCTGCAACTTCATACTTTGAATAAAAATCTAAATTATGAAGACTTTTTGCTTTCAGCCCTGGAACCTTATTTACAGATGTTAGAAGAAAGATTTTTACATAATGTGTATACAGTGTTTTTGAATGCTTTTAATGGGAAACATTTCTGTATTTGTCATGTAAAGATTTCTTTTGCATGTGTGTGTGTACCTGTAACTCTGGGTGTGGGTATATAGCTTGGCGCTGGTTGGTTGGCAGTGTTTTCATGAGATGATGTATTATTTTCTGATTGGCTGTTGAGTTCAGCTCTTGTGAATCTCTCCACCACGGCGCTGTGTTGTGTGTAACACTCTCGACAACAGCGCTCCTTCTTTCCATTTTTTGTCATCACAAAATTGTTGCTGCAGTAGTAACAGAAGATACGGCCACACAGCCTGCAGAAACATAATAAATGTAAAAGCTTCAAATTGTAGAATAAAGAAGAAAACACAGAAGAAAACATAGTATAGAAATATAAAAACGTAGTTAACTTAAAAAAATGTAACTTAAAGAAAATAATGTAAAGACAACTTCTTATTAGTAATGAAATTTTTTACTAATAACTATCCACTACTAATAATAATAAATGACAAAAAAACTAAAAAAAAGGTTTTTATTTTTCATAAACACAGACTGTGGAAAAAGATAACAGTTAGGGTTTAGTCAGGTTACGACTAAATTTGGACTAAACGATTGTGTGAATATGAAAAAAGGAATCATCTACTAGCTAGTTTCAGCATCTGAGTAAGTTGCCCACCTGCAGTGATGTCGCCGTAGCCACCATGTAAACTGTCCCTGGCAATCCAGACATTGTGTGGCCTCTTTATCCACCAGCCACCACTGCTCCTCTGATCTCAACTTCTGCTCAAACTCCAGAGCGTCTGATTTCTGCCACAGAGCATCTTTATCCCTAAGAGACGAGAAAGAAAGTGATGCTTGTTAATGCAAAACATTTTATGCCGTTGCTAGGGTGTTATCCAGTTGAAAAGATGTTTTGAGAGGTCGCTAAGGTGTTGCTTAATGTCCAAATTGTTATATATGGGATCATTTCTATTGGTTTATGATCACATTTAGTTGAACATTTGTAATAGCACACTGTTCCGCTACAAGCTGCACAATTTAAGGTATCAAAAAATGAGAAAAGATTTTCTCAAACTCAATGGATGTGAACTGAATGCACTCTTGGGTTTCTGGGGTTCCCCAGGTCTTAAAATACCTTTAATGGCTCAATCATTTTCTTTTCATTTCAGAGCGAGGAGAAATTATTCAGTCACATCACATCTGAGGCTGTTAGATTGCATGAATAAATGTGATCCGGACCATGCAGCATTCACACAGGCTGTTTGTCATGTGTTTTTAAGACTAATTCAAACACAACATGGTGGTACTTTTAGTTTTTTCTTTGTCTGCTTATCTGTCGGGGATTTGTGATTTAGACAACGTGATGTTTACCATTGCGAATTAAAGTAAACTACCAAACAAAGCCTTGAGGAACGGGAAATAAATAAGCCTAGCTTTAAAGAAGTGAGCAGAAAGCAAACAGATATCTGTGTGCGTGTACTTGCAGAAGTTTTATCCAACTCTTATTTTTAGTCTCTGGAGATTTTGGTGTTTAGTCAGTATCACAGTATGGCATGTAAGATCAAAGTGGAGAAATGGACTCTCATGCACGCTCACGTTCACACTATGTCTCAGGGAGAGCTCTTACAGCTGCCGCCGCGATGGAAACTACTTATTCCATCACTGATCAAGCCGTCAAGATGAATCTGGGGAAATTATTTTTCAGATGTGTTAAAGTTTCCGCAGATAAGAGTGAACGTTATCGGTCACAATGCGGAATGACTGGTGCCTCATCCAGAACAAAGTTACCAGTTTACAGCTATGATGGTGTATAATCTAAAGTATCAGGTTCACACGTACACATTTAATTATTCTTATCTTAGACAAATTTATGTATACCAGTATAATGTACATTTATATAACACACTTGACATTTTGTTAGTAGTGGCAATGTTAGATCACTCCCCAAAATATTTTTTATTTAATTATGACAATATTCACAATTTTAATTTTAGAAATACACTCAGGTTTTTTATATTCCTCTCTATACTTTGCATTGTCCACTTTCATACTGATTTATTTTTAATAGCATTTCGATCGCACATTTGCCTTTACTTGTGTCAGAGACATTCACACACAAGCACCAGGATAAAACTTATCTCATGATTACACTTTTGTGATTTCTGCAATACACCATCCTAACTCCTTTTGCAGAAGATTAAGGTGTCTTACTTCTCACTGTCTTCATGCTTTGACTAGAGGAAATTTATGATACTCTATGAAATAGCAATGCTGAGCTTTTGAATGTTTCCATTGTTAAAGAAATTGATGTTGTGTTTCATCACCCTGTTAAAAAGATGCTAAATCCATCTGCGGGTCTCTGTGATCTTAAGAGAAATCGCTTTTATTGTAATATTACACACTTGTAAATCACTCTGGATGTAAATGCAATGAAATGCTTGATGAAAGATAACTTATGTAACGGGAAAATGATGTTCAGCTGTCCTGCAACCTTCTTGTTGTACATATTAAAACTTTTGGGGTACATTATTAAGATCATTTTAATACTTTATAAGATTACATTACAAAAACATTATTTAGGAAAGGATACAGAAAAAAATAATATTCTTTCATCATTTATTTACCTTCATGTCATTTTAAACATGTATGTCTAGAACACAAAGAAGATATTTTGAGAAATGTTGGTAATCAAACAACATTGACCCCCATTGACTTCCAAAACCACTGAGACAGGGTTCTCAAAATATCTCCTTAATATACATACCAAGTTTTTGAATAACATGAGAGTGAATAAATGACGACAGAATTTTTTTTAGGTTCATACAGCACATACCGGATGAGCTCAATGAGTCTCTCCTCCAGGTTGTTCTTGGTTTGGCCCAAATCCTCCAACTCGGCTGCCATTCTCATCTGCTGGTTCTGAGTCTCAATCAACACCTGATCCAACTTCCGCTTCAGCTCGTCCTTCTCATGCTGAACATCACCAAGAGCCTCTTTTGTGCTGAGAGAGAGAGAAACACGGTTAATATGAGTCCATTAAAACTCAACCTACCTAATAATTATTAAAACCAAATCACTTCCAGGTTCCAAGATGCCTCGTTGTGAAGATCCATTTGGAAATCCATTAGTGATACACTGGCATGATGAAAAAAGCAGGACTGAATATGACGGCCTCCCATCCACACTGGCTTTCTACGTGTACCTCCATTACATGTGCGGCATTAACCCTTTTAAATCTGTGTGTGTGTGAACGCTCACCTTGTTACACTTTCCTGCAGTTTCTGCGTCTCAGCCTCTCGCTCGCGGATCAAAGCCTCACAATTAGTGATGTGCGAGTCCTTCTCCTCCATCAAACTGAAGTATTCAATATTCACTCCCTGAAAGTATAAATGCACAGATATATGAGAACATTCAAGACATACCAACATCAAGCATTCACTGAGAATGAGAATTCGGTACGTTCTTTACATTATTACAAATTCTGTCACTAACACAGACACATTTACACTCGCAATCACGGTAAATGGCATATTACGAGTAAACATTATAAAAAGCGTGCGTAAAGTAACCTTTTCAAATATGACACTTGCCCTTCCGTAAACTGATTTATGGTAATTTCCTGTAACGTTTGTAAAAGAGAAAACCTTCCTCTAAAAATGTGTGCTTGACACCGAGCCATTACGAGCACATTTGTATTCATATGGCAATGCTTTTGTGCATGTTAACATGGTTAAATTTCTATGCATGCATATCAAATTTTTAATGGAAAAGCTGAGGTTCATGGACAGACAGATGTGAACAGGAGTCACTAATTCAGTTATGTAAAATGACATTGTCATGCATTATTTCTTTTAAATTTGGTGAATGTAATTCATTCTAAAGTGATGTCAAATGGCTGTGATGTATTTAAAGCGCTCCGTTCATGTCATCATAGTGTTTCATCTAATATTGTTTCTAATGTGCTGTTGATGATTTGACTCGTAGTTCACTAGAGTAATTGCACAACAAACAAACAAACAAACTGGCTCATTTGAGTAATGTGAGAAAACGTTCTCCGCCTCAATCGATGTACCCATTTCAATGCCATCGTCAAATTGTTATGAAATGACTATGATATAAGCTGTATTTATGTGTCTTCATGTTGAGTCTTACAAATGATTGAGTGTGTCACACCAGAAATGAGAAGTCAGAGATCCCGCAGACTGAAACTGAAAACATTTTACCACCAAAATGTTCTTATGGCCATGCCAGACTTTTATGTCTTACTAAGACACTACAATGTACCTTTAAAGCTGCAATCCATAACTTTTGTCTTTCTATTGCCATCTGTGTTACTTTACATACTTTCCTTTGCATTGACATTTGCACTGAAATTTCCTGCAAAATCATAATCAACAGCTACACATTATAAGCACACCATTGTGAATCGGTAGAAGGTAAAGAGACAGTTTTCAAAGTCTAAACCTACATCTTAACTAAACAATGATGCAAACAATAGTAGAAACACAAAGTGTTAATGTTTGCAATTTGAACATCGTATTCGGGAGAACAATCACAGTGGCACTTGTACTCTAATTGACAAATATCTGCAGGAAATAGTGTGCACCATTTCTAATTATAGACTTAATGAAAGTGAAATTATTCATCACTGTCTGGCAATTAACCTCAATCTCCTCTAGTTCTCTCAGAAGGTGTCTTACATGCGCCAAAAGAAAAGAAGCAGACATAGATCACACACCCACTGCCTGATAAAAAAAATCTGTGTTATTAGCCAAAAGAGACAGATACTACTGATTAACATAGTGATATACAAAATCATTTCATTATAATGTAGATATAATAGTCTACAAACCAATTAAATTGATGATATCCTATTCAATCCTCATTCACATTTTCACATGGACAAGCCAAATTGTGGCATTGAAATGTCATTCAAAAACATTCACAGACCTCTAATTCTGATAGTTTGACATTCAGCTGAGATGTCTTCTCCATCTGCACGTTCAGGTGAGCTTTCAAACCTTCAAGCTCTTCATTAAGGTGCTAGATTAAAAAACAGTTTTTTACAAAGATTTCATCATACTGATAGTTCAGATGTCAATATTTGGTAGTTTAAATACTCATGTGAGGTCTCATGAGACCCAGAATATTATGGGCTCACAAGAATAAAACTAAGCTTTAGACAGGATGAATATGAAATGCTTTTGAAAGTGTTTGATTCGAGATTTACTCACAGTTTGTCAATTATAAATAAAATAGTGTTTTATACCTTTATCTGGTTCTTGTACGTCATGCCCTCAGTGCTCATCTGAAATTTCACTGTGGCGATCTCCTCTCGGGCAGCGTTGCGTTCACCTTCGGTTTTGTCCAGCAGCTCCTTTAACTCCACCACAGTATCTGAAAGTTTCTCCATCTCCTGGAGCTCCTCTTGAAGACTAGCGTTTTCCTGATGAAGAGCTACCAAGCTGGCATTCAATCGGTCTGTTTCCTTCTCACCCTGCTCTTGCAGCTCCTGGATCCGAGCAGCTTCGGCAACCCAGCGTTCCCGGGCTTCCTCTCGCTCAGCGGTCAGCTGGCAAATCGTCATTCCCAATTCGGCCATTTCAGTGTTGACCCGATGGAGACCTTCTCTGGTCTCTGCAATCTCCAGGACTAACCTTTCATTCTGTGCTTTCAGCTCCATCAGCTCGTCTTGGGCAGAAGCGAGTTGAGCAGATAGCTGAGAGCGTGAAGACGTCTCCTGGCCCAGTTGTGATGTTACGGCCTCGACTCGTTCACTAGCCTGCAACAGTTCGTTCACATGCAGTCGGTTTTGCTCTTCAGCTTGCTTCTTCAGTTGCTCGGTCAAGGTTCGAAGTTCTGCACAGGAGGCTTCGGTCACTTCCAGTCTTGCTTGTGTTTTGTCTCTCTCATCCACAGCGTTGTTAAGTTTAGCTCTGAGATCAAGAACTTCCTCCTGAAGTCTGTTCACCTCTTTTGCACTCAATCCTAGTTGATCCTCCAAAAGATTCACCTTGGAAGTCATCTCTTGGGTTTCCTTAGTCCGACATGCGTTCTGCTCAAGTTGGGCCTTCTCTGTAACCTTCCTCTGATCCTCCAGACTCTTGATCATCTCTGTTTGTTTAACAAAAGCTCTCTCTGCCTCATTCTTCTCCATTTCCAACTCCCTCTCTCGTCCTTTAAGCTCCTCCACCCTTACTTGAAGATCCCCACACAGTTTCTCCTTGTCCTCCAGCTGAGAATCCCTCTGTTTAAGTTGTGCGGTCAGGTTTTCCTCATTGCGTCTTGCAGCTCCGAGACTCTTCTCGAGTTCAGAAATCTGGCTGTTGATGTTACGAATTTCCTCCTGCATGGCTGCGAGAGAGCCTTTAAGACTCACCTGAACCTCCGTGAGGTCCTTGTTCTCCTTTTCTAGCGTGCGGAGGGCACTCTCCGATTCCGTCAGCTGTATGTTGGCCTTTTGCAGGTGTTCATCCAGACTCTTGTTCTCATCTCTCATCCGCTGCTCTCGTTCATCCACGCTAACTTTAGCATCATCAATCTGTCCTCGTAATTGCTTCTCTGAGGCCCTTAATTCAGCCAGTTCGTTTTCAATCTTAGATTTGTTTTGAACCAACTCCTTTGTGGTCTCCTCTTTATTCTGCACCATCTGGAGGAGCTTGTTGTTTTGCTCTTCAACCTCAGCATAACAATCTTTATACTTATCAATCTTCTTGGTCTGGTCTTTGATGTTAGTTTCCATTTCTGTTATCGTCTCATGTAGACTTTGGTTCTTGTTTATAAGCTTCTCAGATTCGGATTCCAGAAACTGTAATCTCTTTGTGCTGGAGAGAAGTTCAGCGTCTTTAGTCTTTAGCTGTGACTGCAGGGTTTCTTTCAGGACACTCAGCTTCTTCTCAAGCTGTTCTTGCATCTCCTTCCTTTCTTTCTCGTTCTGCTTTTCCATCCTTTCCAGAGCGGTCTGGAGATCTTGCAGCTCTTTTTCTCGCACCGCAAGTGCCTCCTGGAGTTGGTCTATGACGCTGTGATCCTCTTCTGTCTTTGTCTGCAGCTTTTTTAATTTGACCTCTGCATCTTTAAGTGCTTCATCCTTCACTCTTAAATCTTCACCTAGACGTTCACCTTGCCTCCTCCTCTCTTCTCCATCTGCCAGAGCTTGAATTCGACATTTTTCCACCTCCTTCAATTCATTTAACAGTTGATGAATCTTCTGGGCAGAGTTGAGGTCGTTGGCTGCTCTCTGCCCTTTCTCATCTAGTACTCCATCTAACTTTTTCATCAAGTCTTCATTTTTTCTCTCTGCTGCTGCCAGCATGTCTTGGAGATCTTTATGGGAAGCCTCTCTGATGCTCTCGCGTCCCCTCAAAACCTCCAGCTCATAGGACAGGGCTCGTTCTCTCTCAGCTATCACCTGCAGGTTCTGCTGGAGCTCGTGATGGTTGGCTTGGGCAGCCAGAGAAACGTCCAGCTGTCTTTGGAGTTCCATCACAACCCCGCTGAGTTCTGCCGACTCACCGCCTAACTGCTGAATCTGATCAAGCAGCTCTCTTTGCTTCAGTTCAGACTGGTCCAGCTCTAGGCGAAGTTCATCTACAGCGCTGATTGAAGAATCATTTAGTATGCTGGAGTTTTGCATAGACATGTCAGTGAGAAGCCCAGGCCCGAAGTCTGGACTACCTGGGAACTCATGCGCCTGCTGAAAGATTGAGAGAGACAAAGAATGAAGTGAGAGATCATAAAAGAAAAACGGTTTCATCATTTACACACTCTTATGTCAATCAAAATCTGTATATGATTTTTTTTTGCAGAATGCAAAAGATATTTTGAGAAATGTCTCAGTTTTGTGTTAATACAACTGAAGTCAGTAGAGGTCAGTGTTGTTTGTGGCAGACATTCTTCAAAATATCTCCTTTTATGTTTTAGAAAGAGATAAAAGTTATAAAGGTTTGTAATGACATAAGGGTGAACAAAACAATGAACAAATGTATTTTTGAGTGAGCTTTAGCTTTAAACTCCATGTTTTATACATGAGACAAACACTGCCATCTATTGAAACTAAACTAGTAATGTAAATGTTTTTTTAATTAAGAATTTTGTGTAAATGTTGTACATTCTTTTCTAAACTTTGCATGCAAAAATACATTTTATGTATTTTAAAGTTAAATAAGACCTGCGTACCTGCGAGTAGGTGCTAGCCAAGCTGTTAATACTGGAACTACGACTTGGTGGTTTCCACATGTGACTGGGAGAGCTGGTCATACCCAGTGTCCTTCTGTTCAAAGAAATAAATCACAATCAGGTAATTCAGACAGAAACACAAGCACACATTATATTATATGTATATACTGTCACCACAATTTTTCATAAACAACGAGTAGATTTTATATCTTTAAAAAAGTTTTTTTTAATCAAAAACCATTATCATCTTACCTTGCAAAAGTGGGCCATGCTGAGTCAAGGTCATGACCTCTGGATGCCACATCAAACTGAACATCATTGAGCTCATAGAGGTAGGTAATGATGTCCACACTGAGATGAGATTTTAGGAATGGACTCCGGGAATTATACCAGTCACTACAGAAAAAGACCAGAAAAACATATGACTCTGGAAAGAACATCTGTAATCTATTCACATGCATAAATGCATTTTCAATTTTGCAATAATTTAACAATATAAAAAACTATTTATTTTCTTACTTACAATCAAACAGTCTACAGATGTCTGTTAGATATTGATGCACTTAAAAAGACTTTAAAAATGATAAAGACAAGCATTTAATCAAGTTTTTGTTCAAAACAAACGCTTTATTGTTCTTCAAAAGAAACAATAGTGAATAGTGCTCAATGAGGAAACCCAAATCAAAAATCTAGCACACATGAATGCGATAAACGTAACCTTAACTAAATGTAATAATGCTTTAGTAAAACAGAGAAGCTATTTTAAAGAAGTGGAAACTCAGCATGGGAAGCGGTCTTTGTGTTGTTTCCAATGTACAATACTAACACCGCAACCAGATCAAGAGGAAAGAGCAGCAATATTGCCTTTTTTGGAATTGACAGCTGAACGCAGATGTGTTTACAGTACCTACCTTTTAATAAATAAGACCTACTGTGAGTGTACATCTTTCAGGTTAAAATATTGCTAAATGATTTACTAACATGATATATGCTGAAAGGCACCATGTTGTTTTGCACAGCAATATTGTTTCTTTAGTTTGCGGATAAATGTAATTATTAACGATTCTGTATTAGGCCCTATCAGAATGATGAAGCCTCCAAAATTTTCTAAAGTAAATTTAACATCTTGTTAAAGGGAAGGGTAATTGTTTGCATTATTTAAAACATGAAACCCAATTTGGCTACAATTGAACTACAGGAACACAATCATAGTACTGATTAAGAGTGTAAACACGTTTGTAGTGTACTGTACTGTAAATACATGTCTATGAAGAAAGACAAGGTGATAAAAGGTGTTTCTGTACCTGGTGACCCTCTGGTTCATGAGACATTGTTGAAGCGTGTCAGCCAGACGCTGATGTACCAGCGAGTACCGGATGAACGCTCTTCCTTTACCCAGAGATGTCTTCAGCTGAGAGACACAGACATTATCACTCACCACTCAAGAATGTATGTCAAGTATGCTTTAGAAATCACAAATGTTGATGCATTAAATTTACATTTAGTTACGTAGCAGATGCTTTTATCCAAATGAGGAATATTACAAGCAATTTGAGCATTAGATGAGAAAACATCAAACCAGGTGGCATCTGCAAATAAGTGATGCTAAACCTTTTCTCAGAACTAACCTTATTTTTCTGAGCTATTTTATTTAATAAGCAGGTGATTTTTAGTGGATGTATGAAGTTCTCATGTGTCCGTAAGTAGTTCATAATGTTTCTTTGGAAAATGTGTTAACTGAAAAGTGTACTTGTGGTATCTTTCTTTCAAACAAATGCCACTTCTTATTATTTTTAGCTAAAATATTTTTAACCAATTTGTAAAAAATATTATTATGTAATAAATATAAGTCAATGACATAACCAGTTTCTATAACAAGTAAAATGACTGCAAGTTGCATTATGTCCGGAGTTTATCCGCAGTTTCAAAATGTGAAACAACCACTGAAACCACAGCGCAGCAGGAGGAAGCTGGTCATCTCTGTGACATTATTCAATTTCACGACAATACATATCAGTCACACTGAGGACATTATCAAACAGCTGTCATATGGAAGTGGCATTTAAAAGAAAAATGGCATTTGGGTCATAGTATCTTTGTTTGGCTACAGAAGGAAGAACTTGATCGATCACACCCTTAAATGTTTTTGTATTTACGTGAAAACAGGAACCGTAACCAGCAGATAGGAAGGATTAGACAAAAGGCTGTGTGTACTATACTACAACATACATCACAGCATCACAAATGCACAATAGAAATGAATGAGAATAGCATTACCTCTGAAATAGATTTAACAAAGCGAATTCCATCATTTGCCCCTTTGATTTTGCCCAGACAATCACTGAAATACTCCCAGTAGTCCTTTCTGAAACCCAGAAATGTTGTTTTCTCCTTCTGGTCAAACTGGACAAGATAATAACAAAAAATCTGAGAACACAACATTTGAATAACAGGAATAGTGTACAAAGAGACTGATAAACAGGTCAATAAACGATGTTTTTTAGAATCCCCTAATGATAATAATGACAATGCATGCTTCTCATGGTCTTAATGAACTTTGACGCTTATGTACTGTATAAATACTGTATAAATATTTGTTTTTGTAAATGTTTTTGAAATCTTTATAAAACAAAAACTAAACTATTTAGTGTACGTTTATGCATATGTACATGTACCTAAAAAAGTGTCCAGTTTATACAGGAACCTCTTTAATAATGTTTAAAAAGCACCTCATGAATCTGGTCTAAAAGGAAATCAAGGTGTGCAGATAAAATAGAAAAAATTATATAGAAAAAAATGGATACCTTGAGGACTATACTAGCTATACGCAACAAACCTTTCGTTGTACTATCTGTATTTCTGACCTGTAGCAGGTACTCCAGTTTGTAGGAGAACTTGTGCAGGTTGGTGCTGTCATCTGTAATGGGTTCTCCGGTCTCCTTGTACTCTTTTGACAGCTCTGATACAGCATCTGTATGTAAATAAAAAGACATGAAACAATATGAAAGTCTATAACTTATAAATGTTGATGACTTTTTATTTTACTTTATTTTACGGACTGCAGCATGAATCAGTCTCAGTTTAAAGACCTTGTGCTTTTTACAGCACTGGTTATCACTCTAGTAACCACTATTTATATTTCAGGTGTAACTTTTTATTTTCAGTTTTTCTCAAGCCCCTGTTTAAAGCCTCAGAAACTGAAACATCACATATGGTGTGTAAGAGAGAAGCAGAATCAACGCTCTGTCTTTTTCCTTTTCTATGCTTGTTAGCAAACACATATCCGTCCACAGACTCACCACGCAGCTCTCTGATTATCCGTTGAAGCTGGCCCTCCCCGACTGCAGAACCAGCGGCCATGTCTGACTATCTCCAGCCACCCAGGTCAAGAGGTCGTCTGTATTCTGTTGCACAAAAGAATCACACATTGATAAATAAAGGGAGACAATAGAAAGACTAATGTTTTCACAATGTTTTTATTATTATTATAGGGAATGGTTTTTATAGCCTCAGTGATTTTTATAGCCTCAGAGATAACATATAGTGCATTTTTAGTGCTTGCTTCAGATCTGATAATCACATAATCACCCACAACACCATAACAACATGGTGGTTCATTTCTTCAGAAAATATAAAAAAATAGTTTTTTAGTATAAAATGAGGTTTTTTTTTTTTAAATGAGGAATCGAGAACTTGACACTACCAAAGAAACTTCTTCAACAACAGGACCCAGTAAAAGTATTATAATGTAATTGAAACCCACTTCCCTAATCTGTTTTTAACAAATGACTTGATAATCAGTGAAGATTCTGCGAAAGAAAAATGAACACTAATAATAGATCCTAGACATCAAATCAAATCCTATAAAACTGGACATATCTAAACAGTATTTACTTTTGTCAATTGTGTCTAAACTTTTGACTGATACTGTATTTTAGGGACACTTGAAATTAAATGTGAAATTAAAATGTGATTGTTTTAGATGATGAAACATTACACATCAGGTGACATCTGCAAACAAAAGATGACAAACACCACTGGTACACAAACACCTGAGTTGTCTCAACATACGATTTTTAACAAACCCAAAAAATCCAAATATTTTCTTTTTACAGAGTTTTATTGTCTATCTAATCAGATCTGTTGTGGTTCTTGTTATGTTTGGCACTTATTGTGATATTTTATAATCTAGTGCAATGACATCAGAATTTCAAGTTCATGTCTATCCCTAACAAACAATGTCAGATCACAAGATCACCTCATAACAAGCATACAAGCCCTAACACATAAAATACATCTAAGAGACACAATAACATGTTATATTACACCCACTCATAAACACAACAGTAAACAAAACGCTTTAAAACATGAATAAACAATACACATAGCAAGAAAACAAACACAACAAGCGAAAACTCAATAAAAGTTCAGACAACAAAATATCATATAACAGCTTGTCAGGGCGATGTACGATGACACGCTATAAACTTAATAAAGACCGTTTTTAACTTACGTTGGCATTCATTTATTATCTCTGTACGTTTGTAAAACGATGATTAATGTCGACAAAGTACAAAAAAAACCCTTTTACATACTTGAAATATTGAAAACATGCAGGCCACTTGTTTACACTACCACACACCCGTGCTGGTTTACAGTGGGTGATTGACAGTCGGTTCGGCCAATCGTGAAAGATGTGGCAAAAAATCCCGCCCATAGGTTGGTTGAGGGGACAAGAGTAATAATCTGACCGATAGAAACACTGCTGGTCAATTATTCTACGGTTTTACTAAACAAATAATAGATAGACCATATAATATAATATAATATAATATAATATAATATAATATAATATAATATAATATAATATAATATAATATAATATAATATAACATAACATAACATAACATAACATAACATAACATAACATAACATAACATAACATAACATAACATAATATAATATTTACAAATGAATTTGTGTACAACTGTTCATTCCAAAATCGACCACAATAAAAACACCATGTTTAGAGAATGAAATATTTTTCCCTTTGGATTTCTGTCCATAGTAAAAATATATAGGGCTACTGTATATATATATATATATATATATATATATATATATATATATATATATATATATATATATATATATTTATATAGAACATTTGTTTACTCACATGCTGTGAAAAACTCCACATGTGAACCTAAAGCTAACATGCAAAAGACACATGATAACAGTGTTTCATGTTTGTCATATCTGTGCGTGGTGGGCAACTGTTTTGACATTATTTCAGCTTGTTATTATAAGGTATAGCAACTTACCACTGGCCAAAATTTAAAATAGTAAGTCTAAATGACTTAAAAAGCCAAGTAGTACTGCACTGAAAAACTGAAAAAAAGATTTAAATCAAATCCATTTTACAAAGTGGCTCTCACAGTGTGAAACAAAGTAATAATGTAAAATTTAAATAACAGTGTGAATTGGAATTACTAATGTGCCCTGTGAAGCCTGTTAAAAACGGAAGAAACCAGAGAACACGCTAAAAACAGATGTGTTAAAAATAACGCAAGATGACACATAACGTGTTAAACAGCATAGCACAAAAAATGTGTTAAAAAGCCACTGGCATGTCAGCTTTCAATTCTCTGTACACGTCATGTAAAAGGAAGTAACAATACTGTATAAAAACAGCACTTGGAGTTCCCCTTTGAAGTTATTTAACTTATCAATCTATTTGTCAGACGACAGTGCCATTTAAATGTATGAAAGAGCAACAGTAATCCAGGTAAGAATAACCATTCAAAAACAGTAACAGTTTGATAAGGTATTCAATTTAAAGTGATTGATTTAACTTGTCTCTCTTTTCCTTTGAAGTTATTTAACTTAGCAATCTATTTGTCAGACGACAGTGCCATTTTAATGTATGAAAGAGCAACAGTAATCCAGGTAAGAATAACCATTCAAAAACAGTAACAGTTTGATAAGGTATTCAATTTAAAGTGATTGATTTAACTTGTCTCTCTTTTCTCTCAGCATAAATCTGGGCTGGTTTGAGTGAAGCAGTCAGGTCTGCTTCAGAAAAACTATACCATGACTAATGAGAATATATCTAGTGCTTTTGACTATACATCTGAATATGAAACTGAAAATTGCAATAAAGAAGAGGTGCTGAAAGTCGGAAAATATCTCTTACCGATCTTTTTCACAGTAGTGGTCGTGTTGAGCTGTATCGGTAACATTCTGGTTCTCATCATCCTGGTGTTTTACGAGAGCCTGAAATCCCTCACCAACATCCTCATCCTCAATTTAGCTCTGTCAGATCTGCTCTTCACTTCTGGACTTCCATTTTGGGCCTCTTATTACATCTGGGGTTGGATATTTGAAGACATCGGTTGTAAAGTTGTGAAGTTTCTGTTCTACGCTGGATTTTACAGCAGTGTGTTTTTCTTAACTCTAATGACCGTTCAGCGTTACATGGCAGTGGTTTATCCTCTCTCTGACTGGGAGAGTTGCAGGGGATTTACAATCATTCCTGTTATCATCATATGGATGTTGAGTGGAGCGGCGGCACTGCTGGGAACACTGCGAAGTAAAGTTATGCGAGAATCAAACCAAACAACTCTACAGTACTGTGAATACGATAGCCTTCAAGTGAAACATTCCATCATTTATCTTCAAAATGCTTTTTTCTTCATTGCATTCATCATCATGGGCTTTTGCTACACTAAGATGCTCCAAATTATAACAAAAGCACGAACAAAAAGAAGACACAAGACCGTCAGACTAATACTTTGTATTTCATTGGTGTTTTTTATTGGTTGGGCTCCGTATAACGTTGTTATGCTGTTGAGATCTCTCACTGATCATGGTGTACATCCGTTTACAGAATGTAAAGTCAGCAATTACCTCGATTATGTATTTTATGTTTGCAGACTGTTAGCTTTCTCACACTGTTGTCTGAACCCTGTGTTCTACGTGTTTGTTGGTGTGAAGTTCAGGAATCATTTAAAAAATATTCTGCTGAAGATTTTTCAACCAAAAAAAAACTCCAGTCAAGGCAGAACAACAAAAAATCATTCGCTGGGTTCAATGTACTAACACAAAACTCCAGTACTGTTACAGAATGTGATAACCCAAGCATGAGTTGTACAGTATAGTGTATAAATGTAAAGATAGTTTATAGATAATATATTTTCTGATTGTGTTATTGTAACAATTTTATTTTTATGAATGTTGTTTAAAATCGACTGTTTGAAAATGTTGCACAGCAGTTAAAGTGTGGAATATAACCAAATTTTGAGGAAAACATTTTTTGAGAAACAAAATGAAAAAAGAAAAGATCCTTAAAATGATAAATAATACTCATCTTCCTGTTTGTGGTTGACACTTAAGGTGATGCAGATTCTCGTTTTTTACGAAACAGTTCAAAAGATAAGTATAATGAAAAAACTCAGATTCTCAAATGTTGTCACTGTAGAACATATTCTCAGAACCATGATGAATTAACTATGAACTATAAGAATTATCATAACCAGAATAATTTCCAAACGCTTCCCACAGTAACCAGAGGACATGACGTTTGTATTTAATAAAATGACTTTCAGTTTTCAATAGTAACTTTTATGTTTTTCTTATAACTTATACTGTATATGCAAACACAAATGAACACATGGTTTTATTCTCTTAACTTCAATCACAAAGTGCTTTACGGTATTGAGCAGGTTATTTCTGTCTTCCTGAAGCACTTCTGCCTTGACTTTTATTCACTGGCTTTCAAGTTCATTCCCAATATAATTATAATGTACATTATAAATGCAGGCTAATCATGTCTTAAAATACAACTTAGCACAGTACAACACAAGTCATTAAATATGGTCCAAATACGTGAACTGAATGTCTTTAACATAATGTACAGTCTGTAGTCTGAGGATTGACTCATGTAAGCTGAACTCCCGCTGATGTACCATAAAGGATATAATAGACTACTACCATGGGAATGATGTAAAAGATACTGTTTTGAAAAACAAACCATGCAAATGAAGCTAAGGGTTTATGTCACCCATTTCACAAGTGATTGGAAGTGGTTTTAATAAAGAACACAACACTTTGACAAAGCAATGACGATCATAGACAGTTATGCCATAGATGTGTGTTATTGCTTATTCTCACCAAAACCCACCCTCTTACACAGAAAGAAAGTGTTACGCTAAAAAATACAGTATACAACCACATGAGTGACGTTTAAAGAAGGTAAACAACAAAACCACAGTATACAGCCGTGTGCAAGTGTCTGCAAAGGTTACACCAACTAGATAAATGAGAGAAAATGTACATTTAAAAATACTTAAATGAATTCTTGAGCATATAACCCCAGATTTGCATTAAACAATAACAACTGAACTCACAATCCAAGTGAATGAGATTTTAAATCGTATTGATTACAATATCTTAAGTAAGTATTTTGCACAACAGAAAACAGATCCTCAAGTTAATGTTTCAAATCTGATCTCATTTCTGTCTAGATGAACAGAGATTCAGTTTTGTTTCATGAATTACATTTGCCATTACAAATACTGATGAAGACATAAAAGCAGAAGAGCTGTTTGTATCATAAAGATTACAAAGCCACTTCAAAGCCACTCTGTGCGTGTGAAACAAAATGATGTAGATACTGAGGTTACGGGCAGAGAGGATGCATGTCATCAACACAACACTCTGATATAACTCACACAACAGACAAATAGCTAAAGGTTAAGTTCTTTAAAATGCAGCTCTGACATAATCTACGGATGGCCAAGAAGAATTTAGGTAAGTGCAAAATATTTAATGGTTTGATGGCTAAAGTATTGTTTTAGGAATAAGGTACACCTTAACTAATTAACACAACAATCTTTATTTTTCCCTTTGTAAGAAGCACGAGCATCATGACTGATGAAAATGCATCAGGTGGTTACGACTCACCTGACTATAATTATTATTATGAAGATGAAAATTGCAATAAAGAAGAGGTGCTGAAAGTCGGAAAATATCTCTTACCGATCTTTTTCACAGTAGTGGTCGTGTTGAGCTGTATCGGTAACATTCTGGTTCTCATCATCCTGGTGCTTTACGAGAGCCTGAAAACCCTCACCAACATCCTCATCCTCAATTTAGCTCTGTCAGATCTGCTCTTCACTTCTGGACTTCCATTTTGGGCCTCTTATTACATCTGGGGTTGGATATTTGAAGACATCGGTTGTAAAGTTGTGAAGTTTCTGTTCTACGCTGGATTTTACAGCAGTGTGTTTTTCTTAACTCTAATGACCGTTCAGCGTTACATGGCAGTGGTTTATCCTCTCTCTGACTGGGAGAGTTGCAGGGGATTTACAATCATTCCTGTTATCATCATATGGATGTTGAGTGGAGCGGCGGCACTGCTGGGAACACTGCGAAGTAAAGTTATGCGAGAATCAAACCAAACAACTCTACAGTACTGTGAATACGATAGCCTTCAAGTGAAATATTCCATCATTTATCTTCAAAATGCTTTTTTCTTCATTGCATTCATCATCATGGGCTTTTGCTACACTAAGATGCTCCAAATTAAAACATTAGCACAAATGAATAAGCGACACAAGACCGTCAGACTAATACTTCGTATTTCATTGGTGTTTTTTATTGGTTGGGCTCCGTATAACATTGTTATGTTCTTGAGATCTTTGACCGAGCATGGTATATACCCGTTCACTGAATGTGGAGTCAGCAATAACCTCGATTATGCATTTTATGTTTGCAGACTGTTAGCTTTCTCACATTGTTGTTTGAACCCAATGTTTTATATTTTTCTAGATGTAAAGTTCCAAAATCACTCAAGGGCATTTCTGAGGAGGGTTTTGCATAAATAAATGAATAATGTTTTTTTTACACTGTATGCATTAACTATTTGATTTGAGGTACAATTGTACATTATTGAATCTGGTTTTGTTTATATAAAAATTCTATATGTTTAGCTGCTGTAAAGCAAAGATCAATTCCCACAACTGTAAAATAAACTGCATTGACTGTAGATGTGCATGCAATGAAATACAGTATGCAAGTATACTTATTTTGACTGGAAAGTGTTATTTTCTTCTAAATGTCTTTCTTTGTGGTCTTTGTGGACGGATGCATGACATCATTGACCTATATTAGCAGGAAAGACAAATGTTACGTCTAAATGTAGTTTGGTAAGTTTTAATTGCTAAAACATTATACTGTGCAACATAAGGAAAACGTAAAGAAAACAAATATTCAGAGGTGTTAGTGGTTCATGTTAGTGTGATAAACTACAGTGTAACTGTGTGAACTGACTTCATACACTTACTTAAAATCACAATTGACCAAATTTAATGTAATTTAAAGTCTGAGCTCATGTGTTTTTAGATGCCGTTAGGTTTCATACGTAATCTAAAGAAATATCATTCCAACAATTTAGATGTGGGTTACATGACCAAATGCTTGAGCCACTGTATATCTTAACAAAACTTCAATGTACAATTTTAAGCTTTTGATAGCATTTCCAAACTCAAAATAAAAGGTGAACTATGCTTTCTTAACATGTCCAGTAAATAAAAAGAATATGGCAAACACGGTTTTGAAAGTCCAGAGAAGCGACATTTTCATTTCATATTTATTTCCACATGTACAAAAAAAGAGAAATATCTGAGGCTTGTGGCCGGCTACCTTATACATTAATAAAAACAAACACTCAGGCATCGAAACAGACACATTGTTGATGACAGACTGATTTTCTAAGAGATTACTTTTGGAAGGATTGGCTAAATTTAGGTAAGAATAATTAATTGGCTACTTACAGTAAGAAAACTTTAACTTTAATGTCAGAGAAACGTCACAAGACTATTAAACTAATATTCTGTGTCAGGGTGCTTTTCTTCTTGGGCTGGGCTCCATACAACGTTGTTATGCTTTTGAGAACATTTGTGGTAAAGGGTTTTTACTCAAATATATGTGAGTTATCCATTCGTCTTGACTACAATGTTTTATGTTAGCTGACTGTTGGCTTTCTCACATTGTTTTTTAAATCCAGTACTTTACGTTCTCATAGCTGAAAAAATTGCTAAAGAAGATTTGTCCAAAATACAATCGCCTTACTATATAGCCTGACAAAACATTTACAGTATGAACCCAGACCAGATGAATCATTGTATGATGCAGGACTTTTAATAAAGGATTTATAATGAGCCAAAACATCTGTCAGGGATATTACTGCACGTACATAAGGTCAGTCACTGTTACTCATTTTTAAACAAAATTTTTTATTGCTTTTCATAAACTGTACATGCAATATGGATCAACTTGGCTGGTAAGAAAGCTTTGTTTTTCTGCAGTGGTCCTCAATGCTGTCAGCAAAAGACAATAAACTGACAGATTTATTCTTTTGTTCCTGATGTCTCAAGGAATATGTTGTGCTCGTTCTAAACCCTCACACACCGTCTAATTTTGTGTAACATTATTTTTACTAATGCAAGTTTTTGCATACTTAGTTTTAATGTAACACTTAAGAGCAAATGCATGACTGACTACAGTACAACAAAAAGACTCATCAATCCATTATAAAGTATAAATTCCTAAAGATTAATAAACGCCATTATATCTTTTTGAATCTTGCATATGTTGCAGCAGCATAAGTAGGGCTGTACAGACAGAGTTTGTTGGGAGCATAGTAAACAGATGGATGTTTACAAATGAAAAATTGTTAAACAGGTTTACTAATAAATTCATCTGGTAAGGCAAAGATAAGACATGAATAGCAGCATTTCAAATTTAAAGAGATTCTGTGCATTTATTATTCTTATAAATAGGAATATTTTATTAATAATATTGATTTTAAATGATTGGATTAGCATACATGGATTCTATGGAAGCAGTAGACATGTTCCTCCTTATATACTGACAAGTCTATGTTACATGATCCTCTCGGATAGACATATGTGATAGAAATAGTGAATCTTATGGAACATGTCAATATTAGGTCACCCCAAAAAACAAAAACGACATTTTGCAAGTAAATTAAGCCTATTTAACAGACTTTTTTGCAACATAACATTTTTAATGTTGACTATCATTACTGTGATATAGATTTTAATGGTTTATATTTAATTCAGTTTAAATAAAAGGTATACACATATAACTATAACACAACTACTTTATAATTTAAATAATATATGATATAAACTTTTTCGCACATGTGCTCTTTTGACATAAAACTGGACATGAAATATGCTAAGTTCTCAGGAAACGTCATAAATATTTTAAATCATGTCATAAAGTCCTAAAATAGGCTTTTTATTTTACATGCAAAATGTCATTTTGGTTTTGTTTTCTTGGGGTGAAATCTTCATGTTATGGTGAAATAATGTGAGAGGTCTCCGCAGCTACAGCATAATTCAAAAATCTGTTCAAGCTTAACAAAGAGAGAAGAAAATATTTTCTCTTCTTTCTTAACAATAATTACAAAACTAAACAGGAAGTTCCAGCAACTTAATCGCTGGCAAAATAAGAGCAAAACCAAGTTTTGCCAAAAATCTACATGAACACAACCAACCAGCACTCTTCTGCCACACATTCCTTATGTTTTAGCACTTCACATGACTCTCCACAACAACAACAAACAATTCTTCAAGTATTCGATGTGACTTCACAGTCACTACAACAGTGGTTCCCCCATTGACAGTAGGATATTGGTTTAATCATTCTGGATCAAACCACTTCAGTTTGAGGAGGAAAGAGCTGATCTTAGAGTCCAGCTGATCTGTCTAAGCTGTAAGGAAAGAGTTTCCATCTTCATTTCTCTTTGTAGTGTTATGTGTCTGCATGTCAGATGCAGGGAAGTACCGTGATGGGTTTCTCTCTGACATTTTCTATCTTTCTCTTTCCAGTGTTGCATTTGCACTTTCATCATTATAGACCATTTATACGACATCTGCAATGAAAACAACACAAAATCACATTTTCAAGCAAGAACAACAGCGCCCTCTTGTGTCAATTCCATAATATACCAACTTCCTTTTCAATAAATAATGTCCATTTATTTTGTGTGTTAAAATATGAGTAATTCAGATCTAAAACAGATTTTTATTTTCATGAAAGTCACTCAAAACCCCTGTTATTACATGCTGAAACAATTCCAATGCTTCAGTATTTATTCGCCATTATATTGTATACTAAATATTACTTTCTGTATTGTCAGGTTGTGCTGTTTAATAAGATTGAGCTCCATGTTATTTTTCTAGTGAAAGATTAAAGATGTCGAGGTCTGGATCATGAACTGACCTGCTTTTTACTGTGCCGTGTTCTCCTCCAGCTCATTCCCACCGTGTCCTCTGCCGTTCTCTCGGAATGCCAAGAAGGAAACCTTCCTATTCTCCTCCTCCTTGTTTTCCATCTCCTTCCCATCTCCATCCTGACGGGACAGTTTGGTTGCTATGGGAACCTCTATGACCTCTTCAAAGGACCCTTTCTCTAAGACAACGCCATTTTCTTTGAGGTGGGCAGCCAGAATTGTACTGTAGAGAGGAAAGTTTAAGATTGCTGAACTTGTTTTTTACTCAAAGCATGTCTTTAATGATCTGAGAGTGCTATAGATATACTGAGTTGGAAAAGTCCACAAACCACCAGCAGAGGGCAGAGGAGAAACAGATCCTCAACATTAGTGACTAGTGATTTGTGAATTTTCTAGATTAAAACAAGTCTGTAATATTTAAATTGAGAAAAAATAAAGGAGGAGATAAAACAGCAAATGTGATTCTGGGGAGTGGAGAAGTCGTCATAAAAATGTAGTATTATGACAGTATAACTGACCTGTGACCTGCAGTGGGCAGTATGGGTGTAATGAAACTGGGTCCCGTGTGTCCATTACTGTCACTGTGTTCTGTCTCTGGAGCCTGAGGGGTCGACACAATCACTGAAGGGCTGACAGATACTGAACTCGCTAAGAAAGATGAGAAAAGAAATTTATACAAATTCTAAGAAAACTAAGAATTTATGACTTTTGACATTTGTCCTGA
Source organism: Beaufortia kweichowensis (assembly GCA_019155185.1). Lineage (NCBI taxonomy): Eukaryota > Metazoa > Chordata > Actinopteri > Cypriniformes > Gastromyzontidae > Beaufortia > Beaufortia kweichowensis. The sequence goes on along the minus strand of CM032810.1, from coordinate 2,114,243 downwards.
AAAGCAACAGCTGTATTTATACCAAATACATCATCTAAACAACATAAACAACATAAAAAAAGTGATAAATCAAATATACTTTTCAACAAACAGAATCTCTACAATAAATCAGACTTCAAAAGTCATTTAAGCCTAAAGGCAAAACGTACTTGAATCCTGTCCTCCCTGCTGGCTGACGTCACCATTTTTCTGAGGGCTGGTCTTCTTCAGGACAAATGAAAGTGTGTATGTGAGAAAGACAAGCATCTCTATAAACAGGCAATTAATTTCAGGTTTCAAATCTTACCTGATCAGATCGGCGTGTGCGCTTCATGATTTCCTCAAGGCGCTGTGACACACAAGCATACAGTCAGATACCAAACCATTAACTAATGCAGAAGCTTTCTCATTAATAATCCTTAATGACAATAATTGCCAGTTTAAATGAACTGAAAACCTTCTTCCTCTCGAGTCTCTCTGCCTCCTCTTTCTGAAAATGCTTCTCTCTCTCCAGACGCAAACGCTCTGCCTCCTCTCTCAGACGAGCCTCCTCTTCCTCTTTCTGAATATCAATAACACATAACACTTACTAAGGAACTGAATGCTCTAAAATTTAATAAATACAAAAGAAATACAAAATGGAGCAAATTTTTACTAACAAATAATTACATTGTTAAGTTAGATTAATTATTATAATTTAGTGAATCAATTCAAAATGTCAAATTAATCAGATTAATTTTGTGATACGGCAACAAATTGCATTAGTCATGGTCTGTGCCGTTTTAATTGTTGCGCATGCAGAAGGGCGTCTCTTTACATTTCTTGTGCAAGTGCAGTGTGTGTGATTGTGCACCTGTTTCAGCAGGCGTTCAGCTTCCTCTCTCTCTTTTTCAGCTCTCTCCTCCTCTAAACGCTTCTCCTCCTCCTCCCGTCTCTTCCTCTCCTCTGCCTGTCGCCGTGCCTCCTCCTCTCTCTTTGCTCTCTCCTCTGCCTTCCTGCGGGCCATCTCCTCCCTGCTGCGTCTACACACACCCAGGTATGAGTAAGATGAAAAAATCATATGATTTTCAGAAACCTCTCACATACCTTTCAGCCTCCTCCTGTTGTCTCCTCTCCTCCTCCTCTCTTTCTCGCTGCTCTCTGGCCTGCCGTCGTTTTTCACCCAGCAAGCGAGATGCCTCCTCGGGATCTGTTGTGCCGGTGGAGGGTCGTGCTGGTGGAGGACATCCATCACCTTCTAGAAAGAATTAGATAAGCAGTAACCAGTTGGTTAAATTACTCGGGTAAAGTATTGATTAAATGTATTACTGACCTGCAGAAGGTTCGGGTTTGGTCACTGGAGCCTCTGGTTTAGTTTTAGGAGGGTCAGCGTTTGTCTCGCCTTTTTTACCTCTCTCTCCCTCTGGACTGACTCTCGGGCTCTCCGGTGTTACTCTGATGGGCCTGAGGTTACCCGGCGACAGGGACGTGTTACTAGCAGACAGAGGAATTGATGCTGGTGGGGGTGGAGACCTGGACTTTTTAGGGATAGGAGGCTTCTGAGAGAGGTTAGCAGTGGAGCTCCTGAGAAATAAAAACAAAAGGTGAGTGAAACCTGTTGAATCCTCAGAAACATGTATGGCTTTCTTTCCTCTAGGGAACAGAAGAAGATATTTACAGCAGAATCTAAAACTAAAAGATTTCCAATAAAATTACAGAATATGACTTTAAAAGACAAAGTGAATGATGTCTTAATTATCAAAAGTTTTATTGCCCTTTGTGTTCTACAGAAGAAGGAAAGTCAGGGTACATTTTGACAAAATTCATTTTTAGGTGTACTGTTCCTCTTACACACTATAACAAAATAAATAGACTTAAATTAAATAACACCTCACAGACTTGTTTCCATTCATTTCAAATCAATATTAGGTCATTGTGTACAGAAGCAGGTATCTACCTGTTGGGGGATGGATTGGATACCCTGCTGCGGTGCCCGGCGGGTGAGGGAGCTCTTTTGGGAGTGAACGGGCTCAGAGTTGGAGTGGGATATGACAAATTACTCCATGACTTTCTGACGTAATCCTTATCCTTTCGGTCAACCTACAGAGACACAAAATTCTAATTTTTTAGCTGACATGTTTTAACCAACAAAATTGATGAAAACACCAAGACGCGTTAGTAAAGGTTTCATGCACAGAAACCATTATAGTTTATGTATGCATGGTTACACTTTCGCTTACTGTACAATTTACATGAAACCATATTTGAATACTGTTTACTGACACAAAAGGACACGTTAATGTGCATAATTATGAGGTTTTCTAGATGACTTTGCATTGAATGTCAGGATGGACTATGGAGAGTGTTACGCATGGTCAACAAGACCTTTATTTGAAAATCACATCTCATATGATATGACCCTATCAAACAGAAGCGGTGTTATGTAAATAAGGTTATTTTAGTGTTGGGTTGGGTCCAGCCAACAGCTGTAGTTCTGGCATCGGCTGGCCAGAGGCAGATTGATGGAGTCTAATACAGGTCAAGGTTTTAGACATAAGTCCCTAATGACATAAGCACCTCACACAATCACGTATAAACAGGAGACTCTATCTGTGAAGCCCAACCTGAGACACATATTCTCAACAACACAATATAATGGCTTACCAGAATATTCTGCGTGGTCCTTCTGCGTATGATGGCGTCTGAAGCAACGATTGCTCTGATTGGCTTCTCGAAATTCGGGCCTGCTCTGACGGGTCGCTCTGTGCTGCGTGACTGGAGGGATTTGAAGGATGTTGCGCTCATTGGGTGACAGGAGGCTGAGCGAGGACAAATGGGGGTCACTGTATACCAGTTAAGTTTAACCACCCACCAGGAGGTGTTGTCAGATTATTATTATACAATATGGAAATGAAGAGCAGGAGGGTTAAGAAAGGGTTAATGAGCGTGTAACAGGAAAAATGGAAGGAGGAGAGAAAGAAAGTGTGTGTTAGTGTCTACAAAGCTCTAGAAAGAAGTAAGGCAACTTGAAGTGAGAACGAGGTACGATCATACAAACTATGACACCATGTTTAAAATGTCATACTAGCATACTACTATCGTTGTTTATTTTTACATAATGGGTGTTGTTTTGCATGCTATTATTACTAGTTAGTATGTTTCAAAACAAGTACACTCAAATTTCATTTTGAACATAGCCTGATATATATTTCCAGAATAAGACAGGAAGTTTGATACCTCAAACAGTCAGTAAAGAATTAGTTTCCTTTGTTAAAAGCATTTAATGTAATTAGAATAAGCAGTAAGAGAAAAACTAATCAGAAAGAGCCATTTGATAAAAACAGACACACACGCACAGCATTTTCAGAGATTAGCTCCAGCTCCATTTGCATGCACACAAACACACATGAATTTGGGATTAAGTGGGCAGTAACCAGGCAAAGCTGTAACCCTGGTTTCAGAGAGCTCTTTCTAAAAGAGGTGTTTTGTTTTAGAATAGAGGTCTTGCCAAAACCAGCTTACACAGTTCAGAAACTCTAGCAAACTTCTGTACCTGCTCTTTCTATGAACCTTTATTCATAATGACAACAGATTTTTTTAAGCAAACTAGAGTCAAGCTAACTTTCTTAAACACAGTTAGTTACAAATGCCAAGTTACTGACAGAAGATGTCATATTTACATATTTATGATGTTTAAGTATGAACACAATCTCAGTTTTGTTCATTCACATTAAAACATATACACACATTTACATAAATAATTTACATAAAGCTTAAATATATCTCTTATTCTAGTGTGTATTAATGCTTGTGTTATACCTGCATCACCAGACAAAGACATGGCGCTGCGACTCCTGGCCAGATAAGAGTGTGTTGGTGTCTGCAGTCGACTGACCATCGAATTCTCCCACGGGGTCAGAGGCATGCGACGCACACCTGAAAACACACACACACAAACATATTCATCTATTTTAGACAACCAATGCCACTGGAAAGATTGGAAAATATCTGGTCATCCAGAAACACTTTAAACTGCTGAAAGAGGAAGCATAAACATGCAACCGGTCACAGACCCATCACATGCATCTGTATCTTTTCTATATGTTTGCAAAGCATGTTAATCCACTGACAACATGTGATGGTGACACATGACGTTCATCACGATTAGCAAAGTTTAGCAAAATTAACCAAAAACAGGGTTAGTTAGCAGCATTGGTTATAGACGACATGACGCTATAATTTCTCATTATAAAATGGATAGTTACGGTTACTGATTATGATTAACTGAGCTGAAATGTTTGAAACGTAAATTAGTCAACTAAACATTGACATTATATGTTTGTAAGTTCTACAATATGACATTTCTAACAGGAAAAAAATACATATTATTATTGATGTTTAATATTAGTTTTTGATATTTGAAAAATATTAAAGGAAAATTTAGCATCATGCCATCTTTAACGAAACCATTGTGTGCAAAAAATAAATACCAACAAGATGATGTTAACATTGTCAAATGACAGCACAGCCCCCAATATAAAGCAGGCAACATGCACTTATTAGCATTTCACAAAAGAACATCTGCAATATCATAAACTATTTAAAACGCACATTGCAGTAACACAGACCATAACATGCCATACATTAAATGAAAGAACAGAATATATAACGCATGTAAGTCAGGGCTCAAGACCAGAGAGGTGTTTCGGTTCATTAAGCATGTAGCTAATTTGTTTCTTATCCAAACTGTACTGCTGTGTGTTGTCATGTGAAGCCATAATAAACTAATGCCACATATAAATAAAGTTTGGTGCCTATAAAAGTTGAACAGCCTGCTTTTGATGTCATTTCAGTCTGGAGCCCTGTGTTTGAACCCACTAGAAGAGCATTAAGAAAGTTCCCTGTGATTCTTAAAAGTCCACCTGCTGATCTGTCCTCAGGGATCTTCTCTCTGATGATTTGGGATTTAGACAGTGTTTTTTTAATCAAGCAAGATGACGACAGAGATGTCTGCTTCTGTAAGGCTTGGACCAACAATACAACAACAAAATGTTACAAAACACACAATAACAAGGGGAGTAGGTTTTTATGTTTTTGAAGTAGGCTAGGCTGATCCCAAACACTAATCCTCAGTTATGTTAAACAATATCAACAACAACATTTACATTATATGTAGTAGCACTGTGATTGTGTGAACAAAGAGAAGATTTAAAGAAATGTAAAGATGTGTGTTTGTGTTTACCTCTATCTGGTGAATTTATCAGTGTTGCTGAAGAGAAGGAAAGACGTTTGGAAATGACTGGATCTGTGTGTTTAGACAGATTCATGGTGGACACTGATCTTCTCTCAGCATCTGTAAACACAGACACATCATTCAACTTTGGGCATAATACAAGCAAAGACAGCGCGTTAAACAGCAGGGAAGAGGAGGTACTGTAACTCTTTTATTGTGTTAGCTTGTAGACCTTACAGTAGTGCTAATTTTGAAGTTAATTCTGAGATAAGCTCTCATCTACAGCTAATGATAAAGACTACAGCATGACGAAACCCTTCACTGCTTAATGCTCACCATCTGCCTTACATCCGTGTGTCCCGCAACAGACAGACACAATGACGTGCCAAAACGTCCTTAAACATCCTCAGTGTGGCAGCTTATGCCATCTAACATCCCCAATATCCACTTTGTCCAACATTAAAGGGGCCATATCAGGCAAAACAGTTTTTTTTGTTGCTCAAATAATTTGATTCAACGCAAACATTTTACGCAATGTGCAGTACAAAAACGTTAGACGATAACAGAGGTCATGTGCATAATCATAGTCTTTAATGCATGAATTTCAAACTTTGAAGGGTCAGACAGAATGTGACTTTTTGTCATGAAAAACTACAACTAAGTCTCAGACAACTATACAAAATACTATATAATAAATGTTTACAAGTTTCTATTCGTAATGAACAGGAAACTGATGCTATGGACTGATGCTACAAGCTCTAGCTAACGCTGCTACTTTGCTGCTCTGAGCATTATATTCACATTTAGAGCAAAACCGCTGCTGACGCTCCACACTAAAAACACCCTGATAGTGTTCCAGTCCAGCTAGATCCAACGGTAACAGAGCAGATTCATCAAAACCTGAGGGAGAGAGAGAGAGGATGCGGGAGAGAGAGAGAGGATGCGGGCGAGAGAGAGAGAGAGAGAGAGAGAGAGAGAGAGAGAGAGAGAGAGAGAGAGAGAGAGAGAGAGAGGAGAGGGAGAGGAGAGGGAGAGGAGAGAGCTGAGAGAGGAGAGAGAGAGAGAGAGAGAGAGAGAGAGAGAGAGAGAGAGAGAGAGAGAGAGAGAGAGAGAGAGGAGAGGAGTATCAGATGAGAGGAGGAGGGAACAATGAAGGAGAATGAAAGCAGTGAGCAGTGAGCTTGTGGATGATTCAGCAAACGTAAGCAGAGAATAAACAGATGCTGCACTGCAAACAAACATTCACAACCCCACCCATACATACATTCATGCAAGCAAACACACACACACACACACACATACTGCATAAACAAAACTAAAAGAGACATGAAACTGCATCCAGATTTAGATGACGTATATCTGAGCAGAAAAGAAATAAAAAATGTACTTAATATTTTGGATCACTAACCCCATTTGTATGAAAGTGTATATTCAGATGTTTGTGTATGTGTTTACCACTGTTGTGTGAGGTGCTGGCAGAGAGTGTTCCACCCCAGCTCCAGCGGTTTGATTTCGGCCTGACTCTCTCACTCTTCTCCATGGTCCTCCTGATGACAGCTTCATGCCGTGCCTAAACCACAAACACAAATTTCACATACTAAACGTTTGAAAAATCAACTGTAAAATGAATGTTAAGACTGTTAAAATGGAATAATAATGCATCTAGCAAATTCCTAGATGTTTCTGAACATATCTTCCGTGTCCACATGACCAAACAATCACAACAAACAACACTTCTGACAGTTCTGAGAGTAAGGAGGTCAGAGTAGTGTCGTAAATAAATCATGACTATTGATCGATCAAGATCAATGACTGAAACTACCCGAAAAGATAAACATACAGGAGGTAAACATAAACAAACAGCAGAAAGTTGTCTTCTGGAAAGCTCACCTTCTCCTCCTCTTCTTTTTGCCGTCGTTTTTCATCCACAGCAGCGCGTCTCCTTTCCTCCCTCTGCCTCTGCTCCTCCAGCCTCTTCTTGCGCTCCTCCAGCTGTCTCTCGTGAAACTGTCGCGCTCTCTCCTCTCGCTCCAGCCACTTCGAACCTCGTACAGCTGTACATAGACACAATATATAAAATAATAATAATCATTTCTGAAAATGAGGGTGAAGTCCCTTGAGTCATACTGGGGGGATTTATTCCTTAAATTGAACAACTAAATGACTATTATAATATTATAATGTTGGTCCTCGGGCCACATGCATCCAGCAGTGTTGAGACTGAAAGAGAACTGAAAGGTATGGGAATAACTCTCATTTAATCAGTTTGTAAACTGTAAGACTTAAAACCAGCAAATCTCTCTCTGGACTCTTGATCTTGGTCTCTAACATAAAACCAGTGTCATGGTAATCACTGCCAACAGTTTACATAACAACTGTACCTCACCACAGCAACCTGCCACATCAAGTTAGTCATGCGTTAGCGAACAGAATAAAACAGACAGACAATAACAAAAAACATGGCTTGTTTTGAAACTAGAGGTCAGAAGTGAAGCGCAAAAAAAAAAAATCTAAGCCCACTGGGAAACAAATGCACATCATTTACTTGCACCAACAACCAACAGGAAAAACAAGACGCAAAACTGTTTTTAGACTGTTAACGTGATTGTGATTGGAGAGTAAATGATGACTAAATGTTTGTTTTTGGGCAAACTATTCCTAAAACTCTTAATAGAGTCTCTGATCGCTAAATAGTATTTTACTTAGAAATATGTAAAACTGCTGAAATTAAATGTGTGTCATACCGTTCTGTTTGTCCAGCTCCTCCCGTCGCTCACGGGCGAGTCTCTGTCTTTCATCATTCTTCAGTATCAGAGGCTCTGTACATACACACACTACATAAGTACAGCTGATAATTGTGTTTGTATATTGAGCCGTCAGTTGTTATAATGCGTGTTTCTGACCTGGTCTTTTAACAGTGTGGCTCTCTGTGGGACTGCGAACAGTGTAGGTGTTCTGTCCGGAGGCAGATGACTCGGGTCGACTCCATGATGACTTGTCATCTGCTCTGAACTGATAGTCAGAACCTAAAAGACAAAAAAAGAGAGATAAGACAGGATTATTATGGAGAAAAACAATAATCTAGCTTCCTAAAAAAAAATTTTATTGATCGAGCTGACTATTTTAAAAGCTTAATATAAAAAAATTTCAGACATCTCCAATAAATCAAACATTACTTGTTTGAAAACGTGACAACACTAAAGAGATTCTATATTTACACAGGTGTGAATGAAACACTTTAGTCCTTTACAATTTGAGAAATCTCTCACTTACACACCCACTTTTAGGAAGTGATTGTAAGGTTTATGACCTGATTAAACTGTGCAGTAAACAACCGATGCCAAGTAGGCTTAAGAATCCTTCAGTAAAGTTAGAAAAGATGTGAACTTAGAAAGGTGAATCATTCTCCAGACAGAAAATGTGTTTGCAGCTTTACTCTGATCAGGTCTTCATGTAGTCACATGACACATCACAAAACCATAAAAAGAATGCTGAATACAAGTCAAACAATACATGAGAGCTCAAACCAAGCCAGGATCAGTCATACTGAAACAGAGAACAAATTACAATCAGCAAACTGGCTAAATGATTGTTTTCTGCTCTAAAACCAATCAGCATCCTGTTGTGTGTATCATACACATCAGTCAAGAATATAACCTATATAGTTTCTTTAATCAGATTTATTAGATGTCTTTTCTGACAAATAATAAAGAACCTGCAGACATGGATATTGAGGTTTGGCATTTAGATTTGAAAATGCTTTATAGATTACAATCTTTTTGTTGAGTTACATTCACAAATCTTTATCATAACATGATACTGATTGTAGAAAAGTAGGACCACTTGTCATTAGTCTTTATCCATAACCACATGACATCATATTTATGTGATGTCACTATAGAATATGGTCATCAAAGTTTGTGTTAGATCGTACCCCTTGACACTGGAAGGGCCTGATGTATTGCTCTGTACTATAATGGACACCACAAACGCTGATCTTTAAAGATCACTACGCTTAATTCTGCTGTGGGGGATGAGAGGAATAAACATGTTATGGGCAGATGGTGTGTCTAGACAAGAAAGAAACGGATAAAAAACAAACAACAATCCGACATCATCATTATTTTATCACTGACAACTCAGGTCTTAAATATCTTATTATCTCCTAACATAATATACTTTTGAGGTTCTTAATTCAACAATACACTAAATTGTTTGGGAACTTTATGAACAACATTGTGGCAAACATTGTGCTACTTGTGATTCAATCCTCAGTCCATTTCCGTGTGCTTCTGGTCCCTAAAGAGACAAAACCAAAATGGTCATCACTTGCTCTAGATTCCCACTAATCTTTCCAGGACAATGGTGCTCTAGATATGTCCCAGGATCAAACTTTGTCCAACCTATTTGAACAGATGCCAAAAACTCTGGATATCACCTTTCTGAAATAGACAATGGGCAGCATCTCAAATGGTAAATGAGGGCAATTTTGAAAATGATTACTTGGTTTGATAGGGATGAAGGTCATCGTTTCAGATCCCTGCAGAGAAAAGACACTCACACACAGACGTTTCACTACAGCAATACAATCTAACCTGAAATAATGAGTCCTCCACTGAGACTTATTGAAACACAGTGTACACATTTATCCATCCCTAAGAGAAAATAAAGCCTAAAATGGCTCTGTGCGCCACAGCTTTAGCTCATAATTTCATGGTAAGGGAGACCCGGTGGAACTTAACCCAGAAATTACCTGACAGCAAATTAGAAAGCACAAGTAATAACAACACAAAGATGTGAAAAATCATCTTATATTTCATTTATTTCCTCTGTGCTCTGCTGATGAAGTGATCTATAGCCAAGCCAAACGGAGATGGTTGCATCAGTAAACATCACAATATATCCACATCAGGATCTATAGCGGAAATATCCGACTTACAAAGGCCAGCAAAGACTGTCATTACATTCACTAAATTCCCAAACCACAAACGGATTAATCTGTAAATGGGTTAAATCATTTAACTTGTTGAACCTGCTAAAACTTACATGAAAGACAAATATGCCTTCTTTTTAAAAAAATCTAAAGCCGACTGATGTCTTGGCTGTGTAAACAAACCCCTAGCTATTGTGACTGTGCCTTTAACATGACACCCGTGGGGTGTGTTTGTGTGATCACCTGATTTTGCTTTAGTGTAGCTCACTACTAAAGACGTGTCACAATTTTTCAAAAGCCTAAGGGTACAAATACAACCAAAGCTCAGAATAAGATCAACATCAGGTCTTTCTGCGGAGACAAAAATTGTTAGATCCAAACAAAGTGTGAAACTAATACCTGCCACCAGCTAAATGCAGGTACTTGTAAGTTGTTTTCATGCGCTTGTCCTCTGCCACAACTAACAAATATCCTTAGTAAAGCACAAAAGAGTAAATGCTGGCATTTGTTATAACAATAAACTTTGAACTTTAAAACAGGCCCCTTCAGGCAGATTTTAGTATTGGGGAAAACTTTTCTTTTCTTAGTATTTTAGCACAAAATAATATCACAAGGTCCCAAACCGACATTGGCCCTTTGGTCTGAACCTTCTGCCTGATTAGTTTACTAATCTGCATCTTTAATGTTGAACTGGGTCAGTATTTAGTGACGGCAAAACCACATTAACAGAAACGGTTCTTATACAAAACCAAACTAAATGCGACATAAGTTTAATCAACTCATTTGACGACAATTGCTTAGAAATGTTTTACACAACACAAATACACAGAGAACACAAATCAGGATGAACAAGGCTCAAAACATGACAATATGCAGTTGTTGATGAACACTGACTCTTTAGCATTATAGTAAAGTTATTAACATTCTTTCAAAAACACATTCACACATACACCGTGAGAGGCAACAAGCACGTCTGACTTTATTTCAGCTGTGACACAAACACGGTGACATTTAATTTTATAGGTCTTTTCCTCTTTAACGACAGTTAACTTGTATTTCGTCTATGTGGGTCATCCATCTTGGCTCTGTTGTGGATGTTACTGTGTGCAGTCCCTGTCCAACACAATGACTAAATGTAATTGCTTTATTCAAATAAGAACACAAACAGATAAATATAGGCAAACACCTGTAAAAATAATGTCACAACTTGAAGGGCACGGTGAAAGTTGAGCATTTGTCAATTTTATAGGTTTCTTTTCACGTGCAGACATGCTTCCAAAGGTCAAACACAAACAATATCACATCCCCACCACCTAAGCCAACACATCATGAATCCCACCAATAACAAACTGCTTCACATACCACAAACATATCTAAAGTATACTGCTTCTGTTTGATTAATGTGAACTCAATGTATATTAACTTTACCATACACACGTAAAAGGTCACTGAATCCCTTTTTACCCAAAAATCTTACCTTGAATTTCACTCATAGTTTTCGAGAATCCTGGACTGCACATCTTTTGCCTACATTGCCAAGAAAGCAATCCTTACTTATTGCGCCGCAACACTTACATATACAAAGATGATAACATCCATGACAGGATCAGGATGTTTGTGTTCATTCATTGGCAAACAAAGGAAAAAATGATGGAGACATAAATGTTTGTCTGCTTGTTCCCAACAGGAGGGGCTCTTAGTTCTCCCCTTTTAATCTGAGTGAGAATGATCAAGAGGATACATTAGGTCCCACACTTCACATGTTTACACTTGAGATTATAAAGTGTATATTGTGTGTATAGGACAGTAGAAATACAGGCGAGGAAGATTAAACTCTGCGAGGGACAGAGATCAACGATTCGTGTATAACTCCCCACATGGCAGCAGAATGTGTGTGTGGGTATTTGCGTGTGTTGGGATGGAGTCTCTAAAATCTGAGCAGCTTAACGGCGGCTAATGCTAAGCTTACGGGGAGAGAGAGAGAGAGAGAGAGAGAGAGAGAGAGAGAGAGAGAGAGAGAGAGAGAGAGAGAGAGAGAGAGAGAGAGAGAGAGAGAGAGAGAGAGAGAGAGAGAGAGAGAGAGAGAGAGAGAGAGAGAGAGAGAGAGAGAGAGAGAGGCCAAAGAGCATTATCCTTAGCATCCAACACGAAGCACATCAGGAAGTACACGATTTAACCTTATATGTTTGTGCAGTGCGTGTATGACAACATCAGCAGTGTGTTTAAAACCACCAATCAGAAAGCTTACAGTCAGTAATGACTCATCAAAACAATGGGAAATGGTAGAAAGCAATTCAGTTTCTCTCCAGTACCATGGGATGGGCTAAGTAAAGCAATTAAATGATTTTTTTCTGCTTATCAAGACATTGTACATTTATCTCTTTGGACTGGTGAATCACACACGTTGAAATCTACACCCTAAATCTACCACCCTGTGAAAATCCACAACTAGATGCGTGTTTTGATATGGTTTAATGTCTTTGTTTACAAAGTTCTATTAAATTCTATTAAATCAGTCTAACATTTAATTGTATTCACATTTACATTAAGCAGACGGTTTTATCCTAAGCGAAAATATCATAAGCCATCAACAATTATACAAAGAAGTGCTTTAGCAAGTTACCAGTTGGTATTTTTTGAACTTCACAACAACTTTTTCTTGCTTAAGTGACGCAATAAGCAGCATTTAGACACTGTTAGTGCACTGTCTGGATTTACAGCCTTGTCTCCCTTGCTAGCCAACGGGGTGCTAGTTAATCCGACGAGTAGCTTGGGAATTGTTCAAGAGAAACAGTAGCATATCGACACGTTGTTGTGTATGAAAAATTTGCACAGCCTGAACACATGTGCCAGACCAACATATCTGGGCATTACAACTTGTCTTGACCTGGTTCGACACCATGTTAAATTAAAAACCTTTCAACTGACACGAAGCAAAATCAGTTTTAAAACAAAGGACCAATCAGACACATCTGGGAAATAAGCACGTTTACAATTATACTAGCTAAATGAGCTTTAGCAATAGAGTTCAGGAGTTAAAGCACTTATAAAAAAATACCTTCTGTTCAAATCTGTCACTCACCAGTAAGATCATGGTGAACGTGACCATAGTGTATGTGCACAGGCTTGAGTTCTGGGGGATTTTGACTTAGCTTAGCCAACCCGTACAGTCTTGTGACCCAAACTGGTGCAAAAACAAAAGTCAACGTGACAGCTAGCATTCCCATGCTTAACATAATTATGTGGGGTGGTTTAGGCCCTTTTCAAAAACCTAATATATGTAAGTACACATTATTATTATTTTACCTAATAAAATAAAAAGACCCGTATCTGTTAAATAAATATATAAATACTAAAAATATATATATATAAATAATAATAAAAAATACTGTGATTAGTATACACACACAAACACATCCTTTAGCCGAGTCGTCCCACATGTGGAGCCACCCAGTCAACTAACAGAACTTTAATATTGTTTACTTTCCAGTTGCCAGTGGTCATGTGACCCACCCACAGCCCTGGCCATCCTGTCCAACTTGTCAGTCTGTACAGTATAGACGATGGGTGGGGTAAAATGGCCACACCCAACAACAACAGAGAGCAAAAATCTTTTCCAGCTCAGGCAAGCGGCACGCTAATGACAATTTGGAAACACACTCAAAACAGATCAAGCAAGTTGTCCTAGAAATATGAGATTTTTAACGTTTTTTTTTTTCAACATCAAAATTGTAGGTTAAACTGAAAATGAATACTTAATACAAAGTGTGTATTTAAGGTGTTACTGGGCACAATTTAGGGCTTAATCTTATCTGGTATTTACTGAAACTATGAAACTGAAAATATTTCATACAGTGTCTAATGCAGAAGGTCTTGTATAAAAATTACTTGTACTAAAACTACTTGTATAATTAGCATTCAAGAACTAGAAAAATGTCGCTTAAAATAGTTTTCTATGAAGTAGGCCACGAACATCACATTTCTGTGAGCCTTAAAAAAAAAAAAAAAAAATTAAGACAACTCATCTATAACACTAATAAACATCACACACCTTGCAAATAGCATGCTATAATGCTCTAAACCAGCTCAGACAAAAAAGACAATGCTACCCCAACAAAACACAACAGCAATACACTTCCACAACCAAAACAGAGACAGATCCTTAACAGGCCAAGTTTTAGGTTAGCATCACTAAGGACAAAAAGCCCAGAGGGATGTCAAACCCCAGAGAGATGTCATCAATATCATTCATCATTCCTGACCTCCCGCGTACCTCCGCCTCTCTTGCGTCGTTTGCGGCTCCGCTGTCCCTCCTCTTCCTCAGCAATGGTGGAGAGGGACGGGATAGCCGACCTGCAGGCCCCCCTCCTCGTCCTGAGGGGGGCCGGCATGCTCCCTTCCTCTCTTTTATTACCCTGTGTTGCTAACAGCTAGCACCCTGCTCATCATATGAATACTCTCAGGGAGAGAGGACAGACGATACAGGAACGGTGAGAGAGACAGACTGAGGTAGAAGACACAGCAGATTGAAGTCAAAGAGATTTGAAGTTTAAAGCTCAGACGTGCAGAGATGAGCCAAAACTCCTTTACTGAAGCTTCTGTAATCCACAGAAACACACTTCCTCCTTAAGCCTGAGAGAGACTGCTGCTCTAGTTGCTGATGCTGTCACTGTCTCTCTTAAGGTCTGCCCTACTCTCTCTCTCTCTCTCTCTCTCTCTCTCTCTCTCTCTCTCTCTCTCTCTCTCTCTCTCTCTCTCTCTCTCTCTCTCTCTCTCTCTCTCTCTCTCTCTCTCTCTCTCTCTCTCTCTCTCTCTCTCTCTCTCACACATACACACAGGCCCTCATAGAGTCCCACATTAAAAACAACAGACTGACAAATGAACACACCCAGAGCATAGGCGGTCAATAAAACAGTCTCTCTCTCTTACACACACACACAGTCCTTTCCTACTGAAATATTCAGCATGAAAGAGCAAGGTGAGCCAGCAGATAAATGGACACCACGACAGCTATAGCACACAGACGAGAGGAACAAAATCATTAAAGGAACGAGACCCCCAGCGAGAGCAAGAAAGAGGGAAAGGGGGAAAATAAAAGCTACGGGCCCCCCTTTAATATAAAATGCAGCAGTTTGCTATGACAGTCATTCCACCAAATCCATTTCCAGCAAACCACTCCCACTTACTGTACCTCAAATGTGCAATGAGTCATATGTAAATACACCTATGCTTTCTAGTATATACAGTACACAAATTGACTGTAAAGTGATGGATTGTATCGAATGCATTTTGCAATTTTGACATTATCAGCATCTCCCAAAAACTGAACCTACTTTAACAGAATAATTATCAAAATGCACAAGAGAATAAAATAAAGGTTTCACCAACAAATACTGGACACACTAATAAAAACCATCATCAATAACATTATCTGACACAAACACATGCAGTAATGAATTACTACAGACTCATAGACACATATAAAAAAATGAACTAATAACCAAAACACCGCATCAACTGTAAAACTCTCCATCTTCCATTTACATACAAATGTAATCTACACAGCTTTATCTTATAGAAATACTATACAGCCATGTTGTTTGTTTATGTGAGTGTGTAAACAACCAAAGAATAACTAATTTATTGATGAGCCCAGCAATAATAATTTGACTCTGACATTGCAAAAACACACAAACATGCACTTACTTTATGCTTTAACTAGTCTGTCTTTTCAAACATTTCTTAATTTATAAGAGCGAAAGTACAGGAATCTGATCTTTGCCCCTGAAGCCCAGAGAATATCAGTAACTTTACACTTTAACCAGTCACACTACTGTTGTTGTTACCTTTCATCCTTCCAGTTTCTTCTATTAGCAATATAAAAATCCACCCTACAAACCTTTATTTTTACATTACCAAAAAAAAGGTAATCATGACTCTGAGCTCATAGAAAGTCATTTCAAGGAAGGGATGCAGTAAGGTACACTAGCTAGTTTACTGCTGTATCATAAGATAATTTTCATTGAACATGGGTTGGCCCTAATTAACAGGGAAACATTAAATGACAAACTAGATTTAACTTTGTTTTGGCAAGTATTTATTTATTTTATCCTGAAAATGGTGGACAAGGCAACAGACAAGTGTCTTCATGCAGATAATAAATAAACTATGGATTTGTTATATCAGACTTTTTGTGCTACATTAGTAATAAAGATAGTTTTAAATGAATCAAAAATAAAATAAACATCTGTGGCAGATACAATAGTAAATCCCTTTCTAGTAAATCCATAGTCTAATAGGGTTGCCTTATATAGTTAAAATAATATAGTTAACATGACTACTACTATTGCATGAAGAAGTTATTTCACTGATAGCAAAGTCACAATGACCAGGCACAGATTGTGACACAAATTTTAGTCACTGCGATTGAGACAAAAGTGTGAGGGTTGTTAATAAGAAGCGTATAAGGATGACATTTATCCTAAAGTACACCAAATGACAGTGATTCACAACCCCTGCGTGTTTAACAAACAAAACATTGACATTAAAACAGTGATACAACGCCTGATTCCGGTTTCACAAGACACTGTTTTGCGATATGTATCTACCTGCACCCACTAAAACAAAACAAAAGCAATATATGCTATGAAACACGTCACATCATATACGCTCGAGCACAGCGCACAGACGCGCGCGCGCACGTAACAGGTGTCTGAGGAAAACTGCTCCATTTAACCGAAATGTAAACAAATTAACTAGAGACCGTAACGCATAAACCACAAACTCTCACGTTTTATCTCGTAAAGTCGGTAAAAACCCGCTGGCAGTGCTTTGGTTCAGCGTTAATGCTGATTTACTGATTTAATCCCTCTCCCTCAGACCCGGCTCGAGCTGCTTGTGGTGTAAATGCTTTTATTCCATGACAACTTTAACGGATCGTTTTTTCGACTAATGCTGAAACTGATCAATGGTTATAAGGAGCGTACTGACGTTTTACACAAACTTTATGTCGTATAAACAAACTCTCACCTTGGCTGAAACTCAGACAGGCGTCGCTTCCATCCCGCTCCGCCATTTCACCAACGTCACATGAGAGGATTAGTGAGAGCGCGCGCTTGCTACTAAAGAAGCGGATGCGCGCCTCTACCGGACAGGTGAAGAATGACAGACACGCGGATAAAACAAGACTCTTCAAAAATGGGAGGATAAGATTTCTAAACTCTTTAGAAAAATGTAAAATACTTATTTTATTTTAATTTTCATGTTCCCATTCATAAGGAATATAGACTGTTATCAATGTGACAGTTCTGAAAACAGCACTTTGCCTGACTATAAAAAATTATGCTTCAAACATAAAAAATGCTTATGGGTACTTAGGTATGGGTTTCAAACCCATTCATGGGTATTCAAAACACCAAATATTGACATATAAGCTGGTGAATCTTTGGTAAAAACTATTTTACCATAATGCCAAACCAAAATGAAAACCTTTGTTGCCATCTAGTGGTCATGTATTGTCATGTTTATTTGTTGGTAAATCAAAATCTTCTTGGATTTTGAAAAACACCTGAAAAACACACAGAAAAGAAAGATTTACTGTAAGACAGATGTCCAGTCCTTCTCCTAAATGGCCACTGTCCTGTGCAGAGTTTAAATCCATATCATATTTGAAAAAGCTAGTGTTCAGTATGGATTAAAAATTATGTGTTTGATTATGGTTTTTAAATGGTGCAAGACAACAGGCCTTTAGGAGCAGGACTGGACAGTGCTCATACAAGAGTCCTGTTATATATTCCCATGTAACAATACGAAATATCCAGAAGATGGCATCAATTTACAATGTCTGAAAATGTCACCACAAATGCCAGTCAATATTTGAAAATTCTACACCTTTTATATATCTTAGTATTTATGGTTGTGAAAGGAAGTAAAGAAATGCTTTTTCTCCAATATGAAGTCAGATTTAACTTCATACTGTCATAAATGTTATTAAAACATGGACAGACACACACACCTGCCATGATAAAAACAAACATGTGTATGTTTGTTGTGTGCTGAGCCAGCTGTTATTTTTGAAAGTCTTAACACTTAAGCAGAAGAGTATAAACACATGACAATCCTTTTATATTCCCAACCACCCCTTTTATTGCTGACCTCTGTGTCCCGTACACACAAACACCATTGGACAAAATATCATTATAAAAAAAACTTTCTGTTGACCAATCCATCATCCTGGCTTCTCACATACATCACTCCACCCACAAGGAAATTAAGAAGTAGATAAATGAGCACATGATGAGCTAAATCTCTCCCTCTCTCTTCCTCTTGTTCTCTTTCTAGAACAGCACTGGTGTTTTGGGACTGGGCCATCTCATTAGTCAGAGTTTCATTATGTTACATAAGCCCTGAACATGTTCTAACCCCCCAATCCCACCTACAGCTCTGGCCTCGGCTCCCCTAACATAGCACACATCTATATGATGTCACATCTGTACACGTTACACCTGTTTCTACGTTTACAACTGCATGTCACCTGTAGGTGTATTGTATGTGGCTAATAGAATTCTGTTGTATATTGCCATATCATATTGCATATTGTATTAGATGTTAGATTTGTTGTGCTTCTTTGACAGATAAATATTTAAAAAATGGTACTAGGATGATACTAAAAAAAATAGAAACCATCATTTCAAACTATCAAAGTCTACTAGATATAATAGTTGTCATTGGAATTGTATTGGTTTTAATGGAAACTATAATGGTTTTTGTTGGTCTCTGCTGGTAATGTGTTGAGCTCTGTTGGTGTGATTATTATAGTTATCTGTATTATTATAGTGTTATCTGGTGGATGGAAACCAACAGAGGAATCTTACTGGAATAAAAGCCAAAAAACACTACATAAAGGAATGTTGTAATGGTTTTCATGGTAAACAGTAGATGGTTCAAAATGGTTTTTGTAATGTAAACCATTAGAATTTCTAAAGCATCTATTCGTAAATAAACATTTTGGTTATCAATCAATTCTTTGCTAAACATACAAAAAGTATTACAATTTGTTCATTTCATTGGACTACGGTTCTCATGCTGTGTCCAATGAGCGCAAAGGGAATCCCGGATCACCAATACCGTGCGCGTTCTGGCGCTCACATTGGCTCGACATCCCCCTCCCACGCGCCGACTGCCCTTTAAATGCTCGCGCTGAGCTTTAAATAGCAGGTGCTTGAACCCGTTACCCTCACACGCGCATCATCACCATCCTCTTCATCACCGCTGCAATGTCCACCGCCAGCGCCGAGACGACCGCACAGCTGCCCCCGGCGGCGGCCCGGGTGTTTTTTCAGCCCGGCGGGGGATGCGCTGGGTCCGCTCCACTGCAGCGGGATGACCCGGTGCCGAAGAAGCAAGGCAAAGTGACGGTGAAGTACGACCGCAAGGAGCTGCGCAAAAGACTCATCCTGGAGGAATGGATCATTGAACAGCTGAGCGAACTCTACGACTGCGAGGTAAGACTGGACTCGAACCTGCAAACCCTGCATGCCCGCATAACGCTAGATTTTGATTATTATTGTTTGCTGCAACAAAAAAACGATAGAAATTTTCCATTACAACTATCATTACGAATCAGTACGTGTTTGGGTCTTATTTACTGTAAGTAGGATTTAATGGTGTTGTGCTGGTTCCCATTTATCAGATAACGTTCCACCAATAGAAACGAGCACATTACCAGTACAGACCCACAGAGACCATTACAGTTTTCATTAAAACCACTACAATTCCCATTATAACCATTAAATCCATTAAAATTTCTGATGGTTCATTTACTAAATTAAAAGAATTATTAACAAATGCTTTTAGGTCAGCCAATGTCTCCTACAAAGCATAAATAATAATCATAATAATTTTGATGACTGGTTTTGCATTAGACTTGCTTTAGCGCAAATGCTGAATGACACAACAGAATAATCAGTATAAAACACAATTTCTATATTCAACTAGCAAATACACTTGTTATTGCTTCAGTATTCCATGAGTAACCTAAACCTAAGGCAAAGCGCACTGGTTATAGTTTTTGGATCTGAACCTATCCTTGGGGTCACCAGCACACATCTTTAACCTTAAAGCTACACCACTATAACAGGCTTATACAGTATGTTGATAAATGGTGGTCTCCTCTGTGTGACCTACATTTGGCTTCTTTAAAGCTGCGATTGTACACACAGGGCACTACATTCAGGAATCTGTATCAGTCTTCATTTAAAGATGAAGATGCCTTTCTGCTGACTTCTGTGAGGTGTCTTATTGCTCTGGTCAGTTTACTGGCTCTTTTGTTCTGTATACATCCATCTCAGTATTTTTGTTGTGTGCTTGCAAATTTTTTGCTGATGCTATGTCGACCCTAGAGAAAGGAGAAAGAGAAAAACATCACAAGTTTTACATGTAAAGCTGAATAACATTAACCTTGTTAAAATGATTAGGTTTTCCAAATTCTAAGTAGAAACTGCACATACCTGATATTTATGTGAAGGTGATGGAGATAAAACAGATGCTCTTCCATCTACTGTAAGTAAAGATAAGTACAGATGGTGAAATAACCTTTAACACAGTCTCAGAGAACTTGTGTTTTCACCAATCAGCCCTTAGAATCTGAGCATCTCATAGGTGCTTTATGGTGTTTAAAATAAAAAGAGAGAGAGACACAGAGAGACCTAAGACATCTGATGTTCTTGTATTATGATTCTTCAACTCATATAGCATTGTTCTTGCCTGATTTTATTTGTGTTGTTTAGCAGGACATCAAAACTTTTGTTTGCAAGTCAAGCTTTATAATCAGGCTAATCAGATTAAACACTAGAGTTATTAGGAGGTGTTTACTCAGGTGTGTTTAATGACCCATCACATTTACACTTTAAACACACAGGAGGAAGTCACACATAGCCAATAACTGTTAACAGCTTGATGTGAGAGTGTCTCATATATGTAAAGCGTAAGGTCTGCGGGGACAATAAAAACATTTGAGTTAAAATTATGCAATTCAAAAAGTTAGAAAAAAATACTATTTTACAATTATTTTGCCAGCTCAAGGTATATATGTTATATCAGTATTTCTGATGTGTTTCTGTCAACATGATGCTGTACCAAATTAGCCACAGAAATCTGGTATAATCGTTTTCTAAATGCAACTCAATGTTATTTAAAGGTCATGTTCTGAGATATTTTCAAATCTACATCTCAACACTACTACCTGTGCTTAACAGCTTGTTTAGCAGGTTAGTGTGGACAGAGACATGCTGCTGATTGGATTTGCTAACATCACCATTCTGCAATATGGCTGTTAGGGTTAATGTAAGGCGACGTTGAGCTTTGATGCTGTAGACAGAACTACTTAAGAAAGAGTAGGTCAGAATGGGATTACTTGCTGATAGAGCAGGTTTAGGTTTTCTACCTCAGGAGACGTTTGAGAGAATTAAAATACATTCTGAAAACCCAGTATCCTGTATATTAATTGATGTGAAAATATTGTTATTAGCTTGTGTACGTTCAAACATTTATCTTGACTATTAAATTATAGACTTTAAGTGACCTCAGCCAATCAGACTGCGTAAAAGCATGATGTGGAAGGTGCCTTTGTCTGTCATGTAGACAGTGTATTTAACAGAGCGAACAAAGGATAATTAGGTTATGCGAAGGTTAATTTCTATGACTTGTGGGAGCAGAGGATTGTGGGAAATTGTGAGAAATTGAAGCAAAACTGAAGAGAAAAAAGGCAGAGGAATATATTTAGCACACAATAAAACAGGCAATTTAACGGTATAAGAGTACAGAGGTGAGATTTTGGGCTCTGGGGGGGAATTCAATCAATTTTTGCCCCGAGTAAAACAGCATGTCCCCTAACAACCCTTGAAGAGAGGATGTTGATGTGTTCTTTATTATCTTTGCTTTCTCAGCACATCACCTGTTTGGAGATGCATGTACAAAAGACAACCACAGGACATTTTCTCTACATTATTTGCATGTGTCATAGCTCTGATGGGCTTTGTTCGAGTTAAAGCGGTCCGTCAGGAGTTTATTAGTGTATTGAATGTGAAGATGAGGATGTGCGAGTTAATGATGGAGAGCTCAGAATCAATGACGGTCACACACCTCTGCAGCAGCTGTTTCTGACATGAGGATTCAATCTATTTTAGGCACATGCAGTAGATTGCAAGCATTGAGATTTTCTTTTATGTAAAAGCTAATTATAATAAACCCTGTCATACACTGATCTTTGAGACGCTGGTTGACGCAAGCAATAATCTCGTTTTGTAACTAGGTCATTCTCAGGTGCTGCTTATGCATACTGAATACTTCATATGTCAATCTATATAAATAAATAAATTATTTTATATGTCAAATTTGATCACACTCAACTACAAAACACACCTACAGTATGCAATTCAACATTCACACACACACAGTACAAGAGGCAGTGATATCTGCCCTTCACATTCTGCCCCATGGATTTAAAATGCCCCTGTCTGCAAAAGATACCCACAACCCCCCTCTCCACCGTCTTCCTGTTCAAAGATGGGGGAGGGGGTCTCCTTTGAGGTTCAACACTGCAGGAGTCTGTATCTCTGATATCACAGGCAATGCATTTCATTTCTGTATTGATGCTGTTTGTGTGTTTTCTCTGCATTGTGTGTACGTGCTTGTTTACCTCATATATAAATGTATCCGCTTTGTTTTGTAGATTGTGTGTGTGTCTGGTAATTTATGACAACATATGCGTACAGTACAGTACAGTCTGTTGGAGAATGTGAGGTGCACACGGATCATGTGTGTGGGAGTGTGTGTTTTGTTTTTTGCATTGCAGACGGCTGTTTTTGTGCACACACAAGATATAGAAACACGTCTGTTTCTAGAGTGTTATTCTGACATGAATCCTCAGTGATCTGACCTGTCTGCTACGAGAGAGAGAGCGAGAGAGAGAAAGAGAGAGAGAGAGAGAGAGACAGACAGAGAGAGGGGGAGAGAGAGAGAGAGAGAGAGAGAGAGAGACAGACAGAGAGAGGGAGAGAGAGAGAGAGAGAGAGAGAGACAGAGAGATCAGTTTGCTTTGTGTTTGCTGTTGATGGTGCAGCCGACAGCACAATGAGCCACGCTGCACATATGGGTGAAATAACTGTTCTGGTTCTGCAGACTGGCAAAACTCAACGGTCTGTCAACCCACTAACCTCACAACACACAAGTACACACAACTGCAGGGCTTTTCATTCACAAGAGAGGGACGTTATGTATCTCGGCAGGCACATTTACACAGCTGGAACCCGAAAACTGTATTAAAGTGATAAGTGATTCATGTTGAAATTTTGCTTTAGCACAATTAAATGCACAATATAAAGCCGTCTGACAGTCTACATTATTGCACGTCTCATTCATGTCTGTTCAATGTTTGAACAATGACAGGTGATGTTTATTAGCCTGTAAACTGTGTATTGTTTACCGTGTATACAGTAGTGAAATTTTATAAGCAGGTGATTGACATATAATACATCATTTATCCGAAATAGAGTCATGATGTGTGTGTTTTGAATGTGTATGTGTGTCTAGCGTTCATCTATTCTGTCTGGTGTCTAGTACTAACTCGGTGTGAATGCAGCTAATGAAATGATGTTGGGTCTCTGATAGCGTCAGTGTTATTATCTTGATGGATGTCAGATCAGTCTGTGATTGATCAGACATGTCTCATCAGTCAGCTTGACTGATCTGATGAATGTACAGGTTTATTGGGTTAAGTACTTTTATCTGATATTGTTTTTTTCCCACTTTAGAACGCTGGAAACTGCAAGCACACACAGTTATTAAAACATTAAACCTTGTAATGGTCAATTCTTCTTCATTTTAAAGGGCCAGGCTACTTTACTAAATGCTTATTTATCAAATGTCATCAGTTTACACTGACATGCATAAATGTGTCTCTTGGGATGCATAAATATAGAATTACATGAAATAATTGTTACGTTATTGATACATGAAATAAATGTTACAGTTTCATTATTCTGGATAACATAGTTCAGATACTGTTTTTTATTAAGTTCATATTTAATGGTATACCTTCAGATCTTGGCAAATGAGATTTTTTTAGATCCTCAAATCTCTAGAAAAGATGCATGTTTCCATAGACATAATGACTTTTACACCGTACAAACTATAAATTCTATCCTGTAACCCCTCACCCTACTGCGTTTTTACATTTTTTAATAAACATTTTGATCATCAATTTGAATTGAAAATGTATAAAAACCTGCACACACACACATATACACACACACCAGTACCACACACACACCAGTACCACAGAAACACACACACACCAGTACCACAGAAACACACACACACCAGTAGAAACACACACACACCAGTAGAAACACACACGCAGACACTCAGTTTCAGTCTTTAATTTAATCATATTGTAACTGAAAATCCATCACTGTCAGCAGACATATTTTTGATGAAATCTCAACTTAAAAAGACACAAGGGACCAAATTTCATTTTTCCTGTTTCTTCCTCACAGAGTTTAAACCACCCACACTCTCAACACACACACATCACACAGATTCATCCTTATTAACTCTGCAGACAAGCACTAATCATTTCTGACCTCCATCTCTGTAAGTCTTAATCTCTCTCACTTTCTCTCCTGAAAGTAAGTGCTGTTCATTAAACTGATACTTATTTAAGTGACTATTAGAAGCACAGAAACACTATCACACTTTGTCACAGACAGAGAAAATGAGAGATATTGAATGTGAAATGGATCTGAAATGTTGCTGTAAAGTCGCCGAATGTTCTGGACAGTTAAAGCTGATTCAGTCTTTTTTTAAATCACCCAACACACACACACACAGAAGCATTCACTTATTTTTCTGGAGACGTTTGCGTGTACCTTTAACATAATATACATGAGTTGTAGGAGCCTTAGGTAGGTGTAGATCTATCTATAGCCATTCCAATATAATATCATCATATATTCTGTAGTGTCATTATATATGTAGTTGGTTGTGGTGCGGCTATCTGAGATCATCTGGCCCACTTATCTAATATATAAAGATGTGAACTGATCTGTTCTAACACGTTGCACTTTGTGTGTGTGTCATGAGTGTATTATTTAATTTGTGTACCTCTCATTTATCAAACAAGCCATTCCAAAGTGATTGCTCATGGAAAATCTCTCTCTCTCTCTCTCTCTCTCTCTCTCTCTCTCTCTCTCTCTCTCTCTCTCTCTCTCTCTCTCTCTCTCTCTCTCTCTCTCTCTCTCTCTCTCTCTCTCTCTCTCTCTCTCTCTCTCTCTCTCTCTCTCTCTCTCTCTCTCTCTCTCTCTCTCTCTCTCTCTCTCTCTCTCTCACCTTTAAAGTAATGAGTGTATTTTTAGAGCTGTGTTTGTGTCTGTCATCACAGCGGTCCATTTCTCTGATTAATGACCATACAGATTAACCTCAGAGCATTTACTGACGCTCCCTGAAACACTGCTTCTCTGTTTCTATACCTTTATATTTTCCTGTTAAAATAATATAATACGTGATTATACTCAAAACAAATACACACAAAATGTTTATTTAAAATATCAACTTTGTCTCAGATTACAGAGCTATGAATGATTGTAAAGCCATAAAATTAATGTGTATACCATAATTCAGATAACTTTCTCTTGGAAGAATTTTATGAGAAATATTATAGATTCATACTAAGATCTTTTGGTTATAGACTAAGAAATCTGAAATTTCAGACAATGACACTTGCAAAATAAAAATATCATTAATACTGTAATGCTAAAACTATATTATTATTATTTATTATAGAGTTCATATGAGAAGATTTTAAAAGCATGAGACTTTAGCAGAAGTTAATTTGGTCTCTAGAAAAAACAATTACGATAAAAGAAATTGATTTGTATATCCTTTTATGGGCAGACTCACAGTTTGATGTCCTCCTCAAATGTCACATATTGTGTGTGATGTGTGTTTCTACAGGAAGAGGAAATGCCAGAGGTGGAGATAGACATCGATGACCTGCTGGAGGTCAACAGTGAAGATGAGAGAGCTGTAAAACTGCAGGTAAACACCAGTGTCTCTAAAAGAGAGAGAGAGGGAGTATTATAATAAATGTTTAAATGTTTACGTTTCTAAAGTTCTTGTCTGTTTTTGTCAGGAATCGCT
Source organism: Beaufortia kweichowensis (assembly GCA_019155185.1). Lineage (NCBI taxonomy): Eukaryota > Metazoa > Chordata > Actinopteri > Cypriniformes > Gastromyzontidae > Beaufortia > Beaufortia kweichowensis. The sequence goes on along the minus strand of CM032810.1, from coordinate 2,087,922 downwards.
GTCAGATTGCTACAAACCTACTGATGTAAGTCAACATGCATACTTTATACCAAACCAACCCTGGGTCTAAATGTGGACAAAATAAACTTCCACTCTTTTTAAATACAGCTACTTATAAATATAATTATTATTACAATTAATTAATATAATGTTCTCTCTTCACCAGGAGTTTGTGCGTGAGCTGCTCGGTCGGATAAAAGGAATGAGAAAACTCAGCGCTCCTCAAAAGAAAAGCTTTTAAGTGCTTGAACATGCCAATGACAATCCAGCTACATGGACTACATGTCCTTCAACCCATCGCTCAGCCTCACAACATATAACACGCTACCCTCGATATCTCCATATCCCAGGATGCATTTCTCATCAAGCATAAAAATACCAGAATTCATTCTCCAAGGATTCATATAATACGTGCAGTCATGTTAAAATTCAGTCATGTAAGCAATGTCTCAATGTTAGCCATAACTCAGGCAATAATCTTATAGTTGCGAGTTCATCCAGGACACAATCTGAAATTCTCACAGAGAAACTGAAACTATTATTAAACTGTTTGTATTTTCAGATACAGTAGTACAGTACAATCAGTGTTTTTATAAGACCACAACTGAAGACACATCTATTTTAAACATTATTTACATTGTTTTTCTTTCATCTGATTTCAACAGTTTTTGTTCAATAACAGTATTCTTTTTATCCAAACATCAGCAGTAGTGGCCCACACTTACCAATAACTGTCTAACTATTATTTTGTTTCTGTAATCTTGCATTAAAGTCATTCATTTTTTCCACACCAAACAAAAGCAGAGAATGATGGGATATGAAGTCTTTAATAAGGGCCAGGACCACAGGTGCACAGAATACAAATCAGTCGATCACATCCATCATATTCAGCTTTGTAAACATTTGTTTAATGTCTATTTGATCATGTTACAAGTTAAAATCTCAAAGGTTTTGGGGTAGGATGTGCTTGCAGACAATAAATAAAAAGGCTATGTTCAGAAGGGAATATTGGTGTACTGCTTACTATGCAGTATACTGTATACTACATACTATTTTTAATAAAATATTTTTTGAATGCATTTGGAAATAGGTCAAATCAAATGCATTGCATTGTGGGATACTGTACACTTGACAAATGTAGGTCATTCGTATACCATGCGTACAGAAAATGCATACTGTATACTACATAATTAAAGTAGTAGGTGTGCTTTTTGAACATAGCCTTAAACTGGATGATTCTAGAAGAAAAAAGGGCTGCTAGACTATTTCAAGATCTGTTTTGAACAGATGTACTGTAATGATCATTAGTGATAATGATAGCAGGATGAGGCATCACAATGTCTAATGTCTCCAGTCAGTTTTGAAATCACATAAAGCGCTACAATCTGGACTTTTAATCGTTATCTTTCGGCTGCCAAAGAAATAGAAACAGTTAAATATAAACATATGATGAATGGTTAATACATATATATTCTGTTAGACTATTACAAAAATTGTGTCATTGGTGTCATACTCACAGGTCAGTTTTGTGTCTGATGATATAAATCGTATTATAAGGAATCCAGGGGAAACTAAGGTGCTGTTTAAACTATTTCAATCCTCTACAGAGTGGACGGATGAAAGAAAACAGAGACATAATCTTTCATCTGGCCCTAATACTCTTTTAGAGACGTCTGTCTTATTTAATAGGGTGACAGATCTCCTGATAGTTGAAAGCAGTGATCACCATCTGCCCTGATCACAGCTAGGGTGTGCGTATGCTTCGACCCTTCTCACGGAGAAGAATATTCAGGGTTTAGGCTGATCTTTGAGTTTATTTCGTATAATTTATTGTTGATAAAATGTTAGCGATGTATTCGAGTGTACGAAAGCTTTATTTATGCATGTGTTTTAACGGCATGATAGGAACGGTTCAGATCGCTTATGCGATGATTTGTCTTTTATACCTTAAGTATTACTCTTATTAAATTCACGAGTTTTTATTGACTGTGTTTCTGCGTTCTGGGTGTTTTTATTGTTTCTTTTTTATTATATGTAAAGTGTGGTCTTTTGTGCTATCTAATTCAATAATAAAATACAAGTAATAAAAGCAAAATCACACGTCTGTAAAAACTATTTTTTGTGTGTTAGGTATGAAATAACATTTCATTAGACTGTGTGTCTATCCATGGTGACTATTAGTCACAAATTTGCATCCAATTACTGAAAATGTCATATTAATCTTGGAAAAGATATTAAGCCTACACAAATGAGGTTCATATGAGCGTTAAGAAACCTCAATACATAATGCAGATTTTAATAATTATAGAGAATATACATAAATAACATATATTACTTTATTCTTTACTGTAAATTCCATAATTTGTTGCTTTTGTAATTTATTTTATTTATTGCCCTTCTCAACTCATGGTAATAACCATATCAAGTCCATATGCAAATGGTTATGCAAATATAAATTACAACACAAAAGTGCACATTAAAACACATAAGTAACATACTCTATTACGCTGCTGTCCCTTTAAATTTTCTGACCCACTTTCCACAGGCGCGTTCACCAGAGGCATTATGAGGTGCATGCGAGGAGAATGTCTAATGACAGCCGCTCGCACCCTGGCCGTCAGCACGAGACCCGGCTCCGCTCGCTCCAGATGTGCAATACAATCCATTCAATTCCATTTAGCACAATCAACAATCTGGACTGAAAGGGTATCAGTGTTTCCTGGACGTAATCGAGCCACTACGTCTAATTTGATTTTCATCAGCATTGTTGTTGACCATTATAGCAGCATATTAAGATTGGTGATCTGAGCTGACTACAAGAGTCCAGAATTAGCTTTCGTAAACATGTAGATCACGTATTCTCTAAAAGTATAAATACTCATCTTAACACCTTTTTTTCTTCTTATTTTTCTCCTGCATCTTTCATTTCGCTCTGTCATATCCATCATGCCAGTATTTATGTGCATGTGCCAGAGGACAGGAAAGATGCCGCTGCAGCATCTGCCACCAGAAGTGCAATCAGGGGTTTCTCATGCGAAGAAGATTAAACAACCACATGCAGTGCAATGTGAAATATTCATTCTCTTTTGCTTTTCCTCAAACCATCACAAAGAGAAAACCTCATTCATTCAACAGAACAGGAAAAATCTTCCATCGATCCTTAGTAAGGCATCTATTTATAATGAATGAGCTTTGTTCATTCTCGTTTTGCTGTCGTATGAGAGGGATGGGAACAGCTCAGCGGATAGAGAGAGAGAGAGAAATGAAGAGAGAGAGAGAGAGAGAGAGAGAGAGAGAGAGAGAGAGAGAGAGAGAGAGAGAGAGAGAGAGAGAGAGAGAGAGAGAGAGAGAGAGAGAGAGAGAGAGAGAGAGAGAGAGAGAGAGAGAGAGAGAAATCTTAAGAAGAGAGAGTACTCAAGAACAAGTCTCAATTTAAAGCTCCTAAGAAGAAATAAAAAAACATTTTAAAAACAGTGGCAAAAAAGAGAAAACTTTCAGACACTTGTGAATTTAATTTGAATTCAGATACATATTAATCACATGTTGTCTTACCGGATAATAGGTATAAGCACTAAACCCAGATGTGTGTTTATACTGGTTAATATTTAACCATCGAGCATTGACCCAGATCTGAAACCCCGGCCCACACACGCATTCACGCTACTGTCATGTGACTGGACCGTCTGCATGTGCACGGTATGAGTGTACCGTAATTGATTTATTTCACTCCAGTAAACACAGTGTGTGTGTTGTCTCTAGAGACATTTAAGTACTGGAATACCTCCACTGTCATCAGAGTCACCGTCTGCAGCATCTGTCCTCTGTGTAACCATCACGGCAGCTTTCACTTCCATCAGCACCACCCCTTAAAAATAACCATGGTTTGATTATAGTAAAAGTTTGGTAAGCATTTTTTGGTGCAATGATTTTTATGATTACCAAAGTTTAACTACAAATACCATGGCAGTTGTAACCTAGTGGTTAGAGAGTTGGACTAGCAACCAGATGGTTGCTGGTTCAATTCCCAGTACCAGTATATCAACAGTGTACGATGTATGTGTCTTGAATATGTGTGGCCTACCTGTGCTCACATCCGTATTTGCTGTTTGTTGAGTTGGCTCATGCAATTTCGGTCTTATATGGTTGGTCCGCCATTTTCTTCAGCGTTTGAGATCTCAGAAGATCTGACAACATTTCCTAGCAGAACAAACAATGAGAAACAATATCTGTTTTTTCTGAGAACTCAGAATATGAATAATTTTATTAATATTTGTTATGTTAATTCAATCAAGTTTAGAATATGTAGCTTTATTCTCTCTCTCTCAGTACAGTGATATATGTACTGGGATGTGAAGGCATGAAATGGTTGTGAAGTGGAAGTGTGACACTGAAATCAGTGTGGTCATAAATTTGTCTGCCTTTCAAACACGACTGAGTGTTCGACACGCATGTTATACTCAGATTGAAATATAATTTTCACACATGAGTTTCTGCTAATCATCACGAGTGGCTGTCTATGGTAAAGATCAAGAGTCAAAACATGGTTAAACTTGGTTTGGGTGGACAGATACTATTCACAACATCATTTACCATTCCATACTTTCAGAGGTTTCATTCATGTTTTTATAAACATTAAACTGCTCTCACGAAATCACAGCCCTATAGTAGATGCGCATGTGTGTAAGAGTAAACTGATATACCACCATCTGTTTTGATTATTTTATGTCTGTATTTTATGTCACTCATACAGTGACACAGATGGTGTTATTTCACCATAAAAGCAAAACAAATAACAACAGCAACATCTTGTGAGTTATCTTTGCATGACCTTTAAATGAGCATTAACTAACATACAAGAAAATCAAATGTCAGTAATCGTTACATCAGAGAATGGTTTTTATCTTCACGGGAAAACTGTATTTCTATAATAACAGTAAATAATATTCCTTTTACAGTAAAAAGGGACCTTCTGTATCGTTTGAGATCATGAAATTAACATCATTTCAGCTCAAATATGAATACATAATGATATGGAGATTAAGAGAGAGAGGGATTTAACTTTTAATAAATAAAAAACTTGTAAGTGATTCTCAAGAAGATATTGCATAACAGTGACTGTAAAATATCCATGTTAGGTATGGGAGTGTCATATTTTGAGTTTTGGTATTTGGGCTCGTTCTGATTGGCCATTGGGCTGGTTTCGCAAGTCAACACATGTGTGTGCACCTACATGAAAGGAACTGTTTGAACATTAACTGCAGAAGAAAGTCCCTCCCCTGTCAAGAGTCAAACTTTTCCAGACGACTCACTTTAGTCATGGCGTTACTTTCCTCTCTCACACCAGTATTTGTGGCGATTTTGTGTGTGATGATCCGTTTTCTCTTCAGTAACTCCCAGAATAAAGAAAAGACCAGATCAAAGGAGAAGCGTTCAGACGGGAGGAAGGTGAGGCCATGGGTGGACGAGGATCTGCAGGATGATACAGAAATCAACAGTAAAGAGAATGGTAATGTTTATTTCCACAACATTCAAACATACTATTCAAAAATATTACAGTATTATTATTAAATGAAAACTATTTCCATATGTGTGCTTACTGTACATCCATATATACATGTTGTACAGCCCAGCATGTGACTGTACATATATACGAATAAAATACATTACAAGTAAAACCAATCAATAAATATTTGCCATTATATTGTTACTATATTATGCTTCTATAATTCTTCGATTATTAGTATTATAGGATTACACTATTTTATTTTATAAAATTATAATATCATCATATTGACCCCATCCCCAAACATTTGGAAACTGGCAGGATGTCTTCATAAATTAAACTATATACACAAAAACATGGATCTTTAAGATATTCCAAAGATTTAAAACGATGACATGCATATTGCCAAAACACATGACCGCTACAAAACTAAATTTCTGAATCTCAGATGGCTTCAAAAATCATTACAGTCTCCTGTAATTAAAAAATTTAGCCTTTATTTTATGCAGTTTTTCTTTCAATTTTGTGCAAAAAACTGCATAAGAAACCAGATTCAACACTTCTGCTATTCTGTGAAGATTACTGTGATGCTCAAGAGTGCAGTCAAATGTAATGATGCAGAACTCTTGGAGAGATCTTAAAGGTACGCTTTCCAAAGTCAAGCTTAAAGGTTGCTGTGGCACATTTTTGTACTGAAAGACCAACAAGCCCCCAAAAAGATGTTGCAACTATATAGGATATCAGGCCACTTTCCAAAATGAAAGTCAGCAACACAATTCTTTTTACTTTCCTTCATGCACATTTAACATTTCCAGCATGCTTTTGTTCAGGTTGGCATAACATATGTGAATTTGTGTTTTGTTGAATGACTAAATCTACTATCGGTACACAGAGGATAACTCTGATTGGGTAGACACTGATGATGAAGCGAATATACCTCATATTCCGTACACCCCACACCGATACTCTGCTGATGAGATGCTGGAACGCTCTGAGACATTTTACTCTCTGATGAATCTCAGACGGTCTGTCCGCTTCATCAGTCCTGAACCAGTACCCAGAGAAATCATCAACAAGGTCATACATACTGCAGGTACTGCAATCACTACAATACAGAGCTTTACTACTGATCTGCTACTGATACTTTCTTGCTCTTTCTAAACACATCTACCTACCTTGAATAAATAATTCACTGTGTGTGTGTGTGTGTGTGTGTGTGTGCTCCCAGTGGAGCTCACACTGAACCCTGGACGTTTGTGGTGGTGTCTGATGCAGATGTCAAACACAAGATCAGAGAGATTGTTGAGGAGGAAGAGGAGATCAACTACAAACAAAGAATGGGAAACAAGTGGGTCCATGACCTGAAGAGACTGAGGTTAGCTGAATGATTGCGTGTCTGTCACACTGCTGTGACACTTGCGCCCCCTTGTGGTTATTTCCACTGTCTCATTTATTCAGTGGATAATAATACAAATCTTTATAAATAATAGTTACAATAAAAAATATTATTATTAATAAGATTGACAAAAATGATTTGCTAAACACCTTTAGCTGTGATTCTAATTACAACACTCTCACATTTTACTGTATGATGGCTAACTTTGTTTTTTCAATTTGTCTCACTTTAAAATTCTGTACATTTCAATAATAATCACATTAAATTCCTCTTCCACAGGACTAACTGGGTGAAGGAGTATTTGGACATCGCTCCATATCTGATTCTTATATTTAAACAGACATATGGAGTTCTGCCCCATGGCAAGAAAAAGATTCACTATTACAATGAAATCAGCGTGTCGGTTGCATGTGGAATTCTATTGGCAGCTCTGCAGGTAAGAATCCACAGCTATTCTCACACACAAAATAAATAAAAGACAGGCAGTATTTCAGCATCATTGTTCTCTTTTATACTTTTATCTTATGTCAGAATGTTGGACTGGTCACCGTGACAACCACTCCCCTAAACTGCGGCCCACAGCTCAGGTCTCTCCTAGAGCGACCGGCCAATGAGAAGCTTCTAATGTTACTTCCTGTTGGTTACCCTGCATCTGATGCCACAGTGCCTGACCTTAAGCGCAAAGATCTTGATGACATCATGGTGTCTGTGTAATTTCTACAAGCCTCAGATGTACATTCACACACTTCTGACACACAACTGTCAATGTACTATTTTTTGACTGAGCAAGCTTTTTAAACTTCACTTATTTGATCAATTCTTCTATTTTTACTTTTAAAAAATGCATATATTAACTTGCTTGCATGGCTTTTTGAGAATATTCTTGATCACCAAATCTGCTCTGATCCACACAAAACAATAAATAAATAATCTTGTTTTGTATTTGCATTTGACAAGACTACATTTCACATTACGTTTATGCATTAAGTAGATGGTTTTATCCAAACTGACAGTGAATTCAAGCTATACATTTTAAATGTGTTATATTAAATTTTTATACAATTGATTGCCCAGAGATAATTTATCAAATCTTGATCCACTGTTACATTACTGCTCCGTTTTTGTATTTTAAGGCACCTTTAAATACATTTGCATCATTATAATAAATATAAATATATGTTACTATAATTAACTTAATTTTTAATATCATAAACATTATCATAATTTATATAATTTAAATACCAATCATATCAAATATCATTCATAAAATTTTAACACCAAGACTTTTATTTTGAATTTACAGACTTTATTTTGAAAGTACGTCTCCCGAAACGTTCTAAAAGCGTAACGTACGGACGTTGATCAGTACAGGAAGTTATTTGTTAGTTGACAGATACTTGACTTTCTGTCGATTATTAATCTTACACATAACAGCCTTTCGTTTGAACTGTTATGTGCTATTAAATATGTAACGCATCGCAACATTTTTCATCGCACTTGTATGCCTCGCACTCTTTTTAATTCATCGGTGTATGTGTTCTTGATCTTCGTCTGGATATGTCGTGCACACTGGAGAAGGTGCTGGGCGACGCGCGCACGCTGCTGGAGCGGCTGAAAGAGCACGACATTGGCGCGGAGACTCTCATCGAGCAGTCGAGCGCTCTCAGCCACAGGATCCACGACATGAAGGTGGTGGGAAACAATCTCCCTGACAAGGCATGATATAAGATCTCATACTCACACCCTTAACATGACCTCTAAGAATGTGCAAAGGAGACTTGAGTTTATTGCATGACAATATGAAGTTATATTTGTGCTTTTTTCAGTATATAGAGGAAAGCACACAGCATCAGGAGCTGTCCAGATACAAACCACATGTTCTGCTGACTCAAGAGAACACTCAAATCAAAGATCTCCAACAGGAGAATCGAGGTAAGATCTCATTTTAAACTACAGTGAGGTTCATGATATTAATAGTACATAAACTCTTGTTCCATCTTCACAGAATTGTGGCTCTCTCTGGAGGAACATCAGTATGCTCTGGAGTTAATCATGGGCCGATACCGGAAACAAATGCTTCAGATGATGATGGAGAAAAAGGAATTGGACACCAAACCTGTGCTCACCCTTCACCAGGATCATGCCAAGGTGCTAAACCTTTATGTTATCTACAACTAAACTGAAATTGCTTCATTTGATAAACAAACATTATTTTGGAACATCTTTGGTACATATTTTGTAAGAACATGATACTGACCAAAGTCTTTTTTTTAGGAGGTTCAAAGCCAACTAGAGCGAATCTGTGAAATGGGTCAAGTTATGCGTCGAGCTGTACAGATGGATGACCAACACTACTGCTCTGTTAAAGAGAGACTGGCACAACTTGAAGTAAAGCATTTACTTTCACTGAATTATTTGTATGAACGCTGCAGTACATAAACACTTAAAATTTTCTTAGTATTTCTAGTAGATTGATCTGTTATTATGTTTAATCTGTTTACATGTTTTTCTTTACACAGATTGAAAACAAGGAGCTTAAGAGTCTGCTGTCCATTAGTAACACGACTGTGAGGCCACAGAGAGATGAGACAAACCCACCTGAGACGACAAGATCCAAGACCCTTGAGAATTAGAGTATAGAGTCCTAATTGAGCAAATCTTACTTATTTTATATGGCTAAAGTTGAGTGCAGTTTGTATATTTCTGGTGTCTGTTCTCTCTGCTCAATGGTGCACTTTTTAATGGCTGTTATAGATATTTAAGTTTTTGTTCAACATTCCCTCTTTGAATGTTGCTTATTGACATTAGGCAAATGTACATTATTGGTAGATTCTGCCTGTATTTCTGTTCACAGTTATTTACATTTTACATTTTGTTTTTTTTATCTCAAACTGGTTTGTAGCCTTGAGCAGGTTTGTAGATGTTTTTTGACAATTGTCTGATCTGTTTTGGATAGAACATTTTTTATGTACAGGTATGTTATGATTATGTATATGTGAAAACATATTGTTGACAGAATTAACTAACCTCATATAGTAAGAATAAGATAGTGGTATTCTTTAGCAGTATTGCATTTTGAAACAATGTAATGTGACATTCTTGTACATTATGTGATACAGATAAAATGCCTGCAGTTTTGTCATCAGAAACCTTTTACGATTGTCTCTCAATGTCTTTTATTGTAAATTGTTGTAATTTCATCTCAGGAAAGCAAACATATGCATTACAGTTACTTTGTATCACCAAATATGTAAAATAAATAGAAATATTAAAGTTCAAAGGGGCTGTGTTTTAAATTGCATTTTGAAGAAATGTTTGAAGAAATGTTTGTCATGACCTCTTGATCTGAAAAAAATAGGCTTTAATATTTTATATTAGTTTTGTGGACAAAAATATATTTGCCAAATACAAGACTTCAATTCGTTTTTTTAGTCGTATAAATCACGAAAATGTGTGTTCATTGCAGAAAATTATTTTGAGATATGGAACTCTTCATTTTTCCATAGTTTGGTTTCCTAAACATTGATTTTAATCTTTGGTTTCCTAAACATTGATTTTAATCTTTGACATATTTTTACTCAGTCAATATTAAAGATATCAAAGTTTAAATTTTACAGGTTGTTTTTACACTATGTAGGATAAATTTAGGTAGAAATTAAGTCATTTTTTGTGATTTACTATTTTCACAGACCGGGTCAGGCATCTTTTCCGCCTGTCCAGCAGGTGGCGCTCTCATAACGGTCTATATACTTCTCCACTGCCGGTGAAGGATAGTATGACAGCGGCACACCACAGCCTTTAAAGCAAAGTCATTTACACGTCTGCTGCTGTCTTCTAACTTTAACATCATGTCTGAGAAAGAGCTCGGCCAGAAATGGGACCGCTGCCTCGCAGACTGCGCTGTTAAACTCGGTAAAAACTCCGTTTCATTTACGTTCATTATTAACATTAATCTATGTAGGGCGTTCAGGTCATTGATAAGACGCTCACTCGGTTACTGTGACTCAAAACACGGCTTAAAACGCACAGTGATACGGCACTGTGGAGCTCAAAATTGCTCAATATTCTTTTGGACATGGTACTATGGTAATACCATTGTTGCCTTATAGACTGCCAACATTTACCACGGTAATATTACTGTTTTTAAGTTTGTCATGTGCACGTAACATCAGTGACAATTTAAAACAGTAAATTAAGTATATGTGCAAGCAAAGTATGTATTCTTTAAAGGATCTTACTGTATGAATATCGTATCATTTAGTTCCATGGTATTTGCCATTTAGCAAAAGTACACACCTTTACAAGTAGATTGGCGGGGTATCTACATTTGAAAAATCTCTATTTTTATTATATGGTTATTTTGACATATAATTGAATCATCTGATTTTCTCCTGTAGGTGCTGGTCTGGGTATAGGAATAGTATTCTCGGTTGTGTTCTTCAAGCGTAAGTATATCACACTGGTATTAGCTGGTTGATATAGTGATAGCATCATCCTTCAAACATTTCAAGTACCATCTCTGATCAAATTAGACATTTCATGTGCCACATGACTCTTAACTCGTCACATAACCCTTTAAGCATAACATAAGCATAAAAATAAGAATAGATAACAGATAGTACCAATCCAAAGTTTAGACACAATTGACCACATATTTATGTGGGACTCACCTGTTTGATGCTTCTTCTACTTTGTAAACTACTGCTGCTTTTTATTGATGTCATGCTTTGACTCAAGAAGTTCAATGTCTCGTTTTGTTGTCAAAACTCGTCGCAGGTGTAACTTCAAACCCTTAATGGTTTTACATTGTTTTACAATGTAAAAAATGAATAGTTGTACCTGTTTTTCCTGCTGCCAGCATTCGCCAACGTCCACCAGATCTTCGGAGATCACAACACCTGTCAAGACACACCTCTTTTATAAACACTTGATAAATCCACAACTATCACATGCACTTACCATAACTTATATCTTTAAAAACGTTTGTAATTTACAAAACATAAAATGTGATGACCAGTTACAGCATCTACAAATACATACCTTTTCTCATACATACATCTATTCTAATGGTCTGCTTTGAACTCTTTCTGCAGGTCGGACTATGCCTATTGCATTGTGCACAGGTCTGGGTCTTGGCATGGCATATTCCAACTGCCAGAATGACTTCAGATCACATTATATGCTGCACAGTAACGTTGCTAAGGTTTGTAAAGTTGTTTAACAAAGAGTACATCAAATCGCATTACCACACAGCTCAATCTGGCTGTAGTGCTTGTTGTAGATCCATACCATCCCCTTTTTACATATAGTTATGCTACTTTTGTCTGCCTATTATTTTAGGTTAACTTAATTAATAAAAACTAAATTAACCTAAAATGAATAAATTTTTGTATAAAAAGTCAAGTCTGATCATATGTGCATAACATTCACAGTTTTTTCTTTCCTCTTTCAGGAACAGTAACATCACATCAGGATTCTCTCATCTGCTTTGCTATCAGTCTGGCTGGTTTCTACATCAAAATATCCATGTTCTTGATCAAGTGCTATTTAATAAAATGTTAACAGAGATTTGAAAAAAAAATGTTTGAATGATTTATTATAATGTTATTTTGAAATAATGGCCCTGCATATACTCTTGCATTTTGTAAACCATACTATTATTCATGTTCATTAGAACCTCAGTGATAGCAGCCCACGCTGTCATCTGGCTTTTGATCCAGGCATTGATCATTTTCAGAAACCATGCCAAACTAGTGCACTTGTTTTTGTTGTTTTAAACTAAAAATCTGCAATGTTGGCATGGTGACCATTTTCCACTAGTGAAGAACAAGCGTGTTTTTGGTTTGTTTCACTCTGGTGTGCTTGGCCACAATTGCACTTCTTTTTTTAGTACTATTGCTGACAAAGGTAAAAGTGAGAATTCTGACCAAACATATCGAAATGTTACATTCATATCTTGATATGGGAATTAAAAGAAATAATATTTCTTCTAGATCTAAGATTACAGACATGGTGGTTTTAATGCATATGCATTTGCTTCTACAAAAATGTACACAATTGTATAACCGTTTTGGATTGACAGTCTCCGATTTTCTTTTGTCTTGGAATAAACAAAGCAATTACAAAAACCTTTTCTCTTAATTAAATGACTTACAAAACAGCAAAGGATTCATAGTTGCTCAGTACATACATTTATTTACAATTATGCATTTACAATGGCATAAATCTATAAGGGCTGATAATTGAAAAACACATGAAATATGTTCCTGTACAAGGAACTTTAGGTTGAAAAACATTGTACTACAGTATTTAAAAAGGTAACAGAAATGGAAAAGGTCCAAGAAATAAATGAATGAAGAAAAAGGGTCATGTAATTACATTTGTGTAAATTGGTCATGTAATTACAAGTCAACACCTTTCATACATTGTCTCATACACATTTACATAAGCCCTTTGTTAGATGTTAATTGTCTTTCTTTAATGACCTCTCAATAATGATTGGCTGTGAATGTGCATTAAGTTGCATTAAGAGCGCAATGCTCAGACACGCTTAACGCTCAGCTGCCGAACACGGATCCCACAGGCACCCTGAAGTGGACGATACAGGGATTAGCAGGATGCGGGGAACGGCATAGACGCCGACACGGTTACCTCTAGTGCACTCGTTCCCTCACTTTTACTCAATTACAGCCACATTATTACTGAAATCAAAAAGCAGAGCTCATGAAAATGCATGGAAGCCAAACAGAAATCCACCTGAATGGGAAAAACCGGACCAAGATAAGTTTGGTTTTTAATTCATCCGTCTAAAAATATCCATACGTTCGCAGCGCTCCCTCTCTTTCTCTCGCACCGAAGCCCACCTCTTAGTTGCCCTCCCCCAAAGAGTGTCATCGTGACACGCAGCTTTGAAATACTCTGACAGGCACTGAATTGCTCATACTGGTGCTAAGCTTAGATGAGTCCAGACTATTGACAGGGAAATGTGTCATTTTATCGCTCCGCTCATCTCACTTTAACAAATGGACTGATAGCAGCTGAATATCATCATCATTATCGCAACAATAAATGAGCACAGCGTGGCGATAAAATAAACCTCGCCGGGGAGTGATGGAAAAGATTACTGTAAACGGGACGTCTTGATGTTGAACCCAAGGCAGTTTTAAGCGAAGCATACCTCAGATCAATTGTTTCACGTATACCATCACTCTCTCCATGTACTTGAAAAGCGGCGGATGTGTGTTTGCTCCACTTAGACCAGAGGAAGCGCACACAGTTTTCTTCAACTCTCCGATGATGGGTGGCTCACCTCTCCCCCGACTGGAAGCAGCATCAGGTGTGGATTCCAGCATTCACAGGAGCTTCAACGACAGCAGTACTATCGGTGAAGTCTGGAGCATCAGTGGCAGCGGTCCGTGGCTCCTCGCCATCATGCTGTGCCTCATAATTCTGGTGACGGCTTGTGGGAACATTTTGTTGATCACCCTGGTGTTTGCACACCGGTCACTACGCTGCACCTCCAACTGCTTCCTGGTATCTCTCTTCTTGTCAGACTTGATGGTGGCACTTGTGGTGATGCCCCCCGCCATGCTCAACGTGCTGTGTGGGACCTGGGTGCTGGCGCCCGGCTTTTGCCCCGTCTGGCTTTGTTTTGACGTGATGTGCTGCAGCGCTTCCATCCTCAACTTGTGCGTCATCAGTCTGGACCGCTACCTCCTCATCATCTCTCCACTGCGATACAAACAGCACATGACCCCGCCCCGTGCCTTGCTGCTCGTGGGTGGGGCTTGGGGTCTGGCAGCCCTCACGTCCTTCTTGCCAATCAAGATGGACTGGCACAGCCTGGGTCGTACGCAAGACCTCTCCGAACACGATTCTGCCAACGAAACAGTCCTGAGGTCGAGTTCCTTCTACCCTTCTTCGTACTTCCAACTGTCTACTTCAGGAACGCCATCCACGCAGTGTCGTCTCCGGGTGACTCTTCCCTTCGCCCTCGTGGCGACCTTTCTCACCTTCTTCTTGCCCTCCACAGCCATCTGCTTCACCTACTGCCGAATACTGTTGGCGGCCAGAAGACAGGCACGGCAGGTGGAAGCTCTCACTCACCCTCAGTATCCTCATCACTCGCCTGGCGAACCATCCCGTCCTCCGTCTCCAGGTCACGGTGTCCAGGATGGAGACGACTACAGCCATCAGGACCCTCCTGTTCTGCGCCATGCTCCGGTGAGACAGCAATGCAGATGGTAACCTATAAAGAAAATGAAATTGTTAATAGATGCAAATGTAATAAGATGAATTTTTGTGCATGTATG
Source organism: Beaufortia kweichowensis (assembly GCA_019155185.1). Taxonomy (NCBI): domain Eukaryota; kingdom Metazoa; phylum Chordata; class Actinopteri; order Cypriniformes; family Gastromyzontidae; genus Beaufortia; species Beaufortia kweichowensis. Next base: position 2,072,711 of record CM032810.1, on the reverse strand, counting down.
TGTGTTCTTAAACTTACCTCAACCTTTAAATCGTTATAGACCTTTCTTCTTACCAACCAGCTTGAAAAGCGAAGGTTGCTTGAGTAGTGACATACCGCATGTAAAAATCTCCCATACCTTAACAAATTGAAAAGAAAGGTGAGAAAAAATCTATATTAAAGGAAAGAACAGAATATAATGAGACGAGATGAGGGTGTTGAAGTGCAATAAGCCATTTGAAGATGATGAAGGTGGGGGGAACGAAGGGTAGAGCTATTCAGTAGAATAGAAAAGACCTTTTGAAGTATTGCGACTGTCAAGAGCTTTCATTTCGTGAGGAAAAGACAAATAATTACTCCGGGCCAAGGTAATGTTAGTATTCTCGGCAGTGAAATCTCTGTCTGTGTGTATCTATCAGCTGTCGGTGAATAGTGAACGCAGATTGGCGCACAGGCAAAGAAAGAGAGCTCTGAAAGCCAGTCTTACCCTGGGAGTGCTTCTGGGTCTCTTCTTTAGCGCCTGGCTCCCATTTTTCATCACCAACATGGCACAGGTCAGTCCACAAAACATTTATTTAGGAAATGTTGGCATTGAGTGTAAAAACTTATCTTACCTTTACCATTTATGCGAGGATGTGGAACAGGTTAAAGTAATAAAGATTCTTCTTGCATGATTTATTCCTCCTCTCAAGATTTCACCAAACCCATCCTCCATCTGTGTCCTTCTGGGCAAGCCTCTCTCTAGCCCTCCTTCACACACAATATGGTGTGTGAATAGCACTCCATCTCTTTCTCCTACTTTCTTAATTTGTGGCATCCCAACCTCCTCTTCACATGAACTAGACATCTCTGACCTTTTCCACCCTCGTCTCGGCTGCTCTCTGTATTGATGTTGTGATCTAAAACCTTTTCTCTCCTGTGCATTCAGGCCGTGTGCGAGTGCGTACCGCCCTCTCTCTTCGATGCCATCACCTGGCTGGGTTACTGTAACAGCACAATGAACCCCATTATATACCCTCTGTTCATGAGGGACTTCAAGAGGGCACTGGCACGACTTCTACCCTGTTGTTCTTCCTCTCACGCCCCTCGTAGGCCGTCGCCACCGCTTTCCCTTTCTCTACGCAACTCGGGGGACCCGCAACTGCCTTTGGAAACCCCCTCACTCGTGTCCGACCCACCACAGCCGCCCGCGACGGCCACGGACGCTGTTAACCTTCTGGACGCGGAACAGGCCGGGATCGACCTGCCTCTGCTGCTGCCCAACCAGGTGGATACGTTGGATGATTGATATGACGCAATGAGAAAACGCACTGTGCATGTGACTGATAATTATAGAGTGAACAAAAATGTGCTAAAACATAATGTGCTAAAAAAATTTTGATGGGACTGAACTCATATCCGTGCCAAAATTGGAGACTGTGTCGCTCCTCAAGGCGGATCATGAAGACTGTACGTCTAAAACAGATTCAGCGCTCCTCTTGCTTTATTCATTACCATAACAACCAAAACAACAGATGTATAAAGCAGACGAGAGCGAAAGAAATCTCTCTAATACCTCACACAATGTCAAGTGGGTTGTCTGGGGATCTGTATTTTATGTCTTAATTAAACGACAAATCATTTCTAATGAAAAGGGTAACGGTATATACAAAATGCACAAAGTAGTTTTTCACAAAACGCTTTAAATTACATCCTTCTGTCTGTAAAAAATTAATATTAATTAGAGACAAAATTCCAAATGATTAAAAATCACAGTTCCTGTTGCTTTCAAAAAGCTTATACCAGTGTCAAATATAATTGGTAACCCTTGTTCTTGAAAATGTCTTGAGACATTTTCAGCCAACATTTACAGATTTTTTGGAGTTTTTCCCAAGTTTGGTAGCAGTGAACTCCCACAAGAGCTTTGCAGAGCAAGGTTTACCATCTGGACCCAACCTTTTTATTTTATTTTTATTATAAAGTTAGGAAAATTAAGGGAGTGTCATGATGTCATTGCTTTTGGCTCAGAACAATCAGGTTTGTCATTGGCTAATGGGTCCTGTGATTGTTGGCTTGTGTTTGAGTGTTCCGTAGTCCAGTGTGTGTCGTCCCAGTCCCAGGAAGTGCGATCAAAGTCTGTGTCACTGACTGCGCCCTTCTGCTCTTGTTTTGGTTCAAAATGACCCTCTGCCCCCATGGCACATGCTGAGTGATCAGAAATGCCATCGCAGTCATTAAGGGAGTCCAGTAAGTCAGATACATCAGGAATGTCCCAGTCATTCTCAGAGTCTGTCCTCTTGCCCTGCCTCTTTTCTCTGGTCTGGTTTATGCTTTCAGTTAAGCTGGTCTCTGTAGTGTGTCTATCTGAAATGTCAGTAGATAGTTCCTCTTTAACTCCGCTCAGATCATCCAGCACAGACTCAGGTGTGTCTGGCTTGTCCTGAGTTACATTAACCAGCTGTAATTGGGTGCTTATGGCTCCTGCTTCTTCTCTGGTAGGAACCCCCACCGCCACTAGGATTGTGTCCATCTGACGCATGTAATCCAGATGTCCTTTCACCTAGGAGGGGGACAGAAGATATTCAGTATTCAAATCAAAAATACTTTTACTACTTTCACCACTCAAAAAAAAAATTTTTTATAATACTACTGTCTTACGTGTTGGTTTGTGTAATTTAGAATGTATTGTGATGAATGGATTATTTTAAGTTTAAATGTCTTGATCTTTTCATCTTCAAGTTGCCTAAAATGATACCTTTTTTAGGTCTAATTTTCATATGTGTGTTCATACAGCACCGAAACGCAAATGCCAGTGAATACTTTACTGACACAGTAATTATAATTATTACAATCTTTTATGTGTGACAATTTAACAATGCCCTTTGTGTTCATAGAGGGGGTGCGGAGTTCTGCGAAAAGCGTGAAATCTCTTTTTCTATAAAAATAACTTCAGAGGACAATTAAATTTTGATTGTGTGATAATGTGATGTCATGATATTGTGGGGAAAAATTACTCTTGCAGCCAGAATCCAAATGCACCAAGAACCGCTCCTCATGTTATCGTCGTCATGCTTACCACTGATGACAGATCCACGTTTATTATTTTGCGGTCTTGCGAATTGATTGGCTGGAGTCCGGCGACACACAGTTGGACAGATGAACTTCTGTACAGGAATCCGAGAAGCCAATCCCCTCTAAACAAATAAAGAAAGAAAAAAGAAAATTTCAGTTCTATTGCAGCTATTCACAATTAGTTAATTTCCAAGAATTCTGTAAAAGACGTTAATTGTCCAGGTGGCCTTGTAATGTGGGTAAGACATTTAAATATCAATTCACGCTGGGCAGGTTTATTGATTCAATGATAATTACATTTCACCATAAAAAGACTGAAAATTACATTAATGTCCCCAATAACAGCCATACAAAGGCAATTTTTTCACAAAGAAGCCGACTGGCTTCTGACAGTCGAAAATTATATATTTATATAGTTTAAGAAACTAATTTTTTTAACTCAAAGAAAATGTGATTTTTATTGCCCACATCTTTAAGACATCCTATTCTCTAGATTTTGGTTTCTCTTTTTGAAATAAAAAAAAATTCCCATTTCATCTTTAAGTAAAGTGTAAATCTAAACACACGGCTTAAAGCGTCAATCATGCTATGACACATATGATGTTTGACGGCAAAATAAAATAGTGTCAGAAGTTTGTTTAAATCTCTAAATATAAGCACTAACAGATAGTCATGCTCGTCTTTGTAAACACCACTAACATCCTCCTGATATTTAGGCAAAGGTCATCAATCTCACCTGCAATATCCATTGACAATCTTTCCAGCCACCACCCTAGACAGCCTCTTCCAAGTTTGCTCTGAACCGTCCACCGGAGCCCCCAGCAGCACCACATCTTCCACCACACCTTCACTACCTGCCCGATAATAAGAGACAAAGCATTCTTCTAAAGTCATCAGATTCTCATTTTCAGCCTCACACCTCTCAGATTCCTTTCATTACACAGACAGAACGAGAAGCCGGCTTCAGCACGGCTCTCATCCTGACATTTCTTAGGAAAGGAACTGTAAAGGACAAAAGAATGTGGCAAAATCCTTGATGAAATGAAAGAGGACCTTGATCATTAGCGAGCTCCTCGAGACAGAAGTAGATGACACGTGCTCCCAGACTAAAACCGATCAGACTGACGGGTCTCTTTCCCTGTATAGAGAAGAAATATAGATAAAAGAAAAATTTAACATGCATGAATTTCAGACATTCAAAAACAGTTTTTTCTGACCTGCTGTCTGCTCCTCAGAACCTGGGCGAGATGTTTCCCCACGGCTGCCGAGCGGCTCAGGCAAACGCCCCAGGGGTTGTCGATCACACTGGCTACAGCCAACAGAGACGCTGGCCATGTTAGAGCCGTTACTATTCCTGAAAACACAAAAATGGACTTTGGTTATTCTGTTCACGTGCAACAATAAAAACATTACTTTAGGATGCTACAATTAAACAAGGTCATTACTCATAAATAAGGTACAAAACAGAAGTAATTTCATCACAAATTATGAGGAAAGGGAGTTGCTTAACCATCTGGAAAATACTGATAAGCAACCTTAAAAAATACATTAATAACAAATCAAATATGGCGACTTGTTGACAACATCTCAATATTCACAATGTTTCATGACTATTTATGTAGAAGTCGTGTGACTAGTTTTAGATTTCAGGTCATCAATGTGTCACTATTTGTGCTCTGATGTGCTTGTTTAGTCTTCGGTTATGCTAAATGAACATCTCGCTTCAACACATTTATTAACTCACTGGAGTCACTTGGATTACTGATGGTGTTTGTGCTTTTGATATTTTAATATAAATTTATTTATTTGTGTGTGTGACTGAAAAAATGGATGACATAAGAGAGTAAATTAGAGAATTTTCATATTTGGGTAAACTATTATTTTAAGGCACCACATATAAATAAGCATCAAACAGAAAAATATCAAATACACAGAAGTGATAAAATAAAAAAAGTCATACTGTTATATCTTTACCTAATAGTTTTACATTAAAAAAGACTGTACCTGAGAGCACTGTGTATTTAAGAGCTTCCTGAGCCACCACACTGACAAGTCCATCCCATAATGAGTCCAGAATAGAGCCCAAATCTAACAAGTACCGAGATTCCCATTTCAGACAGTACTGCTCACCACACGCTCCCAGACTGGACCACGGAGCTTGAAATGAACCTGCACACACCAGTTTAAGGATGGGTAGTTAAAGCTGGTTAGGGACGGTTATGGGTGATATGGTTTTACTGGATAACTCACTGTATTTTCCAGTGCAGAGCCAGCCGGTCACAGCTATAGTGACATGAAGATGCTTTCCAGAGCTCATCGGCAGAAACTCAAACTCTTCTATAGCACCAACACGCTTGTTCATTTTATAACCTGAATGAAATGAGTAAATATACCTTCAGGTTAAGTAAGCAAATACTTAAAGGTAAATATAGCATTACAAATCTGCAGAGAACATCAACAGCGATGTTATTAACCTTGAGTTCAGTTTATGTTAAATAACAGCTGCAAACCAGCAAATTGATCTGCTCATCCTTTTGATTTATCTTTATGTGTAATAATTTCTACAGTGGTTAGAGATGTGTATTTGAGCTGACCTGTTAATCCAGCACCAGCAGCTCCAAACAGAGACGCCATGATAGCAATGCCTGTTGCTGATCCTAACGCAGCCGCTCCACCGGCTCCCAGCACAGCACCGGCCCCAGCGGCCACCAGCGGAGCCGCCAAACCCCCTGTCACACCTGACATCACAATAACCTGTCTGTGTAAATGACACTTCAACCAAAATAATATACAGCACATACAGCTTAAATACTGATCTAACCTCTTCTGTATATACTCATCGTTTATAAAATAAACACATATGGTATATTTCTCAATCTGCAAAAAATATAATAATACAAATCTGCAATATTAAAATAACACATTTGGACTTATTTTTAACAGAGGGCATTTTGAAAAGGTAACTGATAACATTGAATGATAACCAAAAATGAAATATGTTTTGCTTTTGATGACCCTCACGGATGGGGCTGTGAAAGAACATGAAAAACACTGTTGAGTTTTGGCCATACCAAGTTTGTTCAACCTCCAGATCAAAGTAGATTAAAACCACATACACTTACCAATCACAGTTCCTCCACCAACAGTGGCAAGACCAATCAGCAGATAGCGCCTGAGTTTACGACCTCTTTCTTTCTTTCGCCTTCTAGATGATTCTTCTCTGTTGATAAGCGTGTAAATTTGATTAGTGAAACACTCGCTAGAGAGCATATTTCTCATTTACTGTGAAGAGAATTCTTTTAAAACATAAAACTAATTTGGTTGCAGCGCAACACAGTTATAAAAACCTTGACACAAGACATGACACAAGACATGACACAAGTCTGTAAATATAAAGTACTTACGGCAACGAGCGGTCCACTTCGAAAGCAGCACAGAACACATTAAAAGACACCAATCAACAAATGCATTCAAGCTGCATGTGAAAATTGTTAATGTATTGCCATTGATTTCACAAAAATATTGTGAGGGTATTGATCATGTCTCAGCTTTTCTGTAGTTTGCATTGACTTTTCTTCTGAAATTGCACATGGCATTGAGGGTTTTTTGTGAAAATGATCTTTTGTCAATAATCACCCCAACGGCTAAAGTCAATGACACTGGATGTTTAATATGTTCAAAAAGAAGAAATCTTTTAAATAACTTATCTAAAATCCAAGTGCCAGGTCAGAAACTTATTCTACTTTTTGGAAAAACATAACATTTTATTATTATTTTACTTTTTTTAATTAAAATGTTATAATTCCTTACAGCCTTAATATGATTTAAAGTGAACATATTATTATTTTAATAAAATGTTCAAACTATTTTTCACTTACAAATAAAGTCTTGAATGTTTCTATTTGCCCTGAACTAACTGCGTCAAGGTTTTGAGAGTTACTTTTACTTTAGAAATTGAACACATTTATCACAGGACAAATCATCTTTTGTATGAGTCGCACAAAATAGTACTAACTAATAACTTATTGTATATAAAAAATAGCTTTTGTCACTGACCCAGACATTTCTAACAGACATGTTCTCAACATCCTTCTACAAACCCTATCAAGATGTTGAGGAGCAGCTGAGAACAGAAGGAACTTTGACTCACTCGCTCTCCTCCTCTGCCTCTCTCAATTTCTCTCCAAGAGTCTCTTCAAAATCTTCCAGCTGCTGCTGGGAGACGCGCAGAAGACAGCTGACGTGTCGGATCAGAACCCGAGCTCTTGCGTCGTAATGTCCTGCATGAGAGGAATGAGAAACAGCAATTACCAAAAAACTTCTGCAAAACATTTAAGGATGAATCTGACAAACCCCAACATCAGCGGAAAATAAGAAATGACATTATCTATAAAGAAACTAAAGCCTATTTGTATTTTTAAAAACACCTAAAAATTATATTATAATTAAAAGAGCTCACCATCTTTGACAGAGAATGACACAAGATCCTGAAAAACAGTGTTATAAAAGAAAACATTAACATAAATGTTCAATGCAAATAGTTTGTGGTCTGGTTAATCTGATTTGTGTACCTGAGTGATAGGTAAAGCTCCACCTCTGAGCAGTGGCTCTGCGTGTATGATAGACTGGAAGGTGTCGGTACCTTCAAACCCGAGCCCTGCCAAGAAGGCCTGCATCACCGGCATAACAGACTCATCAAGATTCAGCCATCGTATGAGACTCTCCAGATACTTCTCACGGAAACATCTGCATTCGAAAACATCCCAGTGACATTTAGCAATCCACATGATATCCTGATTCACTAGATAAATCGCAGGCACACTACAGAACATCACATTGGAATGTCTTTTGTTTGATATTATTATATTCAACAAAATTCATATAGTGATGAAATTACTTTTGTTCAGGTCCGTGAAACAGCTGACCCAGGGACACACCACATAATCCAGCATAAGCAAAACGTCCAGGTTCACTCAGTTGTTGACCAAAGACCTTCTCCGCTGGCAACTTATCTTGTCCCCCTGGATCTAAAATAAAAGGATAAAATTCAAAATTAGAAAAGGAAGCAAGAAAACCTGAGCTTTCTTTCAAGATTTAACATGGTCAATGTAACATCTACATACTGCTGCAAAATATTTTTCATTGGTTTCTATCAAGATTGCATGCCCTTTTGTTTTTACATTTTTCATAAAACATTACTGGGGAAAATCATTTATAGCATACATAAAATAAGATCTAATATCCAGACATGTTACTGGGTAAAATATAGTAAAATATGATGTTCAAAGCTCAAAATGTGAATATGCAGTTTGATGTGCAATCATTGCGCAATGTGTATGTGATGTGTATTCATTGCACAATAGGCAATGTGATGTGATGTGCAATGTAATGTGATTGCAGATCAAACACAGTTTCCATGTTTCTATGACACTGGGGTCACAGATTATCTGCACAACCATATGACACCTTCAAAAGCAATACACCTGCAGCCTTAATGCTGTTTTACTGTATATGGGCAATTCCATTGAAATGCAAATGTATAAAAAAAAGTTTTTTATCATATTGATAGGTCACATGTCAGTATTTGATGGTTAAAATTCCCATGTGAGGTCTCTCTGTTTATGTTTAAAGCATGATTTTTAATAGTCCGGTAAAGTGCTGATTTCAGAATTGTCACATCCGTAACAGTCATATTCCTTATAAATGCGCACATGAAAATTAAAATAAAATAACTATTTTATGTTCTTTGAAAACATCCCTAACGCATGTATTAGATTTAATGGTATCTACTGGTTTCCATCTGCAGAATAACATCCAACCAATTGAGACAAACACATAACTAAAGACCCACAGAGACCATTATAGTAAAACCATTACAATTCCCATTATAAAAATGAAATCCACTGGAAATGTTTTCATTAGCAGAGGTGTGTGTGTTTACAAAATAACAGCTGTTTGACACGTATACCAGTCAAATCACATAACATGAAAACAACATAAAATAAAACATCAAAACGTATTAAAACAACGCAGTTAATAAACTTTAAAGCGCGTTCGGTGTAAAAGAAAAGACCGAATGACTTTTATTTTGTTGTTGTCGGTTGCGTTTAAAACCTTTGACAATATAACCGCACGTCATGTGAATAATATAAATACCTGGAGTCAGTTTCGGATCCTCATTGTTGTTATTTGTTGGGTCCATTGGCTTCATTTAACAGTAAAGATACAGCAGATTTATTTTCGCATGAAGGAAAGTTTGTCACTTTTCTGCTGAGGTGAAAGTTCACTAAAGATTTTTCTTTCTTTTCCCCTATTCGCACGAGCGCCTCCTACCGGCGATATTAATTCCGTTATTCACGAATTCCGCCTATGGGACGGCACGGTGTATGAATATTAATTACGTAACGTGACGTTAGCTTAGTAGATTGCTTGACGTCACCAAGAGACTACTGAATATTAATTAGAAAGTGTGATTCTTGACTCGAGGAAGCTATGACGAAACAGTCAGTCAGAATGTCAATTAAGAGTGTTTATTAAAAGTGGAAAATCTTTGTTAAAAAAAAATCTGATTAAATAAATGTTCAGATTAATTTTTAAAGTTACAGTTAAATTCTTTAGTTAAGTAAAATTTTGTCACGTAAAAGAGGTACCAAATATGACAAAAATGTAAATGTGCCATTTATGGCCAGCAGGGGTCGCTATTGGTGCACATGAAACTACTACTCTGTAAAAACCGGTTCTGTATCCTGCACAGATTTGTTATCATATGTGTGCCTGTATAATGAAATATGAAATATACGTTAACCTGTTAACTGTCACCGTTCCTCATAACAATTAACATAAAAATAATGAAAATGTTAATGTTATTTATAAAAATATCTACAATTAAAGGAAAAATACTTTTGAAAAAACGTTGAGAAAATGTTTTCTATATCAAAAATTCAAAAATGTAGTTCGGGTTTTCACGTGTATACTTGATATGTGAGTTATCAGGTTAAAAATATGTATTTTTTCATTATGTCTGAACCAAATAGGTTATTTACTATGCTATTTAAAGCATTGTCAAAAAAAGCCTTTAATAGTTTCAACAAATACTGTTTTTACACATAACAGTCAATTTGGGTTTTTAGAATGTAGATGACAGCCATCTATTATGGTCTCATTACATAATCCAAATGACATATAACAATTCTCCCTTTCTGACAAAAAAAGACTTTGGTTCTAATCCATATTTTCTTCATCTTTCCTATTGTTATATAAGGCCTGTGTGTTGTTGTATCTTGTTGCCGTTTCAAATAAATGTCCATACACTTGATATGATCCAGGAAGACTGTTTGTGAAAGACATGATTACATAATTCACTAAAACCCAAAAAGCATATCTGTTATCTAAACCCAACAGAGCATTTTAATGTGTCAATTCCTGAATGTGTCCTTACAGCTACATCTGTTCATTCTTTTCACAACATCTAATGGGAAAAACTGAAATGGATATTCACAACTTCACTTTCTGTGCATTCCCAGTAAAGCACTAATTCAAATGATTTTCTGTCTTTGCCTGACCTGCCTACATTTTTCTCCTAGATTCTTTCTAGTATCATCTTTATACAAAGATCATTTGTGTAAGAAGCCAAACCTCTTTTTAAGAGAGCAAACAGGACAAATTAGGAAAAAAGGAGGTTGATATTACTGTTAATATAAACTCTGCTCGATTATCTAAATAAAGGTCAGGTTGTGCTTTCTTTTGTTTATACATGCGTGCATCTCACAAACATCTTTGATTTTTACATCTTTTAGGCTGACATGCATAAGCACAGTAATACAGTAAAATCCTCAGTCTTAAAAAATTATACTAGAGAGACAGATCAAGAGACAGACGTCTGTGTTTGACAAACTTTGGCATTGTTCACATTGAGTATATCTTAGCTAAGCGAGACTCTATTCCTTTATCGGATTAAGATATAACTGTTTATACAGACTGTGGTTAAGGGTTCGTGACACACAATGCTACTGCTACTTACAGTATCAGCTCCATCTTATTTCTCGGCATAATGATAGTGACACTTGCATTAAACCTGAAACAAGACACACAGACAGAAGACTTCACAAAACGGTATGTTTGTTTAAAGTTAAGAGTGCAGCAGGTTTACCATCATTACCTTTTCTTTAGCAGCTTTTCAGATCAAATGAAGGACGATACAGGAAAGGTTTTCCACCTAATGATCTGAGATGAAACACACACAAACACAGACACACACACAATGTCTTTGCAGCTATTGTTCTAAGATGTGTGTTTCTTTTAATATATCCGTAGCTAAATCTGTCGAGACAGGCCCTCTCCGCAAGGGGGATTCTTGGGGAATTTGGCGTCCAATCAAAGGCAATTTAAGTAAATACACCCTCTTGACATCCGCTTACTCAGATAAAGTAAACACACTAAAAAGATAATTTGCAAACACAAACACGCTCTCATCGACTACCAATCCAACATTATAGCATTACAGCAAGATATTTCATGCAATAACTTTACAATGCATGCAGCTGTAGGAATAGGATAGTTTGCATGTGTTTGTGTATATATGTGTGTTTCTATGGAAAAAAAACAGCTGGACTATCTTCTGGGAATTATGGGATGGGGGTGGAGGAATAGCTCATGATATGACTAAAGAAAGATATTAAAGGAGAGCCACAGCTGTAACAGACTCCAGCCAAGACAGGAAAATGCTCAATTGAAAGATAACTGAGAGAACGGGAAAGAATGAATATGAATCTCAATTATTTCTCCTAGACCACAATGATATTAAACAGTTGAACAAACGGACACAAGTTTGTGCTTTAATGGTTTTTAAGCCCCATTAAAGAGTAGTTGATCCCATTAATCTTTCATTAAAATTACAGAATGAGATCTCAGATGTGCCAAGGCAGAGGCGTAGCAGCCATTAAAACTTGGCAGTTAACAAAAGAAACAGTAAAACCAAAGCAGAAGCTTCAGCCAACACATCTCAAAGAATAATTTTCATATTGCTTTAGCCCCATACCTACTATTCAACAAATAAATCAGGTCTGCAGAGCAATTCCTACGTCATGAAAAGAATATTCATGATGCTGGTTATATTGTGGCCACTATCCAAATCATCTGAGCTTTGTAAATTTTATACTATAGATATTTAGGGAGAAACATTTAAGAGTAAATATTTCAATCTCTGGATGAAGAAGTTGACTCTTCTCAATGCAGCAACCTTTGCTTCTGATTTGATCACATGGGAAATTGTGCTGTTCCTCGCTGACATCCACCCAGTGGCCTTTATCTAGGCTTTACTCACAGGATGGATGACTCAACCTGAACTAAATAAAAAAGACAGAAGCCACTTTTATCCCAGTAGATTTTGCGGTTTCAATTCTAAATAATGCTTCTAGCATGCTACGCACCAGATAAAGGGTCATTGAATGGACACAAGGGCCTCATTGTCTCTGCATTCTTGTCCATGGATATAATGGCTTTTCTTTTGGAAATTCCTTTTCCACAGTGAGGAATTCTTTCCAAGCTTTGGGATGCCATAAATACATCTTATTCACGGGCAGAAGCTGCCGTCTCACGAATGTTGTCGCAATGGATTTCTCAAGCTGGCAGAGCGATGCTGTGTTGAAGCTCTTCACGGAAAAGTTGTAAAGTGGGTGTTGGCTTTATAAAACACTGAAATGCTGGATGGATGGATGGAAAAACGTTTTCATGCGGATGATGATCTGCAGATTAAATCAGACATAATACATGTGGATACCTGCACATCAACCATAAACAAATCTGTTATCAGCCCCTCGCAGAGAGAGTCACATACCAACATATGGGGCCCATATGGGAAGTCATAAAACAAGCAGAGCACAAACAACACTTATGACAAATCTTCAGTGTAAAAACAAGTGGAAGTCCGGCCATTCAGATCACGAAGAAGAAATTAAAATGACGCAGGTATTGAAGAAGCAGGAAGGGAGATTCTCACAAATACATGCAGGATGGGAAACCCCTGCAGTATATTTAACTTTGGCATGGAAAGAAATAATTTATGTCTGTTGTCTGGTATCCATTAAGACACGAGCCTCCTTGCACTGAGTGCTTTGGATTATCATCACCACTTTATCAGCTTTCATACCTGTGTAGAGATAACAGAAACCAGATAATAGTTTTGTTTAATCTTTCATCCCTCATTCTAACTGGTTTCAACTTGAAGACTTTGTACAAAAGCTAGAAGAATTACAAAGGTTTTGCACAAAAACACAAATCAGATCTATTTCTGTACTGACTGAATAAACATAAAACCTAAAAATATTCTGAGCACAAACTGTATACATTTATTTTTATGCACAAATAATCAGCTTCAGCCAGTATAAATGTCATGTTGGTATTGTACAAGGTAGTTTATGTTGGCAATGTATGAATATACCAATGCAAGACCACTTGAGACCCAGAACATCAGACCCTCCAAAAATGGGGCGATCATACTACACTTTACCTTTTTATTGACTTCCATTCACATGCACGCATAAGCGACAGACTGTAAACGCAAGCTTCTGCAAACAAATTTGCATTTTGCTGTGTTCCAAAAGTCAAGTTCGCAAACTATAACTTAGCAAAATATAACTATAAGCAAATATGTATCATGTGACAACGTTATACCATTTAAGTAATTATAATAATAATAATGCTAATACAATAATATAATATTTCACTATCCCACTTTCAGATAATACATCTCTCATATAACAAAAACAACAGTAACAATGCAAATATGTCAAAATTCATGATGTGTGGATAAAACCCTAAAGTTTTTCTGGTTTCTGCTCATATATGCAGCGGCCTGTAAAAAGTTTTGCATTATAAAAGTCTAGTGTAACTCCCCATAAGACCAACAAAAGCTATTTTCAGCAGGGTTTCTTTGCATTATATTTCCACCCTACCAAACTGAGAAACTGAGCAGGGTTCGGCCGTCTCAGAGGACTATACTCTATGCGATCACCCCTAACTATTTCTGAGCACCATGCCTGTACCCTTCAGTCATACCTACTCCTAACTTATGACACAGAATCTAGTTAATACGAGCCCTGGAGAAACCGTGCGAGCAAGCGATTCCTGTGAATAGACATATATACACATACGTTTTGGATATCACCTATTTAAATATTTACGATTATGTCTAGAAATTTAAAACACGTCAAGTGTTACGAAACTCAAATAGAAGTGTTGAAAATAGTCCTGATAGAGCCGGTCTATGGATAAAAACTGTGCTGCTTCGCTATTTGCTATTTAATTTGCTCTCCTCCCACAATGACTGTATTTCCACTCTTGACGCTCTGTGGAATGATATTACCTCATCTCTGAGAAGTATAACAGAAAATCAATGAACCATTTGCTCTGTAATTGAATTCAAAAGCTCTATGTATGCATTCCTGACTAAAAGTTTTCCAGGTGTACAGATGCACCTGATTTATTGGATGAAAGATTGCAAGAGAAAATCTCGCATCTGCTGGACAGTCAGCAGTCAACGTTGTCAGTCAGATGAGGGTGGAGGCAATGCATGTCTGGACTGGTTTAGTGCAGCGGTGAAAAACGCCATCCCAGAAAGAAATTAAAGAGCCGGGCCCTCACGTGTTGAATTGGAAAAGAAAGCGGTCGAGTCATTCATTTTCCAATCCCTTTAAAGGTTTCAGGGTTTGCTCAGGGATAGCTTAAAGGAAGAAACAAGGTTAGATTACTGAATCTGTCAATTCATCGGCTCAGATGTCTAGCATAGCTGTTTGTTTAGTAGGTGTGTTAAGGTGAACGTTGCTTATACATTGTATAAGAAATATGCAGACGTGATCATGTGGTTAGAGGAATGTTTGGTTGACGGTCGCCTTGACTACTTCCTCATGTATTCATAGATTCAATTAGATTGTGTCTCATGTTCTCACACGATTGAAGTGACTCACATACCTGCCGTTAGGTGCCGGATGAAGGACAGAGCTGTAAGGCAATCAAAATAAATGTAAATTAAAACCATGGGAATAATGAGGTGTAATTATCAAGATTATAGTCTAGGCTAATTTAAAGTGCTCAGACAAACTCCAACAAACAACAAATTCCAATGCTTGTTCAGTTTTGTTGGATTGATGCGTCAATCCTTGAATAAACATAATGAACATACCAACATTTCTAAATTCAACAGCAAAGATTTCTATGCAAATGTTAAACTTACCATGAAAAAAGTTTTTACCAAAAGTTTTTACAATACAGACAGCTCTGATCACTGTGGTAAGAGTCAATAGTCTTTTTCAGAATTGTCACATCCATAACAGTCCATATTCCTTATAAATGAACACATGAAATTTAAAATAACTATTTTATGTTCTTTAAAGAGTTATCTCTTCCTTATTTGTTGGGTAATTTTGCTTCTGGTTTGTGTATTTTAATTCACAGAAATCCTACAAAGAATGTTGCCTCTCCAAAATCTGTTTGTTTTTTTCACATCCATGACACATGTATTTTCCATTTTTGAAAATAGAAAACAAGTTCATAGACTGATATTTTTGTCTGCACTCTATCAACAGGGCTTTAGAAAAATATAAATCCTAATGAAATACGACCCAAAACACACTACATAAAAGAATTTTGTAAATGGTAAACAGCTGATGGTTCATAATTCCATTTGTAATGAAAACCATTCAAATCTGTAATGCATGATATAAATGTCCAAAAGCATGTGTTACTATGTTACATATTAAAAATTGTATTACACGACATAAAACTACCTGTCAAAAAGCATGGCAATATAGTTTTCTGTTTTGTTTGTTCTTAGTTAAGAAATCAAAGTGTTAAAGTATATGTACTGACCCAAATGCTCTAGTTACACATAATGATACATATAATGTATGTATGTGTCCATTCCCTAAGAAGAAAATAACTGTAGCATAAAGATCAAGGACTAGAAACCGGGCTCAGGTTCAAGATGGTGACGCTGGTATCTGTCTAAAGTAAGGCATGGAGAAGGAGGAGTGCAGGAGAGAGAGAGAGAGAGAGAGAGAGAGAGAGAGGGAGGGAACCTGCATTCAGTAGCCGAGAGAGAACGCAGTTTAATCCCATACTGGTTTTGTTTCAGACTGGGATCTTACTGGAAGAAGAGAGAGTTCGGCTTTTTTCATTATGTGTGTAAATCATGTAGTATAAGAGCGCAGGTGCTGCAGCTGTGAGTTATATAAAGCGCTTTGGGTGACTGCCTGCTGTTTTAAAGAGGAAACTTGAAAAGACATCGTGCGATGTGACGCGTTGTGCAGAAGGAAATCGTCGAAAATTTGCCGTACGTTGGACGTAAATGCCGTCATGGATTTCAGAAAAGCGTTCACGTGCGTTTTCTTCTGCGCGTTTCTGTGGACAGGACACGCTCAGGAGTCCACACCTGATTCAGGTGAGTCGTGAGTCGTTCATTTGCAATTCTAATTCAGATTCAGATTTGAGTCACGCATTCATTCAGAATCAGGACTCAGCTGAATCATTTCCGTCAGTTTTTAATTGTGTCTAATTCAAATGAGTCATTTGAGTCAAGCATTCATTCAGAATCAGGACTGAATCATTTCCGTCAGTTTTTAATTGTGTCTAATTTAAATGAGTTATTTAAGTCACGGATTCATTCAAGATATACATTTAGGTACTAATGTATAGGCGAGATTGGGACTAAATGTTTTATTACTTATTTCAGTGAACAGGGTATATTTATTATTCTAAAGTCAATTTCTGTTTATGCAAGAAAAGAAATTGCTATAGAACATCATCAAGAAAAGAAATAGCTATAAAACATTTCTACCAACATTGCCAGAAATATTTAGTTCATTGTAATTTTGAGGCAAAAAAGGTCAACGTGAGTATTAAATCAAAGCCCTAAAGTTAGTGAGATATAGCCATAACACATGTGTGACAACTTGCCCCGGCCTCTCAAATGAAAAATAAGATAACATGTCAAGTTCAGGTCAAAATTCTGAGAGTTTCAGTTCTCTGATAATGAGACACGACATATATCACCATTCCCAGAACAAACTTACAAACCTGCATGTGAGTTTTAGGGCTTAAAATAATAATTTTCATTGTAAATCATTGACCACTGTTTAGATTTAACTTTGGGATAAAAACTTTCACTTTTTATGCATGTCATTTTAATACACAACCACTGTTTAGATTTTTACTTTGAGGATACTGAGTTTCACTTTTCATACATGACATGTGCTGGAGGGCGAACACATGAACATGTATGTGAAAGGTTGTTTTTCTGTTTTAGGCATACAGACCACAGTGATCTGAGCATTAAAAAAAATCATTTTATTACATCCTTACATAAAAACGCTGGACATTGTCCTGCAGAAACGCTCTGCTTCGCTAGTTTAACTGGAATATAGTATAATGTCACCCATGTGAAAGTGGGTGACAAAAACATACATATTATTTTTCAATTTCCTCTTGGTTGAAATGGTTTATGATGGCCTACGCACATCTCCTCACCTTCCCCAAGTGGGTGTTTTTGGATTGTCTTTAAGTGTCGAACACTTGGCAGCATTTTATAGAGCCCTCTCGCCCACTTTCTCTCTCTCTCTCTCATTTTTGCGTACACCTTTTTTTCTTTTCAGTGGCTTCTGGAATAGCGTCCACATTCCTTCTTTTCCTTGAGATGGCACAGCCAATTCTCACCTCCCCTTTTTTCTCTGTACCCCCACCGCCTGCCCCCCGGTCGTAACATCCAGTAGCAGCACTGTTCCTTCCCCCATCTGTTTATGTTTATCATGCAGCTCCAGGTTAGATGGGTCGCCTGCCAGAAAATTCCTCAAACGGCCAAATCAAATGTTTCATCTCTTTTAATATTGTGAAGCTCTCCCTAATAAATCCTGTTGTTTTTCTTGTCTTTATTTTTAGTGCCTGCTGTTCCAGCTCTTTTCCTTCTTGAATTTCCTCTGTCACACCGGTCTCAATTTGGCCCTTCTGGCTTAAAGTTTCTTTCCGTTTTAGTGCTATAAAGCTTATAAAGGTTTAACAAGTGTGTGGTCAGCAAAGTGGGAAGAAACATTTTCTTCACTTGCAGAGCTCTGTGTGCAACCAATGCTGTAAAACTGAACTTTGTTTACAACAACAATCTGAATCTACACAACTGGGCCAATAAGCAATCATGTAGCAACCAATAAAAACCCCTTAGCAATGCCTAGGCAACCTTGCAGACAAACTTCTATATTCACAAATTTTTAGAAAATGTCAAAGTATATTTGCTTTGCTGTTCCTGTATCTTAACTGGCAGCATGTCAATTGTCTGTACTGCAAACCTTGTGGGTTTGATCCCAGGAAACACAAATACTACTAAAAAAGTCGTTTTGGTTAAAAGCATTTGCCAAATGCATAAATGTAATGAAATATAATGTTGTCTTGCATAATCTCACATTGCTTTTTCATACACTTTGGAATCTCTGGTGTGTTTTATTACTGCTATGTGTTAAATAAACACTCTTGAGTTCAATGTCAACCCATAGATCATTTTTCTGTAAACATCTACTGTCTTGTTTTTACCTTTAGTTCTGAACTGCTGTGAGGGGGATGTTCTGTTCCTCCTGGATTCTTCTGGAAGCGTGGCCTCTTACGAGTTCTCCCGTATGGTGGACTTTCTCTCTGAACTCCTGTTGCCTTTCTCGCTGGGACCGGATCAGGTGAGGGTAGGGCTGCTGCAGGTCGGGACCGAGCCCCACCTCGAGTTCGGTTTCGACACCTACAGGACCCAAGCAGCACTTCAGGCAGCTATAGAGAGGACTAAACAGCTAAAGGGAGATACCAACACTGTAGATGCTCTGCTGATGGCCCGGGATCAGGTGTTAAAACCGGGTGTGCCTGGAGGTGCCAGACCAGACCTGCCCAGGGTTCTGGTGTGGCTGACGGACGGCGTCGAGCCCGGTGAGGTGCAGGAGCCCATGGCCCGGCTAAGAGAAGAGGGCGTGGCCGTGCTGGTGGTCTCCACCGGTCATGGGAACTATCAGGTGCTGAGAGATGTCGTAAGCCCACCTGTAGAGGATCACCTGTTTTTTGTGGATATTGACGATATAAACATCATCACAGAAGACTTGAGGAATGCCATTATTGGTGAGTTTTACCCTGTCTGTGTAAACCAGGGTAAAGTCTCATAATATAATGGGATAAGAAGCATCAAAGTTTGATTTAAAACATTAATTTCACTATAATTTCAATCTTTGACATGGCTTAATTTAGTCAGAATTAAATACATCAAGGCTATGTTTTCACAGAATGTTCTTTACATTAAGTAAACTGATAAGTAGAAAACCACAAAAAATAACAAATATACACTGTAAAAATTGTCTCAAATCTTCTTACAACAGAGTTACTGGTGAAACTATTATTTACAGTAGTTCTTGCAAAAACCTTAAAAGTTTTAATTTTTTTTTTAAACTTTAAAGTTTCTCAAGGAACCATCCTCTGTTTAATAAAAAAGGTCCTCCTAATGGTTCCGCAGATGAAGAACCTCAAATGATTCCCAAAGAATCTTTTAATTTTTATAGTGTACAATCTAGAAATGTACAAAAATACATGCAAACACGAAAAAGTTTATCTAGGTTAAGGTGGCGATCCCACTGTCCCTTTAATGAGTCATAATGAGTCATAATTTAATGAGTAAAATCTAAATAGGGAAAGTGATCTTATGTGGGTGTGAATGGTTCTGTACCTCCACCCAAGTATCCTGGAAGAATCTCCGCCTCCAGGCCAGTGGATTCAGACAGACATCTTGAGACAACTCCAAGAGAAGTTATCCTTAAGGGAAACGAGGATACAAACAGATACACTGTAATGAGAGATGACAAGCTATTAATACGAAAATTATTCTGGCCTGGTGGGCCAGACGCAGCTATTAATAGTGGACATTCCTCCGTGCATATATAAGGTGTTACATATGTGTGCACTTCTAGACACTTATATAAACAAAGACAGAGATCATACACAAAAATTCAAAACAGACCGAGCGCTCCCCTTTTGGATGTGACAGCTATTTGGACGTTAATGATTCATCCACAAATCATGTGGCTTATTAAGGAATAAAGGGCTGAAATCCCATTAAGCTATACTGTATCTAAAACAAGATTATCATTCTTATTTCTCTTTCTCTCTGATCAATCACAGAGATTATTCGTGCTGAGAGGTTACAGGTGAAGTCTGTCACCACTACTTCTGCTCTTTTGGAATGGAGACCAGTGTTGGCTGGCACCGGCTACTACGATATCCAGGTTGGGCCTGTCCGAACAGGGGGGACGGGCGGTGGGGGAGGATCAGGCACCAGTCCTGGTACAGGCTTGGAACCTTTTCAGAAAATTACTCGGCCTGGAGACGCTAGCTCGGCCAAGCTGACCGGTCTTCGTCCAGACACCACATACAGTGTCACGCTTACCCCAAAGTCCAACCTGGAGTTCCTGAACTCTCTTACTGCAACATTTACTACACAACCAGGTAGGAGGAGCTTTATATGAAGATGAATGAGTTTAATCATTTCTGTACAATTCTAACCCTTATTGTAACATAACAGGGTTCATTTGTTCACAGAATTATGGTAACAGGGATGACTGCCTATAAAGCAATCCCACAATGCCTTTAGTCAAACGTAAAAAATGAAAGTTATTGGATAAAATGATTTGTATGTTCTTTATAAATACATTTCATTTATTTATATGAAAATATTGCATAATACAATATAAGATATAAGAATATAAGAAGTGATAAATAAAAGCTACACTTATATATAATACATGTTTTTAGATAATATTCACTGAATTATGGTGTATGTCATTATAATGATAAAAAGAGAGAGAATAAAGATATACTGCTAAATTTAATTGACTTGCTTTTTTATCACTGTACACATGATAAACAAAATAAACATTGACAGCAACATGTTATTACTGTATATGTGTTATTGAGGGACAGAAAAGGCATTTGTAAAATCAGCCTTAAATTACTCATGAATTATATGGATTAATTTGTATATTAATTTTATACAATTTATCAATAAGGATTGAAGAGAAATTTTAAATGGGACTTTGATTAATTGAATTATGACCATATAGATAATTTACATTTAAACATTTATCTGTATCATGTCTTTACCCCAGTAAATCCCCCCCAGCCGGAGGTCCAGACTCTATCCACAGTGACCGTGTCAGATTCCACGTCTAACAGTGTTCGGGTGAGCTGGGGTCCACTGCAACCTCATCGCATTCAGGGTTACCAGCTGGAATATTCAGCATTGCCTACAGGACGGCTTCAGGTCGTCACTGCCAGCAACCAACAGAACTTCACCGTCCTAAATAACCTCCAGCCCGACACGCAGTACCTGGTTACCGTCAGCGCCAGGGACTTTTCTGGAAAAGAGAGAGCCATGTCTGTTAAAGTCTGTACACAGGAGGGTAAGCAGCAGTGCATGGGATTTTATCAAGATCTGTGCCATAGTAATGGTACCCTAGATGGTGCTTGATCTTGTCTACCTCGTCATAGGTGTCAGAGTTTAATGGTTTATGCTTAAAACAAATGGAAAAAAATATTTTGCTATCCACTAAAAACAGACCTCATGTTAGAGAAATTGTAATTGTAAAACAACCAACAATTTATGTGTGTTGACTAAGGGCATCTTTCAAAACATTCAAGATGAAGTTCGCCCAATTTCACTGGTGTCCACCATGATTTCTGGCCTAATCACTGGTATTATTACTAATTTGACATTTCAATCTCATCCAAGGTTCAGTTCTCATGGACTAACCCGAGATTAAGAGCCTTGATCAAAGACACGATGATGAGTGTTCATGAATGAACCCTTATTGGGTTTAAACCCCACAACCTTTCGTTTCTCAGCCCAGATCTTTAGTCATATGATTAAACCATTATTTAATGTAATGTAACCCACAAAATTGATTTTTTTTTTAATTGATGAGAAGCATCTGGAATAGCACTGGAATATTTCTTTTCCATTCCGACCACACCCTTTAGTATTCCTGCCAATGTCATTTCCACATTCCCTCACCTCAATTTGCAGAGAGAAACAGAAAGCTTCATCTCTCTCTCTCTCTCTCTCTCTCTCTCTCTCTCTCTCTCTCTCTCTCTCTCTCTCTCTCTCTCTCTCTCTCTCTCTCTCTCTCTCTCTCTCTCTCTCTCTCTCTCTCTCTCTCTCTCTCTCTCTCTCTCTCTCTCTCTCTCTCTCTCTCTCTCTCTCTCTCTCTCTCTCTCTCTCTCTCTCTCCCTCTCTCTCCTCACTCTCTCTCTCTCAGTGTTGCCAGCTCTCTCCGATCTGCAGCTGACCACAGTGGGCAACGAGTCAGTGCAGCTCCGTTGGAAAGGGAACGCCGATGGTATCCGTGGTTACTGGGTCTCATGGGAACAAGGTCATACCCAACGCTCTACTATGTACTTACCACCCAACCTCCTGTCCACCACCCTGAATCACGTGCCCCGCAGCGCCCGGGTCTGTGTGTCTCCGGTGTACCGGACAGCTCGTGGAGAGGGGATCTGTTGCACTGCTTAGCTTCAGGTGAGATGCCCGCCTAGAAAACATTTGAAGGAATGTTATTGTAGATGCAATAAGCATCTTAAGGCGCTTTTCACACAATTTGGCTCAACTTTCGTGGACACAAGTTGAACATTAATTTGTCAGTGTCCAATCAAAGTGCAAACACAAGTGGAGAAAATCAAAATACAATAAAAAGATGTCGAATCCTGGGCGTATCTACATCATGGGGTCAGGGTCTGAAATACAACTAGTGTATCTGACTATAAAATTCATCATTCTTCATTGACAGCCAAACAAAAGTTGCTGTATTTTCTATGAGAAACATTCTGCGCAAGTAAAACGCATCTCAGACATTGCATATTATATTGGATTACATATTTGTCCAACATCATTTCAGAAGGGCAAAAGCGTGAAACAGTCTTTGACGCTTGGTTGAAACAGATTAACATTTATCCAGTACAATAATACAATTTGGAAAATAACAAGAATACCTTTTTGTTTGTACTGCACAGATGCATTGACCTGGACCTGTAAAGCATTTCCTCGCCACACGCCAATGAAAGGGAGGACTGAAGAACAGAAACTTTCCACTCATGGAGTAACAGGGAGGCCAGGACGCTGTAACTGTCTGATCACCCCATAGATGGTGATCTTTAAACACATCAACACAACATGCACTGAGAACTGACATGCAATACACTTACTTGCTACAAAGACTGCATCTAAAGGCTGAAAAACCGACCATCTGGAGAGTTATTTATGTTGCAAGAAATGTTTCGAGTTCAAAACTACTTTTGAAGCTGTCAAGAAGTTGTTTAAATCATCCTTTTAGTGGTGAGAAATTAGATTTACGTGTAATCCCAGTGCAATGTATAAGTGCAAAGTATAATTTTTTAGTGGTTAAAAATCCTAAACTTTAAAGTTGCCTTAAAATATTTATGCATAAGAAATTTGAGAGGTATTTAAAGGTATTATTAAGAGCTTGAGCACTTACAAGTAAACTATTTTACTTAAAAAATAGTTTGTAAATATCTTACATATGCTTTTAAGTCTATTTTGTAGATTTTTCCAGTAGTTATACATCTTTGAAAAGGGAACAATAAGACATGTTTGGGGAAATTACCTCCATCACTGGTTTTCTTTAAGGTCAATAAATGCATTTATTTGCAACTCTTTACCATAAGTGCACATTACACATACACATTAATCAGTACTGAGAGAATCTGGCACACATCGTAATCACAGCGGTTTAAGTATTAAGACTTTGCAGATGTTGGTCGCAGATGTTTGGCTTTCTGAATAAACTCTTAAGAATAAAGATTCCTAAAAGGTTCTGTTTAGAGCTGTATGGTTCCATAAAGAAGAACCTTTCTGTTACACAAAAGCTACTTCAGACTATAAAAAGGTAAGAAATTAAACTTTAGATTGAAAGGTTCTTTACGGAACCAAAACTGGTTCTTCTGTGGCATTGCTGCAAACAACTTTATAATAACTTTATTTTTAAGAGTGTAAATTTTACTTTGCATCTGCATGAATTACTACATTGCAGGTGAATTAAGCCATGCTGAGGAGATAATCGATATCTTAAAATGTTTTCTGTCTTTTAATGTTGGTGGTTTTGTGTACACCATGTCAATAATAACAAACATAAGGGTCTTACAGCTCAATTTTTTTATAAAGCTATTCACTTATTTTCAAGCATTGGTTTTTTTCGTTTATATTTGTTGCCTCATTGGTGAGTTTAGCTTTCTGGATTATAAAAAGGTGCTTGTTTTTTCCAGATAAGTTGCACGTCTTACAAATCACTGCTTTTAAAATGTCTATTCATAAATAAATTCTATCTCTATTCACGTCTGTGTCATTTATTTGTTTCTTAACCTTCAAAAAAGGTATTTAACTGTATAGATTTTGAAATATATTTTTACATTTGTTACAATTTGACACATTTATAGAACGTCCTATAACTGATTTTCAATTGAATCTCACAAGAACATGTCTGGGGTTAAACATAAAAGACAACAATTTAAATCGCATTGAAAAGGATTTTCATTTATTTATCTCTTTACTTTAGAGGTAAAGAGGGAGCCCAACTGTCTGAAAATAAAAGAAAAATCATATGCTAAATTCAAATCAAGATTATTCCAAGTCTCATTTTCATAAAGATTTGAAAACTGGAAGTTTTAAGGACAGAACAATAAATAAATTATCCAAATAACCCAACAGGTTTAACCGTTGGTTTAACCCAACATTAATCTTTTTCACCTTTTTCTAGTCCCAATAAATTTGGTTCCCTTTCCAACTATTCTTTGGCCAAGTGCAAAAAGAGCAAATGAAATTGATGGTTAACACATGACTATATTCATTACAAAATGCAACCATAACCATTTATTCAAGGAGAATACTGATCGACAATACTTTACTTTCAAGCTAAAGAAACGCACCCACAACCGATTGTCATTCATTTCACTGTACACAGAGCACTTTAAGGATCAGTCCTGCTCATGTCTGATTTAAATGCTCAGGGTGTTGAGAGCTCGCACAAGGGTGACGGCTTCAGGTAGGTTTTGATTCTGGTCACGTGAATCTCTGTCCTGTAAAACCTTCTGTCTGTGTCTCTCCTCCTGACGCTTCTTCCTTTCTAGACGCTTTTGCTCTTTCCGTTGTTTATTAGAAAGCTAAAATGAAAAAGAAAGCCCACAATACTATTCATAAATATTTTCCTACAAAGTGCAACACATAAAACACAAGCGTTATATCAATCACCTTGGATCTCTGTGAATTGCTGCCCTCTGTTGTCGATATGTTTTTACTACATTCCGCTTGCATGCTTTCACAAAGAGAAGGTGTCCCTGAGGCAGAATCTGTCTGTGCTGATTGGTCACTCAGTTCAGACTCCAGCCAATCGCTGGCACTTGATGGACAAAGATTCTCAGATTGACCTGTAGACACAATGCAGCGCAGTGAGAAAAAGCAGAGAGAAGACAGTAAGCTTACAGAGATTTAAAGGTTGACTGACTGTCGTCACAGAGCAAATTTAAGATCAGCTCTTCATCTTCAACAAAAGATTGGGAAGGGGAGACATCTCTCTGCTTTTCCTTCTGTCCATCACCAAAGCGTCTGGAATTATTTAGATTCTACCAAAAAAAAAGATGGCAAAATGAAAAGGGGTCTGGCAATTATAACAGATGTCGTTTATATTTTGCTGCACACAACCAACTTCAGACTGATTAAAAACATTTTAGTCACTTGGCCCTAAAGCTTTAAATTAGTGTATGACATATAAAGGAATGTACTTCATCACATTGTGGCTGGTTAGTGATGTCATTAGTGACATAAGTTGTTCATGTTAAGTACCTGCAACAATGCGGTTTGTTTAGTTTACAGACCTCTATACATAGATGTGACGGGTTCTCGGAGTTATCTCCAATTTTTCTGACGCTGTCATAGTGGTCTCCATAGCGATATGCGATATGCAGCTCCCGGCATGTAGGCTTCTCTGTACCATTAATCTAAAAGTATAAAAAGAAAAAACTTAACTGAAGGATGCAAATGCTTTAGAAATACATCAATCAAATACATAAATGATCCATCACCTCCCATAACGGAGCGTTTAGTTGATGAATAACCACTTTTACTTGTTGGCTGCGAGCGAAGGCCACGATGGCGTCATTGCCAGCAAACATGCCTGGCTCTGAGAGGTTTAACACTGTGAAAGCAAAATACAAACAAATGATGTCTTGAAATGTCTTAATAACTGAGCTTTTATTTTTTTAAGGATCATTTCAAGATATTATTCACATCCATAGCATGCTGTAAGACGATTCAGACACTGAAGTTTTATGCTTAGGGTTATGGCTTGATTCAAATACTTAACCCTGCATATGAGCAATAGTAACTTTCCTTAAAGTTAAATGGATATATCAGGTTACTGTGAAATGTGTTAATGTGAGAAGTGGGTTCATGTGAACATACGCTTGTGTGTTGTCTTACCATGCTGAGCAAATGGCACATCATCTTCAACGAAGGGCTCAAAGTCTTGTCTGTGTGATGTCATGTACTGCACGGTTTCCTGTCGCAGGCGCAGATGACCTCGTGAATGTCCTTCCAGCTGATCACCAAGAGCTCTGAACAAGCAGTTTCTGCAGGAGAACATTTAAAACACATCACTACTCAAAGAATTGTATGTGATCATCATAAGCCAATAATAATCCACACATACCCATCTCCAGGAACCTCTCTCAGTTTTAGACCCAGAGCCTGAAGCTGGTTGGAGAAGCTGACAAACTCCTCTCCATCATCTCCCGGTGGCCGGTTCTTCCGGTCTTTGGCCAGAGCCCGGCGGGCCGCCCTCTCGTCCCTTTTCCTCTCTAGTTCACACTTCTTATTGCCTCGGATCGGCTTCCCTGACTGTTTTCTTGACATGGTGGCGGTGTTGTATTACACTTACAGTACTGTTGTGATTGATGAGGTCACAAATCTATCTGTTATAAAGGCTCATCCGAAACCTAAAATAACATGCCATAAAACAAAGAAATCATAATGACAAGGAGAAGTCCTAAAGATTGTTATTACACAAAGAAAATAACAGTACCAATTACAATTTTGGAAACACTTACTTACTGTTGTTTAGATTTTTTTGTCCACAGTTTATAATAGTACTAGTAATAAAACTCATCGAAACCATAAAATAACACAATTGTAAATGTGGGAATTATGTTGTGACTAAAAGCATTAAAATAAATGAACACTATGTTATATTTAATCATCTTTAAAAGTAGTCCCTTTTTCTAGAATTTGTAAAATCATATTCTTGACATTTTATCATCCAGTTTCTTGAGGTCTCAGTATCTATGCTGGACTCTTATTGGCTTTTTTATTCATTATTTGCAAGTAATCCATTTTATTTTTTACATTAAATTTTAGTTTCTATTCTAATTAAATAAATTAACATGTTGGCACAATTACATTCTTGTCTAGAAAAGTCATTTCAAACATTAAAATTAACCATTTAGATTAAAATATTTTTAAGATCATGAGAAACATTGTGTCTTAACTCTTGACTGGTACTGTATATTGTAAAACAGCTAGACACATGAGTAATGTAATGTCATTAAGTGAGGATCTGTGTAGTGTTATACTAATAATGATTTACTTCAAATCAAAATGCCTCAAAACTCACTCCGGACGCCAATGAATGTTTATAGACAGCCACATTTGTCTGTCCAACCAACTGAAGTAAATGAATATGAAACAACTGATTTAATTGAACTAAAATAAAAGTACTGAGCCGACAGACTGAAATTAGAAACGCAGCATATGACGCAGAAATGTCGCGTGATAAAGGAAATATAAATCATTGGCAGCTTTTAACGACGGAATGAGCAAGTTCGTTAAATAAAGCAAAAGGTTAACGTGTTTTAATAAAGTAATAATGCTTTACTTACATTATCTTCTGACAACAAACAAAACAATCACAGTCTTAATATCCGACCACTGACTCTCACTCTTAACTGTCTGAGGTTTGTTTACGTCCGGAAGACTTTAGCCTCATTTCCGGTGTCGACTTCAAAATATAGGACTGCAAAATATACTCCAAATTGTCTAAAATAAATAAATAAATATTATTTTGCATTACTTTTATTATAATTAACATGGGAATAATGCAAACAGAAAGTAGTAGATTTATTTGTGATACTACTTTGAAAAAGTAGTACAGATTTGAAATGTCTACAAATCATTTATGCTGTATTATTTAAAAATTTAACTAGAATTAAAATTCTTTAAAAATCTGTCAGGGAAAATATCTGAGTGCAATTCTGACTATAAGTCCAACACCATTAATTAATTTAGCATATTTAAATTGAACGTTTTCCCCAAAACCTTCAGTTGTTTTTCTTAGTTATAGATAAGTGTGTTTTTTCTTTTAAAGAAAGAAAGTGTGTTTAATCTGTTTCTTTTTTCTTTGCATTGTAAATATTTAATTACCTTTTCTTCTAAATGTTCTACTTATACTAAATATTCTTCATTTTTTAAACCCTGCAAAATGTTTTTATGAGGATACAGTTGGGGGTAAGGTGCCTTGCTCAAGGGCGCCTCAACCTTCTGGTCACGACTCCAACTATCTAACCAGTAGGCCACAGATAACAGATAGATCAAGGACAGGTAATTAAATGTAGAATATAAAAAAGGTCAACAGCAAGTCTGAGCATTTATGAATTTATTTCATGGCAGTCAAACATAGCACAGTCTACACATGACTTTTATACATCCTTTATAAATACAGTAGTTCACCTAAAAGAAAATCTTTACACCATCTAAACAGACATACGTAACAGTCGAACTATCAAGTCATTTCCCTCTTTCTGCTGCTCTGCAGCTCTCAGCACAATAACAGAGTTCATATATTTCCTCTGGAAACATGTCCCACATCTTAGTGCACAAGCAAAACATCTTTCCTGATATGGGCACGGAACAGCAGCAGGTGAGCCTTATGAAGCATGTGCCCTGAAGCTCATGCGTCTCTGCCTGGTGCCGGGCAGCTCTTTGGCCTTGCTCTCCATCACAGCATCCATTTCGTCGTCCTCTGGGATGGAGGTCTGTGGCTCCTGGATCTGCTCCTTCACTGTTATCACCTCCTGCTCCTTGAGCATCTCAAAGTCAGGATCTTCGTGGTCCGGGAAGAAGGAGGAGGCGACCTGTACCGCTCCACTCATCATTCCCAGGACGGCGATGGTGCCGCCCACTAGGTAAACCTTCAGGCAACCCTTGGAGGGACCGGCACTCAGCATCTCCTTTGCGAATGGAATGATCTCATGCATTGTTTCCATTTTGCTCAGTTGAGTTGTGTTACGCCTGTAAAGGTGAGAGAAAGATAATGAACATTATTGAATGTTTGATAGGATAAATGTATAACGACTATTAAACTGCAATTTTCTGAGTAGCAGACAAGTAATAAACCATACAGTCGGCCAGTCGTCATCACAAAAACTTCATTCAAAACTTTTTATTTTGCTTATTAGCTATCCATAATCCAAAATAATGTAAATTACTGAAGTATAATGTAGTTGTTATTTATTGTTTTATTATATTAAAATATTTCTACAACCCTAATAAAAAAAGTATCTCTACATAATGACATGGTAAAACTTTTAAAAATTAAAAATCAACAAAGTGAAATGAATACTCACTTTTTGTAAGACGTAGAAAACCCTCTCGGATGATAATTCCTGTTTAAGGTTATCCTCAGAGTTTAGTGGGTGCTGAAGAACAGCCGCTCTGTCTATTTAAGCACAGTGGACATCTGTGAACACCCACATAACATGAATATTCATGAACGTGGGAGAGCAACTTTTGTCCAAGTTGTTACATGTGAGTGGAGACTGACCGCAGGACTGCTGATGTGATGATAAAGATGACACAGCTGAGGAAATCTGTGTCATGTAGAATCACGTGAAAAACACTTGTTAGTCGTCACTGTACATGTTGAACGTGTGGAAACAGATAGATTGAGAGGACTATATGACCAAACCTAGGAAATTTCAGGTGGTAAAAGTTAATACTAAATCTAGCTTTAAAATTTACAGATCAGTTTTAAACTGTAAGATGTTTAACAACAAAAAATAGATTTTACAAATCATTAAAGTTACAAAATATTAAAGTTACTGGACAAAAATGTATAAATAAATATTTTATTTTATTTTATTTTATTTTAATTACATTATATTTAATTATGTAAGAAAAAATATATACATTTATAATAACATTTCTTACTTAAATTTTAATCTAATCATGACAAACTGTAAGTTGATGGAAGGGTATAAGACTCAAGATGAAATATTTGTCAAATTTTCATAACAATAAACAAAAAATTATTTAAATGTTAATGTTACTGTAATTAAAAATTTAAACAAATTTAAGAATTGTAGTTCAGTGCAGTTTTATGTGTATAATCAATTTCTGCAGTGACAGTTATCAGGTTAATGGTGCGCTAAATTTATACTGTTTGTTTAAAGCAGGAAATTCAACTATGATAA
Organism: Beaufortia kweichowensis; assembly: GCA_019155185.1. Classification (NCBI taxonomy): domain Eukaryota; kingdom Metazoa; phylum Chordata; class Actinopteri; order Cypriniformes; family Gastromyzontidae; genus Beaufortia; species Beaufortia kweichowensis. The sequence continues at coordinate 2,042,094 of CM032810.1, read as the reverse complement.
GAGCTGCCACATCACACTGACCTCTCCTCTACTTTCTCCCACACTTGTCTTATTGTGACTGATTAAGCAAAGAGCCAATAAACTAATACAAGTTTTATAAAATTTTAAAGACAATCGACAAACACTTTCACTATTTTAATCGCAATTAAAATTTTGATTCTACCGTATTCATGTAGTTCTTGGGAAACTGCTTTTACTACGATTAAAATAATTATGGTTATTTATTATTATTTAACATAATCCATCCTGCAATGACATACAACGTTTTGCACATTATCAATTCTCCAAAAGCCAAATGCAAGATGGTTTTTAAGTCAGCATTAATCATTCACTACATTATTGTTTTATTTACATTGCAAAATCAGGTTCAAATGCTGTAGCAGTCAATGATTGTGTGATATAATTTGTCAGATGCAAACATGCCGACCTTTCACTTTCAGTAACATTAAAGCTCAAGTCTGTAAAATAGAGTAAAAGCATCATTTATTTATCTCTTGGGAGAAATCTCTTGCGTATGAGGTGAGAGGAGAAATGAATGTTAAGCAATACTGTCGTTTGACTCACTGTAGACATGCAGTAGTGATTGTGACTGAGGACACATCAGATACTTTTGACCCGTTCTGTAGTGATGTGTGCCACGCTCTCTGCCCTGCATATACAGACAGTGTTGGGAAACACGTTCAACACGAGCAACTGGCAAAGCAGACGTGATGGTTTGGTGCAGGAATATACAGCACATTAAACAATAACATTACAGTCACAGATAGATTCTCAACTCATTTTCATCATACATGTACTGTTATTATTATATTTTATATATTTATTCATTTAGCAGACGCTTTTATCCAAAGCGACTTACGAGTTACCAGTGGCACACTGGGAGCAATTAGGGGTAAGGTGTCTTGCTCAAGGGCACCTCAGTTGTTTCCTGAGGGCCCTGGGATTCAAACCAGCTACCATCTGGTTGCTAGTCCAACTCTCTAACCACTAGGCTTTAACTGCCCTTATGTCCACAAATTAGTTGAAGATTTATGATAAATTTATGATATGTTTCCCTAGACATCATCCATTGCTCATGCAATAACAGAAAATGAGATAAGATGCTCCAAAATGTTCACCATTAGTATTCATAAAGCCTGGAAGAAAATTATAAGGGTGAATCCCGGCCCCAAACACCCAGCATTGTTAAAACAAATGTACAGAGATACCTTTTTAAATATCAATTTACATTTTTTTGTATATACCCAACCATTGTAAGGTGACTCTATCATGAGTTAATGCGCACTTAGCAGTGAGGATAACAGACGATTTGACTCGTGTCTCGTGCTAATCTGAGATCAGACGAGTGACCTGCAGGTCAGCCAGGTGTACTGAGGTCAGTCATACTCATTTAACTGGAGCAATCTGATAAAAATTATATTATTTTATATTTGTAAAAAATTATATCATTGATCATTATTATTAAAGGTCATTTAATAGGGTTATATTTTAAACATAAAAAAGCTATTGAATCGATTTAAGTAATAATATACAGCAATAATCTGAATGTAACTGCTTTATTGGTACAAATATTGCACAAAGCATTGCTATTAGCAGCCTAAACAAACCACTTTTCTTTTCTGATAGGACACTTAACCATAACACCTTACAACACAAATAATAATAAGTATTTATAATGGTTAAGTAATGTATGTATTTTAAGTATATTACTTCTACAAACAAAAATTATATTTAATTAATTATATAGTGGTAGGCAGACAGGATTAAATAGCTTACAGAAATTATGAGACAAAAATATACATGTACAATAATAATTTATGCATTAGAAAAATAAACATAGTTAAATGAAAAATGTCTTATAATTAATATACAATTCTATTAATAAGTACAGCTTACAGTGAAGCGTCAGTATCATAAACATCAGATATCCTGTGATAAATTACTGCATTACATTATATCACAAGCAACCGAAGTCAAACATCACACACAGAGAGTATATATAAATATATACAAAACATAGAATAAAACTCCCAATACTCCAATAACACTGACCCTTAATACACAATAAATAACCACACAAATGTGATATAGGTTTCCTTAAGTTTCAGCACCTACTGTGCAAATGTATCTAACTTGCCTTTACAGAGATACTGAATGTGTGTGACAGCCTGTGCTCGTGCTTCATGAGTATATCTGCAGATATGGAGGCACTCTCCTAATCGTCAGTGTTTCAGAACGGTGCGAGCTGAAGGGCAGCTGTCATGCAAACGCTCCTGCCCGGGGCACAGAGCAGCAGATCCTGCTCACTGAAAGCAGACGGTCACTGGGTGAAAGGTCACGGACCTGCAAACATCACAGATGAGATGGAGCATGCCAAAAGCATTGTGCATTTCTAAACATATGTATAAAATATTTGGTTAACTTACCCATCAAATTGACATTTTAATTCTGGCGTGACAGATCACATGACTGAACAAACTCCAGTCTGCAGGTTTTGCCCGTTACGATTGGAGCCTCTTTTTGCATACCTGAAGAATTTAAAGTATTAAAACAAGGTCTAAAAACTCATGTCAACACAACATGAAATTTCTCCCATTCATTTTCTCAAATGCACATTTTAGGTGCACATTTGATCTTTGATTTTTCTCTTTACATAACAGTTATGACTGTTTTTATTATGATTTATTTTTGATTTATGTCTAGATTTTTTACATTTAAAACCACAATGAAAATGTTATTTTATATAATACACGTTTAAAAATAAAGGTTCTGAAAGGTTTCTAAACAACCTTTAACACCACATAATCTTTCTCTAATGCACATAAAGTTCTTTGTATTACAAAATGTTTCTACAGACAAAATGTTTCTTCTCCTAAAAGACCCTATATGGCCCTATTACATATTAAGTCCCGACAAACACATACCCATTAAGATCAGCTGGCTCGGAGTGATAAACATGTTTACTCTTCTCTACAATGGTGAGGGTCCCAACATGAGTAGTCTCGCTGTGACTGACCCGAACCGGGTGATACTGACTCTTTGACTCTGAGGAACTGGCTGGAACATTAATCTGGTTAGTGGTCATGTTGTTGTTTGGGGTCTCTGTAAACAGTTTCTTGTGGACAGATTCTGGTGTGGACGTCGTGATGACCTTAATCTCCGGCACGGCCGGAGGGGACTGGTTCTGTCTCATGGAGGCTTCAGAATGAGCCATCTGAAGCTTCTTCATGTGGTGAATGGCTACTGTAGCGTTGAAAGCTTGCTGAAATGAAGAATTCATTTTAAATTAAATATACGATACGTAGTATTGGAAAGTTCATATGTAAATGCATTACTATTTATTTGAACTTGTCTAAATCAAACTGAAAACCGGTCTGTTCCAGATATCCAAAGAGATGGAGCAATTATAGGCAAGACAGATGACAAAATCAATGACTTAAATTGTGTAAGCAGGCCAGAGATCGGCTTAAAAGCCAACTGAGGATAAACCACAATATCCAAACTCAACGCTGTGGTTCATGCTCTTATGAAACATGACTTTACCTTCCACTTGGACTTGGCAAAATTCTTCTGGATCTGAACACTGACGGAATGGTAGATGTCTTGATTTCGGGCCGTCTTACCGATTATCCTGCAAGACAAAGTTGGGTTTAAAATCACAACTTCTGGTTTAGTCTGGCTCTTTAATCTAAATCTGGCAATCAATAAACAGTTTAAAATATAGTTTCAAAACCGGATCAATCAAAAAATTTTGGATCTCAGACAAAGAGCTATTATTTCTCAGCTGTTTTTACTCAACAACAATGAAATTAATTAAGCGAAAATGAAGTCTTTTGAAGTCTCTCGCTTGAGAAAAGAAAATCTGTCTCATATGTCTTATATAGAGTTTCAAAGCGATCTAAAAATGTCTTAAAATGTGCTCAGATGTGCTAAATTTTATCATTAGCATATGATTCACACATGTCTGTTTTTCAGTTTAATTTCTCCCAAAATCCATACATGAAATTAGCACACATCTTAGTTCATTCTCACAAGCTTTAAAGGAGCAATTTTTACATAATAACGCTGTTTTCCGGTGACTTACCATGGGTGTCGTAAAGCCTGTTCTGTACTGTAACGCATTTTAGGATTCTTCTGCATCATGTTGCGGATGAAGTCTTTGGCTAGAGAGATAATAAATCTGCATGAGGTTAAAGGCTCCTAGCAAACACTGTACGAGAATACAATAGTCTTGATAAAATTACATATATGTTACAATCAGAATCATAACTGAGTTCAGTATGAAGATACTAACCAGACTCAGAAATATTATCCCAGAAGGGCGAGTCAAACTCATACTGCGCCTTCATGATTTTAGAAAACAGACGTGTCTCAGTTTCTTCATAGAAAGGAGGATATCCACACAGACTGTGAAAAGATAATCACTGTATAAATGTGTTGTTTAATATACAATTCATTAGTAGTCCAGCAGGGGGACGGATTGTGTTTGTTAGTGGCATTAAACAACATGACTGACTTAATCTCATTCCATTCTTAGATCTTTATTAACAGAAAGCTTTTGCTTTCCTCATTTAGAAGTAGGCATCTGTTTTTAGCTCTCTAAGACACATACGCTCCAAAATTAACTTCTTATTCATAGGGACTTACAGAATATAAGTGATGACTCCAATAGACCAGCAGTCCACAGCTTTACTGTAGGGTTTCTGAGCCAACACTTCAGGAGCTGTCAGAAAACACAACATTAAATCAAAATTTACTTCCTAAATATTGTTGTTGATGTGTTTTTATCCAAGAACTTTTATCCAAAAGCTTTTATCCAAAGTGAGTTATAGTGCATTCAAGTTACATTTTTCATCAGTATGTATGATCGCTGGGATTGAACCTTTGTGTTGCTAGCCAACTACAGCCATACTGTTATTGTTATTTACTGTACACTATTATTAAAACACATGTTGTTTTAATAAAACACAAGGGCCACGTAGGAAAGGAAAATATTTTCATTCCATGTTTCGAGGTCCAATCAGATCACACTCCAATTCTATATTATTTATATAGATCTAGATTATCTATGCCTTACTTTTTGCTTTGATATTCAAAGGCTCTTACCCACATATCCTGGAGTTCCACAGGCTGTGGACATGATGCCATTATCTTCCATCTTTGAAAGGCCAAAATCACTGATCATGATCTTAGAGTTTTCATCAGGACTGTAGTACAGCAGATTCTCAGGCTGCAGAGAGAGAATTAAGACACAATTTAAATATACATATCTAAGAGCTCACAATAGATTTGTACTCCTTGAGGTCTCAAGATGGTGATTGATAAAATAACAAGAGAACACTTCTGCAATTTGACACTTCTAAAAGTGTGAAACACTACAAATGCTAAAATATAATAGTTTAGTTTTATTATTGAATTTTTTTGTTAATTGCCATAGTTTCATTATACAGCACATTTGTCAGTTCTGTACCTTAAGATCACGGTGAACTACACCGCACTTGTGCAGGTAGTTAACAGCCTCCAGCACCTGTCTGATGACCAGACTGGCATCCATCTCCGAGTACATGCCACGATCCAGAATCCGATCAAACAGTTCACCACCTGAAACTCTGCAGAGATACAGGCAGAGCAAAACTATTAACACTCCTCACAGAGACATCACAGACGTGCACAGTAAAGATGATGATGATGATGATGTTTACTTACAGTTGCATGAGAAGATAGTAATGTGTCCGACTTTCATAGAAATCCTCCAAGCAAACAACATTTTCATGTTTGATCCTAAATCATAAAATATTATGTTTATAAAAATAAATTCATTAAAAAGTTTTATAATACAAAGTTATAGTTTTGAATGTGTCCCTAATTTATTGCAGACCGTTCAGATCATAAAGTACTGACGAGATAATAAGAGAGACAATGTGCAAAATGTGCAGCGCTGGAGAGTCTGACGCAGTTTAAAGATGACTTTGTCTCTGTACTGTACGTTCTGTGTTTAGAGACACAGTTTCACAATCTCACCTCCTCAACACAGCGATCTCATTCTCCAGGTTTAAATCCCTTTTGTTTTTCTTTTTCACACACTTCATGGCAAAAAGCTTCCCTGTTTTTCTCTCCTTCACCATGAAGACCTCAGAGAATGCTCCACTAAAGAGGAAAGAAAAGGTCATCTGGTCAATCACAGGTGGATGTAGGAGATCATGATTCAGGGTTTATGTAACGGCAGTGTGACAGTAAAGCGGGTTTTAATGAAGATAAGATATGACCTTTTAAACCCTGCTGAGACCTGCGCTCTGCACCGTATGCAATTCAATTTACATTTTTAATAACTGTAACTACTCCACTTAGCAACATTCTAGCAACACTTCTGCAACATTCTAAGAACCAGTCTGAACAAAAAACAGACAAGCAACTCTTTCTTTAGAAAATGTAAAATCATATTTTAATCATTAACACAAATCAAAACGTGAACTGCTGTTCTTAAAGTCTCGTGGTTTTAATGGACGGGGCTTTAGGACATCACGTCGAGAGGTTAATTTTCTTTTCTCCATGCGATCCTCAGCAGTTACCGGGAATAGCTGTCCTGGGATGAGGATTACATACAAAATCCCTTACGCAACGGAAACAATAAAGGCTCAGGTATCCAGGTGTGACTGTCTCGATGAACACAGACCAGCAGGTCACCTGGAACTGAAAGACCTGAGATAGAAAGAGGCTAGATGACAGATAACGGGGGATTAGCTGGATTATAAAGAACATTTTAGGGCTGCTGAGATTATATATCACTGATTTAACATATTATTCATAAAATATTCTTATCATTCTTTAATACGATGGCTTTATTGACACTTTAATAGTTTTAAACAGCAAAAATGTGGTTGGTATTTCTGTAAACCAAACATTTTATTATTATTTTTTACATGCAATCACATTTGATTATATATTATTATTTATTTTCCATTTATTTTATTTTATTATTTTCTAGCTGCCAAACAGTATTGTAAATTGTGACGTTTATTTTTATTAAAACACTAAATCACTAATGCTTCAGACACAAGCTCATTATTAACATGCTTTCAGACAGTCGAGATCAGTCTCCCACGCACATATCAAACCCGTCTAGCACATATTCCCACGTTGAATGAGAAAGCTCTGAGATGTGACTGAATAAACCCTTAGAAAGCTTTGAATTCATACCCTAGAGTTTATTGAAATGCACGGCTAATGAAATAAATGAACTAAATACAGCTCGAACTGAAGGTCAGTGCACAGACTGCAGATTGTACAAGATTGAATCACAAAACTTGTCATCCTGTTTTGTAGCTTGACGGGTGTTAAACCCCCACAGAAGAGCGCTGGGGGATTGGGAGTGTTTAATTCAGGTTGTTTTTGTCAGAGGAAACCATTGCGCTCAAGTCCCCACGGCCCATAATGCCCCACTGGAACCAGTAACATCCAGAGGCAAGAGCAGATTTAACAAAGACCTCGACACTATTAGGGTATGTGTACTATAAGCAGGTTTAAAAAATTATTTTCTGTCATCATTTATTTACACCCATGTTTTTTAAAACCGGTATGTGACTCTTTCTTCTGCAGAACACAAAAGAAGATATTTTGAGAAATGTCTCAGTGGTTTTGTGTTCACACAATGGAAGTCAATGGAGGTCAGTGTTGTTTGATCAACATTTTTCAAAAGTCATACAGGTTCAAAATGGGTAAATAAATAATATTAATTTTTGAGTGAACTGTCCCTTTAAGCATAGCAAACAGATATGACTTTTGTCTTATTAAGCATCTTAACCAATCAAATGTCTAACCTTTATATAGTTCTAGTTCAGAAGCCTGTACACCAGTCAAATGTTCATCATTATCTCTCCTCAAGACCAACATCTCAGATTTTAATTCACACCTTACACTTGAGAAGATGCAGTGATAAAATTCTCAGATTCCCCTCATCATAATAATGTAAAAGTCTAGCACATAGCAGGCCATGCCGGAGAGATTAGCACAAAGCTCTCTCCATCCTGTTAGTTGTTTCCGTGTGATCCCTGTTCTAGTCTGACAAAGTGATTAACACTCTCAAGCGGTCTGGATGTGTCTTAACCTCTGCTTTACCCTTCATTCACCTACAGCCTAATACACCAAACACGTCGACCTACATGTCTCCATGATTAAATCATCTCAAACAACATAGTATGCTTTGAATATATGCTGTTTTATACATTCTCATGTATAAATATACTCTTATATAAAACCAGTAACACGTTCGAGTTATATAAACGCATCACAGCTGATAATATTGTGAGGTGAGAGATTAGGCAGACATGCTGTTGCTCAATGGCATTAGTGTGAATTTCTCTAAATAAATAAAAAATGTGTTGCTTCAGGAGTATTCTGTATATCTTAATATATACTGTACTGTACTGTAGTGTCAGCAAAGAGGATGTACAGATGCCCGTGTCTGCTGAGGTCATATAGTGCAAAATGAATGACATCATCACACGTCCAGGACAACAGATGACTGATGTCTGCTTTATAATCTGAGACCCGTCAGTATGATCAGACAGGTCAAAGCCTTTCCACATTTAAAGTCCTTGAGTGACTATTATTTCTAACCAAAATGTAATTGTTCTAAACAAAGCTAAAAATGATTTACTTTAAATCTGCTGTGCTTTTCTAAATGAACCTAATCTTTCATCTCTTTCACCTAATCTGAACATCTCAAGTCTTGAATTACCAAGATTATAAACCACTAACGACCTGTGCCAAATCCTGTAAAGTTAGGTCAATCCATGTCCTGTCGTTGCCGGGTGAGGAATAATTACCTTTAACACATCCAACAACAAATGCAACTGCAGCATGTACAATAAAATCCTTGACAAAAACTTGTATATAAAAGTTTTCATTTTTTTATTGGATGGTCTTCTAATGGTATTGTTTTGTAAATGCACAGTGCTTCTCCATTAAAATGTCATTATATAAATGCCTTGAAGCTTTGAAAATTTTATTTCAGTACATCCAGAAATACAGTGTTGATTTAAACTGATTTGGATCATTAACCGGAAAAGCAACATACATTTTGAAAACCAAAGTGCATCATATTAACATGATTATGAAAACAAAACCACATTTCGAAACGAATAATGATCATGTGTATACTTACGATCCGAGCACCTCCATGAATTCAAACACATCCTGGATGTTGTCTGTGCTTTTCTTCCAATCATAATCTCCTTCCTTACGACCCATTTCAGCGTGAGCTTCTACAGGGATTTCTGGAGAGGACAAGACAGGACAAGACCTTTAAACAAACATTTAGATATGCTACCTCTCTGAAAGACAACAAAACAAACATTTGGGAAAATACCTTTAGTGGTATTTAAAATAATCCCAAATATTCCAGGAGCCATTAGGTCTGTTTCTTTATATAGACCCAATTAAAAATCAAGATAAAGCATCAGAATTCCTCCGTCTCCTTTGGCAATCTCAGTAGTCCAAGTGTAATCTTAAAGTCTGTGATAAGGCTGGATGTGATTCTCATATTCCGTATCAGCTTTCTGCATCCACAAACTCCATCTAACCGTGTTTTTGCTTTGGGCTGTCCTGTTTAAACATTCCTGAGATCCTAATTGGCTGTCCTACATGTCTTTAAGACCGTTGCTGTCCTCAGAAGCTAATCGTGTGTTGGCAGGTCAATGTACAGACAGGGACACCATCTAAATACATTAGATTTGGGTGTCATATGTGATTCCGACTGTGAAACATCTACATCCATAAATGAGTGTTTTTTTTTACTTGATTGCCCTGACCTTTACAATCTAAACACAAAGGCCTGAATGATTGAAAGAAAAGAAATGAATCATCTTCAACAAAACACATCCAGTATTCAAAGTAACATCAGTTGCCCACAAATATAGCAGAAATTAGTGAGATGTTTTGAATGATCGACCATTATGCACTTGATCTATTTCTGTTTATTTCAAGGTTGCAACATAAAAGGTCTTCAAATACTGTAGAAACACAGTGCAAGGGATTGCAAATTTGCCAGCCAACATTAAAAGTCTCTGGACAGACTTTCAAATCTGTTAAGTTCATAAGACCTGCTCTCATTACACTTATATAACAAGGTAAAGACTCTGATCTTTGACCTCACCTTAAAATAATTCATCACATGAGTTCATAGAGTCATTTAAAAATTGCAGCAGCAACAGCCAAAAATATCATCAATAGGCCATTGTTAGGGAAAAAACAATTATAGATCGAAGTATTTAAGTCTGTTAATAGACTCCTTAATAGATGAATTAGGTAACCCAGCGAGGAAAGGAACATCCAATTAGTGGACATGAAAGCGCTACAGGCTTAATGCCAAAGAACATCAGGACTCATGTGAACTTCAAGGTGCTTTCGTTATTATCCTTGTTGTCATAATGAACAAACAAATGAAGTCAAATAAAAGATGCATGAATTTAAAAGTAGGACTTACAGCCTGTCATGCTGATTTTCAGTTCATAATTCTTAATATAATTGAAAAAAAAAACCTGAATAATGTAAGTGTTCTTGTAGCTCAATTGGCAGAGCACTACATTATGGGTTAAAACCCCAGAGAACATGCAAACTGACAAAAACAAATGTATAGATTAAATGCACTGTAACCCACTTCGAATAAAAGCATCTGGCAAATGCATAATGTAAGGTAAATGTTATCCACAAATACAGTATTTTTTTGTAGAACAACTTAAAATATTAAAACAACTGAACAAACAAAACTACTTTCCTCACAGTCTTATACTCTACATGCACAATGCAAAGACACCACCTGACAAAATAATCAATGCACAATTTTTGCCTTCTTCTCTTGGTTCAGAAAACAGGAACATTCTGTACTTGCCTTCTTTCATTTTTCCCTCTGCAGCCACTTAATGCATAAGTGTCTACCTGAACCAACACCTCCATACACCTCAGTGCACGAGACAGATATGCAACTCAGCATGCAGGCTCATTTGCATGCATGCAGCATAGGCTATGTCCCATATACTGTAAATCCACTATTATACACATTGCGTCACACAACAGATTTAGACAGTTATGCACATGTCGCTGCATAACGTCATGCGTAATTATCCATCAAAGCAAGCATTTAGATCCATGCATAAACAGACTGTTTTTAATAGACCCAGTTTTTGACCTTACCTTCCGGTCTGTAACAACTCCAGCAAGATTTTCGTCTCTTGCAAAAACTACCGAAGCGCAAGCAAGGGCAGCAGTGACAGATAACGGCGTGAGATAGAGGACGATGCGCGGAGCGTAAAGATACAGACATTGGCGTCGCGTCCGAAATGCAACCATACACATCCCTGTGCGATTAATGCAATAGTTGCGATCTGCAAAAATCTTTTATGTGCACGCGCGTCCAGACATCCAAAAAAGAGTTGATTTGCAGTGCGCACTCAAACAATAAAATCTCTAACGGTTTAAATTAGTGTCCATGTTACACGCATTCCATAACAAAAATACACTTGCAAGTGTGCACATGCAAAATGACTGTAAAATGAACGCGAATGTAAAGTGTAATCATCAGTGAGGGACGCGATCTGTGATGGGACAGTAGCGTCCCGTCCTTTGACTTACCTACAGGCGAGTGCGCGAGAGATGCGCTCCGACTCTCCTGCCAAAAGCTCACTGCTGTCTGGACAGATTAAACTAGTCTGGAGGTGCAGAAATAACCAACAGGTTGGAGATTACATGTGCTGTCAATGACGAGGGAGGGGCGGATTCTCAAGGTCTGCAGTATACACTGACAGATTTACATTTATATTTGTCAGATGCTTTAATCCAACGTGATTTACAGTGCAATGAACGTACATATTTTAACGCAATGCTCTACCAGTCAAAGAAGCTGAGTTTATTACACCCATAAAAATAAAGATGCTTCACAATGCTATAGAAAAAAATGGCTAAATAGTTCCATAAAGAACCTTTACTATCGAAAGAACCTTTCTGTTTTTTTTGTTGTGGTACCAAAATGGTTCGTCTATGGCATTGCTGTGAAGAACGTTTTGTAGCATTTTTATTTTTAACTTTGTAAATTTCACAAAATAAATGTGTACAGTATTTTTAAATGCAAAATTTACCAATATAGGGTGTTGTAGGTGGTTGCTAGGGTGTTGCTATGGTTTACAATGTGGTTGCTGCTTAACAAAAATTAAATCAAACATACAAAAAAACCATTTAATTGTTCAATTCTCTGAGGATTAAACCTACAACCTATTTGTTTGTCACAACGACAAATAATCCATTGGTCATTTTATATTGTGAAATGAGTCTAAAGTGATGCCACACATATGATCTCTGCATGACAACAACTTACATCCCAAAGTCATAACTGAAGACTTTAGCAAATGCACATCATGTTGTAGTAAAGGTTCATATTTAAGCTGTCTTCTCGCTTTCGTTTGCAGTTAGTTCAAGGGTAAGATTATTGCATGTGACCTGATGACCAGCTCAACATAATCACACATCTAATACACAGCGTGACACTTCCCGTTTTAATTGGCTTGTGCAAATCTCCGATGAGACTACAGTGAACATGTAAATACAAAAACCAGTGTTTATATTTTGCTAAAATGAATTATTTACTTATAAATTGTCTACACATACATAATTTAAATTCAGAAATATATTTTAATGTTTCATTGGTAGTTTACATTAAATAATTACACCTAAATAAAAACTAATGTATGTATAACATTTGCTTAGCGAGACTTACCTTTGCGATGTTTTTTGTTGGCCAGTGGTTTGAGTTGATTGATAAAATAAGACGGCATTTCACAGGAGCCTGTGGAGAAACGTTAGACCTTTAGGAACACCGGTGGAAATCTGACTTCCTATAGCAAGATGTTGACTTATGTACACTGAGATGAAACAGCATGGGTGAGATCATTAGTTATCTGTGTACACTGTTGCCATGGAGGGGAAAGGATGCACAGAAGAACACCAGACATGAAGATCTCTGGAAACTTCTATTTCAGGGTGGGTTTTGCGTAAATGGGAATACAATGTGGAGATCTTGTTTCTACGTGAGAGGGTCGCATAGGATGTGAATCACTCTTAACAAGTATCTCATAATAATAAACAATAAACAATGTTATGTTATGTATCAATTTGTTGTTGATTATCTTGCACAACTCTATACAGCATAGCCCACAATCTGAATCACTTATGCTTTCTTCTAATGTAATACAAATTGAAAAGATTTTAACTTAACTTTAAACCGGTTAATGAACCTGGATTCACAGTGTCTAGATGTTTTTCCTCTCCTGTTTTGGTAGTAGTTTCATCATTTTTGCTATAAATCTTGCCTGACACCGCACCATTGTGCCATGACCACCAGGACCAACCCTTATATGGCCAAGAATTCCTACATCACTGTCTTTTTATTAATTATAAGCAGCACAACTGATGATTAGATCCTGCTCGTACAGTATGATCTAAAGTCACTTAAGGTTTTGTTATAACAGGAGAGGAGAGAAAATGTGGAGTGAAATGCAGGAGAAGACTTTACTAAAGAACAATGTGTTTTTACTGATACATTTCCACATATATGAGAGTTTAGCATGATGGATGATACTGTAATTCACATTTTAACAGTATTTAGCACAATATGGATGAATTATTTTTGTATAATATTTAATATACTTTACAAATTGTAGCGTTGTATATAAAAACTGCAGGTCGTTACGGCACATAAATCATGTGAAGGGGCATGTACACTCATAATAACCATGTTTTTACCTTAAATAATTATATTTATGCTAAAATTTGATGTATGCTAATAAATATATTATGCTGTTAAAAGTAATGATCTGTATTGTGCTTCTGTAAAATGTTAAGAATCAGCTTTGATCAAGCTATTGATAATCTGGATTTAAGGGTTTAGAAATCAACTCTCACCTCCTAGAAAACAAAGATGCATGATGTGTGGTGTCAGTCTTAAAGGATGGGTATGACTGTGAAAAGTAGAGAGAAAGAAAAAGTAAAGGAAAGTAAAGTGTCTGTAAAGGAATATTGGAAAATTGTAAAGAAATATATAAAAAAGAAAATAAAAAAACATTTACTCACCCAAACAAACTTATGAGAATTGTCACACCGGCTTCTTCAATACAACAAAAGCAAATAATGACCTGGAAGTATAGAAATCATGTTGTATAGGTTTATGAAAACAAGACGGTATATAAATGACTTATACATGGTATACATTGGAAAAGTATAATGTACTAAAACACAAAATCATGTTGTTTTCTTATATACGGGTATGTCAATGCAATAAGAATACCCTTATAAAGTATTAAATACAGGCTATCTGTAAGTGTTTTATATCACAGGTTTGTGTTGAATGTTTTCTTAAAAATCACTTTCAAGTGATAAATCTCCACTATCCATTAAGTATACTAGTGAAATGGATCACTTTTAATGTGAATTACAGTTTGTGTTGAAAAGCCAAGACATACAACCAATTTCCCCTTATTCTCTCTCTCAATTTAAAATGCATCAGTAAATGTATTAAAAAGTCATGATTGAAGAAGCAGGCAAATGCTCATCGTATTAAATGAGTCTCTGTTGTGCAGCTGTAGAGCTCCTGATGGAGAGAACAGATGGCTGTATGATCTTATATCATTAAAGCTGTTTGCATCTGCTGACAACCTTTAAGGATCTTTATTGATGTAGAATAATCACCATGATGTTTAACCCTCTGTGATCCGGTAACAAGGAGGCTTAACCGTTCAGTTATACTATAAGACTAGTCTAGATCAGCGTACCTTATGCCATTACTCTCTCAAGACTGGAGTCAGCTGATCTGAGATCTGCTTAAAGGCGAGTCTGGTGTGAGAGATTTCACCCAAAAAGAAAAATTCTGCCATTGTATATTCACTTTATCTTTCTTCTCGTTTTCTTTCACCTGTTGAAACATAAACAGTATATTTTGCAAAATGCAAACCTTTTCACCTGAAACTGAATACACGAATCCTGCTGCTGCTCAATGGTGCCATCTAGTGGTGGACTGTAAAAACATCATTTGACAGATTTACAGACGATATGAAAAGAATGTGTAATATTTATACTGGTTTGACATACAATCACCTGTTTCTAATAGGTTATCATTATTAAATCCTGTTAAATCATACAGAGGTATTATATTGTGAAACAAAATATAAATGTCTTCGCATTTGATAACAAAAATACCAAACAAAGTTTAAAGATAGCAAGTGCACACTTTTCAAATGAAAACATCTCAGAAAGTTTCCCTTTGAAATGATAAGAAAGCAGGTATACTGTTCAAAATAAAGACAAAAAGTATTTGGACTCTTTCTGGTTCTTTATATAGGACATTTACTTAAAATTATGTCACAGTTAAAAGTGGTTTTGTACATTTGTAAGGATGTCTGGAGAGTCCAAATATCTTCTGACACCACCATAACATCTTTAACAGTACTACAAAACATTAGAGGAAAGATCCAGAAAGTGCTTTATATTTTTATTAGTGTGTTTAGTGAATCAGTGTTGCCCATAAAAACTACTGATGTGAAAATATTGAAAGAAAACAAAGAACAAAGGACTAAAAGATAACAGTAAACAGTAAATCACCATACCCAAAACATTACCACCAATTTCTCTCTGACAACAAGTCTTAAATAATCAGTGTCTCATAGTTTTTACTTTACCAAACACAAGAACCAAAGTATCAAATAAAACTCAAACACGAGTTGAGTTCAGTCCCTTTTGCTCTCTAAAATGGATTTGTTAAGTATTATATATAAATACTTTTAAATAATAATCAAAGCCAGGCACATATATTGTACCCCTGAGAGTAAAAACCATGATCATGCAGAAAATATCAAAACGATGAATAATAATAAGAACGTCTGATGTTTGATAACACAAAAATCCATACTGTAGTACATTGCACAAAAGCCCATTTTTATATTTAGCATCTTAATTTTGCAAAGCTGTGATACATTCATATTCATACAATACAAGTGCTGTTGAAGAAGGAGATATTGTTTCACCATTTGTTAAGTATGACATCATAAACGTGTAGATTTATGTTAGACTCTCTTTTAATATCCCGAACAACTGTGAACCGTAATAGACAGCTCTCATAAAAATGACACGAAATATAATCGCAAAAGTCTCTCACAGCAATACTGCAAGTTTGCTAAAGGAGTTTATGAAACAGGCCACCCATCGGCCTCATGCACGTTTGAGTCCAGCCCGATTTTGTAGATTCAACACTTTTGTACGGTCACGTGTTTCTGCTCACCACTGGCACCTGCGCTTTCTCAGGGCCAAATCTGTGCACCCACGATTCATCTCCTATAATGTCTTTGGTTTTAAAGGAAACAGATTTTGCACAAAGCTGTGCAGCGTGTGGATCAGTGCCGGCACGTCATGAGGTGCTTATGTAACAGCTGTAAATCACAGAGTGTGTTTAGATTCAGGTGTGATGTGTGTGTTTGGGCTCGTCAGGCCCAGTGCACCTGGGATCCAGCGGTCGAATGCCTCTTGGATTCCATTACAGAGTGACCCAAAAGCTCCTCGTCCAGCTCTTTCAGTCTCTTCTCCTCCAGGAAGGACACCAGTGAGTTTCTCATGTCCACAACGTCCAACATCTCCTGCAGGATCTGCTCCTCATGTGCTCGCTGCTCGGGGCTCTTCTCAGAGTCTGCACACACGCACAAAACACGTCCTTATACACATACAAATATATTTTATACTAGAACCCTAGTGTTGGGAAAAGTTCATGATCACGTTACATAACCCATATATAAACACTGTAGTATGGCTGTCCAATGATTAATCACAATTAATCACATCCAGAATAAAAGTTTGTGTTTACATAATATATGTCAGTGCATAAATTTTATATTCATAAACACAAAAACATAATATATAACATATATATATTTTGGAAATATTTAGATGTATTTATTTACATTTCCCAATAATCAAAATTAAATATAAACATTTATTAATTTTTTTGTTTTATATTTGTGTATGCAAAAATATACTTATGTATGCGTTTATAAACACAAAACTAATATGTACAGTATACAGACAGTCTATCAATATTATGTAAACACAAACTTTTAGTTTGACAGCCCTACAGCCATATACTTAAGTATTTACTATAGTAAACTGTAGAAATCTTTTTAGATACTATAGTGTTTTTGAATCTTACTATAGACTCAATGTTAAGGTATACTACAGTATTTCCCACAGTTTATTAATTCAAACCAAAGTGTTTCATTAAGTTGATTATAATAAATACTATAGTACACTACAGTATTTACTATAGTTAACAGTTCAGAATAATGTTATATTATTGAGAAAATGTAGTAGTTACTATAATATACTTCAGTTTACTATGATAAATAAATAAAAAAGAACAGTATACATTAATGTAGAAGTTACAGATGAACTAGATTAAATCATGATTAACAATAAATTACAAAATACAAAAAACAAATGATAATAATAACATAACATAATAATAAATGTTAAGTTTTAAATTCGTACCGTCCATCTCCATGTATCTCCGTAGCTCCATCTCTAACATGCTCTGCTTGTCTTCCAGTTCCAGCTGTCGAGATCTTTAAAACACAAAACCACAATCACACAAATGAATGTGTGTATACAGCTGTTAGCACAGCCTGTAATTTAGTTTAACACAGAGGAGACCATTGAGCACGGAGCAAATATATGCAAAATACATGCAAAGCATCGGGTTAAATAAATGAGGCCACTCTAAGCATTCATCTGAAGCATTAATACTCGTCAAAGATGTGCAGAAGAGAGGTTGCCAGGGGCAACAAGACTGTCGAAGAGACCTGCGGGTTTCTTTTTAAAGATGCACACAATTATGCACCTGAGAACCGTGTACATGTAAAATTCATCATTGCTCGGTTAAGTACCTGAGACGTCTCTATTCATTTTTACATCACAGAGCTTAGAGAAACATTAGCGATCAGACTTACGCCACCATGAGATCAGACTCCTCTGACAGCAGAGCGTTCTTCTCCTGGACCAGTTCAATCCAGTTATCTATTGTTTCAGAGTCACCGGACCCTAAAACACACAAAAATATATAAATGTGTACTTTTAAATGTGTCATGAGACATGAGCATGATTTGGTTATTGTGAAATGAATGGCGTCAACTAAACTGTTTTGTTTTAAAAGAGATTTTACTAGTTTACTATAGTAAATATGAAAATATACTACAGTATTTTGTTATGTGGGAGGCTGTTGATGTGTGCCCAGTCTGACTGTTATATTATATGATAAAGTGAAATGGTTTGTATGTGGGTTTATGTTTGGTGTCGTTTAGATGGATGAGATAATCATACCAGCCTCTCCTCTTAAGGTTCTCTCCAGCTCGACTCCTTTATCCTCCAGATCTTTAAAGGTCACTTCGATCTCTTCCAGCCTCCTCTGAATCGTCTGCATGTTCACAGCGCCGGGACAAAATGAGAAACAAGAATGGAAATCAGATCACACTATTTTCATCTTGAAATTATGACCATGAACACTTTGGACAAAATGCTTTCTCATTTGCAAGTCGCTTTGGATAAAAGCATCTGCTAAATAAATACATTTAAATAAAGTTAAATGTAAAACAGCAAAAACAGAGAAAAGGGACAACTTCAATATTCAGTCCAATTAATTTAAATAAAATGTTGAAATTAAGCCTTATGTTGACCAGTTTACACCAATACAAGAACTGCGTATAAGGAATGCAAAAACACATGTAGTGTGATAAACTTAATTGTTCAGGCAGGATTGTTTTTATATAAAAGATAAAGCAAGTAATATGAGGTTGTGTTTACCTGAGCTTTGTGGAAACGCTGAATTTCACTCATTTTGGCTTTTCGCTCCAGCGTTCTCATTCTCATCAGGTCTCTTTTCTCAGAGTCAGAAATCTCAAAATGGGCTCCCTGAACATAAATCACACAAGTTTAAGTTGAAAAACTAAAACAATAAAAATATAGTAAAATGATAAATTCTAAAATATAAAATAAAATACAATGTTAAAATGTCAAAAGTAAAAAACTACAATAAAAAAGAAAACGATAATAACTCTGTTGCTCTGTAAGAAAAAGATTGTACCTTGCAATCCAGAAAATGTTCTTCAGCTTGAAGATCCTCATCATCCTCTTCTTCATCATCATCATCGACACCTTCAACATCAACCTCGGAGACGTAATGGTCAAGCTGAGCTTGTCCTGATAATGAAATGAACACAAAAATCAGGCATTTACCTAAACAAGTTCAGTTAAATGCAAAACATGATACTAAACTAATTGGTTGACTAACCCAAGGATCCGACTCTAAGCACACTAAAGCGTTGTTGTAGCCGAGGTGATGACAGGTTCCACGGGGAGAACTTAGAACGCATCTTGCCGTGCTGTGATTGGATGGGGCCCGGCGGTTCGCTCTTCCTCCTTAAGCACTTGCGGTTCCGTTGTTCTCGCAGGTTCTTCCCTGCCGCCATACCTCCGCTCCAGTAACTCTCCTCCTCGCCTCCTTCATGCTGCTTGGAGGAAGAAGAGGTGGAGGCGGCAGATGACGAGGCGGGCGTCTCCGAGTCCGAGTCCTGGCTGAAGCTCAGGTTGAGAAGGTCGGTCTTTTCATCTTCGCTCAGCTGAAGTTTTCGCAGAGACTGTTTGGGTTTAGAGTCGTGATGGCCGTTCTTGTCCTGCGATGATGGAGCTTCCTCTGGTTCCGGCTCTTGGAGAATGACGTTATGTACAGTACGAGGTTTTGGGAGCGGAGGGTACAGGGGATTTCTGGAGCTTCGAGGGGCAGGCACCGGAGCGGACGGGCTGTCATCAGACTGTCGGCTCTCGATATCTGTGGACTCCGGCTGGCTCTCAGCTCCGTGAGAGTTGTCCGGGTTGGATGACGATTGGTCGTCCCGCTCTGCAGTGGTTAAGCATTCTGTCGATTCTTCAAAGTCTGGGTCAACAGAGATCTTATACGAGCCCTTCCGTCTGACCGATACATGCAGCGGGGATCCGGTCAAATTTTCATCATGCTGTGATGTTGTTTCTTCGTTCTCTCTCTCTTTAAAGCCATTCTCAGTGTGACCCTAGAAACCAAGACATTGGACATTTACATGAATGCATACATTCCAATAATCAGAAACAACATTTTATAACAAGAGCAAAAGAAAAAGCACATTCAGTATCATGCTTTTCCTAGAAATGTCTGAAATAGCCTTTATATGAGATTTGAAGGAACGTATAGGAATTAAAGCAGATCTTTACACATTACATCATCTACAATGTAACAATAACCTACATCTATAATAATATATCATTTTTATAATGTATTATGTTAATTAGAGTTAATTACTTAAACAGAAATGTGAAGAAACACTGATTTATATGCTTTATACATATGCATGTTTTACATTAACTATTAAAACTGACTCTTTTTACAAAGTGCTTAACCCAAAAAATGAAAGTCCCATCTAAAAATCTCCTGAATTGTAGGGTACCATAGCCCTTAGGAAAATTAATCATAGTTGTAGTAGAGTAAAAGTGTATTAACCATGTTTTTCGGCAGATTGTATTAGCACAGTTTACATATTGCAATGGTTTGCAATAATTTAATGATTTAAATTATTAAATAAAATAACTATTTTCCTAGAAAGAATGTTAAACATGTATGTTGGTTATATAATTTACAGCTCTTAAATACAATTTAAATTAATTTTACAATGTTAAAGCATCACATTATTTAGCAAATGATCTCATATCGCATTTTTATTTAATATCATGAAGCTCCACTATGGTTTTACTACAAATACAAACATGAACAACAAAATAATAAAAGTTATGACTATAAAGTCCTGCAATATCCAGCCTGAAATAAACATCCAGCTCATCATTATCACACCAGAGATCAGAGAGTAAATATGAGTCTCATTAGCTGTAATGAGATCTTCATACCTGTGAGGCTCTGTGATCTTCCTCACCCTCCTCATCCTCTTCCTCAGAATGCAGCTCACAGTAAAATCTCCCTGCAGACACATCAGATCCGACATTAAACACAGAGCTCTGAATAAACATCACTGCCGTCATATCACACCATCAGTTCTAACAGGAATGATGCAACATTTCTTTATTATTATCCTTCATCCTCTCCTTTCTTATAATCGTGCAGCACTTTGATTTCAACTGATGTTTTAAATTGTGACTTGACTTTGACATATAGGCGCTCCACTTTTCTTAGTGGCTGGATGATGTATTCTTTAATTATCACGGATCTAAGTTGATATCAGACATTAAGCAGAAGTAAATGTACGCAAGCTCTACTGGTTGTTAAATGTAATTTATTATGTGATTATATAAACTGCCATGAATGTAACCTATTAAAACAGTACTTCACAGCACTTCAAGAGTATTTAGTTCTTATGTCAGCCAGATATTTTATATATTTTTACTATCAGCTAAATAAGAATCATTTTCTAATGTACAATAGTTTATACTCTATGTTAGCATTCTTTTTATTAAGCTGATAATTTATAATATTTACACATGATAAATCATTTCGAAATCCAAATATATGGTTAGGTTAAAATCATGAATCCATGGCAGAAGAATGCAATTCCGCATGTAAGATGTTTCTTGGGCTTTTCCTTACTTATTTACACACTTTTCATGGTGAACTGCTATATACAGCAATATCACACATGCAGTCAAGCTGATATAAACCCATGTAAAACAAAACAAAATAAATGTTCTGTTAACCCATTAGGACAAGCATAAGGATATCTGCAGTCTTTTAAATAAATACACTTAGACACTTTTATTAAAAGTATCCGAAGGGTTCTTCTCACCCGTGTTGGAGTGAAAGGTGTATCCGCCCTGCCGCAGGGTGGAAGCGCACCGATAACACTTGAAACAGCCGCGGTGGAAGAACTTTCCCTCAGCGCTGCCTCTCTCCAGCAAATACAGACGCTCCTGACAGAAATAACAAAGCTCGCTACTGCTCGTATCTGACGGGGACATGGGCATCACAGGCTGCGGGAGAGAGGAGGACATACTGAATATATATACTAGCAGACAAAAGTTTAGATACACCAACCATTCTTCTGTTGCGTCAACAGCATCTCAACACTTACGTCTTCCTCTTTCACCTCATTCGCTTCCTCTTTCTCCTTCATCTTTTCTGTTCTCGAACCTTGTTTAGATGTCAGGCGTTCCTGCGGGACACAGATCACATGATCTTATTTACAGCTCAGGTTACGTAATGTGACGGACAAAAGCATGGCAAAAATAAACAATGATTTCATCTCCTCTATCCTGCACTGCAGACAAACATCCACCAGAGCATCTCTTTGCTTCCTCTTTATTTTCTTTCCGCTCTCGCAATGTATTTTCTCATCATGCCAGTAATGGCTTTGGCAAGAGCTGTGAGTGTAACAGAGACGTTTGTCGCTTTAATCTCGTGGTTGGTTATAACACAGCTCATGGCACGTGACTTCAAGCTCTGTTGAACCCAACACATCACGCGTGACCTTCGACAGCTGCCGCTGATGTGATGCGAACAACAGAGGGGGTTTTGTTTTACAGTTGTGTGCTTACCTTGCGTCTTTGGAGGGAGTTGTGCTTGAGTTTGTTGAGGAATAAGACTGCCGTTCGGGTTCTGGAGAGAGAGAGGCTCTTGCTGTGGGGCGAGAGACTATTTGAACGATCTGAGGAAGACAGGATTACAAAAGAGTAAGATGCTGACAAATAAAAACTGATCCAAGTCGATCAGAAATACGCTTTATTTTTTACATTCATCAAAAGAAAAAAACAAATGAACATTAAATGATGTTAAATTCTGAAGTAAAAACACCTCTCATAAAACAAAACTATGGTATTTAATATAGTAAACTGCAGGTCATTTGTAGCATATTATATTATAGTATTTATAATATAGTTTGGAATAAATATTATAATATACTATATAGTACTAGATAGTATTAACTATAATAAATGGATAAATTGTATTGAATAATATAGTATACTTAGTATTTACTATAGTAATATTCAAAAACTGCATTCACACGCATTTTAAAATTCTGCAAAATAAATATAGCATTATAAATATTAAAAACAACAAAACAAACTGTGCGTTTAGGATGCAATTCAGTTGCATCAATACCAAAAAATAAAACGAATCAGTGAATTTTAGCTGCAAATCATTTCTAAAGCAATTTAACTATTTAAAATAAATAATTTCATACCTAATAAACAGTCGTCACATTCAGTATATGGTTTGCAGTGGTGTGTTAGTGATGTGCTGTATCAGACCCCACCTCCCCTCCCCACAACACACACATCCAGAGACCGAAGACCCCCATAAACACAACATCCGACACTAAACGCCGAATCCTGTCTGACCGCTGCGACAGCTCTCCTGAACGAGATGATCCGTCTGCAGCAGCCGTGTGATGGAGCCACTCCCACCGTACAGCCCATAAGAAGCTGATATGAAGAGGAGCGTGTTTGCTGCTGCAGACGGCAGATTACTGCCCATACAGCAGTGCATGCTGGGAACGGCTCTTAAAGAGACAGCTCAACTCATTTCAGCTTGTGATCATGATGTGGCTAGTATTAGTAATATTTTTTATGAAATTAAAACTTAAAGCAAACACATCCAAGTGATAGATTCATACATGGTAATGACGGCTTCAAATCTCATTGGTACTTGCGTGTATCCTTAAGCAAAATGATATGACAAGTAATTATGAGACACATGACAAAAAAAGAGATTTAAGGTTATGAATATGTTTTGCACTCTGATGTGCTTCTTTTGGTTTTCTGTCTGTTTCAATTTTTTAATGGCATAATTGCTAAATAAGCTCAAAATGTCTATCACAAATGTAACGTTTCACTTGAAAAGATATTTATCAACCCACTGTAGTCTTTTAACGACTGATGATCTTATACTTTTATGATGGATGGATGTGCTTTTTGGAGCATCAACACTCCACCATTCAATGGCATTACAAAGCAAAGAAGAGCCAGGATATTATTTAAAATATTGTAACTTTGTGTTTGTGCAGTTGTGTGCCTTCGATTGTGTGTATGATTGTGAAGTGATATTTTTGCATACCTGCTGCTGTCTCTTTCTCAGTGAGAGCGTTGCGTATCTGTGTTAGATACACCACCATTGAAAGCTGATCAATTGTACTGCATCCGCTCATATCGCTGACACGCATGACAGGAGCGATACCGAACTCCCTCTCCACCAGATCAAAGGCCAGCTGGTTGTTCTTAGTGGCATCAGATTCATTTAGGGATGATATTTCACTATAATATGACAGATATTTGATTCACATTTACAGATACAAAACCGTTCTACGAATGCATCTATTTATTTAAAGCTTACAGAAGTTCAGGTCTGAAGTGATGGATGAGAGCACAGAGAGCCAGGCCAGACCTCCAGGACTCGCTCAAATCTTTCACCTTCACGTGATCGTACCCGGCTGTGTTTCTCTGACACCAGGCCAGCAACTCCTCCAAACGTCTGATCGACTCTGAATCACCACAATCAGTTCATTACATAACTTGTGTTTGTGTATTCTCTCTCCTACACAATCTGCTTTATAGTCTAAACAAAACAGCCTATGAGTCTGTTATTGAAATGAATTGGTTACTGATGTTTACCTTGTCTGGGCTTTGGTTTTAAAGTGGGTTTCTTCTGTTTGTCTGATTTATCATCATATTCCGAGTTATACAAATGCTGGACCTTTAAAATGATCAAACACACAGATTTAATGAAACTTTTATAACTTAATTAAAAACTACATTACATGTCATCTGAAAAATAGTTATTAGCGGACAAATTTGTATGGTGTGTGTAAATGTTCACCTGTTTGGGTTTGATGGACAGTTTGAGGTTTGGGTAACGTGTGGATGGGTCAATGCTGTATACTGTGTAATTCTTGCTGGTGTTTTCAGGGGTCGTCTGTGAAAGTAACTGATACACACTTTCCCTGGGAAACAAGCACAGCAATATCAACTATATGCACCATTTATACTTGACATTTTTTATTAATATATACATTTATATATACTTTTTTGTTATTTAAATGTTACTTTTACTGAAACTTTTTGGGTATAAAACAGTGGAAGAAATAAACTGAAAAATGTTGCAAGGCAGCCAGTGTTTTTGTATGATCTCATTGTAAAAGAGGTTCAACGGATGGTTATACCTCTCGGCCAAAACCTGAATGGGCGGCAGACCTTTTCCCCAGTTTCTGACCATCCATGCAGTATCAAACGCAGCCAGAAAACCCCGAGCAATCCCAGTGCCCAAAGGCCAAAACGGCTAGAGAAGATAAAAGCTATTAACACATTCCTACAAGAGCTGTGACAAAAATCTAAATAAATAAATGTACTTTCATTTATAAATCTTCAAAAATGATAATCTAACAATTTTTTTAAATAATAAAAATAAATGATAACAATCTAATTGAATTTTAGAATGTGCTGAATGAAAAATGTCTTAGTATTTGTTGTGATGTGCCTCTTTTCCTTCAACAACAGCATGAACTACACAGACTGCAAATTTGTACAAAACCTGAAGACGTCTTGAGATGAGATGTCACAAAGAGCACCTTTAATAGTTATTCTAATCTGATTTTAGACATCAATGTACATTATACCAGTATAGTATATGTAGCCTGGATATACAATAATTTAAAACACACCTCGACCAGACAGTCACCCACTAATCCAATGAGCAGTCTCTTTCCCTTTCTCTCTTTGACCATGGACGAGTTCTCTGCTCTGTGCATGGAGGTGAAGTCAAACATGGCCACGTCCGGCTGGCCCGCGTGTTTCGCAAACTCCAGGTCCGGCAGCATGTGTTCTGTGGAGAAGTCGGCCGCGTCGTAGGCGTACTGAAGCAGGGCTTTCTGACTGACGTTTGCCGGTGCCAGAAGCTGGTTGGCATCAGTGAAATCCTGGGAAGGACGTTTTTGATCAAGATTTTATCCAAAGTACAGTAGCTGTAGAGTTTTATGCTAAATTAATCAACACAACAATGAAACACTCACTGAAACATACACATCTACAGATATAAATGTTTTTTTCTAAGTGGACGGATCAACCTTGAGGAATCAAAATCTATAGCAGGATTTTTAATACAGTGATGTCTAATCCCATTTGTTCTCTACAAGATCTACAATATACAGATCGTAACAGCGACAAAACACAAATAGCAACTGTCCACAATTATTCCCATGGGAATACAATCACAAGAGCGGACAGAAATAGCTTGAACGCAGTGTGAAGACACACAAATGTGTTTGCAAGTAGGGAATGAGCTGAAACATGTCTGAATAGTTCTCACCCACCCCTGCTGATAATATCATGCCTCCTTTAAACCAGATCAAAAAATAGAGAATATCTGTATGTGTGTGATACCTTTTTTATAACGCCTTTCTTTAACAAGCTGGCCTTCTTTGCAGTCATGACAAAATAGTGTGTTTCATCTTTGTAGTAGACAATGTTTTCTAAATCAATGCCTGAGGAGAGACAGATATGAGATGACAGAAGCATACCGACAGTGAAGAACAGAGATTAGAGGACGTGTGCGTGTGCGTTGTACCCGTCTCAGACTGCAACTCCTGGAAGAATTTCTGTTTGTATATGCGGGCGACTCCGCTGATCTCCTGCACTTGAGCTTCCTCTTTAGTGTGACGGTTTATGAAGTTTGCCGTGATACCGATAGCCAGTTTCCCCCTGAGCTCTTTAATCTTAAAACCTGGAAAAATAACAGCGGCACAGTGTCTCAAATGACACACTACTGTACTCAGTGAAATCTAAAATTAAAAGATTGGCAATTTAAGAACATGCCCTAATAACATAAAATTGAACATAAAAACAAAATACTAATATTCCAGATGTGTGTGTTTTTATTTTACCATCAGGCACAAAACGGCCTCCTCCGGCTGAAATAAAAACATCAAACTGAAACGCAGCGGCCGGGTGGGACTCGGGAGACACTTCTGCTCTCCATCCTGTGTGGGAGAAAGATTAAGAGAAGACTTCTCTCAATAATCTAGATCTCACATTCGGACAACTTCAAACCTGGTCAAACCAGCAAATACGTGAAACTAAACATTAGCAAAACATTGAAAACAGCTGCGGTAATATCTAGTGTTGGTTTGTACCTGTGGTTCCTGATGGTTCTAGCAGGCCTTCAAAGGTCACACCTGTGTGAACCTCAACACCCAAAAGAACCGCAAGCTTCAGGAGAATCAACTGCAGCTGACGGATACCTGAACAAACACAGACGGTTAAATACATTTTGCTATAATAATGTTATGTCCGTTACCCCTACAACATCTGGGCTGTAACAGTAACACACTTACTGATGTGATCAAGGGTGCCACTGCAGAATCTTCCATAGAATTTCTTTGCGCCGAGGTTACGCAGATCACGGATGGTGTACGGCCACAAATGCAGCACGTTATTTCTGATAAAAGAGCCTCTTTTCTCCAGTACAACCACCTGAGCACCCAGCAAGGCCAATTCAATAGCGGCTCTCAGACCACAGGGACCAGCACCCAAGACTAAACACTGAAAAAAAGAGAGATATTAAGACCTTTTCAATAAACAACAATACAGATGAAAACGTTATTATAGGTACCTTGTTTTGGCGACACACTTGACCCTGCTCATAATCCGGATGTGCGGCTCTCTTGTCTATCTTCTGCCAAAGCTCTTTGGCCTTCCAGTAGTTAAGTCTGTCTTTTAGTTTGCTGTAGAAATGCTTGTAATCTTGAGGATCCAACTCTAGATGGCGACAGAGCTCGCTGAAGTTCTGCTGGACCTCTTTACATGTCTGGGCCTGGACGAATCGATCAAACAGAGCGTGGCTGGGATTGACAGAGTCTGGCTGGTTAGCCATTGTGAGGAGAAAAGACTAGAGCCTGCTGGACG
The DNA here is from genome assembly GCA_019155185.1 of Beaufortia kweichowensis. NCBI lineage: Eukaryota > Metazoa > Chordata > Actinopteri > Cypriniformes > Gastromyzontidae > Beaufortia > Beaufortia kweichowensis. The sequence goes on along the minus strand of CM032810.1, from coordinate 2,014,089 downwards.
ACCTACAGAGAAAAGAGAGAGAGTTTACAGAGGGATTGTGAATGGAATGAGTGTTACAATAGTTGATTATTCACAGAGTCTGAATGTAGACAAATGAACAGGTTATTGTAACACAAGATTACAAATGTAAAAGTTTAAGCAAGTATCACTATTACTAGTGTTCACACATCTGCATGCACACCAACTTGTCCCAAACGTTTAAATTGATCATTTTGTATTAGTTATTTAAATGGATGCATTTATGCTTCATTTATTTGATCAATGTTTTACACATTTTTCTTATTTTTTTGTATTTTATTACTTTTTATTTATAAATATTGTGGGATTTTTGTCATACTCAAGCAGCCGTAGTGCATAACAATGACAATCTTTATAAAATATTTCAAGACACTAAACAATAAAGTCACATTAAAGTAAACACATTGTAAAGCACAGGCATGGCACAGAAACAAATGCAATATCAGAGAAAAGATTGAGTGTTATGAGTGTTATGGATTATACAGCAATATATGAAATCAAGATTTGAATTCAAGAGTAGATAGTGTAATTGGATTACAAGAAGTTAACATTATGGTTAAGACCCAGTTCTTCACACAGGAAAGCAGCTGTTCATGAGTCAACAAGATTCAGAGTAGTTCACATAACAACACACACTTTAATAAGTATATACTGTTATCTATAATTATACATGAGATAACAGGGATTTTACACAACGTGACTCATCAGGTTAAAGGGTAAAGACTGTATCGGAGTAAATTAAACACGGTGGAAAACGTTGGTGTTTAATGTGACTCACTTAGACAAATTTAGACAAGCAACCAGCATTCACAGCAGTAATAAGACAAAACACTCACTGTCACCCGCATCTCATGTGTTTCCCTATATACAAATAGATCTGTGTTTTAGTAAACTGTTCATGAAAAGCTCAAGCACATATGACAAACAAGAAAAATCCTATTCAGAGCAATCAACCATGTATCTGTAAAATCCAGGTTAAAGTCTCACAATCTAAGATTAGGAACATCAAAGTAGTCATAGTCATAAAAATGACAAAACTAGGTGATAGTGCTAGAATATATAATTGATTTCCAGAATACTCATATTTTCATTTATAATACTATAATTCATGATTTAATTGACACTATGTTTTATTATTTTGAAAATACTGGAAGTTGGCTTTACTTGAATGATTATTAAAAATGAAGGTTATATTTTTATGAAATGTTCTTTACATTATGTACAACGAATAATCAAAAAATGACTAGCTGGGTTTTCACATGCAGAGTCACATAGATGAATACATGTAGTACTCAATTTTTTCCTGTAAAGGTTACCACATACAGTACTAATAAATACTGTAAATATTATAAATACGGTATTAATAAGAACATACAGACTCATTACTGTATCGACCTGAACATGAAAGTCTGACTCTCATGTGACATTCTTGTTTTAAAGAAATTCCTTTCTCTCAAGTAATGACACCACGTGAGACAGACTTGAGACTTATTTATGGTTGCGTTGACATGAGGTTGATAACCTTAAATGGCAAACAGTTACAGGATGTAATGCGAGCCCATTTTTTTCTTGCTTCATCTTCGGGTAAAAGCATGTGTTCTAAACCAGCTACAAGATGTGAAGTACCATTTATGTCAACAGCACAAAATGGCTTTGTGCAAAAGTTGTTGCTTGCCACACAACATCTTTAAAGGTGACACATGTTCACACAACACAAACGTTTCCACAAATGCACATCAGGACGTTTAGTTCCCTTTATGTTTCAAACCTGTAATCATCCTGTGTGCCAACAGAAGGTTCACATAAATACTGCAATGCTTCCTGGATGTTTCATGGTCACACAGCATGAAACACACACAATAATCTTTTACACTTCCTGGAAAACAAAGACACAAAGTCTTGTTCACATTATCAAACGGTAGCCTGCTGGCTGAAATGCTTTAAACACTCATTTGACAGCATGCCGGTCTTGCTTTTGCTTGCACATAAAGGCCTGCGATATGGGCAACAGATGTCAGCCGTTCAACTGAACAGTTTTTACCACACTGACAACTCATATTGAGTATTTAAAGGTTTAAATACGATTGTGAGGTCTCTTTTTATGATTAAAGCATGAACATAAATAGAAAATTTAAAAAAACTATTTTGTGAAGAGTCATCTCTTGTCCATTTGTTTCTGCTTCTGGTTGAACGTGTGAAAAATGTGTGTTATTTTTTGTCACACCCATTGTCACATCCTGTCTGTTTTTCCAAGACACCCCAATGCCCTGCAGTTATGTGAATTATAATAATAAAAACGTCATTAATGAGTGTATTATTACAACTACAGCAAACATTCATGGCTGTTCTTGTTAAATGTAGTCCCTGTGGGCTCATTAAAAGCTGGTAGAGCTGAAAACAAATCCCACAACAAACAGGAACATCTAGACTGCGAATTTACAGCTTGTAGTATAGGACACTGTAAAATGATGTTGAAGTTTCACATGGATCTGTTCTGTCAGATCATAAACATCAACAAATCACTGTGCCATAATCTTAATCACACACCATAACATACATGAAGAAAGACTAAAGTTACCGGATTAGGATTCAGTAAATATATATTAAACAGACAGTCAGACTTGCCAAACACTGTATTTTCCCTGAACTCACTAGGGTATAAGTCACAGTAGGTTTCGCCTACTACATAAAGTTACCCAACACTTTTGTACGTGCACGTCAGTCAAGTTTCTGCAACACCCGGAGGTTTTTTGTCTCAGGAAACAGGATCAGTGTGGCTTTCATGCATTTGCAAACACTGCACTAAAGTACAACCATTCTTTAACAGAACATAAATAGCAGTTTACTACAACACTGCTTCAGTTCAAAACCACGCTTTTATCACCTAAACAAAGTGAAACATGAGGCGAAGAGCCCTTCCCTTATAAAACAGTGCTGTCTATGGTGATGCTTCTCTGTTGGTCATGTCATAGCACTTTAAATAATGCAATGCATCATAATTTTGTATTGTATTTACATGTTAAAAAATAGATGTTAGTTTTCCAATGAAGACTTTAATTTTCATTACATTTGCAGTTATTGACTCTTTAACTTCCATCTAATGATGACAGTGTTTTGCAAGACTGTATCTGTGCATCACATGTGAAAACAAGACAGATCATTTCCTATCCAATTTAGAAAGCATTTCATTTCTCTGCAGTTTGAACTATTTCCTTTTTATCATATTTAATAATACCTTAATAATCACATCAAACACTCGAGCTCGCAGAAGAAGATACAATGTTACTACAGAGGCGACAGAGTAACAAGACGCCTTTTGTGATACCAAAATGATCAAAATAATCACTTACTTTACCTTTAATATCAACCCAATGGTGTTTTAAAAGCAGCTGTACACAAGCACAAGCAGTTCTTGTGTTGCTTCGGTGTTTACTGTGTGTCTCAGCAAAGATTTCGACTCACCTGGGGAACTCCATTTACAAACCAGACCGAAGGCACCGCTCATGAATATTAATCACCGACAGTGACGTATAGATATCCTACTGGACCGCAGAGACGGCTCATGAATATTACGTCGAGTATCGTGAAGTCTGATTGGTTGAAAGGCAGACGCCGTAAAAGGAAGCGTGCGAATTATTATATTATATTATTTATTTTCCTTTCTTTCTCAAAATATATGTATTACACTTTATTTTACTGGTACTTTGCATCTGTTTTGTCTGATATGTGCCTTGCTTATTTTCTGGATTTTTTTTTACATTTATCAGTGCCATTGTTGATGTATATTATGTTCAATATGTTCAATAAAAAAAAATAATAAAAAAAAAAGATATTTTTTTAGGAAAAATATCTAAAAAGAGACAGATATAAAAATATTTATTTATTCATTATATTATATTATTTAATTTATTATAAAAGCATGTGGTTTTTAAAATGATAAATTAATAGGTTTTTAAAGTATTAAATCAATCATTTGTGTATTTGTTTGTGTATAAGCGTTCGTATTTAAAAATGACACTAAACACGTGCAACTTTCATAATTACTTTTAGACTCAAGCAGAAGTATGTGAGCAATGTTATTTTGACAGTAGCACCTGCACATCTACTTTCGTTTAAGAGGTTATAGTAATGATGGGTTCAGGCAACACGGATTTAGGATATTTTCCACCTGAACCCGTAAATAATATCTGGGAAGATGCTCTTTTAATGTTACTTAATACCTGTAACGTGTTAATGGTACTCTTAAGTCTAAACACACACCTGTAAACTGAGGCGTGTCTTTGAACATGGCAGTAGATGGCGCTAGAGGACAATGAACAATGTGCTTGCTTACATTAAACAGCTAGTAGAGTATATTCGAGTTAAAACTACAAAACAATATGGATGAAGTATTATCATCATAGTAAAGCTGTTGGATAATGTTGGGTTGCAAACACTAGAAATAATCAGACACCTTATTTGTTCAGCCTTAATAGGTACTTTTAATAGTATTTTCTCACTGTTACAGCTTATTTTGTAAAAGTATTTAGACACACTTTGGTTTCTATAGGCCTAAGCAAGTTGGATACTTTCTGGTTGCCAAATGTTAGTTAAACATGTCCAGTTACTGTGACATAAATAAAGTTTATTATTAATAGTAATCATTAACATGCATAGTTCAAAGTAATAATCACGTGGTTAAGTGAGGTAAAGTAAAATGTTGCTGGTTTAGTTATTTTAACAGGTGATTCATTAATGAGATCACCTGCTGGCTTCTCCATTGAGACATTAACATGAAACTCAGCAAAAGCTCCAGGCCAAATTTTACAACATTTCCTTTCAGCATTGGCTGTAAAACATTAACAAGATCTGTAAACCGACAAAGTTAATCATCATTACTACTTTTGTTAAGGAAAAATCTTACAAATTTAAAACCACACAGTACGGTTTAGAAAAAAAACTCTTCTACTTGCTTCCAAGCTTAAGAAACATAGTTTATTGCACTTAAAAAAAGAAACATTGTCTTAATTTTTAAAGTACAAATTTCATTTCACTGTTATTTTTTATTTTGAAACAGGCCATGATGTTGCAGAACTGTACAATGTGAATCTGAGGTTCAAGTCTGAACAAATGCAGTTTAAAATACAGACAGGCAACTGCATAGTTAAAATACTCAAGAAATACGACAGGTTGTTAACTTATAAATTTCACCATGAAATTTGTAAAATTATGATTTGTGATGATTTGCTTTGCTACTTTTTTGTTAACAGCATGTCAGCTCATTTTTCACTGAAGTCCACGTCACATATCTTCAGTTCATTGTCTTGCATTACGTTCAGAGCGACACACACAACGCAGTTTAACATCGCAGTAATAACCTGTCAAAATCAACAGCACATTTATTGCAAATAAGAGCAACATGAAACATCAAATGAAAGTTGTTCTCAATACTAAAGTTTGTTGTGAGTTACACCTTAATGAATAATTAAGACTAAATAAATTGTGTTAATTATGCAATGAAAAGTATACAGAGTTAAATACATGGTGACCAAACGGGATCATGTGATCAAATCAGATCGTGTGATTGGCTCACTCAGCAGGACTAACTTTATGCACTGTTACACAAGCAAGCACATCTAACTGAAGATTCATTTGCATTTCTGAAAAATCAGGATTTTTCCTGTTGTTCGTTTGTGGGACATGTCATCACTTTTACACAGAAGTAACTGTCTACATGTAACATTGATTTTTGGAAAAACAAAGCTGATCATATCCTGTGACATATATGAATAAATATGAAAAGAATATTTACAGTAACCATAAGAAAGTATTTACAGTATATTGACAGGTATCAGTGGAGATCACATCCACCGGCAAAGTACCACAAATACACCCGCATGCCATTCTCATCAGCACCTGACTTTCCCCACAATTCACAGTTCCAAACTGTTCTTAATGCAATCCTAAACATAACCAATGAAAACATACTTTAGATTTCATACCACATTGTCTCAGCAGTGATTTTACTATTTTTGGACATTTGCTTTTCTTATGCTTGGTTTCAGATCAGTGACATCATACTATCACTAATAGTTCAGGTCAGTAATGCATCGACAACCCTCGTTTAATACACGATTCTAATGTGAAACACCTCACAGATTTGGTTCAGTGTTAATACATATAGATCTGAGAATCACGTACTCTCTTCGTCTTACAAAGGGAGAAACAAGTCATATTGATGGCCATTTTGCAAACATATTGGCAACATTGCATGTCATAATTTGTCTAAAAAAAACCAAAAGTGTTTAATAAGTCAAAACATTTGAAGTTCAAGCATTTAAGAAGCTTTGAGGAGTCAGTTCAGCTATAATTTGATGTTGATATTAATCAAAAGTGATGCTTAAAAAATAGTTCACCCAAAAATAGATGTTTATTCATTTGCTAAACCTTGTGTTATTTCAAACTTGTTTCATTTGTGAAACACAAAAGGAGTATTTAAGAGAAGCGGTAAAAGATAAAGCTATAGTGCTTTAGAAGTCTAATTTACGGACATTTTTTCTCCTTTCTGGATTACGTCTGTATGAAAATCGCACAGGTTCGAGCAGCAGATGAGCAAATGATGGCAAAACTTTCATTTTTGTGTGAACCATTTCTTTTAATTCTAGTTACAAAGCCTGCTTACTCTCTTTGATACAAAAAATGACATTAATAAAAATACATTTTATACATAATAAAACAGTACAAAATTCTTTTTTCTTTTGTATTGGCACAAAGTAGGACTATACAGTCATCTCTGCTTGAAAAAAACCCATTGCTATATATATCAGTAGTTGTTTTTGAGTACTAGAAGAGAAGAATAAATGTATCAAATAAAAACAACATTCATTATAATTATCTAATTGTTTTTAATGAGTCCATATCAAAAGGAAGAATTTTTTATTTTTTTAATATTTGAGTCCAACCGCCCAATCTATAAGAGCCAGATACCATGTGACCAGTGTTTATCCAATCACATATTTTTATTCCAGTTGATCCAGGTTGATACAAGGAAAACATAATGGCACATTTCACTTCTACTAGTAAAAGGGATAAAACCACATTTGTTCAAATACAGACCCTGGATATATATTGGAAGACATTAATCAGAACATCTGTTTATCAGACAAACAAGTAAAACAAATGTTTAGTTGTTTTACCACAACCACAAATGTCTCCCCAAATGTACAGGGCAGTACAGTCATCTCCTGCTGGACATCTGACGGAGGAGACTAAATCTTATCCATCATACATTGGTTTCTTGATGAAATGCGGTTTAGCAATCGAGGTCAGAGGGTTCATGAAGACACAAGAGCATCGAGCGGAGAGGGAGGAGAGGAGCGCATGATTGACAGATCTGGAGCATCCGCGGCTGTACATCGAGGTCAAGAAGAAACAGCGAAAGATCAATCACTGACTTGTCACAGAGCCTCCAAAATAACATCTCGAAATGATTATCGGTGAAAACTGCACTGACACATGGCTGAAGAAGCAATTTGTGGTTGCATTTCTTGCGTCTGATGCAGTAGAGCCGAGTCTTGTTTTGAAATGAAAAAAAAAACATGCAGGGGTAATTACAGAGAACGATGCTTTAGAAAAGAGAGCATTTGAAGTCAATATGTTTAAATTTCCCAGCTGGATGCTCTGTTCCTCATCTCATGTGAATGTTTGGAGACATTTCCATGACTGGTCTCTCTGCTCTCACACTGGCCTGGCTCAGGATGGCATCTCTAGAGGTTTTCTCCTGGTTGGTATTGTGGTTCAGTAGAGGTGAAGTAGTCTTCCAGGAAGCTCTGGAGATACTCAAAGGTCGGCCTCTCTTCGGGCTCTTTGCGCCAGCAGGTCAGCATGAGATCGTGCAGGGATTCTGGGCACTCGGCAGGACAGGGCATCCTGTAGCCACGCTCCACCTGGTCCAAAACCTCCCTGTTCACCATACCTGAGCAATGAGAGAAGAAATGGTGTTGACAGTCAGGGGTCAGAATCGGGTGTGAACGGTTTCACAATACACATCTTGAGCAAGCAGAAGACATGGGTCATCGTCAAAGAGGAAAAACCAGAAATAAAATCATGTTTGAAGGTCAAAACATGCAACTTCTCTATAAAATGTAAAATCTAAAAAAAGTCCTACAAACATGGTAACACTTTATAATAAGGTTTATTTGTTAAAATTAGTAAATGCATTAGCTAACATGAACAATGAGCAATATAGTATTGCAGATTGTTAGTCATGTATAGTTAATTGTGCATTAACTAATGTTACCAAACAACTTTTAATTGTAAAAATGTTTTAGAAAATGCTTAAATTAACATGAAGATGGATCTAATGACTCATGTCAGCTAATGCATAAACTAATGTTAACAAACCAACCTTACTGTACAGTGTTACTTTAAATGTAAAACACAAACAAATTATTCAGAAGTCAATTCATTCATTTATCCGGTCCCCATTTATCAATGATTTAAATTTAGGCCTTTGTCATTTAGTCAGAACAAACTTGATGTGAAAAGGCTTTTGAAAGCGTAAGAAATATAAAAAAATGACTAAGTACCTGGATAAGGCACCCTGCCTTTAGTCGTCAGCTCGGTCAGTAAGACACCAAAAGACCACACATCAGATTTAATGGTGAAGCGTCCGTACAGAGCCGCCTCCGGTGCCGTCCATTTGATAGGGAATTTTGCTCCTGTCGTAATAAAGATTTATAAGAGGGCTGAAACTAAAAACTCAATTAATTAAGGTCACGCTGTATAAAAGGCTCTGAACTCCAAAAATGTTCATTGTGCTTCTGCTCACCCTGTCTGGCCGTGTATTCGTTGTCCTCTATGAGTCGGGCGAGACCAAAGTCAGCCACTTTACACACCAGGTTATCACCCACCAGGATGTTGGCAGCCCTGAGGTCTCTGTGCACATAATTCATTCTCTCCACGTACGCCATACCAGAGGCAATCTGAGGACAACGCATATATTACAATGCTGCAGGGCTCAACGCTGCCCCCTACAGTACAATCTATAATCATTTATTTGCACTTCGTCTGCATTGGCATGTATAACAATTTAACTTAGTGGTGGATCTTGTTTAGGTCTATCGCAACTATTATTTTATAATGTAGTAATTCAATAAAATTAAAGAAGAGGTCTAGTACCTGAGAGGCCATATCGACCAGCTGAGGTAAACGCAGCATCTTTCCCATGTCACCCTTCAGGAAATCTAACAGACTTCCTGTGAAAGCAGAAATCACAGCGCGACACCCTCATTAACACTTTTTATTGACAGACCTCACATGAAAAGTTGTTAATATTCATCTATTTGAGGACATCAGCAAAACTACAATATCTCAGAAAGATTTCAAGGTCATATTCCACTCTATTGAAAAATAATTTAACTAACAAACAAAATAAATAATACAAAATATAACTTTTTATTCTAATTTAATCTCATTAATGTCATTTTTTCAGTAAGACATTTAAGGTTCCATGTATTTACATTAGTTAACTAGATTAGTTAACATGAACCAACATTGAACAACATCTGTTGCTGGTAATTTCAACGTTTACTAAAACATTTTTAAATTAAAAAAGTTGCATCTGTTTACATTTGTGAATGCCAAATAAATTGTCATTAGCAAACAACTGTTTTGGCATTAACTAACATTAACAAAGATGAATAAATGTTGTAAAACTATATTGTTAATTCTTGTTATTTAATGCATTAACAAATATAAAAATAAGTTTCTTTAGCATGAAGGTACTGTAATATAGCAAATACTATAATGTTGAAGCTGAAATAAAGATCTCACAGACTCTGATAAAATGACCTCATCATCACTGACCTTGTCCCATGTATTCAGTGACGATGTAGATGGGTTCCTCAGAGACAACGGCGTACAGCTGCACGAGCTTCTCATGTCGTAGTTTCTTCATGACCTGTGCCTCCTGCAGGAAGGCCTCAGGAGACATGGTGCCAGGTTTCAGGGTTTTAATAGCCACACGTGTCGTACCGTTCCACGTACCTGACGGGAAAACAAACACAGTTTGGTAAACAAACAAGCGTGTGTGTGTCATGAATCCAGTTTGATTCTTTGATTAAAAGAAGAGCCTTACCCATCCAGACCTCTCCAAAACATCCCTGTCCCAGTTTAACATCCAGTCTGAGAGAGTCTCGTGGAATCTCCCATGCGTCTCGAGCCAGACCTGTGGTTTGAGGCTTCTGTACTGGACACACATCAGTCAGACAGTGACAGAGACCGTCAGCATGTTCTGAGAGAGAAAGAGAGAGACAAAGACGGACATGTTTACTGTAAATGTCTGTTTACAATCGTTTTTATTTAGTCTTTTTTCATACGACATAGCATTAACCAGATTTGACCATGGTATAAAGGGTAATATGTTTGTTAAGATCATCTTCTGCTCATCCTAAAATCACTGATTGTTGCTTAAATTTATCTGTATCTGTATTTATAGTTTAACCCACTCCTTCCTATTTTAAAACAACCAAAGTTTCACAGTTTCCAGAAATGAGAGGTTGTATCACTTCCCCTCATGGACCAATCAGACACGAGCTGATGCTGTTGGAGAAAATGACTCACGGCGATAGTGGTTGACCAGCTGCTGCAGGGTAGTGAACTGTGTGCGTGATGTGATGTAAAATCCCCCGCTGTCCAGCTTTCTGATCTTGTAATGTTTGACATTTAGGCCTTTGACGTTGTCGTAGTCCAGGACAGACAGACAGTAGGCACCTAAAGAGATTAAAAACACAAGCAGTGAGGTTTAATGAGCAGCAATGTGACTCTGACTCAACATTCAGTTTATCCACCTGTCTTCATTACTCATAACTTCATTATATTGCAATTATTGTTAGCTTCCTGGCTAAATGTTAAATGCTTTCTCATTTGTAAATCACTTTGGATAAAAGCATCTGCTAAATGAATAAATGTAAATGTAAATACTCTTCTTCTTTATTAGTAAAAAAGTTTTAATAAGAAAAGTTAAAACCTCATTTATTCATATCAGTCATATAGTCCTACACATCTTGCACATTGTGGGGTGTTGTGTTTATTGAATATCTATTTAAAATACATTTAACTGCATTAAAATGTACATTATTTAAAATATAATTATATTTATATAGTTTTATACACTATTATCATGTTCAAAGCTATTCTGCAGAACTATTGTTATCTGAATAAATGTTATAAGAAATGTGAAAGTCTGCAGATATTATCTGAGCAAAAAAAAAATCATATTCTTAAGTTTTGTTGTAATCTTGTTTTTCAATTCAATTATTTAAAAATACTTAAAACAAGATATATACACAAGCATTTTCATCTTGATATAAAGATAAGAAATATAACAACAAGAAAAAGTCATGTGAAGAAGATAAGAAAATTTCATTTGCTTTAAATAAGTAAATAAGATTATTTCTTTAACATTATTGGCAAACAACTTTTTCTTGTTTAAAGCAAAAACTATACAATTTGCTTTGTGTGATTTCTTCAAAAGCAAGACTTCTATAATCTCTTATCACTTTGCTTCTTAAGTAAAAGTGTCTTGTTTTCAGATACAATTATCTAAACATCCTTAAAACAAGACAAAAAATGTAAATTACTTGTAAATTAAATTTTCTTTGGTTCTTCAATGGCAGTGAAGAACCTTCTGCAGCACCTTTATTTTAAAGAGTGTATGATGTACTTCAGTTATGAGTCTGCAGAGGGCGCTGTCATCATTAAACACACACAATAATAACTAATGGCAGGGGTTATTTATTCCTCCACCCTTTCTTTGTCACGCTTCCTCAGCTCTACCGTGGTCTCTCTGTGTCATCGTCTCGTGTTTGACTCATCATTCGTCTCATCTCTCTCGTGCTCATTTTCGCTCTCTCTAGGTAATAAATGCTCACATGCCCTTTAGGCTCCGCCACCTGCCCACTGTATAAGCTGTAAGAATGGCTCACGGTTATATGCACGGCTAAGGGTTGGCCTACTTCGCTTTGTTTTTTTTCTGACCTCTGAATTCCTCTAAACACTGAGCTTAACCAGAAGACGTACATGACACACACTTACACGTGCCTAACCTTGTGAACTCTAGTATGTAATCTCAACATCAGTCGTGTCAAACCCACTCAACAGGCTTTAAGGAGTCACACGTGGATCATTTTAATGTTTGGATGAGATGGATACAGATGAGAAATATGCGCATGACAAAGAGTTGAGAGAAAGGGGAAATAAACGTCCACTTTATCCAAACCTGGACTCTCAGGTCCTAAAACTTCCTCAACTTCACGTTCATGTGGTCCTGTGTTTTCATTTATAACTTCACAGTCAGATTCTACAGAAGGGCAGCATGTCTCCTCTTACGCTACACAAATGTTTCACAGTTTGGCCTATGAACTGACCAAACAGTGTGACCGGACAGATGGTCAGACAGTAAAAGGTGTTACACACTGTTTGTATTTATTTACCTTTGGTGGTCTCGCTCTCTCGGACCAGGAATGTTCCTCTCCTGTTGTCCAAACTCAAGAGGAGACGCTCAGAGTCCCTGCGTGTGATCTTTCCAAGGTACCACCTGAAAAGAGAGAGAGCGAACTTTAAATTACAATACACAACATGCTAAAGATTCATTTTGGATTTAAATTCCCCTTTTTGATTTCAGTGGAAATTAAACGCTGGTGTTCGAGTGTCCTGTGAGATTTATTTTCTATACAGGAGAGCTGTTTGTTCCTCAGCGCTCATGGTCACTTCTCTCTCAATCTCACCTTTTCTCCAGAGTCAATCTGAGATGACTGGCAAAGCAAGAGTGCAAAAATGAGTCATTATATGCTTTTAAATGTACAGTGTGTTTGTCACGAAAAAACTTAAACTACGACTAGGGCAGACAGTAGTAGACGGGGTAAACAGTTATATCTTTCACCAAAGATCATGTGAGCGGGTTTTCTTCCAAACTAAGATGATGGGGAGACGTTCAGTATGAAAGAGGAAAAGAAGAGAACCATAAAGGAAAAAATTGAAGACCCGCTTCATAAGTTAAATAAAATAAAATCAGACTGTTATGGAAACTTTAAACATTTCATGTTGGAGAAATGAATTTTGAATGAACAGTCAAAAACAAGTGTTTGTTTGGTGTAAAAGCATTAAAACAAAAATAATTGCTTAAGGAATTTTAATGGTTTATTTCCATTTCTTTTTCTAAATATCACAAATAGTCTCAATGAAAAGGACACGTGATTGGACGTGAATGTGAGGAGTGTGTTGAACGGAGACGGCTGATCTGATTGGACGTGGTTGTACGGAGCGTGTGTGTGTTGAGGATAAGAGAAAAACCAGAGTAAAGACATGAAGGAAAACATCAAAGACAAGAGGAGGATTTACTCTTCAGCCTGGATGGAGTCAGATGGTGCCACGTAATTGCTGGGAATGTAGCCGCTCTCTCCTGTCGTCAGCGAGCGAGCCAGCCACCAATCACCCTCCCTGAGAGAGAAAACACACACACATAATCAGAGTTAACACAAACACACACCTGTAATACACCCTTGAAGGAGTCACATGAAATGTATTTTTCTCAGCCACCTAACCGAAAATTACTCCTGTGCTATTAGTCCGGCATTATAATACCTGAAACCATCCAATAAAACTTAGGGAACGCCCTTTAGAAGATATTAAGCACTTAGACAAACCATCTGTGCCAAATGATGTGTAAATTACACATGCATAATTTTGTTAAAATTAGGATGAATAAATGATGACAAATTGTTATTTTTAGGCGAACTATTTAATGATAAACCTGTTAGACAAAATTAAACAAAGTCATGAATCTTGACTGTCCACTGAATCAAACTGTCCACTAAAGCAAACTGTGAACAGAATCAAACTGTCCACTGAATCAAACTGTCCACTAAAGCAAACTGTCCACTGAATCAATCCGTCCACTGAATCAAACCGTCCACTGAATCAATCCGTCCACTGAATCAAACCGTGAACAGAATCAATCCGTGAACAGAATCAATCCGTGAACAGAATCAATCCGTGAACAGAATCAAACCGTCCACTGAATCCACTGAATCAATCCCGTCCACTGTTTGAATCCTGATGAGGTTTGTGTGTGTTATTTTAGCAGTGAGATTGTTAGTGTAGATGGTGGATGTAGTCACAGTCTTAAGCTTTATCATGCTGGATATCTGAGCTGTCTTTACACTTCATTATAACACAGCAATCCCTAAGAAAACAATGAGATGTAAACTGTTGTGTCAGCCGTGGGTTTGTGCGTGTGTTTGTGGTGAGGTTCTCATTTTGCTATGACTCACAATATCCTTTAAAACACACCATTATTACCGTCTCATTCTTCACTTTGTACTGCTATAGATATCCACACAAACACACACTCATGTTCTAACAATACAGCTATATTATTTATATGCAGGAAACCATTCAAATTCAGATGATAATGACATTTTGATAAGGACATGAACAGTAGGTTTATGAGAAAAATGAATATATATAAATACTTCAAAAGAAAAAGCTACAGATAACAATCATGTAGAAAATGTTGATGATTTGAACAATTCACATACTTCTACCACACTAAAGGCATGTTTGTGGACAATATTAAGACATTAACATGTTTAAAAATCAACAGTTTTGTTGTTCTGTTTTTAACATTTCTCCCAATTGTTTGGCACACATATAATCCTGGATACTGTATAGAAAAATCAGGATTTAGTCTGAACAATGCAAAGGCTTTAAAAGATTACTCAGCAAAGGCCCAACCACAAAGTCAAGATGAAGGACAAACACAAAACAATCCTGAACTTCTGAGAGGATGTACTGTAGCACTATTTCTGAAGTCTCTAGAAAGACAGAAAAGTCTCAAGTGGACAAGAAAATATAATAAAATGACATTACACACACACACACAAAATGGACATTGAAGGCTGAAAGGCAAAAGCAGTATTACCAACCTGGGGTTCAATTTTCTCCTACACAAAGATGGAGAGCATGTAGAAGAAAAGAGAGGAAACAAAGTGTTTGGATATTAAATGCAGATAGCACAAGCTACAGACATCCCACAATGCCTTTAAAACCAAATGTAGCCTTGATTCATCAAAGTAAAAGTAAAAATGTGGAAAATAAATCACTGTAACATGAACTGTACTATCAAGTGACTTTGGTGCATTAAGGCAGAACAGTGGTGATTTTGGTAAAAAATGGGATTAATCTTTCATCACAGGATTCTGGGTCGAGAGTTATTAACAGAGGAAATGTTCAAGTTTTAAGGCTTGTCTAAACAGGCTGGTTAAATCTCATGTTAACAAATCCAGGTCATGTTTTACACCCCCTGAAGTTAAAAAGAAAAAACTGTATCAAGACATGATATAAATTAAATATACATAAAATGGACACTTAGCAAAATAAATATCATACAATAGGATTATTCTTTCTCATGATGAGATATTTTTGCAATACAATATTAAAACAATAATATTTAAAAACAGACTCTTATTTTAAAAAGAATAAGTTTGGGCTGATATACGACTCTTGTTTAGAGATTTCCATATACATATTACGCTGCATTCAGCCACACATCAAAAACATCAAGTCGCTTTGTGTTAAAAGCAGAGGATGTTAGTGAGACAGAAACAGCGGTACACTAGAATAAGGAAGTGAACCGCAGGTGTAGAAAGGAAGGGAAATGCTCCCTTTGGTGCGGAGAGGGAAGTGGAGGTACAGACGTGCAGCTGAGCCGTTCTGTGTGCAGGAAGACCAGAAAAGGAATCCTGAGAACAAAAAGCCATCGTTTTGCACAAATAGCGCGCCTTTGGAATGAGCCAGTTACTATGGTTACCAAAGGAGGGGCTGCGTGTGGTTCAGGCACAGCCGGAGCCCAGACAGATGTGTGTGATGAGTGTGTGTGTGTGTGTGTGCGTCTCCGAGGGCATGTCTATTGCCCTCTAGAGTCCTGTTATATTTTGCAGGGTGGGTGTATGCGTTTCCCTTACGTGTTATTGACAATCTGGAGTCGTTCTCCTTTCCTGAATGACAAATCAGAAGCGGTGCGTGACTCGTAGTCATACAAAGCCACAAATGTGGTCACTCCACCTAGAAAAAAAAACAAAGACAGACCGTTACACATTAATGCATTTGATCCAAAAACGTTCAATCACAAAAACCGTCTATGTACCGGCTAGCGTGCCCCTGTGAGGAGAAGTGATGCTGTTGGTCGTAGAGCTGACGCCTCCAAACAGCGCCTGCTCGGCGTTGATGATGTTGGGCTGTGTGCTGCGTCTGGTACCGTCCACCGCAGGGCTCCGGCTGGGCGTGAAGGATGATTGGTTGGGACTGTGATGGTGTCCTCCAGTGCCATCGTCTAGACTACGGGAGCGCTGGCCTATGTCTTTGGGTTTACTCTTTGTTGTGCCCATGGCCTAGGCCTGCAAAGCAAAGGAACAAAGTGAATTACAATAACACATTTAGTGCTGGATTAACAAGATCCCTCATGATGGAGGACACAATGACGATTACACCCATTACAGCCACAAGCCCAAGTTGTTCAGTTTTATGCTCGATATGGAGTTTGGAGACTTTGGAGACTCGATATGGAGACTTTCGCTTTATTCTATATAAAATATGTTTCTTTCATGCAATTTGTAACATCGACAAGACTTAAAACGAATATCTGACTCTGTCTGTTCCCAGCGGCATTACTAGAGAAAAGCCTGTTTTCATGATTTATGTATGAATTTCATGAATTATTTAAATTGTATGCAAGCAATACTCATTTATTTTTTAAGTAACAGTGATAGGCACAGTATCTAGTGAGATATTGTAAATAACAGTGACTGCCACCAAATGCATGATCTTACACAAATGCCAATAAAATCATGCAAACATCTGAAACTATATTCTTTCATCAGAGAAAGGTCTTAAAGTATATATTAGCATCCCACTGTCCATACGGCATGGTGAAAATCACAAAACTCAATCTAACAAGCCATATTATTTAAGGTGTAATTTACGTGCATAGAACAAGTAAAGGTGCAGTAAAGAACAACACAAAAAAGAAATTCACAAAAGCATTTTATACAGACAGGTTCAATCACAGAGAAATATTACAGGAGAGCATGTGGTCAGTTTGTGTGACCCACAGTAGCTTCAGGTTTTGTTTGGTGAACTTTGACATGACTTTAGCCGAGCGCAGGAGATCTCAGCTGTTTCCTCTCACATACCACTGACAGCCGAAGCAATCAGATCCTCCTGCGGCCCCACCACACACACACACACACACACACACACACACACACACACACACACACTGCACTCCTCGTCCCTACAGCACAAGCCCCCGCTTGCCCACGAGACACTAAATTCTCCACAGTAAAACTCTTTCCCAGAAATCCCGGCGGGTTGGCAGCTCAGGGCTCTTTAGCATAGAACCACGTTTTAGAGAAGCCGTTACAGACCCTGTGGAGTGGAACTAATCTCAGCCGAACAGTGTGATCAGAGCACGGATAAGAACCCGCAAGGACGGCAGAAACAGCGACACTTAAAGAAGCTTTTACTAGTGCCAAGAGCCTTACAGTCACAAGAGTTGTGAACATACGGCTCAGATATGCTTTCTATACCAATAAAGACCCCAGATATCTGCTGTACTGACCCTGAAATCATACAAAGTGAATATAAAGCTTTTACTCGTCTTGTCTCTTTTACCGTCATGTCATGTTTGATGAAAAGCTTAAATGGCATGATAAAAGGGTATAGTACTTTTTTTAGTAATTTTTTAAAAAGGTCATGATGTGATTGTCCCATTATCCTGATTAAGCTGTAAATGTTAACATTTATTAATTTTATTAATTAATTTTATCAAATGTCATCATTTCAAGTAAACATGAACATTGTGTTGCCAGATTTGTATAGTTTTCAAAAATAAGTGCTGGGTCCCTGGAAAAGTAAACATAATTATAAACAGGACAAAGAAACAGAATCAACAGCTTTATATCTCATTCATATGCTCAAATAAGTTTTATAAACTTCATGCATTCGCACCGTATAAAGTGAAACTAACATCTTACAATAAACAAGGATGTGTATTAACGAACCACAAATCACTGTTGCTGTTGTCAGACCAGATGTGACTACGCTAGACCAAAACAACATAATTTAGGATGCATTCTGGGTAAATCAAAGAGCATCTGATGTCTAGGCACAGCCATTAAATGCAAAGTCACTGTCATTAAATGAAAGGCAAATCCAATTTGCCTGCGAGGTGTGAATGTTTGGCACTGATTGTAACATCTCCATGCCTACAGCCACAGTTGTGTCCAGAAATGCCCTTTATATTAAGGTCACTGTGAATGAGATGAGCGATCGCCGGAAAAAAGAGAGAAATGGCATGTGACATTATGCAAACGGGACAGTGAGAGAGATATGACAGCTATTATCATCACGAGATCATTTTACCAGAGCTTATTTAACAACAACAAAACATGAGAAATACATGCAAATACACAATGACTAAAGGATAGGTGGTTGTCAGGGTGTTGCTATGCAGTTGTTATGGTGTTTCACATCATTATCCATCAAGTTTTAGCAAACATCACTTAATCCAAATTATGGATTGTGGATAAATCCATTTCTTAAGCCTAAAGCACATCTCAACCTTGGGTAAATCTGGGATTAGAGCAGGGAATCATCCAACTTTATCGAACACAAATTAAGGTCAAACTGTCCCACTGTGAACACACAGAATGTGGAACACTAATTAGGGAACTGAACACAACATACATACTCCAACCAACACAACTAAATCTCACTTAAACCTGTTAGTTTTACGTAATGACGCACACTTTGACTAATCGCTCAACTATAGAGGCTCAATGACTGTGAAGTTTCTGAAGTACTCGACTCATTAACTCATCGACTTATTCATTTTATTTCAAATCAACATATTACATTACTGCACATATTTTGAACATGATTTTTAAATGATTGTAAATTAAAAACAAAAATGATAAATCCAAATAAATGCAATAATTTGCTTGTAAAATTATGTTGCTGGTTTGAAAAGTCATTTAGATATTAAGCAATCAATAACTTTTGGCATCTCTGTTACAAACATACAATTGCAGATTGCTTTTGCTTTTAAATACTTATTTTTCAGTCAAATGTCATCAAATTTCCTTAACTTATAAATCATTATTATTAGCTCACCTTTGCATTCAACACTGATTTTGTATGTACTTGCTCAAAAAGTAATTTTGGACTACTTTTAAAATTACAGACAGCTTTAAAAAATGAATACCATAGAAACAAACTAAGAATGATTCGTGACGGGGTGAGGTTTGTGTGGCATGTGTAAAGGGGGTGCGGGGCAGCATGTGTGCTGTTATCTAACAGCTGAGGAGATTCTTACAGATCAGATGAAGCAGAGGATTGATTGTGGAGCCGTGTGTGTGAGACCGACAGCTGTGTGTGGAGTAGATGGAGCGGTGGGGGTCGGTGTGTGGAGGTCGATATTCTCCCTCTGGACTCGTCTGTGTGTGCAGAAGCAGCTGACACACCGAGTTTACCCTGTCTCAACCGGGGCTCGCTGGTACACACACACACGTTTACATGTCCATGACTGGTGACAGATTCATACAAAGAGTGTCTACATGCCAAAACATGTGCTCATACACGCACAGATACACATCCATATTCCATAAACATCATTTTACATCATTTATAACAATAGCAAAAGTGCAAAAAACCTGACATAACTAAATATATTTGGCACACAGTGTACATTGCCATACTATTATGAAAAGGATGCTAATTTTATCTTTTTCATTGTCTTTGTCCGTATAAAAAACAGCTGAGGTGAGCTCAGTTTTGCTTGGATAACACAAAAGCGTTCATTGTTCTCAACCCAACAGGAGCTGCAGTCTGGATTGTGAGATACTGTAAGTATTTGCTCTTCTGTTGCCATGTAGTCTGTGACAATTCCTCTTTTTAAGGCCCCACCGGATGGGATGAACAAACCAGAACCAAAACTATCTCAAAATGACACAAAGTGGAAGAATATTAAAAAAAAATGCCCGCATAACACACATACACTCATCTGTACAAGATCCTGAAGATAAAAGACCTGCAGACAGCAAGTATAGGGTCATGTGTCTGCCTGTGAGATTTGTCTAATCAAGCAAGAGAAAATACAAAATCCAACATATTTGTCACATGGAAAAACATGACTTTACATTATAGGTGAACAAAGTTATTGATAAAGTCTATACCTCACAATTAACTGATCTTAAGATCTGAACTGAACATTTCCCATTTCTATTCTCAGTCCGTCTGTTTACAGTCAATGACAGTAAAGGTACAGTAAAACCGCTACTGCACTATATTGAAAGGGATGTTGTCTTAATGTCCTCTTTCTACTGCCATGTCCAATAAAATTAAATTAAAGTCCAACAGGACAAATATTGAGCCTTTCAGAAAATACCTGAAAACAAACACATCACCCATCCACCACAATGCAGCTGTTTAACATTCATTTAACATTTGTTTAACGTTTAACACAGGCTGTAAATCTCTTTCCCATCACTGTTGGGCCAACAGGTGTCAGATGGCCAAAGATATCATCTTGTTATTCCTGCATTTGCATGGATGACATCAAATGTTTCATTAGCGACAGATAAGCTTCTTTGCTGCGATTTGTACAGCGGCATCTAAGCCAAAGAAAACATGCACATGAAAGTGTTTAATTCACTCGCTGAGTAAAGTCGAAGTAGAAAAGCACCTGAAATCACGCAAGAGGCGAACAGAAAACCAAAAAATAAACCTCTCTACCATTTCCATCCTAACAGTTAAGTTTCAATTATACAAACATATGCTTTGTTCCGGAAAAACTGTGAATTTAGTCCATACATACACTCTTAAAAATAATGCTTTAAAAGGTTCTTGACAGCCATGCCATAAAAAACATTTTGATAAGAACGCCTTGATAACATTTCCTCGGGGGACCACTCCAACTCGGACACAAATACCAAGACAGAACTGCAGAAATGACAAGACTACCAGTTTGAGAGCATGCATCATACACAGTTTTGTCTTTGGCCGGTAAGCAAATGCCGGTAAATCAACCCAGCATGCCCTTGCAACCACCTACAATGGCCTAGTAACCACCCAGAACACAGCAGAAACCACAGCAATGTGATAAATACCACTCAGGACACCTTAACAACTGCACAGCAACCTCCTGAAAACCACCTAAAATAAGCAAGCAAGATGAGAGCTATTCCTCCCCAAAGATATGTTTACCACTAACAAACACAGAGACACAAGTGGGTATGACGTGAGTTTACTGTGTATTCAATGCTTCATCATTAGATGTTTGCAAATATGCATTTACACAAGGTTAAAAAAACTCTTTCATTTAATCTAAAGAGCTCTAAAGATAAACATTCCCCACGCGCTGACGAGATCTGACTCCCAAAGCCCTCCTGGTCAGCGGGACGCACGGAGACGGGAGGAGCTCGAGTCAATATTTACTCCATCTGAGAGGACTGGGTCAAGGGTTGCTGTGGAAGTGATTATTCGAATTCCAGGAGAGTCTGAGCAGATGAATGAGGTGAGAGTCTGATCTTTACGAGAGGAGGAAAGATCACGGCGAACAGACTGAGAATCAGATAAAAACCGAGACCAGTCGGGCTGCTTTTCAACACGGGATGATATTAGCTGGATATTAACACTCGAGTGATCACAGCAGAGATCAAGAGGTGGACTACACAGCTAGTGGGTTTTTATAACACCTGTGTGAGGATAAATAAGTGACAGCTAGGAATTCAGTCATAAAAGAAATCCAAAATCTAGAAATCCTTGGTTTCTATGATGCTCTTGTTGCCAAATATAAACTCTGAAAATGTGTGTCTGAGAAATGTTTCACCTTTTTGTCTATCCATCTGACAAAAAACTATTTTTTTGACCTGCAGTATGAGCAACATTAATGTGATTACATTTACTTGCAAATGTATTGAGTCTTTTATTTGCTCACCTCATTATATATAAGCATGTCAATCCTTCCTCTACCCCAAAAACTCGCTAAGAAGAGCTCATGTCCCAGAGGTCAGACTACATGATACAAAGCCTGTCCTTGTGCTACATTTCATTTGAACAAAAACTGAAGCAGATCAAACTGACTGATATTTGTATGTCTGGTTGAATCACGCTTGTGCTGTTTTTTTAGTGTAAAATGCAACAAAACAAAACACATTTCCCTGATCAAATTAAGAGCCAAAACATTGCGGTGGTAAAATCCAATAATCCGGGAAAAAGACTTTGGTCTAATTCCTGCACTACCCAACGACTATAATCTCTCCATACAGAGACAAGCCCTTAAATGCAAATCACTATACCACCAGCCTGTCTATTTTGTGAATAAATGACCAAGAATAAGATGACACGTCAATGCATTCTCTAAAGACAAAACTGACAGTTTACTGGCTCAGGTCAAACAATTCAGCTAAAATCAAAAATCCAATCATTTTCATTATCCACCTTGCTAAAAGAAAACATCAAATATTAGAGAAAATTTCCAGCATTATAGAAATACATGTTCTCAGAGAATGTATTTCTTACCAATATATTAAACCATCTGCTTTTATTTTCACAAACCCAGGAAAATATAGGAGGAAAGAGGAAAAATATACATGCGTTATGGATATATTTTTAGCCTCTTGAACATAGTTTGTAGAATTTATGTGAATTAAAATGCACAAACCAAAAGCAATAATACCCAATAGAGGACTTTTTCTTTTTAAAAGAACATAAAATAGTTATTTTAGTTTAAAATAACCTTTTGTAAAAAAAAAAAAGGGATCTTTATGGACTATAACCTTTATGAGACAACAGTAAACTGCACAGCGAGTTACTGAATGCACAATCTGAATACAAAAGAATAAGAGTCGAGAACAAACTCACTTTATAATCGAAGTTGCTGTCTATATTTCAAGCATAGCAACGTTATGATACAACCATATCGAGTTGATTATAATTAAACTATCACGTTCTGTCACATGCTTAGACTAGGTATAAGGAAAACACTTCAGTGTTTGTTCTGCGTTGGTATGGCACACATTGTCAAGGTTTTTAGTTTAGGACAAGCTAGAAACGTGAACTTTGATCAATCTAACAACTGCAGCTGTGAAAGCCACCATACAAGGAGCTGTAAAAGCCAGCGTTTCCCTTTAGAAATGGCCTGCAAACATATTCACAGTGAGGAATTTATGCACAAAGTAAGAAGTCTGTATAAAAATAAAACTTGCTTCATAACAAAAACATATTTCTTGGCTACCGAGTACTGACGAAGAGGTGTCGGTATGCGTGTACAGTGTAAACATATCACATTCTTCAAACTCCAGTCCAGGTTATCTTGAGGAGAACCGTAGGACGTCTTTATCCTCAAGATAAACCTGCTCTATGAAGCTGTGATAATGAAAATTACCCGAGCCCTAAAGACTGATGAACGTAAAACTGCAATGAACTAACGCTGCGCCATATGGCTGGATTACAACATCCCAGATCTGGTAATTAATAGGCCGGGTTATTGAATTTGCATACGGAGTTAGTTATCCTACAGCGACGCTGGTGAGTCACGCTTTTACGGCCTCCTGTCGTTTTCCGTAAACATTTATACGAGCGCGCTTCCTTTCTGCATCTAAATATGGTCATGTGTATGTGTGCAGATGTGGTCATGAGCGTTAGAGAAAACAGGGAGTGGATG
This sequence comes from Beaufortia kweichowensis, assembly GCA_019155185.1. Classification (NCBI taxonomy): domain Eukaryota; kingdom Metazoa; phylum Chordata; class Actinopteri; order Cypriniformes; family Gastromyzontidae; genus Beaufortia; species Beaufortia kweichowensis. Next base: position 1,990,307 of record CM032810.1, on the reverse strand, counting down.
AGGGATGTGTGCGTTAGATATACAGCAAGAGGAGGAAAAGATACAGATCCTCTGAGGTTTGACTTTCCCCTCAAAACTTCTCAAACTAAATAAGCAGTCAAGATAAAACGCATCAATTTCTTTCTACATTTGCAAATGACACATTTCTTCACCCCATCTCACGTTTTCTCTCTTTTTCCCCACAGAGGAGCTGAGGAGAATGAGCAGATTAAACAGAGAATCACATTTATCCAGCGGCACATTACAGGAGATAAGCGTTACCTTTGAGTCTAAAGCCCTTCTGAGGAGAGAAAATCTTTGATGGTAAACTTTTGGATGCCATCCTTCTGTACGGCAATTTCATCATAAAGGGAGTATTTTGCAAAGGTCGACATTGACGTAAACTCAACGCGGGTCAATAGCTTCTGACGCGGGTGCTGAATTCTCATGAATCAGAGATGCTTTTTTCCCAAGCTTAAGATGTGATGTTAAAGACAAAAGGTTGAATCACAACTGAAAAATATCAATTGAATAGATTTATATACAGTTATGAATTGCCATAAACACTATCTCCAAAAAAACAGCATTAGAAGATGAAGCTGTACTCGTACTGGAAAGTGAAAGTATAATTAAATTAGCCAAAAATATATGAACAATGCTAAACAAACAACACTAAGGCTGGGAGACGTTTAGAAATGTGTGAATGACAGGACAATAACTTTAACTATAAAGATAATGCTTCCTGATTTAAGAGATCAGTGGCATCCACAAGACAACATAAAAGATACAGAGAAACACTATTGATGATAAAACATCGACAGACAATCAAAATCCATTTAAAGGGCCAGCACGTTTAAAATGGGAAAATGTCACGTGTAAGCCTAAAATAAACTTAACCTTATGTTCTGTTGGTGTAAACTGGCCTTAAAACAGCCATTTTCTGTGCTCACAGATTAAGTGCATGTCATAGACTTAGATCATGATAGAAAAGTTTCAAATACTTTCACAGAGACCACACTCACCACGCTGCCAGATGCATCCTTGCAGTAGTTCTGGAATGCGACTGCATTAAAGGACGAGTCCTGACATCTCTCTCGCACACCCAGACCAGAGAAGAGAATCTGCCTGCAGGACTGAGTCATTTTGAGCACCAACACCTGAGATGAGCCTACAGGCCACACATTCTGTACCATACAAACACCCCTCTATAATAAAAGAGATGACGACAATGACTGCACACTTTTTCAGCAGCCTTGGAAAACTTTTTCACAACTTTAGGAAAAACCAACTACTTCTGTAATGAATCACAACCATGTGAGATTTGATTCGATGCCAAAACAAGGGCATTAAAAATCAGAACACCTAGTTGGCAAGCATCAAAAACCTTTACCCAAAACTTCCATTATAATCTTTCACTGAAATATCATTCAATGCCAAAAGTAAAAAAATGACTTTTTTGTACGCTGAGATTGCCAGCTCCTCTTTTTTAACTCCAATTAGCTTTCATACATCATTTAAACTCCAGATGAATCATATAAAGCGCTGTCCTTTGCTTTTTAGCTCAGAAATACATTGTACAGTACGTGTCGCAGGCTTTATACATTATTGCACTAAAATCTCATTTTAAATGGCTTTTTGGTGCTACAACTGTGCTCTTTATCTGCCTGTTCATGTCTTTTTTAGCTGCTGGAATCACATTTTAAAAACAAGTCTGAACCCGTTAGCTCACGGCCGAACACTACAGCTGACAGTCAAAACCAGCTGACCGTCGTTCAGTCGGAAACACAGCGGGTTCAACATTCTGTCAGCGCTGACCTCCCTCTGGAAATAAATAGAGGAAATAGACATGACTAAGAGAAGCTCGATATTCCCATTAAACTAAATGGCATGTTGGGAAAAACGATCTTAGCACTGCAGCCACACAAAACAAAACTCTTCAAATCCTGTCATTAGTTGCCATGTTTAAGCACAAACTTAGTAATTGCTTAAAGTAATAGTTGCTACTGTGATCAGTAATAAAACATTTTCTTTAACATCAAATTAAACCAGAATTCAAACAACCGAAAGATGAGCTATCCTGACATGAAACAGAACAGCATCAAACCCTTCACATTTCCATACTACACTTTAGACGTGCAACCAAAGAGCACAGTGATTTCCACAACACGTCACACTGCTGTTTAACTATTCAAATGCTTCTGTCACTCATCATCATGAGAACTTATTTAACATGACGTCCTGACAGTGTCCATATGTATAAAAGGGGAATACCACTGTGGTTGTGTCTGAATTCACAGACGTCTGCAGACTCTTATTTACATGACTCCAACATTTTCCTTCAGGACTGGGAAATCCACACTTTATTAAAGGGATAGTTCACCTCAAAATGAAAATTCTACCATCATTTAATTAACTTCATGTCATTTCAAATCTGTTTGAGAAATTGGTTTTGAACAACATGAGAGTAAATAAATGATGACAAAATGTATACTTTTGGGTGAACTATCCATTTAATGCACAAATAATAACCATGAACCATGTGTGGCCTGACACATCTACAAGAGATCATAAATATCATTCTGCTGGTCTCTAGGGTGTTTAATAAACTGCAAATGAGAAAGGGGGGACAGATGTGCAGTTTGATGTATGGTTTTGTACCCTGCTGTCTATTGCTCAGCTGGCAAAACATCGGAGAAAATGTAATTTCTGAGCAGTTTTGGGGGAAAAGCTAGTTTTATGTACGCCTAACTGATATAACAGTTACATTTATACAGCTCTTATGAATTAGATCCTAAGAATGCCAAAGAAACGCACCGATAGGATCCATTTGAATAACATGATCTGGCACTTGCTGTAATAAACCTGCAGACCTACTCAACAATAAAAATTAATACCCATGTCATATTAATTCATCTTTTCCGGTCACAAATCAGAAGGAGAAAACAAAGGGAGGATTGAAATAAGATGTGAAGCATCTGTCTCTCTCTCTCTCTCTCTCTCTCTCTCTCTCTCGACAGGAAGTGGCCCTGAACCTCTTGTGGACACAGTAGCACTGTGTTCCTCTGATCGGACCACCAGCACATCCTCCATTCAAATGACATGGATCCAGTGTTGAATGTTTTGTGGTGTTATCCACATCCTCAAACACTTCCTGTGACAGACAACGGATCTCAACACGATGAATGATGACACTTAAAATGCCTAGTGGCATTATTCTAACTACCTGACATGAATATATATATTAAGTGGATGTTCTTGGCCCTAAAAGACCTCACTTGAAGCGCATAACTCTGTTAGCATATTAAAAATAAGATCCAAAGCTTCCTTAAGACCAACTAGCTGACTAGTTCATTTTTAAAATATTTACATTAGCATTAATGCATTTGGCAGATGCTTTTATCCAAAGCTGTTCATTCAAGATACACATTTTTTATCAGTAAGCGTGTTCCTTGGGAATTAAACCAGCTTTACTAAATGAACTAAAAGAACTAAAAAACCTTGCATGCTCATAATACATCGAGCATATAGGTTATGATGCTGCACTATAAACACAGAAGGGACAAACCCCAATGGTCTTGCACAGAAAAATGGGTGGTCTTTACAAAAGGACGCAAGTGTCCTTGAACATTAATACAAACTAATTAGGCACATAACTGGGACAGAGCGATAGAAAATAGAGAGACAGCGACAGAACTTGCGTCTGCTGCATTAAACATTTAACAAGAGCTGTGGGTGGTCACAGCAAATCTCTCCTGCATTGTCCAAACCCACAGAGTACGATAGCGTGCCCGTTTAAAATGCTAATTTCATGGTCAATGTGGATGATGTGTAATTCAGAAAATGCTTTTTAAATCGTGTGTATGAACCTCAACGTCATGAGAGTCTATTGTACTCGCATATCAAGTGTTTACACACACATGAAAGACAAGGTGATAGAGCTTCCTGTTTACAGATTGTAATCATGCAAAGCCACAAAAACATACTTGGATCTCTTTCATGCCTAAAAACATTATCATTCATACTTTTTTTACACATATTTTAAATTACATTTTATGCATAAAGACATAAAACAATGCCTAATTGTGATTGTATAAAATGCTTTCTTTTATTAAACATTATTTCTTTTCATTTGATTTTTAGGTGAAAATATGAACGGGACATAAGGTTTATAAATGATCTAATCTTTGCTCTTACATGATGTAATTCAGTGAATCTGTTTCCGTCAGACAGATTCTCTGTTGTTCCCTGATTTCCTCTCCTCAGTTAATCTCGTCTCTCATGGTCGCTTGTTCACATAATAGCATTTCAAAAGATGAAGCTACTTTTTATTGCATGCCAATTCTCAAAGTCAGTCCACAGAAACAGACTCATCATTCATAGCCAAGCTCAATGTATGCCTCTCTATAGACAGAGGGTCCCAGTGACGGGAGGACAAAGACCCCACTGCGTCGGCACGTTACCAATTAACAGGAATTTCGCCTTTAAGAGCTGTTTTCCCAATGATCTCATTTCAAGCGGACTTACACTTTCACGGCTTTCACTGAGAGGCATTCAGTGAATGGGGAAATGCATTAGGGCCACTTCACGGGCTCTCCGTTTCCTCTCTGAGGACCCTCAATCCTATGAGCACATCTAATAATGAGCGCCGGTTCCTCCTTATAAAAGCGGCCATAAGAAGAACCAACAGCTACGGGCAATGCAGACGAAAAACAGACAAACACTACTGTAGACGGGATGCATTAGCTAAAAGCTCCAGGGTACAATGGGTTAAACAGGGAATCAAGGCATACCCTGTTAGATTTAGGAGATAAATTAAAAGCTGTAAGATGTTCTTTTCTTTGCAAACACACACGATTATTAACATCTTCCACTTTAGCATGCCGTTCCTATGAGACCTGTGTTTTAGATTTATGTTGGAAATACATTGGAAAATCACTAAGACTATTACTCATACAAGGTGAAGGATTAAAACAAACATTTGAATCTGTAAAACAAATGGGCAAATTCATGCAAATGTCAACCATACCATACAAAATTGTTTCAAAGGTTTTGCCATACTGATAGCTCAGAATATGTCAGTATATTTCATAGTCAGATAATCCATAACAGTCCATATTCCTCATCAATGAACACATTAAAACTAAATACCTATTTTGGGTTCGTGCATTTTAATGGAATTTACAAAAATCCTACAAAGTATGTTGCCGGTCAAAACGTGTTATTTTTGACACACCCAACACGTGTATTTTTTAATTAAAAAAACACCACTTGTGCATAGACTGATATTCTACAGGCCTTTAGTAACATAAATAAATAGATGGTTCAATATATGGGTAATACATACATTCTGTAAGGATTTATATTATTAGATTTGACTGAAAATGTCACGTTGGAATTGCACAAATGCACAAACAAGAAAACATAAAACAAACCTCCCCTGGAGCATAAAATGGGCACAAAAAAACATACGCTTACTAAAAGAAAGTACTGAGCCACATTTAGAGTCCAGAATATTACAGAGACCTGTGGGTGGGATCTTTCAACAAAACAACCACCCACAGTATCAAAGCTTCATGGCAGTGAGTTTTGCACAAGCAAGCGTTTCTCACATTTCAGAGAATGTAAAATGGCAAAAATGACATCTTAAAGCTTTTCAAGTCTCTTGGAATTTTCTTAGGGCACTTAAACGCATAAACAGGCTTGAACAAATACTATAGTTGCATATTTACACACCCTCTTCACTAATACAACACACACTAACAAAATACTCAATAGTGAATCACAACTAAAGTCTTGGATTAAAATTGACATTGAGACACTCTGGCAAACACTCAACTGGCAAAACGCCCTTTATAACCAGGATCTTCAATGACAGAAATGGAACTGTATGGTATTAACATAAGTCAAGCGGGGAGAGGACAAAGAAGGGATAACAGAAAGATAAACGGAAAGACGGCACAATGCATCGACTTACTTTGCGAAGAATCAAGTGGATATTATGACGTGAGAATGTGAAAGACAAGCGTCCCATCATGATACCGCTTACAGACAGGTGTATAGCATGTGGACTCTCAACCAGTCCTGCGCAGATTCAAACTAGACTTGATTTGGTTAGTAAAAGAAAACTCCAAACACTCAAAACCAAACACTTACTCAACAAGCAAGTGTGGGTGAAGTCTTTCTACTGAGATGGGAAGTTAACTATAGTTTAGTTTTATACTAAAATCTTCTGATAGAAGTACCGTACTGCCAGGCCTTTGAATCATTGTGATATGATGCTTTACAGGACATCTCTCCACATGAAAATCTGTTAATGAAAAGCCACTTAACATCTGACCCAACATACGGACAAGCACTTACAGTAGGAAAAACTGGCTTTTCTCTGAAGATACACAACATGGGTATAGCCAAACTATTAACCATAGTAACCACAGTAACTGCAAAATTACCATCGTTTTGCTACAGTGACCATAGCTTACCCAAACTGTGGTTATACAAATGTTAACAATTCCCCAAACCTTACTGCAAACCAAGAGTAGGTATAGTCATTTACAACATACAACATGTTGGCTCAAACAGATATTTTGTTCCTCTTAAATTTAAGAAGGACCAAAATAGGAATTAATCACGCAAGACTCATGCCACATGATAAACTCAGTATTTAGAGATTTGAGTCATTCTGAGTGGGAGAATCATAATCTCCAGCATATGACACAGCCAACACAATGAGGGCGAGAAGGTACTAGATAGATAGATAGATAGATAGATAGATAGATAGATAGATAGATAGATAGATAGATAGATAGATATTGAATCACAGTGAATCAGAGAACAGTTTGTGATCTCTTCTGAAACTCTACATGAGAAGTGAGATTACTGGGGTCTTTGGCTGATGAGAAAAAGCGAGAAGCAGGTTTTTTAATAAAGCATTTGATTTCAGTCCATTAAAAAGACCTTTACTTTAGTTTTATTCAGCTGGCAGTCTGTCCGCAATGTTCACAAACATAAATCAACAACCAAAACACGACAATAATCCGATCGGATTGAGTCGTGAAACCACACGATGATTTATTCCCGTGTTACAATCAATGTTACAATCCATTCAACCGGCTGATCAGTGAAAAATACCCGGATTTATAAACAACGCCGACAAATATTGAACACGCACTTTCATTTCGCACAAAACACTAAACCACGTATTAATATTATTAACGTGAAATCCTTTCTTTAAAAACATAGAGATCAGTACAGCGGTCATTCAATCTCAACGCCCAGCAAAACATAAAGCGATAAAAACAAGGCGTCCATACTCACCCTGTCGAGTACCACTGCTGTGGTGTAAATACAATCCTGTCGATGATCTTTGCTTTATTGTTTTGTTGTATGAATGAATCAGGCTCAGCTTTCCATAGTCAATAATGTTGAGCGGCTCATGTAGACGAGACGAAACGAAGACCGCGAGCGAGTTCAGTGCGCGCTCATGACTGGGATTGCCTGGGAACGCGCACAGCTGCGCGAGTCATCGTTTTAATTGCAACAACGTAACGATGTGCGCAGGTAACAATGTAAATACGACGTCAAGATCCGTTTCTAGAGGAGACTGTTTTATGTCTGAATGAAGAAAAGTAACCCATCCGGGAACCATCAAACCCGATGGGAAAAAAGGTGCACGAGAGGGCAGGGCACTTTGACGTGAGACTGTCTACTACTCACTTGACTAGCAGTGACAAGTCTTCAACAGCAGGAGAGAGAGAGAGAGAGAGAGAGAGAGAGAGAGAGAGAGAGAGAGAGAGAGAGATGAGGGTAAGTGGGCCACCTATTGCTGGATCTGGGGCAGCCACACCGAACGTCATTGTGAAATTGTTGAGAGAAAAAATACAATTAAGTACATTTAAACTTTAAAATTAAGCTTGTGTGTTTTTATTATTTAAATTATTTAGTTTAATTTAATGTCCTTATTTAGTCAATATTCAAGGTTATATTTTCACAGAATGCTCTTTATATTATGTAGGATGGTTTAATGTAAAAACTGAAAGTGTGGTATATAAACTAAAATAATGACATTTGAGGATGTCTGTAAATAAGTGCAAATGACAATTTCTCTGCCTTGATATTGGACTGGCTTTCCACACACACGATTAAGAGAGTGACATCTATTGTTTTGCAGAGAAAGCAGAAAAGGTGTTAGAAACAATACTGTAGCTCACATGTTCACATTCCTTGTTGATTATTACTGTGTTTACTAAATGGATTCCTCTTCTTTATTAGTGTGCTTCTCTTCCACTCCTCTCCTATCATGACAAGTCCAATCAGGTTCAAGGACACAAAAATCACATACCAAGGACTACAGCTCGAGGCAAATTCCTGCTGTCTTTTAGATATCTGTAAGCTTCTTCTATTTTTTAACATGATGTGCTTGTTTCACAGCAAATTGTATTCATTTATGTGGCACTACTGCCCCCTAGTGATCAAACGATTATAGCTGGTTTCAGCAACCGAGTCGGTCGAGCCCAAATTGTACTTAAAAAAGCAACAGATATTCAGAAACCACCATTCAAAAAGAGTTTTATTTGTGTGTGTGTGTGTATTTATTATTTTAAAAAAACTGTGGCAACACACTGGTGATTACCCGAACAGGGAGACATTTTTGCACAGTACATTTCTGGCTTATGAATGAACATACCAGATCATATATCATGGTACAGAAATACAAATGAGACCAGAAGACTGTATGGATCTGAATACACTTCAGTTCACACCAACAACAAACAACAAAAAAACAGAAACCTGGTGTCTAATGTGATTCACGTGTCATAAATAAATATACACAAAAGGAAGATACTCATTCAGTACGAAATAACCCCAAAATCAACACAATGGGCATGAGGCTTCTCTGATTTTACCAAGTGCAAGATGCTTGGTGTTGACCTTGGGACAACATTCCAATCAACCAGTCAAAGTTGGGTAGTTCTATACCATTGTTATTTACTTATCATTTCCATTTTAAGTTATGGTTTGGATTAGGTTTTGCAGACGGGATTTACTACAGAGAGGTTGTCAGCAAACTATGTTGACCCAAGAACATCTGTCAGTTGGCAAAATCAGGTCGTGCCATTGGCATTAACAACAATCTTTGACATTTTTAATGGACAATACGTTAACATTCAAGAAAAACACCCTGACTTTGTAGATCATTGCGTCAGCAGCGCAAAGCTCATGGGTTCGACTCCCAGGCAACACACATCCCGATAAAATGTATGGCTTGATTTCACTGTAGTGTCTGCCGAATGCATATACTATATGTAAACGTAAACTGCTTATTATTTCACTTGGTTCGTGACGCCCTTCCTTCATTCCTCTCGGTTTCTGTGGTCAGAAGAGACGCTGGGGAAAAGCACGTCACTCTCCAGCGAAAGGTCGCTGCCCAGACCCGCAATGCGGCTGCGCAGGAGAAAGTGAGTCCTCCTCTGCAAGAGCCTCTGCTGCTCCTGCTTGAGCTCCACGTAGGAGCGCGAGAACGTGTGGAAGATGGACGTGACGGGGAAAGCCATGAGCAGGATCCCGCTCAGAATGCTGCTGAGCGCGACCACCTGTCCGGGGATGCTGCGCGGCACCATGTCGCCGTATCCCACCGTTGTCATGGTGATCACGGCCCACCAGTAGGTGGCCGGTATGCTACTGAACTCCCGCGTCACCGCGGCCTCGTTCTCGATCAGGTAGACGAGCGGAGAGAAGAGCGCTATGGCGACGCACAGGAAGAGAAGGAGCAGGCCGAACTCGCGCGTGCACCTGCGCGCGGTCAAACCGAGCGTCTGGAGTCCGAGCGAATGCCGCGCGAGGCGCATCACGTACAGAATGCGCAACGCGCGCAGCACGCGCAACACCAGACCCACTTTGTCCAGGTAACTGCTGCCCGAGCCCAATCGTTTCTCGCCAGTGGAGGTGCTGTCCACCACCAGCGTGATGTAGTAGGGCAGGATGGCTATGACGTCGATGAGGTTCAGGGGTCGTCGGAGGAAGGCCAGCTTACTGCGGTCCTGGATGAAGCGCAGCGTGAACTCCAAAGAGAACCAGGCCACGCACACCGTCTCCACGATGAAGATGTTGTAGCACATCTGAGAGCACTTGCCCTGAAATGAAGAAATAACAATCTTAGTTGCATCTGACTGCACTCTGAAAAATAAAGGTTCACATTCCCAAAAAGTTTGTTCTAGTATAGATCATCAAAAGTCTATTCTTTTAAAACACTATTTTAAAAAATGTTTTTTAGGAATCGCTGACCTTAAGGTTCTTTGGAGAACCAAAAATGAAATGAACCATTATAGCACATATTTTAAAAGTGTAGTACAAATAAATCTGTCTGACAACTCCTAAACTAAAGTTTCTTAAGAAGGTCTTTGTCATGCTGTAAGGTTCCCTATGAAACCTTTAACATCCACAGAAACTTCCTGCTGCGCAAAAACTGCTTTGTAGTGGAACAAATGTTGTATAAACCAAAAACGTTAAAGAAATTGTTCTTTTAAGAGCTTTTGGGGAATCAAAAATGGTTATTTTACGGCATAGTCAATAATTTATTGTCATTTTATACATAAATTGAATAGGTAAACGTTTGAGATAAAGTTGTGCGATGTATTCTCAAATGATATAAAAACCACACAATCTTGTTCCCAGTTGCAATACTGCTAACACAACACTAGAGGATGACAAATAAAAACCCATCGTCACCTGCTGCTGTTTTCTACATGTGTTTACTGAACTTCACTTCACTTTTTTATCTGCTTTTTTTCATTCTCATTAAATCTTTCGATTGCACCTTGAAGACTAACAACTAATGTGTTGATTTACACCATAAAAAAGCTTGTTAAATCCTGCATAACTGTCAAAGTACATCACGATAAAATAACACACAGGTCTGAAGGGAAGGATACATAAGACACATTATTTGTGGAATATAACCAACATGCATCTGTCAATTTGTGGTATCTTGAATTTGTATATAAAACATGCTGTACAAACTGTTTGAATACCATCCAAAATGATAAATTCATATTGTCTTCTGATATGGTTTGACCAGAAAGTGACTAATAGAATGAACACTATTACTTAGATTTGTGAATGAATTCTTTAAACAATGTCATGTTTTGGACGTACCTAAAGCACTTACAAGGAAACATTCCTGCAGAGTCTTGGACAAGCATGCTTTTTCTCATAACAGAACACTATAAATAGCCTGTGACAGACACGGAGAACATCATTTACAAAGTGGAAGGAGTCTGTCATGCCAGTGCTATGTTGGTTTAATATATAACTGAATTTTCTGTGCTCTGTTGTTTCTCTGTACCGCTTCAGCCATTTAAATGATTCCAAAGACTGATGTCAGCCGAGGCAATGGTGTCTTAATTCAATTAGTGACTCGGACTCATTGTGACAAATGACTGGAGAAAGATGACCTCTCCGGCAGCAAGCTGTCTGCTTAAACAGATTTCTTGGTGTTAAGAAGAAAGATGATGTAGAAGAATCTGCTTCTAAATATTCTAATTATTCTAGCGCTGCCTGGAGTTTTTATCTGAAGGTTCTTGATCAGATGGTTAATCTGCTTTTTAAAGCTGGAACTATATTTTTTGCCCTTATTTATTTTCTTTAGAAAAGGGATAGTTTACACAAAAATAAAAATTCTGTCATTATTTATTCATCCTCATGTCATGTCAAACCTGTATGACTTTCTTTCTTCTGCAGAACACAAAAGAAAATATTTTGAAGAATGTTGGTAACCAAAAAACATTCACATCCACATTGCCATACATTGTATGAACACAAAACCATTTTTTGTTACTTGATTAGGTTTTGATTAAATCTGATCTAGACATGAAAATAAAATTACAGAAACATCCCATCTTTGAATCATATTTGATCTGTTTAGTAACCGTGTCAGATGACCTAAGACATCTTACCGTCTCCTCCTCCTCTCTCATAGCAGGCATGGTGCTTATGGACAGGTTGACAGCTGTGATGGTGACGAACAGAACCGACAGGCAGGCGAAGATCTTCCCTGGCAGGCCAGAATGAGGTTTCTCCACCATGTCTCTTAGTTTTCCCATACATCGGCCGAGCCGAGACTCTCCGGCCAAACCGCTTTCGCTGTCATCTTCATCCTCTTCATCCTCTTCCGCCACACGCTCCAGCTCATCACACTCCTCCATACGCTGCAGGAGACGCCTACGACAGCACCACTCCAAGCTTTCCTCCGGAACGCCCCAGTAAAGCAGCTCTTCCTGGAAAGACAGGGCGCACATCTCCCGCAGAGAGCGCAGCTTCCCGGCGCGCAGGAAGGTGAGGATGGTCCGGAAGGCACAGGGACTGCGGTCGAAGAAGAACTCATTGCGGACAACGTCGTAGTCGTCGCACACCCGCATGATCTCGTCGAAGCTGTTGCACAGACGCAGCTGACCCAGCCGGGATAAGGGGAAGTCCTCGAGGGTCGTCCAGGGAAGCTGGTACCTGAGGCCGCCCACATTGATGATCGCGTGCACACGCTGGCCGCAGGTCGGGAGGTCTGCGTCGTCGGACGTTCGGGTCGGGTCTGAGGTGTCGGTTGAAGGGAGGCGCTGGGCCCGTTTATAATAAACGCCCTTTAGAGCCTCTTGCTCGTGGATGGGCGGAGGGTTCAAAGAGGTGTCAGACGTGCAACTCAGGGCGCTGTAGTCGTAATCAGATCCATCCCCTGCCAGTAAAGTCATCTTTCACCTCAGCGGCTGTCACATGCCTGTAGTCCAGCACTTCCTCTCAGAGAGTTACCTGTTTCAAAGAAATCAATATCATATTAGTGATCAAAATATTATACATTATACACTACAAAGTGACAACCATCAGTTTATAGTGTTTTTTTCACACTTTTTAATAAAAACACTTTTAGAGAGATAAAGTAAAGTAAAGCCAGCACAACAAAGCAAACGTTATTATTATAAGTGCTTGCCGTTAGATGCTCGGCTAAAGCTCACGACATCACATGCATGCTGATTTTTTCGTAATGCATTTAAATGAACTTTCTAATGGACACAAACTGATTCTGATAATCAAGCTGTTTACTTTTTAGAGGAGAGTTATACAGATATTTTGCATTAATGCTGCCATAAAAACTGCTATCCTAAATTCATACTGTTTGTTCAAAGTGTAGTTCTTTTTTGTGAATCATCTACTGATTTAGGAGCATCTGGGACTTTGGGATAAGCTACTGCTGCTTTGATGTGTTGCGTGGGATTTGCTAAATGAATGAACTCTTGCAACACAAATGAACATTTGTATATTGGCATGAAACAGCCCGGCCTGTGATAGCCTGTTAAAGCCATCCAACTCCAGAGTGTGAAAATGAAGAACTCGAGTACTTCAAACACCTCTTTCTCAAACAGTCACTTATACAACAGGACAATTCTGCTGTATGAGCAATTGGAGTAACCCAAACACAACACAATCCAAAGCACAAATCTGAGGCCTGTGCACTGGCATCCACTTCTCAGATGTTTCTCAGCGTTCATGGCCAGTGCCCAAACTAATTAAATCAATTACAATGATTAAGCTGTAATGGGTTCACAAGTTACAAATTAGTGTCTGCGGCCCTGTGTGTTCAGGCACCAATCAGGGGGCGAGCTGAGAGCCTTCGGTGTCTAAAATCAGGAAGCACTTGCGTCACTGCATGCTTATTAAGCACCTGCGCTGTCAGTCGCCACGAGATAATCATTACGCTTGGCCTTTTGTTTCCGTTCTGTCAAATTAAGCATGCGCAAACCGCTGTGCTGAGCGTCTACTGCCTTCATCTCGTGTGCCAGAAAAACAAATGATGGGAATGAGATGATGAGAGTAAGGTCAATAAACTCTACACCACAATGACAGAAAAAGAAAATGATCAACTTTTAGGTCTAAAAACATACCTGAACAATGAACAAAACATACCTGAAACATGCCTATTTTTTATTGTGTTGGAACTTCACCAAAAATGTTGGGTTCAAGCATGCCCTGAAGCAACCAGCATCTTTTCAATATGGATGGACAGAATAAAAGAACATTAGAAGAACAGAGAAAGAGGTAGAACCTCTGAACCGTAGGGTGTTTAACAGCGAGTATCAAGCATCAATTTCTCTTTCTCTCTGTGACGCAGCGAGATCACAGCTTTAGCTCCGGGGCTTTTTCTCCAGATTGCCTGTGAGTCACAGGACTGTGATTGTGGCAGTAACATGCTGAGCATACTTTCCAAAGCTAACATCTCTAACCTTCAGCGCCCTGTAAAACAAAACAGCGGTGAAGTTTTCAAACCCAACGCTTTCAGCCTACAGAAAGAAAAAGCTCTGAATTGTGTTGATACTCGAACACATTAAGTCATTTACTGCAACGTGCACAATGTATTATGAAAAGTGCTGTTTGAATAATACTATCCACTCACAGATATTTCTCTGTTGAATGATGTGAGCTATTCGGGTAGAATTAGAGAGATTGAATATATATCAGGACTGATGGCATATTCAGTATGCAAAGTGCAAAAAGTTTGGGGAATGTTACATTTCAATAAGAGAATTGATTATGTGTTTAAAACGATCGTTTAATACTTTACCAAGAGGTTTTTAATATCAGGCTGTCATTTACTGTACACAAACCAATGTACCAAATCTACAAGTTTGCCGTCAAAACACATTTTACCACTTTACCTTTCGGTTCTACAGTAAACCAACAAATATATGCAATTCAAATGTCTGTTTACCATCAACACACTTGCTTACATCTGCACAGGCATGAAGTGTAATGCAACAATAATCAGAATGTCAATGTGATAGATAACAAATGACAATAACTTATCCAATTATCTGTGACTTATTTACATGCCAAACATAATAAAAGCCAAATCCTTTCTTCTGGTATTTCTGTACCCATAAAAAGACACACAACACACACTGTCCAAATAACAAAACAGCTGATAAAACATTCTGCTGTTGCTCATTTCTGTCCATCATCCACTTTTTGTTTGTCATGGCTTTTTTGTTGCCTGGTGAGACCACTTGGCAAACGGCACCCCACCCCTCCTACTCATCTCATGCTCTCTTCTGGTGCCACCCACCCGTCCAATCGTTCGTCTATGATGTCTAGTTGTCTTCCTGAAACTCTGTGTTTGTGACTTCTGCTACCTCGCCCACATCATCCTTCATTACCTTAAACACATCCACCTGTGACCTGTGGAGGAATATGTTTTTCCATCATGCCCAAGTGTGCCGGTGGGAGTCATTTTGACTAATGCACTTCAGATTCATCTTTGAGTTGTCTTGTTTTTGATATGCAAGGAATATGTACATGTGTTGTCATTTAGCAGACATTTTTAAGAGATAGTTCGCCCAAAAAATAAAACAAATCTGTTGATTTATTTCTTCTGTGGAACACAAAAGAAGATATTTTGAGAAATGTCTCAGTGGTGTTGTGTTCATACAATGGAAGGCAATAGAGGTCAATGTTGTTTGGTTACCAACGTTTTTTAAAATATCTTCTTTTGTGTTCTGCAGAAAAAAGAAAGTCATACAGGTTTGGAATGACATGAGGGTGAATAAATGATGAAATAATTTTCATTCTTGGGTGAACTGTCACTTTAACGAGCTAATTTCATCCATCACATTAACACATTTGATCAGACGACACAGACATTCTGGTTATTGTGGGATTAAGCTTTCACACACTCACACATTAACAAAACATACTTTGAAATTGTGTTACAGATATGGATTTTTCCACAATAAAAGAACATTTCTATTTAGCCTCAGGAATTACTCATTATTTCTGTGACTCACAAAATCACACAAAACCAAACAAATCATCTGTTGAGTTATTTTATACATGCGCCATCTGGAAAACCCTTCCTCTCAGCGTGAATGCTAATAATTTACCACAGAAACCCAGTATGAGATTCCACGTTCACCCTCTCTGCACCACAGAAAACACCAGCGAGTGATGCCGTACTCTCCTCGTTTATAAATCTGACACCTGTAGCCCGCAGCAGGGAATATTCCCGCATCAGATCTGAAGTTTGTGCACAGACTCCATGTACAAACAACATGTTCAACACAAGTATGAAACATCAGGATATTCAGGTTCACCAGAGCCCGCAGCAATGCTCGTATCATAAGACATCTGCTTACATCAACCCAAACAGGCACTGGAGAGGCACTTTTTTAGATATTAGTGGGTGGATTTAATAAATCACTGAATATATTGAAACAAGAAACATCTTCAGGGATGTAATTGGCTTGCCTTCCTCTCATGGTCCAGCGTAGATAAAACAGTCTCTTCGCTTTGCAGCGATCCTCTCTATCTTCTCACTGTACTTAACCTTTGGCATAGCGCTGCTTCTATTTCTGGCTGATTTTCACATGCAGAGAAAGGCTGATGATATATGCACAGCATTCTGATGTTGTAAAACCTTTGTTGCCGGTTCAAGAGTTTGTGTTTTCATTTAAATTCCAGCAGCGGGTCATTCTGATTTCCATTTGTGCACTAATGGATTTGTTTAGTAATGCATTGTTGCACGAACGCATTTTGAATGCGGTCACGTCGCAGACTTCTCTGTAAGGGATTATCATCGGGTGAATCTCAGGAAACATGTCTGGAACACGTTCAGGTCATTTTTCATCCTGAAATCTAAAGAAAGGATTTTTTTGAAGAGAATTAAGTTCATCTTTGGAGTAATTAAATACAATTCATTTACTGCAAACAAAAAAACTGAAAGCAATTCAGATTTTGCACATGAAGTGCAGTAATATATAAAAATAATGCCACAAAGCAAAATAACCCTGTATAAACCTTGGTTTTCTCTTAGATTTTTGGAACAAAATGACCAGACCGTGTTTTTGTAAGATTTACCCAGCAAGGATTTTAATTAGCCTTCTATGGTCTCACCATAGAAAGATGCACATGTTATGTTATAGCTCACTAAAAGTAGTAAATTTCATACGCATCATTATATCTATTATTATATCTAAAATAAACTTCCTTGTATATATCTATTCTTCTAGAAAAGCTAATTCACACAAGAAACTTGACATGGCAAACATTCTTAAAATTTCATCTCTATCTCACTATTTTCTGTACAGCCAGATTGCACTTGCACATAACCATTACATAAACATTTGCTTGTGTGTATTACTCCATATTTTCAAGCAATTACTCTCAATCTCCTGCGTGACACGGGCAGGTCAACCTCAGTAACATCCGTTACGCCTCAACACTTCCTAGAACAGAGACCACAGCGGATCAGACCGGAAGATGCCCGTCAGTCTAAGCGGGGTGTCACTGCTGCAGGCCAGTGTTTGAGTGGATATCTCCATTAGACAGATCACACGGAGACCACAGCTGGAGAAGATATACTGTCGAGCGGAAAATGTGTTTGTAAGAGTAAGAGAAACAAGAACTGTAACATCTAGTGTTATTGGAGGGTGTCAGAGAGTAAAATACTTGATGTGATGAGATGGATTGAAACTGTCCAGATGGGTTGCGAGGGTTCTTTTGTGTCTACCGCATGATGGATTTAGTCTGTCTGGTGTCTGTGGAGACGTTCTAAACACTTCAGTTATTTTGTTCACTGTCTATGATAAACAGTACTGCAGAGTGGACTTCACAACACATTTACTCAACAATCATTCAGCTACTGTCGATGGGGAGTAAAACAATTTACCGTGAGGAGAGACGAATGACAAAACTGTGTAAGACACTGATGGAATACAAACATCTCAGACATCTCTTGAATGAAGATGACTGATTCACTTAGACTATGTGAAGGAGAACAAATAAATCTTAACCCAAAAGAAAAACTTACAGGAATAATTACATTACATTTACAGTTATACATCTGGCAAAGCGACATACTTGTGCAGGTGAAGATACACATCCCATTCCTTGAACATATGTTTGTATAGACATATGCTTCACTTTTTGAAGGAAATTGTATGAAATTGTATATGTCTTTATGTTTACTGATAATAAGAAAAATAATAATCAATTTTTGGGAGAACTATTCCATTTTTTATGGTTGGCTGTTTTTTACATACAACAATCCTACATAATGTAAAGAACATTCTGTAAAAATATAATCTTGATCATCAGTAAGACTGACTTGAGTAAGACTTTGACCATGTCAAAGATTAAAATCAATGTTTAGGAAACCAACTTCCAGTGTTTTTGTGCAAAATAATAAATCGGACAATAAAATAATTCATTTCAGTATAATAAATAGAAATAAATCAAGCATATTTGTGTCATTTTTATGGCTATGACTACTTTGATGTTTCTTATCACATCATTCAATTTTGAGACTTTTTAGCTTGCATTTAACAGATGGGAACACATACAATATAAAGCCTAAACAAATTAAAACATTAAACACAAATTAAAACAACATTAAAACTGTTGTTGTTCAGTTCTTGTATTGGTCGGCAAATCTGTCTACTCAATGTCAGTCTATAATCAAACATGCTTTGACTGCAGGTCAGTTTCTATCTTTAATATTGTATGAAGACCCCCAATTATACTGGGAATGACCAATTATTATTGCTTTATCCAGACAGCCATGCACATAAAGGTATGAAAAGACATTAATTCAGGTCATTTACAATACCTGTGAAGCTGATACAGTCTTTTGTCATTTTAATTCATTAATCCTCTCAGGGAATTATCCTTTCAACCTTAAACTGCAGAGAGAGGCCAAAACCCCGGGAAAATAAAGTGAAAAATATAGAGGAATGCATTTTGATAAAAGCATCTGCCAAATGCATAAATGTAAATAAATCAAGCTGTACGGTATATGACAGACCACACATCACAATCTCAACACAAACTCCAAAACAACACAACACATGATCTGTCATTTCTTCCAGCTAACAAACCTATAAATCAGTTCACATGCCAAAGGTTTATGCATAAACATGTTTTGGAGATCTAATCTCCTCTCAATGATGTGCTGGGAGTTTATTTCTCATCGTACAAATGACCTCAGAGAAAGTTTTCCTAGACTCTATACACAGGATAAATCAGTGTCTCTGTGTAATGGATACACTCATTTTTAAATGTGAAAATTGTACAAAGTTACGCTCACTACTGTACACTATGATTATATCATTCATAGAGAGGACACATCGTCACATCCCCACCTATGGAGAAAATGATGAACATACTCACAAAACTCAACTCAACAACCAAGAAACTCCATTTCACATTAAGAGAAGTGTACTTTATAATCCTTATGACTAAGTGTCATATCACCAACTCTTCCTGAACCGCCCACAGTGAATCTTCTGACCCTCGATGTGTTCATACACTTGATTTAACAGCAGTGGGGTCCAAAAGTCCCTCTTCTGGATTAATAACAGCAACACTTGGGCTGGCACGGACTCTGTGTTCCACATTATGCCAACATGAGAATGAGAATGTCAAAAATCCATGTTAAATAAAATCACAGATGAGATCTCAACTATTTCTTCTAGACAGCAGTGATAATAAATAGACAGCAAATGGAAATGGCTTTTGTTTAAGTCTCATGTGTGTCTCAGATATTTCTCCTGAGAAAAAGAAAAAAATGTCTCTGTCATTAGAGTTTCAGAAAAGATCTCAACAATGACTGAAACTGAACTCAGTTTGTCCAATCTGTAATCAAAAGTCAATATTACTGAAGATTTCAATATGAACTCAAACATTTCTCATTAAATTTACCCAAATTTGTCAACAGGTCTTCACAAAACACAAGCAGAAGAATGAACATGAGTCACAATAATCAGACAAGAATACATTCACATCAATTACAGCTGCCAACGCTGATAAGATCTAAATCCATTTCACACTTTTACAATGAACGAATATCATCAACAAATTATTTTGGCGCTGTATTAGAAATTGCTCACACTGTAAGACATTTCAAAAGAAATTTATTTTCACAGTAACATTTATCTAAATGCTGAACTTATGTCAACTGAGTTAAATACAACTAAAAATAGTAAAATACTAAAATACAACTGTATATACTGTAACGGAGATAAGAGCTAATGTCTCTCTCTCTCTCTCTCTCTCTCTCTCTCACACACACACACACAGAAATAAATGAATAAATATAAACATATACTCACATACACATCTATATACATATACACATAAGTTACATGCAAGAAAAATGTTCATGCAGAAACAAACACCTCTGCAGAAAGGTGGATCAATTTTAAGCATTGAAATTTTCACAGATATTTCTTTATCCGTTCACAAACTCCTACAAGCCCGAGAGTCTACAGGTACTGCAATCTGAGCAACTGAGCGACCCTGATGTGATTTGTGCAGCCCATACCAGCGCAATACTTCTGACTCACCGGACGAACATCACAAACACAATCACAGCACGCAGAACATCTCACATCTCTTTATACCAAAAACCTGTATTCAACAAATGAACTTCACTTCATTCTACATCTACATACTCTCTACAAAAAGAAAAGTAGAAATGCAGAAGAAAATCAGTTAAGAGACACTTACTGTAGTTGTGATCAGTTCATCTGCAGTTGAAAACACTCATGATGTTCACAGATATAAAACAGACTCGGAGACACGCGGGCTGTTGTTCAGTGTTTTACTTGATCCATGATCAGTCTCCTGGTTTCTGGAACGCTGGCGGTACATTTGATGATCATGAGCAACAGGCTACAGTTCCCCCTCCCTCTTTCCACACACATCAACAGCTCTGACATCAGAGGTGGGACGTGCCATTATTCTAAGAGCTTTTGAGAGATATCCATAGCAACCAACCACAGGAGGAAGGATTCTTCCTTTCAAGCAGGAATGGGCAAGTGTCTTTGAACTGACGGGCACATAAGAATCTCTTTAGCGCTGTGAGTTTTAGACCTTTATTTAGACTGCTCATCTGCTCGCCGTACAGAATTACATTCATTTGGGTTGATATTATGGCATTGAAAATAATTTGAAAATCATAAAAAAAAAAACATTTTAGCACAATTGATATTTTACATTTGTACTAATAAAAACATGAAATTAAAATCATCTTTACTGTTTTAGTTTTATTTGGTCCCTTACAGAAAAGCCACATGAATTTCACATGTGTTCGGCACATGTGACCACATGTGCATGTGATGTCCCACATGTGAAAAACATGTGAAATTCATGTGGCTTTTCTGTAAGGGGTTATTTATTCGTATTCTTTATCTCTTACGTCAAAATATAACTTTTTTCCTAATTTTTAACCCCTTACCTTCCAAATATCTTTATCATCATCCAATCACTTCCCAATGAATAAAATCAAGTCACGCCCACTTTTGTTCCACCTGAAACAGAAACAAACAAGATCAAAATAATTTCATTTTTCTTTAGTATTAAGACTCACACGCCTCTGTATACCTAACTTAATATATTCAGCTCCTTTACAAAGCATCAAACAGTATTTCACAAAGCAGAAGTGTTGCATTCATAAGATGATAAATGTTATTTAGCAGTTGACATCTCTGCTAAGTCAACACAGAAGGGAAGGAGAAAGAAATTGACAAACACTGGAGGCTAAACAACCATGGGTATGCTCTGCACGTCCGGTGATTTGCTGCAGGGCATTATCTCTGAAACACTGCTCGTGTTGGCGGCCCTCATTTCCTATTGATCCACCCGTCATGCACACAATCTGACGGCGGACTTTGAAAATCACGGCCACCGATGACTCTCAGATCATGAGTAATAAGTCTTTTGGTGACAGTTCAAAAGCTGAACATCACAGTTAAATCCATTTCTCTTTGATTTTTCTTCAGCCGTAATTGCATTCGGGGACAAATACGAATAAACTGGATTTTAACATTCAAGTCTGCTAAAGCACAAGTTACACATGGGCTTTTGTAAAAAACACTAACCTCAGGTATGAGCAGTAGTGATGATGATGTTTCCCTCAGCGGCACCGTGAAGAAATAATATCGTCTCATGAACAATACTTATTTCTTGTGACAGCGCAAGAGTATTGAATCAATACGGCAGGATGAATTACCCGTGTTCTAAATGATCACAGGCGTGTTTGGCTGCCTAGAAGCAAAGCAAGAGAAAATTGCTGAGACAAAGGCAATAAAAGAGGTGACGGGTCAAGTCATCGTGAGCAATCATTGAGATGAATAGCTTCGAGCTGCTAATGCATCACCTGAGCATTACAACAATGTTAAGAGTTAATCAAAAGAGATTCAAGTTTGAGCAATAACTACAGCAGAGAATAACAGTCTGACAAAGGGTTAAAGTAGTCATCAATGTCTCTTTCTCTTCATATGACAAATCCATATATGACAATACCTTTCAAATGAAACGATTGTTAGAAATACATCATTTTAACAGGCTTTAAAATGCTGGTGATGGAAACACAGAAAGTAACTCGACTGGAAAATGAAAAGATATTTCAGCAGAGATGATGGAAATACAAATGTGTTATGGATGTTACAAAAAAGAAAGGCTTTTGAAAGGCAACAAACTTTGTAGGATTTCTGTGAATTAAAATACACAAACCAGAAGCAATAAAACCCAACAAATGAAGAAGAGATGACTCTTCAAAAAACTAGTAAAATAGTAAATACATTTTTTAAAATAAAAAATAGTTATTTTGATTAAATTTTAATGAGGAATATGGAGTTTCCCTGACTATGAAAAATCATGATTTAAACACAAAAATATGTAAAAAATTTTGAGAGAGACCTCACATGGGTATTTAAACCAGCAAATATTGACGTCTGAGCGATCTATACACTGAAAACCTATTTCTTCTTTGATTTTTTTATGGTAAGTTTGACATTTGGATGGAATTGCACATCTGCCAAATGCATAAATATAAAATCCTATAAACCACACAGACATATGGCTAAAAAAAGAATAACATTTAAATCAGCAAAAAAAAAAAAATACCCTCCAGCTGTCAAAGATCCCTGCGGATCAACGTGTCTGCCCCAGTCATCATACTGAAGGACCACAGTCGCTGTTTCCTCTGAAGATTTCATCCTAAATACAGCATGACCATGGGCTGCAGATGGCCATCGTTCACAAGGTCATATGGGCAGACCTGACTGAAAGCACAAAAAAGACTAGCGCTAAACCAGCTGACCTTGCTTGCCACACATCAGAATTATCAAAAATAATCTCTATAACATCTTTAACACACAGCAAACTCTGGACAGCAAACTAAGGCTTTTTCTTAGATTACACCGCTGTCCAGATCCAGCTAATTAGTGTTTAGAAATTGAACCCACTAAAAATTAACTTTGCCATTATTGAGTCATTTAGCAGTGCTTGTATTACATTAAGGCTGCTTTTACATTTCTAATGAACTAATGAGGAAATATGGCATCTCTCTGACCACACTCAAAGCTGTGGGTTTGTGTCATTACAGGGACATTCCGATCGATACGCATGCAGACAAGATGTCCGGGAATGCTGGGAACGCTGGTCTGTTTACTTTAGGAAAAACAAATGTTATACATCACAAAGATCCCTAAAAAAAGGTAAGATGAGCGGCGGATTTAAAGGGAATCACACATAAACCAGCAAAATGAAAAAACACAAAAACAAATAAAATGTATAGCTAAATGCAGGTCACTGGATAAAAGCATCTATAAAAACACAGACTAAAAACAACATCATAATTCTTTACACTACACTACAATTCTTTTCTCAGGTTCTTAAAAACAGTGATGATCTATTAAAGAATGTGTTTATTTTTGTGTGCACACTACAGTACATGCTGTATGATTTAACACTGAAGAGGTTTACCATCTAAGACACACACAATAATTCACTTTGGCACAGTAGATTTGCTTTTTCATATTTCTCTGGCACCTTTCATAAGCTCCCCGTTGACAAAAACCTAATATTTTGTGCATAAAACCTTGTATGTGCGTATTGAAGATATTCATCTGAGACACAATAATTGGCTGACACGGAACTGAAAGTGCATAGCAAATGTAATTACCATTGTGGAGATTGTTGTTTTATTTTTACAGTCTGTCAAGCAGAATATTTATCAGACTCTCTCTCAATGGCATCTGAATGGAATTTGCATTCATCTCGTTTGTTTCCCCCCTTATAAAACACGAACTGATCTGAAAACAACATAGTTCTGCACAACAAACTTTAATGAAGAACACAATAGGTTATTTCTGCACAGCATTTGCTTTCTAATGCACTTCTCTTCAATGGGTCCATGTGAACTGTTTGTATTACAATAGCTTGGCTAGACCCATGAGCCCTTAAAGGTGAACTATTGATGATAACACCAAAACATCACGAGCACTTTGCATCACAAAAACATGGCAAATTCTCACGCTGCCTTGAACCATATGCTCCAATCATAAAATGAGATTGAAAATGCCAAACTCATTACAGACAGAGAGAAACAGAGCTGCGAGCGAGCGTTCAGTCTGTGGTCTCCACCTGTCCTCTCATAACCGCAGTCTTAATGACACGATTAACAGGAGATATTCAGCATCATGCCGCTTTAACATAAACAGCAGTGACTGCAAACCTGTTTGCACAGATGAGATTTTCATCTGCAATGTGACCGGCAATTCCACGAGGAAGGAGATGAGATTTAGGAGCAAACTCGTGAGCGAAGCATAGAAAAGATAAACCATCATAACTTTCACCACAGATTTCTGATTCAGAGCAGAAGTCTTAAACTAAATACAGTTACAGTTTGGTATCAAATATCATTTAATACTTTTAGTTTTGCGGTATGCAGTACTTTAGTAAAATAATGGGCATTATCTGTGGGCCGCTGCAGGGTCATTTCCCAGCAATGCTAATGGTTATGGTTTCATTGAGAAGCAAAACCAGCACGTTACCAAATCACTTCACCCTGGAGTCCTTCACCATCCTCATCATGTTCAGGACATTTTGTTCATCTCAGTCGAGCGTGTGGCTTTACTTCATCCCTAAAAAGACTTTCAAAGATGCTAGTCAAATGAAACAAAAATATGTCTTCACCTGTTTAATCCTAATCTGACAAAATAGTGCATATGTGCCGATTGTGATGGACCCTCTTTTAGCTTGTAATGGAAAGTGCTGGAGAGGTCAGAGGTCACAGCACATTAGTACATGAAAGGGTGAAAAGCGACAAGGCTTTTCTATTTTTTGTAAATAATTAAATGTCATTAAATAAATGTACATGCACACATCAGGGCTCATGTATGATTAGAGTCGTCAGAACTGTACTTAAAAATAAATTTGCTTAATTAAAGTTAATTCAACATATTTTTTTAAGCTGCATTTTATCATGCTTAATAAACTTTTATTAATTATTAAACGATTTGTGTTGTTTTAAAGTATAATTGCTATTGCTATTAATTGCTATTAAAAATTGTTTTATTTGTGTACTAAGAAAAATTCTGAGAATCGACACACCCTGTGAGACCTTTATTCATCTGCCAGAAACCCTGATGGGTCATTACAAGCATCAGGTTCTCATCTCTCTGGCCTTTATTTTAGCACAACATCAGTGGAGATAATCAGATATGACTCTTCACTATCCCAGCAAGAGCCAATTTATCCAGCGCATTATGCATGTATGTTCCCCGTATGGCACTTACAGGCGAGCGGCTCACCTTTAACTACACTTACATAGAGATCAAGAGCGTCTCGACCCCTGATGAATACGCAGACTCTTCGGTTGCCATATTTTCCTCCAGCAGCATGTTGGGATTTCATGGCAGGTAATGACGGCTTACAGCGAGGACTCGGTATAGAGGCAAATTCAATTTGCACATGTCAGGGTGATTATATGGTATAGACGAATGGCCTTTGAACGCAGGAGACGCATCCGGTGCATCACCTGAAAAGACAAGCTTTTACTGCAAATCTGAACGTGGTGTGATGTTGACGCACAAATTATTATTTTGACATAACGTTCTAGTGGGTTACAATGTAGATTTCTGTTCCTCAACCTGCTCTGTTGAAACCACCACCATCTTTCAACTTTCTCTAAATTTCATTTTCATTTTTTTATTCTATTTCATTTAGCTTTAAACAGTGTTTAAAAACATTTCTAGACCGCTCCTTTCCTAAGCTCACATTTCTCTTCTGGTACAACATGAGGTTAAATAAATAACAACAGACTTTCATTTTTGGGTGAACTATTTCTTTAAAAGCTTCTCTCACCGAATTCCAAACCGTGTTTGATATTCAGAGCTGATTTTAACAGAACAAAATGTTGTCAAAATCAATTAGCGCTTTGAAGATGAAGAGATCACAGATTGGAGGGTCATAATTATAACTTGCTCTTGGTTGGCAGTTTTTCTTTCAGGGAGATTGAGACAGATAATTGCAGACAGGAGTCAGAAGACAGTCTGTCTCGCAGGATGTTTTTGATGGTGCTCAGAAGACAAACAAAAGCTCTTACAGGATTTTCAGTCCTGATGGGTTTGATGATCCGCCCCACACACGAGATTGAACGGCTGGATTCTGGATCTTCTATATGACTCACTAAAATAAACAGAATATGAAACGTTTGACAGTATCTCAAGGTTAATTTGCTTAGATTATAAGCGTCGCTGGATTTTACTTGTAAGCTGCAATCTGTAACTTTTTTGGTTAAAAATAAAAAACAGTGTTCAACTGTCTCTTTACAACGGTAAGCATATAATAATAAGTTGAGCTGTTGGGTACGATTTCATGTGACGTACAAATAAGTACATAAAGTAACCTGCAATTTTATGTTTATGTAAACAGAGATCACAACAGAGAGCCAAAAGTTACAGATTGCAGCACTGAAGAATTATAAAATTAAAAATGTATTATTAATCTCTACCATTTACTTGCTCCAAACCTCTTTTTTAATGGCTGACCTCCCTCACACGGTGAAGGTCACTCTCATTTATCAGGACGGGTCGGATGCATGCTAAACAGGTCTTAACTAACATAAGAGGTGTGCAAAATATTTCTGAATAAAATTTGCATTGCTAGTGAGCTACAGAAACACTGCACACAGTACATGATTACGTACCATGTTAAAAAGACAAGAAACATCTCCTACAAGTGTTGTTTGTCAAACCAAACATAAGAATGTGGAATGAGCTAATGGTGATTTTAATTGTATTATTGACGTGGACGGGCGGATGCCGTCTTCCTCTTCATCTCTAGAGACAGAACTGCAGCTTGACCCTGCTACACTGTTCCTCACAGCTAGTATACTAATATTAGCAAACTGTTACGCTGATAACACCCTGCCCCCACACAACACCATTTCACACAAACCCACTAAAAGCTCTCAAATACCAGTGATGTCTAGATGACTACATCTTGTTCTTTTACAGTGGCAAAAGGTATAAGGCAATCTTAAAATATATTTTGCATAATAAAAACAAAGCAAAGCTTTAGACAATATGGATATCTTCAAAAAAAAATTATCATTCAGACATTTCATTCAGCTTCTTGAGGTCTCAATCTGAGAAGCTTTTTAAACAACACTGTATGCTGGACTCTCATTGGCTGCTTTTTAGTCATTCTTTGCTTTAGGTATTCAAATATTTTTAAGTAAAATTTTTGTTTTCTAATAAAATAAATTAATATATTGACAGAAAAATTAATTTTAAACATTGAAACCTTCAGATATTTAAGATCATGAGAAACGTTCTTGTCATGTTGGTCTTTTCCCTGTAAGAATTACTCAATAAAATTTTATTTCATTTGTTCATTTTGTTCATTGTTGCAATCTTCAGACCAAATTCCACAATCCAGAAAAAAGGTGCAATGTGGAACTGACACCGAGAAGGAAAAAACACAAGCGTCCACAAGCTCACTGTGCAAACTGAATCTGTGATCTCTAAAGAGACGCTTTTTTTTCTTTTTGTTTTCTCAATCATGGCTAAATTTAACCCACACACTGCTCTATGAGATTTTAAAGTAAAATCCTGTTTTCTGATCAATAACAGCAGTTTATTAAAAAAAAAAATGCAAGGACAATAAATCAATTGTAACCTGAAGGCTCCGAGTTTACCACAACAACACGCGCTATTACAAATATGAGATTTGGCCCCAGTGATGGCACAGTGCTGGCTCAGGTGTAGAAAAACACACACATACCGCTCTTGGCCCCCGAGGGCCGACTCAACACGTTCATCCATGTGATTCTGATCCGGCATCATGACCTTCTCTGGCAGCACTTCACCTTCTGAAGGAGGGCCGCTTCCGCCCGGGGGATTAAAGCTCTCCAGTTCTCCAGCGAAGCAGGATGACGGCTCTTACAGACAGAAGAAGCCTGCTGCGGTAAAAGCACACACTTTGAGGAGGCTGGGCTGACATGGGCTTAGAAAGACAATGTGATAAAACGCATTTGTGATTCTGAGCTGTACCTGGTGTGAAGGTCTCATCAGAGAGGCTGATTGCGCTGCAGGGAATGTGCTGTGATTAAGCGTGTGCTCAACACTCCGGCAGCGTTTGGGAATTTATTGTAAACTACGGGAAGATTTCATGCCATGAACAAAATTTTCAATATCGCTGTCACTCAAATTCAAGACAAAGACTGATGGATTTAAATACAGCAAAAACAGGAGTAAAAAAGCCACTATCTAACCAAATTCTTCTGCATTGTCCTGTCTAAAGATAAAAGTGTAACAAAAATGTCTCTTTATAACTTTATAGCTCTCCTGCAACTCAATTGGTAAAACATGCCGCTATCAATGTATAGCATTTATGCACTATACCAGATGCATAAACGTAAATAACTTTTGATTACTTTGTCGCTGCAAAATGGTAAGAATGTTTGTACTAACAATGTCCAAAAACGTACGTACATAATTATATGCAGAACAGAAAGCGATATTAATGAACAACTTTAATGTCCATACCTCATCTGGTAGTCTCCAACCCATCACTGCACATCTGCATGACGTTAAACTCAAAATGACTTCAGTTGCTTTGTTGCTGCTAATCTCAATGTGAACACATAAAAAAAAACATCACCAATGGCATTCAACATCTTTGTAATAAAACGTAATCCTTACTGAATAATTAAGCACACGAGACTGATGATGAGATATTGATGTATGCAAAAAAACTCATTAACCAACACTGACTAATAATAAAGACAGAGGGTTACATATTATTACAAGTATTTATACAGTCCTTATGATTCGTGAGAAATATACGTATCAACGTGTTTAATTAGAAATGTAATTTCACTGATGATCTTCTAGTAATGAGTAAGACTTGTGGCCTGTGACTCGCTTGGACTTTACATTGATTCCCTAGAAATCCATTGCAAACATAATGCAGGTCTGAAATGAAGCAAACAGACGCTGGATTTGCATTGCAAATGCAATTTCACCACCTGAGTTGCAATGAATGAAGTTACAATGACAAAGGTTTGCAATTTCAGTAGAAGCATCTGCTTTACAGACAAAACTAAATAACAATCAAATTAAGGATGGGAAGTAATTACTATGTTCAGATATATATATTTAAATGTGAGGAGGGTTTTGTGCAAAATGTAACACACCTAAACCAATTACAGCAAATCAAATTGTAATCACAATGAATGTTTTGATGTTTAGATATGCATATTAACAAGTTAAATGTGTTTTTCTTACATATAAAGTACACCTTACATAAAGCTAAAAACATACAGGTGTTACATTAAAAAAACAAACAATTCAGAGGCAGAGAAAGTTCTTCCATTTCTAATTAGAGAATTCTTGTTTGACTTTAGTAGGAGAAAAAAGATAAAAATACATTTTGTTTTAAGTTTAAATCTGTTTCTATGGCTACAGCATCGTTGCTATGTGACAGCTAGCAAAGAAAACATGTGACATTCAGTCTTTATTGCTTATGGTGTGAGTTTATCTGTATTCTGTGTGATTATAGTGTAGAGAAGTAACATCCAATCATATGCCAGATATACTTTCATGTCAAAAATAAACACACAAAAAAAACATTTCTGAGCATCATGTTGAGATTCAGATTTTTGATTGTCAAACAATATGTCTTGAAGTCAATAAAAAGACTATAGCTACAGTAGATGCTTTATCAATACATTTCTTATTCAGTATTAAATAAAACTGAAACAGGATGTACATTTGTACAAGTTTAGAAGCTATACAGCCGTGATCATGTTAGTGTCAGGAAATGTAATAAATATGAAATACAGCTGTCTTTTATTATTGTGGTCTTGTCTTAACTGTATATACTGTAGGGTTTGGTTTGTTATCTGGTTCTCTCGTGGCTGGTCTCTGGACTAAATGTTTAGACATGGTTCAATACACCGTTTTATAAGTAGTCAAACGTTTACACAATCTCAGCCAAAATCATAATAGGAACTCAGGCTGTGAATATTAGGACATACTCTTGTGAACTTTCTTTTTTAGTCTATGATAATAAATGAATGATTCTTTATGTCATTTCTGTATGTATAAATACTTTTTAAAAACATTTCTTCAGCAGAAGAAAAATCATACATATCTGTACAGACATTAGTGAAAATAAAATGATAACAGAGAAGTTAATGAAACTCTTTCAGTATTAGCCTAACATTTTCTCATCAAGATTAGCTTCAACATTGCTTGAGTAAGATGTCCATCTAAAGTGTGCAAAAATCTCATTATAATTGTAACATGACAAAACAAAACTTTTTACTTTAAAATGTAAAGCATTTTTACAAAATGATAGTGTAGAGAGAGAGAAAGAGAACAAAAGCAAATGAAACTACTTTGGTTATTTGCTATACAGAAACTCTCTCATCTATACACAAACACCATTCATACATCCAGGGTCTCCTCACTAAATATGAAAGCAATTTTTTCTCTGTGTATTATCTGACAGTAGGCTGAGAAAGACTGTCATCTTATGGTTATCATATTATTATCTATAAAGCATAATCATTACATCCCATGCACAGCCCCAGTGTGACCCGTCACCATCACATCAGCTGAACACAAATAATCTCCATATTGTCTACATACAGGTCACAAAATGTTGAAGCATGGAAAGCACATACATCCATCATTAAAACAATCCAAAAGCCTTTAGTGGGTTCATGTCTTTTGAAGTAAAACAATGTGTGTGAGAAAACGATTAGTATTTAAGCTTAGGTAACCAAATTGAATAAACCACAAGCAGAAAACTCAAATTGATCCATTGATTCATGCGACTAGTCATCATACAATATTGTGTCACGAGATACACAAGAAATTACAAGAGAATTAAATTAAATAGTTAAATTAAATAATTAAGAGAATTGTCATTTTTGGGTGAACTACTACTTTAAATGTTGGTTAAACTTTAACTTCTGAGCAACGTGACGTGAAACATTTTTTCATATTAAGATCTTAATGACGGTGTGCTGCTGGAGGGACAGCTGATTGTTCCAAATGATTTGGGACGCCGCTAATTACACACATTTAAAGTCCGTGTTAAAAAAAACTCGGATAAGAGTCTATATAATTAAACATCCCACTCGCTTCAGTTTAATCAGTGTGTGTGTTTGTGTGTCAAGAGACCTGAAGAATGACGGCAATCTGAAGAGTCACAACACATGTGATTTGCTCTTGGCAGATCCGTCAGCATGTGCAGCTGCATGATCTGTTGATGTAAGTGTGACCCAGACATCTGAAGATGTTTCTAAGAGGCCAGAAAAGACACAATAACTGGAAACAAAGTTTCTATAAAACTATGATGACAACAAAAAATACGTTCGCCAAAGAATGACAATGTGGACAATAATATGTGGACAAAACCTAAACCAATATAGAGTAAAGCACCTGCTTTTATTTGTTCCTCTGGGTGTATGTACAGGTGTAAGGTCATGTAAACATCTTCAGCTGTGTTTATCTCTTTGCTTCTATCAGAAGAAGATCATCAACAATGTAAAAAGCACTTTAGACTGTGTCGGTTACCATTTTTGCTTTGAATGTCTTTACTGGCGTGATCGATGTACAGAACAGAAAATAAACTTAAACCATCTACTGCCTTTAATAAAACTTGATTAAACCATGACATACCAGCGACTCGTTATTCTCCAGTGTCAATGCTGCTTCATCTTAAATGACCAAGACAAGCCATCTTACATGTAATGTTACAGTTGTTCTGCTAAATAATGCATTTATAAAATCATATGTGTTAGTGTATAATAGAAAATTAAATAACCAAAAAACTTATTTTCATATAAGCTTGATTGGAGTCTTGCTAGAGTATGAGAATGAATGAAGGCCGATAGGATGGGCTGTGTTTGGCATGTAAAGGGTTGATGATGAAATCAGGACAGATGGCTCTGGCACTGCAGAACATATAAATGTGCAGAGATCATCCAATCTTTCCATCCAAATGTTTACACTGTAGTTTATAGCACATAGAGTATGCACACTGCAGCTTATAGTCAAGATGTCACGGCAGTTCATTAAATGCTCATGTTGAATTGCATCAACTGAACAAAAATTAAAACAGAAACCAAGAATCTAATTCTCCCAGTAATACATCTACATGGTTTTTACTGTAAAGATGTTAGGACATATTCTTCTATGCATGACAAGCATCTTTGCTGCATAAAATCGGTGTATTTGAGACACATAAATCTGCCGGTGTGCACAGAAAGTCTTACCGTTTAAGTGTCAGGAAGTGGACAGAAGAGAGAGAAGTGTAAAGATCAATGTACAGCTTCACTAGCGACACATGCAGAGAAACCACAGTAACATCAATCACTCAGCTGGAGGTTTTACACATATCACAAGCGGTGCTGAAGATAGTGGTCACGTGACTTTGTGTGTGTTGTGACACATGAAATATGTCACATGTTATACTTGAAAAAGAAAGCTCTGCAAAGTTTTGAACATTAATAATACATAAATGGATTGCTGTTTATATAAGTGAAATAATCAATCAATTCCAATGCAAGTCACACTATGATATTTGCTGTAGAGATGCACGTTATGTAAAATAAACAGGCTAGAGAAGTAAAGTGAACATGCGGGTGGGCGGAGGGTGTACGCGGGGTGAGAATTTAGCCTGTCGATAATGAGCGTGCCAACAGAACTACATGAAAGCTGATGGAAACCTCGGCCTTACAGGCAACGGATGTACTCTTAATGGAGAAGATAATGACCCACAAAGGGCAGTAAGAGTGCCTTTAATTTAAATGTTCATCTTTTACTTGCTCTTTTCTTCAATCAGCCTATCGGCACATTTTGAGGTGTCTGGATGGCCCGTGTCTATAGATTTTGTCACAAATGCATGTGAATTTACTGGGTTATATTAATGATGCAAAGCACAAAATATCACAGAGAATGTATGTTACGGACAGAAACATCATTGTATCATGTTTTCAATGACTGGACATCCCTCTACAGGCCATGAGAGGAACATGCATTTACATCAACCACTTATTGTATTTAACATGTATAAATAATACATTTATTTATGAAATGTGTTATTTCACTTCCACATGAGACAATGAATCCAATGCAGATCATTCAGAACGCTGACAATTATAGGGCACATTATTTACATGGTTAAAAATGCATCACTGCCTATAAAAACAATGCAATAAATTAAACCATTAATATCTTGCTAAAATACAATTAGAGTCACTCACACACGCATATAAAATCTCATTTTTACCCAAGTCACATAGACTACTGATGTGGTGCTTGCAGCAACAGTTAAATCTCAGCAGAAATTCATGATTCATTTACTGCGGTGATAACTGCTAGATGTACTGAATAAAAGTAAACAAACACAGCCAGAGGCTTATATCAGGTAACATCAATCTAAAGACTCCTCTAAAGAACATAAACACAACTTTTGTACCACCAGGGGGCGAAAGTGCAAATAATCACATTCATTACTGACTACAACCTCCAGGCAGATAAGGATTTCTTTCTTTAAACTTTATCACACTATAAATCTCACATTTGTTTTATTAGATATTATGTTTAGGATTCACAGTGCATGACAATCAATGTACTCAGATTGTAAATGGTTTTGCACATTCTGCAGTGTAACATACAATACAGTCCATCACCTAAAACACTTAAAACAATATCCTAAAACACTTAAAACAATATCCTAAAACACTTAAAACAGTATAAACAATATTACAAGGAATCTTTATGTTTTAAAAAGCATCGGACCAACTATTTAAATGGAAAAAAGCAGAAATTAAATCAACCATATTGTTTACTAGTTTTTAACAAAATTAAAATGCCTTCATGTTAATAAATGTGTTTAGGGTTTTGATGAGGTAATAAGCAGTCCACTTGAACCCGGGACGGTGACTAACGTCTCCTGCTGTATGATGCAGTATTCCCAGCTACCGTACAAATGCGGCATTCAATCAAAACAACTATTTACTGTTCGTCAGGGGTGTGGTGTGTTTTTTCTATCTGAACAGAGATTTCCTTACATGAGCCGCAGGTTTGCAGACTATACTGACACGAAAGCAGGTTGCTATGCTACCGGACGCAACACCGGCGCTGGCCTTTTCCACAAACTACAGCAAACTTGCATTGCCGTGGATTGAAACTCACAAGATTAAAGCAAACTATGTGGCCGAATCAATCAAGCACAACGTCCATGTCACAGTCTGAGATCATTGAAATTAGCCATTGATGCCCATCAATGTTTCATTATAAGGAACTTATTAAAATTGACCTTTTCCGCACATTGTTGTGCCATGATGTCACTGCCACAAAACTACATGATGTGCTGTAACATCAAACAATCTGGTTAAGTCATTCCTTGGGCTACTTTCCAGCTCTAAACAAAAAAAGAAAAGAAAAGATAGAATCGCCCGGTCATTCTACACTAGCACAATGCTGAATGAAATTCCCATCTAGTGAAAACATTCATGTTACTTGTTTCCTGGTCCTTCACGGTCTTTGTCGGATCTAGATTATCTAATCCACGATAAAGGTCATATGACTCACAGCAAATCTGCAACAGCAAGAAACGGAGGAAAAAGAGTCTGTCTTCTGTCGCGCCCCACGTGCTGTTTTATTTATTTATTTTGCTCAAAGCTAGTGATGTCATACCAAGACACTTCCTGAACACTGGGTTTATTCAAACCATTCACCACCAGTTAGGGCCCAAACATGGTGTTGCCTAGCAACCGAGGAAAACTACAAGCTGCTTATTTGTCTGAGGGCAAAGATTTACAAAGGGCCTCAGGGGCCGACATCATTCAAGACCTAAAGTTCTGCTCATTTTCACTTTTCTGCATGAATGATCCGGTTTGTGAGCTAAAGTTATCAATGGTGAACTGGATGACTGCTACTTTAATTCATCTCAGTTTGAAGATATAATGAGAGCAGGTGCTCATAAAAAAGAGGTTTTACAGTACAATCCCTGTCAACATTGCAATATAATTGGTACACTAAACATGCTAATTTAACTCCTGAACATCTGCAAATCTCTGAATAACTGAGAAAAGGCAATACAAATTCTTCTTCCTCTTCGTTCTTTAAAAGATTTAAAAGGGTTAGTTCACCCAAAATGCTCTGTCACTCCAAACCTTTCTTTCTTCAGTCCAACACTAGGAGTATGTGTGTCTATAAAGGATATAAAGGACAGAATTTTGATTTTAGGACTAACTGCTCCTTTAGGAGGTTATACATAGTACATATAGTTACACATTTATGCATGACAATATAAATATACAGTACCAGTCAAAAGTTTAGACACAACTGACAAAAATGATCTATGTCCGCAATTTATGAACTTACAGGTGTTGATGGTCCGCTGTCCTTGATGGTCTCCTAAATGTTTATACAAAAACGCATTTGCCTCGAAGTTTCATACTTCTTGTTGAGCTCCTTGAAGTTTTTCCTCATTTACAAACAAGCGGGTTGCGCTTACATTTATTTCGCATGAAGACAATAGTCAAAATCGGAAAATAAACCTCTTGTGGTCGCAGTGTTCGTCACGTGACGCTGCGGCAGTCAGGTGGCATAAGTCAGAGCTCTCAGAAATATCCGAGTTGTAATTACGAGTTGTTCGAGCATGTGAACCTTATCAGATTTCAATTCAGATTATTAAAACT
Organism: Beaufortia kweichowensis; assembly: GCA_019155185.1. Classification (NCBI taxonomy): domain Eukaryota; kingdom Metazoa; phylum Chordata; class Actinopteri; order Cypriniformes; family Gastromyzontidae; genus Beaufortia; species Beaufortia kweichowensis. The sequence goes on along the minus strand of CM032810.1, from coordinate 1,954,282 downwards.
GTTTAGTTAGAGTTGGAAAAGTAGTCACTGTCATTATGAACTGCTATTTGAGGAATCGTTTGAGAAAACCCGCAACTCCATCGTGAGTTTGTATGTGTTTAAACACAGTCTTGACTTGTCCAATATGGCGGCGCTGTTGCAGCACTATTGCTATTCAGTGGTCAATGCGGCCTTTGTGTATGTCTGCGATGTCCTGCGAAGATCTGTATGGTCGCCTGCGTATAGATATTGTTGCGAAGTGTTTTTAAAAGTGTGATACTCTACACGCAAGTCAATTATTAAAGTAGAAAGTTCAGTATTTGTGTTCGATTTCGCTGCGCAGACCCAACGATGTATCAAACTACCGCGAGAGCAGACCGTTCTGTATGCCTTCGAATTGCTCTCGCGGTACTTTAATTTCACACACAGATTGCATCAACAGTGGTTACCTCAGGTTATGAATCACATGAAAGTGACATTATTATTATTTATACTTTACTATACCTAATGCTGCTCCATTTAAAAAAACTGACATAGAACAAAATGAAGCACATGCTAAAGTTATCATGTCAGATTTAATGATAGTCAACAGGGAATGCATACAATCTCTGTAAAACTTTCAGTCTTATTGCTCATGTCCTCATCTTGTTTTATTATTTTATTTGACAAACAATACAAACATGTCCAAACAATTTAGATTAGACATGCTTAAGCCAAAATAAAATAAAAAACATTAATAGATAAACTAAAAATATAATCGGTCTCTCTTTTGGTACTGACATAATCTTACATTAATATAAAAAGTTAAATGCACTTTGTTTACAGGCAGAAAATGCTTTGGCAGTTCATATATTCCCAGAGCCTTGATTATAAGATATTAAATGGCAAGAGAACAACTGATTCAGTTCATATAAATATTCTCTCCCTATTAAGGCTAAACTAATTCTACAAAATACAAATAAAAGACACATTCTATACACTTTTAAGGCAATCTATTTACAATAAAGATAAAAGGTTTACATTCTGAAGATAGTTGTTATGGTTACGCCCACTGTACACTGAAATAATGGCTCTATGGAAACATAAGCATCACTTTTTTTTTACAATGTTCTCCAAAAGAATAAAGAGACAATGTTATACTTACACATGAATTATTAATTTGCACAACTCTTATAGACATACAAAAATATACTTTGCCTAATTACTTTAGCATTTTTAAGTGGGCAGAAGACCTTTCAATTTTTTTCTAAAATCATGCTTTTTAACAATCATAAGCTGATGCTTCACAAATGTGTTTGTTACTTCCATTATTCCAATTGTCAATTTATATTCAATATGAGAAAGTAAATAACAAAAACAACCGAGGGCTTCTACTGTATAAATACAAAAACAGATTTTCATATTTAAAAACACACACAAACACGCATCATAAAAGCAAAGCTGTTGTGGTTATAAAAAACATCAATAAGATAAAACAGAACTGTAAAACGTGGGACAGAAAAATTGAACATTACAGAACCTCTCTACCTATAAGAAACCAGAAGAAATTGGTAAGAACAAGAGTACAGATAAACAAAATTGAAAGATGAAGACCATGTAGTACAAAAACTGTTCAGAACCTAAATGTAGTGCAAGGCATTATAGGCTCTGAGACATTTGATATATTTTTTTCATATTTGGTATGCTCAGGTTTGGTACAGTATTGTACTGTATATAAAGGCACAGAAGTTGACTGGAAAAAAAACGAATTTCTTTGGTTTTTCTTGCCTAGCTGTATTTGCTTTACCACTACATAATAAAATTGTAAAAAGTCCTCAATCTGTGTATAGAAAACATAACTCACTGACAAGAAGTGCATACATTGTTTTTTAAAAAACCCATTCAATAATGATGCATTTGTCAATTTAAAACAATAATTATTAAATATTATATATTATTAAGGTTTCATTTCATTTCAAATGAAAATTTGACCTTTGTGTTTTCCTCATCAGGTGAACCTATTCTAGCAGTGGCACAGTGATCTATTCTTTTACTGTCTCTTCAGAAGAATACACAAACATCTTGTTTTGACAGACAGTAATGGTTTAGACTCAGTCTTACAGAAGATGAGGTTATTGCTCTGAATACATTGATTTGAGTGAGTTCATTCAAGCGAGTCAAAAAGCTATGGAATAAAAATCCACGAGGGAAAAAAATTGACTTCACCTGTCCAATTCAAACTGTTCTTGAAGGCTCAAGAGCACAAGTCTGACGTATGAGATTTCAAAAATCAGATAATAGCTGGGAAATTCAATAGCATTTACACATCAGCACTGAAACTGCTGTTTCTGCAATTGACACATGATCCAGTTTTGGTCAGGAATCCAAAGGGACCGTTAAGTTGGATGGTGTTCGGATAACAGCGGCAGGGCAAACGCTTCATAGGTCCTGCTCTCTTCCTGATTTATGTCTGACCCCTGCCATGTACTCCTGTCAGATCCTTTCTTATAATCTCATTCACTAAAGATAGAGAGAAAACAAGATATTTAGAGATGATAAAGCATAAGAATTTTCTTATGAACAGTACTGCAATAAACTCAAGAGAAACATAATTATACACATTTGTATACATGAATACATTTTGCTATTAGATTTTGTACACAGGTTAAAATGTCTTCAGGACCCTTAGATGTAAAACTATATTCCAGTCACAATAAGTTATTAATAAATGCATGATTAACGCATGTAAACAAGTGATCAAATGTAATAAAATACTTAATACAAATACATAAAATACTGAAATATTTAATACAGTAAATATAATTAAAGTTTTAGCTTTACCTTTACATGTATAAAGTTTCATTTTGCTGTTAATATTAAAACAGCCATTTTGCACTTTATATTATAATATCACAATGAAAATATTGTCATATTGTACATTATAAAAAAATATTATAAGTGCATCTACATTTTCTATTTGTAAGTTTGTGAGCATGAAAGGAGCTGCAAATGCAACTGAACAAGTTTCTAATATTTACTGTCAAGTCAAGATGTCATGGCATCAAGCATCCAGTAGAGGGAACAGAAGCATCTTTACATTGACAGAACAGACGCTTTAGTATTGAACATCACTTCCTGTTGTTATTTTACATATACAGGGGGGCATAAATGGAAACTTTTACTGCCTCTTCACTCTAAGAATAGCTGCAGGATGCGTGGGGCTGTTTTAACAAAATCACAACAACAAACTATATGTCTGGACCACTACTAGACATGTCCACTAACCACTACTAGACATGGACAAAGGTCTCCGGTCATTCAAATCATTTGAATGTGGTTAGACACCTGTGATACAGTGTTTGAAACAGTGCTCAATTGCAGTCGAGTGTGGATCAAAATGATGATCATCACTGCTGGATCCAAATTTACTACACCAAAAATATTAGATCCTATAGATGACTATAAACAAATACCAAACAGAACTGCAAAAATATTGATTGCAAACTGGTTTCCCTAACACTTCCTTCACATCCTATTGGTCAGATAAAACGACTGGGTCCACCTTAAACTCACAAAATTAGTTGAGCCAATGTTGTTTAATGGCAAGTAACTTTTCAAACATCCAAAGCAATAAAAGTTTCAATACCACATCACATTTGCGCTTTCAAGAGAATCAAACTACACAAGATTAAACTAGCATAGAAAAAAGTATTTTCACTTTAAAAAATGACATAAATCTACATTAGAATCTATAAGAATGTCACTTTCTAGAACATTGACAAACTAAACTGTGAGTTTGATTCAGACAGCCGGTGAACTGCACTCGAATCTTCTACACGCTGCACTAAGTGTGAATGAAGTGTGAATAACTCCACAGTAATATAATGTGGTCTGACCTGACGGGCCACATGTCACGGTCAAATGTTTATCAGCGCAAGATGCTTCGGACTGGAAACACAGAGCACAGGCCAGAAACAGCAAAAGATACACAGCATTACAGTGTTTCTGATCAACAGGCTGGAATGGATGTAGATTTTCTCAGAAATTGAAATAATAAACCGTGTTGCCATAGCTGCAGTGCAATGTTTTGGATATGAGACTGACTGAATTATTGATGATCAGTCTGAATATCTTGTATAAAACAAATAAATATTCAGCTTTTATAGTACCCTAATGTCATTAAACCTAACAAATCAATCTGCATCAGGCTGCTCACTATGAATAATGCAATAAAACGGTAGCGAACATGACGACAATAACCTGAAACGCTCTTTTGAAGTGCAACATCATGATGCATCAAACGGCAGGTTGTGCAAAATGAAGTAGTGCAGTGTAACGCATGCGATTACACTAATACTAATAATGCAACTATGAATAAGATGAACTAAACTGAAACAGCTTGACAAACAGTGTTTGTTGTGGTACGAGCTTGTGTCAGAAAAAGGAACTTAATGTTCCTGTTTTAGAAATTTGATTGTGTAAGAACAGAAAGGGTGCAGACAAAAACATTAGCAGAAAATATTTTGGAAACTATATTTAGTCAAATCTGTCAGTTTGTATCCATCTACTAAACACAAAAGTACTGTAGTTTAGGATTAAATTATACTAACATGTCAGATGGTCTAATGCTAAACACACTGTCTGTCTGTCTCTATACACAAGTATTAGTTACTTATTTAGTTTATGTCTATGTTAATATGAAACACATATTTTTGTTTTAGCGAGCTATAATAGCTCATCAAGAAAAGCCTTGTGGGTTTAATCACACAACAGTAAGCATGAGAGCGCTACACACACACACGCCACACGTTTTTTTCCTCTAATGAAGAACAGATGAGAGAAATCAACTGGTAGCAGCAGGAACGAAACAGTCTCTTCTTTCTCAACTATAGCCTAAAAGCATCTTACATGTGAACAGCAGGAACGCTGGATTTTACTAAATGTAAACACAGTGAGAAACTCACGTTTGCATTCTCTTAAGAAAACGTGGGTGGTGCTTATCCATGCAAAACTCACTGTCACGATAATACAGCATTGTGGGTGGTTGCCAAGCCGGTTGCTATGGTGCACAGTGTTTTTTAAGTGCGCTGCTATGAGGTTGCTAGGGTGTTGCTAAGCGGTTGCCAGGGTGTTCTGTTTAACTTTTAAATATAGCTTGTGTCTTACCTTTAGTGGTGTTAAAAGTGGTATTTTTAATACGAGTGCTTAGAAAATCAATCACCACCTTTTTTTTTATATATATATGAGCTGTAATAATAGTACCTTGGCAAGCACCACTAAAAACCAAACGTAAAAATGCTAATGTGACAACACTTAGATAGGCGAGTATACACGAGTATAGTACAGGGTGGCTTTAGGAAAATTCATGAAGGGTTGGCACACGCTGACGGTTTTAAAGGAAGTGCACAGACCGGGCCGTATAATAGGTGAGTGTCTGGCTCAGACAGTCTTGACCAATGAGAGAGCTTGTTTACAAACCAATGGCAGAGAGCATGACAGAGCATAGATGTTGACTCAGTCTGTGCATTCCGTGTGTGTGTGTATGCTTTTTAAACTTTAGAAATAATTCGTCAAAAAATTAATTGTTATCTAAAAAATAAAAAAATTTGGGAATATTCTTTAAGGGTTAGTCTGTATGTGTGTGTGGTGGCTACTGGCCGGACTCATGAGAAGATTAAAAGCTACAGTGTCAGAAACAGACAGGAAGTGTACACCACAGGTCTGACTCTGAAACAGAACGTACAAACCAAAACCCTTCTTGCCTCTCACCTTCCCAGATGTTGCACATTTCAAGCACAGCTTTCAAAGAACAAAGCTAATCTTATCAGGACACCGTTTTCACAGCCAAGAATCCGAGTGTTTGGCACACACACAATCCAAAACTGAATGCAAGTCATCTGAAACTAATGTGCGTGGCTTACGTGCTCTATCTAAATTATTCCCGTTGCCCTCTCCAGCTGGAAGAACTTCAACTCCTGTTGCCTCGGGCTTCAGTTCCAGTCTGGGAAGTCTGATGCTGAGCCAGTTCAGCAAATGTAGATTGGACAAATTTAAAGTTAGGCTGTTTATCTCAAGAATAACACTTGGTTCGGGTCAGCGAGAAGATGACTCATTTATTCACCCTCATGTCATGTCAAACCTGTATGACTTTCTTCCGCAGAACACAAAAGAAGATATTTTGAGCAACGTTGATAACCAAAGTTGACACGCATTGATTTTGTATAGACAAAAAAACATTTCTCAAAATATTTTCTTTTGTGTTCTACAGATAAAAGAGTTATATACTGTTCATGTTTTTAATGACATTAGGTAAATAAATGAGAAATTGCTAAGGGAAAGCTGTGTGTTTAAAATCAAACCATGTACCAATTTATTCTTTATAGTTTTGATGTTCTACAATGAGTACCGACATTGTCAAAACTAGGTAAAACTAAAAGTCTTTTTCTAAACAACAGCTGTTAGTTTGATGTTAAAGTGTCAACAAATGCAAAAACTGCATGTTCATAATGAAATAGATGAAGGTACAGTTTCTTACAGAAAGCCGACCACAGAAACCCTGATACCCCTTCAAAAGCCGCCAACAAAATTCTGAGCAAGATCGACTTGAGTGTGACTCATCTTACAACCGTTTGAGTGTGAAGGTCTTGAAGGACATCAAACGATGAGATGTTAGTGGGTGGATCAGTATACCTTTACACCTCTGCAACGGGACTTTTTGCGGTTGTTATCTTTCCTGTTCTCAGTGACCCGGGACTCGTCTGCAGCTGTTGGGTGGCGCGGCGCATCATTTCTGAACAATCTTTTAACTGATCAGAGTGTGTGTTATTATTGATCTTAATGGTACGAATACAGCATAGAAAATAACGAGGCTTGCTAAAAGGTCATTACAGATTCAATGTTTTATGAATCACAAACACATGCACGACGCCATCAATATCTCGATATGCATTTGGCTTTTTGTACATCAGCAACCCTCAGTAAGTGTATTCCTCGATGTCTCAGCATTTTGCCTCGCTTTAGAGACCCTAATTAGGGAATACGCAGGCACCTTTATGAGTTTACCAGGGTGGTGTTAAACTTTAATGGCGCTACCAGAAATTCTTGGATATGAAAAGGAGGGGGAAAACAGAGATTCATTAGAGCTTTTCTAAACCGGCACCTTGTTATTAAAAACATCAAAGGGTTGTAGGACTCGAGCATCTCATAGAAACGCTCTAATAACGTGGCCATGGTTATGGCGTTGCTGTTTACACAGGGAAACCCTATTAGAGTATCCAAAAGAAATTCCATCTTTGGCTCCCCATCCTATCCGCTTCAGTTTTTCCATCCCTTTCCCTTTCCTGCCGCCTCCCACCCATCAGTATCTTGTTCTGATCAGACTGCCTTTCTGAAGAACTGCACCAGCTGCAAATAGGACTTCTGTGCTCCAGATTGGCAAGAGCGCTGCATGTGGAAAAAAGCAAATCCTTTCGCGGGTTCCCCCCGCTGTATTGGGGGCGCGGGGCCAAGAGGAAAGCCCCGGCCAAGCATAACAAACAAAAAGGCTATCCCCAGCTCTCCCCTTCCACTTTTTGACAATGGGTTACCATGGCACTTGTTTTACGAATCATAACAGTGTCAGCATGTCCAAGAAATGTTGGAGCTGCTTAGTTTTCTTTTCCTTTTTTTATTCGCGAGGTTGAAAAAGCACACATTTCCTTGTCAGATAAAAGGGTGAGAGAAACCCCCCGTACGTGGACTAATGAAGACACAAGAGAACACGAGCCCTTGAAAGTGTCTCGAGTCTTACATCTTTGTTTATCATTATTCTGCCAAAGCAAGTCAGTACAATTTTACATTATAGCTTTGAGATGCAAAAACAAACATACCATCACAGCTAATTCATTCCTGTTTAACTGTTCCTGTGTAATGGAAAGATACATGAAAGCAAAGCATACAGAATCAATATTTCATTCATCCGGCTTTATATAATACACATCCTTTCTGGTGTCACATGATGGTACTATAGTAAAACTCATGTTACCATGTGTTTGAAATAAATTTACTTTATGGTTAAAACATGGTTACTTTGGTTTTACTGCAAAAACCATAGTTTAGCGCTAAGGTAGTATACGGTAGTAAACCATTTTTTCATAAAGGTTGAGAATGTGAGTGAAAGTTGAGCAAGACGGTAAAAGACTGATGGATTTCTTCACCTACATATTTTGCATCAATATGCGAGTGATGTGCAAACATTTTCAGACTATTTCATAACCGTTAACAGAAAAGTATACAGCACATTAAATTACAAATAATTAGATTTGTGCTGATATTCCCAAATAGTTCTCGATATAAATTTCAATATATTTTTCCACTATTTAATGGTTTATCGTGCTAATAAATTTGCACAATATTGTTACCAATAAAACATATAATATAATAATAATTCTGTATAACATATTACCATCATTGTTTACATTTTTTGGAAATCAAGTAGCTTACACAGTAGCATGTAGAAAACATATTCAGCTGTTTATAAATCATTAAAAAGAAATAATATTGATAATATGATAATACTGTATACTGCAATAAAGGCCCAGCATTTAGCAACATGAAAAATTAAAACAGGAAACTAAACAGGAAAAATCTAATATACAGGTATGAATTCAATGTGATTAGTTTGCCGTGGGTCCTAACAGCGCCGTATACTTTGTTTTGCTAAAAAACACACAGTGGTTTTCTTACCGTCATCAAGGTACGCCTGATCCAAGTTCTCCTGCTTCACCGTGACTCTTCCGGGAGTGCTGGTTGTCTGCTCCTCCGCAGAAGAACATCTTTGGGGCTCAACCTGGACGTCGGGTGACCTGTCTTTGGCCACTCTCTGCACGAACGGCTGCTGTTGGATGACCGTGGGGTAATTCTGAGCGTGCTGGGGTGCCTGGGCCGGCGCAGGGGAGCGGTTAGCTCCTACAGCTTGGTTATAGCCCTCACAATAAATGATGTGCTGATGTTCTGGGGGTGGAGGTGCGGGAGGATCTCCTCCTCTGAGCAGGTGGTGATTGGTGGGAGAGAACTGGATGATGGAGGGATGCTGGTTGGTGGGATGAGGGCCACCCAGGTGAGAGGACTGGGCCGGGGAGCCCGTATGGACCAGTACTGAGCGATGGGAGTCGGGAATCATGGAGGCTCCCGTCTGAGAGTATACGGAGGGGGTGCTCGCCATGCCCTTTCCGGGACGGGGGTAGATCACAGGGCTCTGCTGCTGAAAGCGGTGGTCCGGAGGAGAGACACCTAGACGAGCTTGCTGGCAGGGGACTAGGGCGGGCACCAGGCCGCCGTCAGGAGCGATGACCCCGCGGGGGTTATAGTATGGTTGAGGGGACACCCCCAGCATCTGTGACATTGTGTATCTCACCTGTCTAGATTCATAGTCATCCACCGGCTCTGTTTTAATAGACGGAACTGTGGAGGGAAAATGAGTAAATGAGTATTCAAACTCTTTTGTAATAAGACTTGCAGAGACACTCATTTGACCACATTTAAATTTAAGCAACCGTTTAGTATTTACACACAGAAGTTGCAAAAATACCCGGTAGAGGCGTGTAGGTGAAATGCTGAGGTTGACTGCGCTTCCGCTTTCCATTTATTACGTAGAAATTCACTTTAGCTGGATGACAGATGGACGGGTCTCTGTATGGTGGCACCTCGATGAACAGCATGCTCTGTGAAAGAGACTCATTTTTATTGGCTGCTTCACTAGACAAACAGGAAGTAGATTGAAAACAGACGCTGATAAAGCCACTGGACTTACTGCCTGACTTTTATCTTTGTCCACTGTGGCTTCAAGTTCCCAAATTTGCTGCCCATCTGTAAAGACCCAAATAAAAAGTGTGTTAAATAAATTAAATAACTGAACCACCTGTGAAATGCATTTAATTTGACATTACCAGCTGTTTCATTTTCGACTCGGTTCAGCAAATTCAAAAATCACATCTCAGTGCTGGATAAAAATGTTTACAAAGTGATGATAACATTTAGACATGCTTTTTCACACTTTTTGCACATAAGTTATTTGGGAAAATACAGGTTAGGTCAACTATCTGTTGTTCCCTGTGATTCTGATGCTTTGACCTTCTCAATGGCACACATTGATGCTTCCCCTGTTCACAATGACTCAACTCCACAGCTTTGTTATGACAGGTAAAAGTGGGCGATAACGTCTGTGTTCATCACTGTCATAGGTCACAGGGGTACTTACATAATCTCTCGCCTACTGACTGGTTCCCATACAGAAGACTGCACATGGTACGAGTCGATTGCATCTGTAGCCACACCCACTTCCTCAAACATCACTGCTCACCTCAGATCACAATCAATGCACACTATATGCACATCCAGCGTTAAAGACACAAGATAGCACAAAAGATAGAAAGCTCACAAATGTCTCCTTGAAATCAGTTGTTTTGCATAGACAATAGTGATATTAAAGGGATAGTTCACCCAAAAATAAAAAATCGTTTATTATTTACTCACCCTCACGTTATGTCAAACCTGTATGACTTTCTTGCTTCAGCAGAACACAGAAGAAGATATTTGCAAGACGCTGGTTACCGGCACCCATTCACTTTCATAGTCTGGACACAAAATACAATGGAAGTCAATGGGTGCTGGTAAACATAATTTTTATTTTTGGGTGAACTATCCCTTTAAATAGAGTCTCCTGCTTCTCATATTCTTATCTGGAGTTTTAGGAGAGAAAACCTACAATCAAAAGTCTCTTAGACTAAGATACAGGCTCAATAAATCCAAGAGCCTTTAAATAGAAATTACACACATGCATATAAAGATCCTGGTAGTCTAAGTAAACAACACAAAAATAATCTGCAAACCAGAGCAGAACATAACATTCCCACTGAATTAGTCACGAAACAAGGAGCGATTTCGCATCGTATCTCGGCAGCGTGTGGGAAACCCCTCATTGGGCTGAAAATGAGACCCGTGTGGCTGAAATGAGTCAGCATCAGAAAGGGGGATTCCACAAACACTGCCAGGACAGAGTCTTAAAACTGTTTTATGATCAAGCTCCTCCGTTTTACCCGCGACAGGTGATGAGAGCCTCTTCCTTGGCCGTTCTGTTTGTTTGCAGTTTGTTCCAAAGCTCCTTCATCTGAATCCCACGAGTCAGTTTTTGCATTTTCTTATAATTAGGCATAGAGGTTTCGAGAGGAGAAGCTCAGTTAGAGCCAGAGAAACTATGGCCAAAGACAGCTGTCTCTCATTTCTGAGGGATTTCACAGTTAAACAACTCCAGAACACACTGTCAGATAGAGAAACACTAGAAAACAAAGCAATAGCCCTTCTGTTCTTCAATGCCGTTTATGTTTAGAGCAGAACTGCAGGAGAAAAGAAAATATTTTGACACATACTCAGTGCAATTCTCCAACAACTGAGTTAGAGAAACACACATATTGATAAAATGCATTGCAATTGAATTTAAAAAATCCATGGAATGAACAAAACATCAAACAACAGATTCTAGACAGGCAATTCCATTGCAAATGTCAAGCTGGGTTTTAGGAAAATACAAACAGGTGGTTCAATATATTGCTAATCAATCCATTCTGTGAGTATTTGTATTTTAAGTTTTAACATCAATGCTGACATTGTCCAGATCTTTTTTTAGAACCACTACTTAGTGTCCAGCACTATAGCATCCCTTAAGGGTCCAAATAATTCATAATGCACTGTAGCGTATATAAAGAAACCAGACACAAGAAAACCACGTAATAAAAGTGAGTTATAAAACATCACAAAGCTAAATTGATAGACTAAACACTGTGACTGAGACAAGCAACCTAGCGAGTACTTGAAGGCCAACATGGATCAATAAACAGAATGTCGCAAAACAAACACAATCTAAAACAGACAGCAGAGAAACAAACAAAATGTAAAACAGTGCACCAAGGAAAAAATAAAAAGCAGAAGGGTGTTAAAAGTTAAAGTAGCACTTTCAAACCACACAGTTGTGACAGGATTTTATTTGCAAGCAAAACTGACACTTGCCACCTGTCGGCATCAGAAAAGCCTGTCAATAAGAGAGAGCCGTCACAGCACACACACAATTCATCTGCTGTTTAACACGCATGAAAGAACACAATGTGTGGGAGAGACATAACAATGACACCTGCAGGCAACGTGAACAACACAATCATCTCTCCACGCACATCAGTCAACACGTTTCTCATCAATCTGTCAGCGACACGCAAATACAACTACAATGTTCAGAGCTTTCTAGTTTTATGGAAGCTAAACTCTCAGAGCGCTAAAAACTAAATCATTCAAACCAGCTGAAGTTATTTTACTTCTGCAATGTGACAAGTTAATTATTAAACCGTCCAGTGATGTCAGGTAAAGTCACATTTAGTTTTAACATGGTAAATCAATCTGATTAAAATTGTAACTAGGTGAGAATCTACTTATATCAGACACTAACAAAAGTACTAGAAAAACTTGCAAGTGAAATGGATTAGAAAAGGTCAAAATTATAATAAAACCAGTGAAATGGTCTGCTGTAGGTCTCTGTCATTCATAAGGTTGCATTCACTATTCAATTATTATGTGTCCGTAACAATCACATCATTGTGCTGTAGTGGTTGTTGAACTCAAGCACATATTCTTTTAGCGTGTGTTAAAAGAATGACGAATGCACGAATGCAGAAACAAAAAAGAAAACATCCAATTGGCTGTGTGATTTTAGTGCACTCTGCATTACTTTCAACCAGTTATGAGCAACAACACACACAACAAGTGTTTGTTTTTCATGCTGAAAATAATGGCAGCACGCTTATCAACACTCCTGAGCTGAAAGAACACAAAGGAGAGATGGTGAAGCTTGGCCTCTTATCTCTAAAATAATGCAAATTGTTGATGGGTAAATTTCTGTGCCAGTCAGATCAAATAAACAAAAAGCACAAAAAGAGGGGTCATAAAAAAAACAAATGCAAAAAAGCAGGGAATAATAAAAGGACAAAAGTAACACCTGACAGATTAAAGTATTGTAGCGGTCAGGTTTTAAAAAACACCTCAAAAGCCCCAGAGATCTAGTATGTCAATGGCTTGGTTCGTACGTATACGATATATAAATAAAGGTTCCCATTAAAAGCAAATAATTTTTACAGCTTAATGCCACAAAACCTTTAAAGTTCAACTAAGAGCACATTTTAAATTTACTTTTTACAAAACATTACATTACATAAGTATATTATTTAATAAAATGCATTAAAATAATCAAGGAATAAATCAATTGAAATGAATTGTTGAATTGAACAACCTAATGCAATAGATTTATACATTAACATAAAATAATGTTTTATTCCCCCCAAAGAATCACATAGTCAAAAGCCTGTTGTTGAACCTAATGTTCTCAAAATTGTACTGAAGAACTATTGAAGACAATTTGATTAAAAGTGTAACTTGAAAAACTGAGGAATTAGATTTATTTTATTCTTTATTATATGCAAATGTTGACTTGACAGGATACTGAATCAATCAATGAGATTACAATTTATTCATAATTCTTTCATTTAGACTCGTTCGGGTCAAAATGAGCTTCTATCGTTTCTTCCAGCACTTACCATGAGTCTTCTCCGTGAAGATAACCTTTGAATCAGCGCTGAAGTTCTGGCCCGTGAGAATCATCTGCTGACCTCCGAGAACCGAACAGGAGTCCATGTCCTGTTTCTCCACCATGGGCAGCTCGTGAGCGGACCTCTGGGCTACACACAGAACAAAACATGTTTGATTACCAATACTGGATTCATTTTGTATTATGTAGACTAATGCACAACAGAGACTAAAATCTTTTTACATTGCTATAGTATTTTATTGTGCTAAATACTTTACGATTTTCAATGCAATTATAATTTTACTCAGGACATTCTGTGACTTAATTAAGTTTTGCATTGAAATTTAATAGGTACCTAGTTTGCTTTAGCCATATTGACTTTAAGCCCCGTTAACAAACAGACACTATGATCCAGAATATTAAATGACGGCTTTATTTACTTTAGACTGAGTGAGCAAGGAGATAATATTTTTTTTGTCATCATCATCATGCATGAAACTTATCTCCTAACAACTTAAATTTAATATCCGCTATAGTAACTATGATACAAACCAATTAGAGAGACCTTTGGACAGATGTGTACAGTATGCTGTAGTTTAAGTCGATAACCAATAGTCTTAAACATTATTGTGTTAATAGAGAACGGAGGTAGGAATGGATGACGTGAGTCTCTAAATACAGGAAGTGATGTTATCTCAGAGGTGCCCGACAAAACAGACTTAATGTCATAATAGAGAAACAGGGTTTAGAAAGCTCTACCTACTGTACAGTATGTGTCTACTGAGCTCATTTATATTTCGTTCCTTTCTTTGCTTTGTTTACCCTGCGTGCCGTCTGGTTTACATTAAAAACTAACAGAGAAGTAACCAGACGCATCTGAATTCATAACAGGATATTTTGAGCACAGAGACAGAATTTCATGCAAGAGAAAACCTCTTTTGGTATTTGACAGAAGCATTACAAATATTCATTTAAAGACATACCAGGAAACAGAAAAATGACAATGTTAGTCACTAAACCTGCCTTTCACCAAGTTTAAAAAACTTTTTCCTATAAATGAAGCACGCAAAATAACATCAGCAACATGCATTCAGTAAACGAGTCAGTTACGGTACCGAAGCATTCGGTCTCTCACGACCAGACATTGCAACAGTTTTTTCCCCCATGCCATCAGGCTGCTAAACTCAAAATAACTCATTACAAATTGCACTGCTGCTATTGGACTGTTCTTTTATTATTTATTCTTTAAATATTTGCACTGTCACTTTACAACAATCACTACAGTCACTTTCATATTTAAACTGTGTATTGGTCTGCGTTACTGTCTTGTGCTGTCTGTTTGCACTTTGTGCACTTTATGTATATAGGTTTTTTGTATTGTAGCACCTTGTTCCTGGGAAACGTTGTTTCGTTTCACTATGTACTTGTATATGGCTGAAATGACAATAAACTCCACTTGAACTTGAACTTGAACTTATCTTGACTGAATCAATCTGAATCTCTGTTGTATGATAATATACTCACAGCATTCAATGGGATGTGAAGCCACCTGGAGAGACACAGTTTGGCCTCCTTGCTGAGGGATGTGAACGCGAAATACCAGCCGTACACGAGTGTTTTTCCGGCCGATGTCCGTCTCGCCCTTCCGCAGCTCGATGTCGGCGTTACGAAGCTTCAGAATTCCCGCGCAATCAATTCTGTTAAAACACAGAAATACAACTAAGCATTTTACAGCAGAAAATGATCATGTATTTCTTTAACAAATGTAACTCAGCATCTTGTAAAAGTCTAAATGTAAATCATGAATAAAGTCTTTATTCGTAAGGTTTGCTTACATTGCTTTCATGTTATTCTTCGGCTCTAAAGGAATTTCCAGGACTTTAGTGCTGTTGATGATCTTCTCATAGCTGGTGGTGGTAACAGTTTTGCCGGTAATGCGATGGACCTGGTAGAAAGCGTGAGGCTTCAGGATCCGCTCGTCTGCCGTGCCAATGAAGATCTGCAGACCCAGAGGTTCCTTTCCTCTGTATCCACGAAGCTATACAGAAAAGAGACAAACGAGACGTCATCAAAATCTATGCAAATTGAAATAGTTCACACATTTAAAATTGTGAAATGCATGACACAAGTTCAGAATAAACAACGTTATTGTCTGTTGGTACTGTATGGATGCTCATATTGGTACATTACACTAAAGGAAAAACCTGAATCAAGAAACCAGATTTGTCAATGGACTCTAAAACACCCTAGCAACCACCAGTTTTCCATAAACAACAAGCATTCACATATTCTTTAGAGAAGACACAAGCTATCCACTCATTATGATAATAGCTAAAATCATGAGATCTTCAGATAGTCAGACTTTCCTCTCCCCTAAACGGAGAACAAGGATTGTTCAGTTTAGACTTGGGTGTGCTGCCAGAGCAACTATTTCAGCAACTCTTTGCTCTCCTGGTTGGGTTTTAAAGTACACGTGCTGCTGGAAACATTAGCATCTCCAGAAACCTTGAAAGCAGTCCAGAAGGGCGTGTGCAGTCAGTCTCAGAGTCTGCAAACACTTTCACTGATTCGTCCTCGTCTCTCAAACGCTACAGGAAACCCATCAGTCACTCATGACGGTTTGTGGCCTACGAGTCCCTCCAGCACCAACTGATTGATCGCAGAAGATAAATTTCAATTTCAAAACCTGAACGGGTTTAGTGTTGCATTATGGAAATAACACAAAATTAAAGCCTCAAGGATGGTTTATGACAAAAGCCAACACGGAGATTTGCTTAAATCAAAGCTTAAAAAGGGTATTTATGTATGCAGATGAACACGAAATTGCTCAAATGTATCTTCGTTTGCTGTCTGCATTCTTACGATGAAGGTTAATCATTCAAATCCTGCTCGACACAGAGGCAAATAAGTCACATTTTCATATGCAAAGCAAGGCACGGCCTTGTCATTGTGTTGTAGATGGGATAGATATGCTGAAAAACCAAACTCCGTTTGAACTGTAAAAGAGAAGTTCATGGAATTTGAAGAGAGCAATTTAAAGGAAATGGACCCTTTTGGCATTAAAAAGATTCAAGTATTGTAATACAATGGCAATGAACTTCAGCAATAATCAATCGTTACTGTAAAATAATTGTGGAGATTGTCCCTTAACAGAGATAAATTTAAGACGTTTTTTATTTTACCCATGGACAAAATGAATCAATTGTTCATTTTAATTAATCAATTAAATAATAACACAGCCTTCTTTCAAAGACACAGTAATATACTATGATTTTCTCATTTCTATTGCCAGTCAATAGCAGGTGGTGGTAGGGGGCGGGGCATTTTCATTCTACAGAGCATTTGATTGGACAGATTTGTACAGATCTGTACACAGGTTACGTGTTACTGTAAAACTATACTGTACATTTTAAATTTTAGCATATCTGCTAAAGGATACTTGTCTAAGTAAGTACACAAGTATAAAGACAACCACTCAGAAACTCAGAAATGGACTAAATGTTACAAAACTCAATTCTTGCAACAAATAGTAAAACACAACACCAGTATTTAGACCTGTTTAGGGGTTAGGATTATATCAATAGCACAGCTGCATTCAATGACACACAGAAACGCAACTAACAAATTAGACTGCACACTCAAAAAAAGCAAAATCAACATAGGAAGGAAGCGTGCAGAAACCACAGAGCGTGAAGATGCAGCTAAATATACACAGAGTTCAAAAGCACAGTGAACAGGCCAAGTGTGAACATTTCAAATCATACACTTTGAGAGGAGACTGCATTAGATAAGTGGCTGGAAACTGGATGGTGTACATGTGATGATTTTTTTTTGAGAGAGAGAGAGAGAGAGAGAGAGAGAGAGAGAGAGAGAGAGAGAGAGAGAGAGAGAGAGAGAGAGAGAGAGAGAGAGAGAGAGAGAGAGAGAGAGAGAGAGAGAGAGAGAGAGAGAGAGAGAGAGAGAGAGAGAGAGAGAGAGATTGATGCAAGTCTCTTGCTACTTAAATCTTTCTGCTGACAAAAAAAATATCTCAGACTGTACTCAAGGTTTGCCAAAATCTGCTTTCTATTACCCACACAACTTATTTCTATCTAAGCATCTATTATCATAATATATAGTTGGTTTTAAATACGGTCTTTGTACATGCAACCTGTAAGACACTGCTGGGTCTCTTTAAGGCACAGGTGAGCGAGTCAGGTACAGGAGCCGGGCTTCACGAACTGTGTAAACACAGCCGTTTCCATGCGCCATCTGAGAACCTGATTGCCACGGCAACCGGCGAGCGGTGAGTCATTGGTGAGGTCGGAAAAGAAAAGTGGAGAAAGGAGCGGGACATTTATCCCGGTCCTGAGTAACTCCCCACCACGTGATTGGCCAAAGAGAGACGGCGCTGACCACAGCGAGCGCCCGGGAATGGAAAGCATTAAACATTTAAGCTTTGCCAAGGCAGTCTGCGATCTATACCAGAGAGATGACATCGGAAGACCATTAAAGATGGTTTACACTGAGTGAGCAAAAAGCAACACCAGGGCTTTCACATAAACTGTTACCCGGGAAACATCAAACTTTAGGTGGTAAACAAACAAAGCAATATCATGTGTCTACAGAAAACAGCTGCCATTACGACGTCTGTAAAACCACTCGGTGAACACGACTTCCTGATGAGTTTTAAACCACCTCAAAGCAAATCAAATGATGGGAAAATGAAGGTTCGCTGAATGATAAATTGCACAATCACTTGCTCTAACACGTGTGAGATTGAGCCAATATGTCAGCAATGAGATTAAATGGACAGATTAAACTGAGACCTCTTCTGCTTCTGAAGATGTTTCTGCTGAGGAAAAAAAAACTTTCCCAAGAGATTTCAACAATGTTTTAAATATATCATATTAAAGTATTTTTCAACTACCCATGTCTACTGCAAAAACAGCTCAAATCAGCCCAAGTTGGTTGGCTGGTGTTAGCTGGTCTCCTAGTCTGGTTTTAGGTGGTTTAGATGGTGTTTAGAGGAGTTTTGGACAATTTTGAGCTGGTCAAGCTAGTTTTAACAGCTACACCACCAACTAAATCAAGTTAAACAACAGCTCAAACTAGCTATCTTACTCTTAAAAATAAAGATTTTTCAGCGATGCCATAAAATAACCATTTTTGGTTTCCCAAAGAACCATTAAAAAAAACATTTATTTTCTATTTTTTTATAGTCTAAAGAACCTTTTTCCAACCTTTTGTGAAACAGAAAGGTTGTCTGAATGTTAAAGGTTCTTTAAGGAACCATACAGGCAAAAATGATTCTTCTATGGCATCATGAAGCATCTTTATTTTTAAGAATGTTCAAACAGTCAAACAGCTTCCAGTCTGACCAGCTAAAAAAGCTCAAAACAATCTCACCAGATTTGAATATTTGCTTTAGTTGGTGGTGCAAGACTATGCTAGGGTGTCATGGGTGGTTGCCAGGGTGTTGCTATGCAGTTCCTTAGATGCCCAGAGTGATTTTCAGTATATTGTTTTGCAAATACTAAAGTCTATATGATATTAAGGATCCTAGATAAGTCTTGATTCTACAATGAAAATAGACATTGACTGATAGATTTACTAGAAGTATTGTCTGCCAGTTGAAAACACATTATTTAACATAAAAAGTCTAAGCATTAGCACAAGTGATCCTGTTCTAATAATGAATTGGACTGTTCATTTGTATAACAGTTAAGAACATGTACAGAGAAGCACAGCCGGACATTTTCATAACCTTGCCCCGGGGCAAAATCACCTCACGCCATATAATGATTAGGAAATAACTTCACACGCGAACCTAACCAGATTAGACAGTATGAAAGTCACGCCCACCTGGACCACCGGGTGACCTCCGGTGGGGGCTTTAACCGCCCCTCTGCTGCCCTCCGTTTCATAGTGGGCTCTGTGGTGAGGTTTGGGCTGAACCTCGATGTGCAGCTCATACTGATCCGTGCGGCCGGGCAGCGGCCACTCCAGAGGAGGCAGAGATGTCACAGGGATGCTGGGAGAGATGACAGATTTGTTAACTTTTTAAAAGCACGAACCATGTAGAAAATGCAAAACTTGAAAATGATATTTACCTGCATATCCCAGGCACGAGCTGTTTAGGCCAGATTTGTGGAATTACAAAGAAAGGTTCAGAACCAGCTTTGGACTTTACATCCTGGTCACATGGCACCAGGTAACCCTCACTGTGGTTCTCCGTGTAGACAGGGTAGGCCTGCTGATTGGTCTTCACAATTTTGGGAGGAATGGAGCTAGCTTGCCCCACTCCGAATCCATTCAGGGCACCGGACAGGTTGTTCAGACCATAATGGCCGCCGTGATGCTCATCGTGGCCACCGTGGGGGGACGGGCTGCGCGAGCGGGACCCTGGCACCAGGTTGGGGTTCCTGTACATGTCGTAGGTGCGTTTGCATAGGGGGGAGGTGGAACGCGACCCGGGCCGGGGGGAAGGAGAGCGCGGCCCGACGGAGCCGTCCTCGGCCAGGCTGGTATGAGGGGAGGTTCCCGGACTGGTGCGAGGAGAACCCGTATGGACGCCCTGGAGTCGTGGGCAGAGTTCCCCTGCTGCCTGGCTGTTGCTGGGCGATACGCAGGGCGACGCCCAGGGCGAGAGGTTCTCCGAGTGCCAGGAGGTGGATGAGTTGCTGCTGGCGGGACTCAGGCACTGCGGCTCACGGTAGGCTAAGGGATCGTGACCCGGCACGGTGAGCCCGGGACTGGGGCTGGTGTTCACGAGATGGTTCTGGAGAGATTCCCGACCATGACTATAGTGCTCACGGGAAGGGGTGATTTCAATCCTGGGGCTTAAGGCGTTGCTGTTGGGTCCGGTGTGATCCAGGTAGCTCCTTGCTTCCAGTTGCTCAAAACCAGAGAGACCCTCAGCGCTGACCTCGGCGTTGGCGGACGCACAGGGCTTGAGGGCGTAAGGCGGAGCTTCCTCAAGGTGATAGGACAGGCTGGGAGAGGAGTGGAGGTCTTTGTGTGAGGAGATACTTGGCTCATCTAGACAAACACACAACGACAAAAGGATAAAGTAAGCACACCCAAAAAGTCAATCCGAAAAGCTTTGTGAGTTATGTTAAGATACAGAATGTTAGTTTATGACTTACAAACCACTACTATAGTTAAAAATAGTATGTCAAGCAGTTCTAGAAGGCTAAAGTAAACAGTAGTACGCTTTTCCACCCATGACCACTAAGCTATTCAGTCATTAATTCAAAGCTTAATATGTTTATTTTTCATAGCAGTTAATTCAAGTATAAAACAAAATGTAAATTGCATTCTGGGAAAATACAAAATCACCACAGAGGCAATATAGTCATGCACATACAAGGCAGATTTTTAAATATATATATATATAATTTTTTTTCTGTATATACATGTACAACAAAAGAGTTTTCATCTAAGTAAAGAAAGATAACACTGCGAGAGAGGGCAAATATTTTCAATAGTCATTCATTGTAAGGGAAGATGCAAACTTGAACTGAATTTAAAAGACTTTTATAAGGATCCTGTCTGTGAAATCCAGACTTTAGTCTTTTAGTTTCATTTCATTCACTAACTTCAATATGATTTTAATCTTTGACATGGTCAATATTAAAAATATCAATGTTACACACAATGTCATTTACATTATGCAGGAAGAATTTATAGTAGAAAACATATAAGAAACACCTCTTCTATCAGACGTGTATTGGTAAAAGATCAACACAAACATATTATCTACATCTTAAAGAGATCCAAAGCCTAATTTTCATTGGTCGAATGATCAGAAAGTTTATCTGCAACATTATAAGCATCAGCACACATGTAACAGACAGGTTCAGTTCACACAAACCTTGATGTCCTTCAGCAAATCCATATTCAAAGAGATAATCAAACTCCAGCTCATCCTGGCAGTTCACCTGACTCAGCTCCTCCGCCAGCCCTAACGTCGCTTTATCTCCGTAAAACGAGCTCATCTGTCTCAATGTGATTTACGCGCACAAGAACAACTTCATAAACGCGTCAAAAGCGGTCCGGGGTCCGAGCGTATCCAAACGCATGAATGACACCGAGCGACAGATGCTCCTGAGAGCAACTTTAACTTCCGCCTTGAACTTCACTCACTCACACCCTCATTTGCATCGCCCTCGACGCGACGCGAGAGAGTTAGAACGGGACGCTTTCTTTTCTAATCATCGTTTTTACTTTTGCGTACTTTTGTCAACATTCATACAAACGTTTGATCTCACAAACGCGACGTTCATGACGCGACGCAACGATCTGACACATATGAACGTGAATAAAATTACGCGTACGGCGTAGACGAGTTCATTTAAAGGTTACGCTATAAATTGATGACACACGCCTCCTGTTGATAGGTTGTAATGACTGCAACAACAAAATCTATCAATTAATGATCCCTCTATGATCTGTCTATGGACAATTCCACGCATATATCAAGTTTTATCAAAGGTTTTCATCATACTGATAGCTCAGATGTCAATATTTGGTGGTTTGTAAAGCATTTTCATAGTCAGATACTGTTTTCAGAATGGTCACATTTATGTCCACATTCCTAAACACACAAAATAAAAAAAACAATTCATGCTCTTTGAAGAGTCATCTCTTCTTCATTTGTTTGGTATTATTGCTTCTGGTTCATCTATCTTTCCACTTTGTATGTTATTATCAATATGTAATACGTTTTCAAATCAGTCTTACAACCTAAAATGAGAAAAGCACATGAATCCATCGTGGCAGTATATACGATGATGAAACATTACCTGGGTTTTCCATTACAGCACGATCTATAAATAACCAACCAGTCTGAATTTTACATAATACTTACTACTCACTGAGTCACTGTGAACTACAAAAAGTCTAGCTCAATGTTTGACAACCTGTGATGACATCACATTTTGTGTACATTATACATTATTTGACACAAACAATTGTATCTCCTCTCTCTGAACATATCAATATATCCAAAACATCTGGAGAAAAGGTTAAAGAAGACTATGAGTCATAAGACATTTACCAAGCAGTGGCATAAAACTATGAAGTCAAATCCTTTGCCAAGTGTTTAAATATAGAATCAATCAAATTGACTTAAAAACAACTAAAGTGATGTAGTCTATTAAAAACATGAGAATGACAATATACTATTAAATAAAAACCAATTAAAATGCTATTACAAAACTATTCAAATACATAAAACTGTTTAATTGATTAATTCATAATGTGATCAGTTTTAAACTTTTTAGTTAATATCGGTTACGTACATATTCATGCAGACTGTAACGGAGCGTGCCCTGATGACGTAGGTAACCTTTACTGTACGTACTGTAGTACTATACTGTAGAAAATAACAGTTCGCTTTCGCTGTTCATTAATATTTTAAAAGGTGGTGTAATTGTATTAAATATGATTTAGTAAGCAATAATAAGTAAAAAAATCGTCAACAGTTCGGTCATGAGAAAACGTTAAAAATCAAATTATTGATTACCAGTAATTCACAACACTTCAGCACGCCCCATCCATACCTTGATCCATCGACCTCATGGTGTGGTAATGCATCAGTCTCCAAGACTCTCTAAACATTTGGAAAATATACAAGAAACAAATTCAGCAATCAAAAAATAGCTTTTCCTTAAAGCTCATAGCAAGTGTAAAAAACTTCTGGATGGATAGATGATAAAACTTTGAATGAAGAAGAAAATACTCCGTTGTGAGCGCAAAAAAGAGTCGAGTGTTATAGTATAGTACAGCTGTGTGTGCTGTGAACTTCTTTGCCTGTTCTGAGCATTGACTTGAGTATCAAGAGCGGCTTCCTTCCCCGGCACTGGGTGTTTATAATGGTCCAATGCTGTAAAATAACGGGATTCCCACAGTGTTTCCTCCTGTTTGTGCGCTCTGCCATGGAAACCTGGAGCGGCTCCATCTCGGAGACTCAGGGCTTTCCTGCAGAGGAATCCATGACGTCTCCAGCCTCTGCGCCAAGGCATTTCTGCGGCTGCTTTCAGACAGTGGCGCACAAGAACTTCATTGTGGGCTTGAAGAAATCACAGTTACGGGGAGGAGGGCGTAGAAAAATGAAAACAGGAGCCATGTTTAAGGAGATGCATGAAAGAAACGCGCTGCACACAGCTGGCTTTTCAAGGCACGGGGCTCATTAAGATCTCAGTGTACTGGAATGAAGTTTAGAGTTATTTGGCCCCTTTAAATATAGTTATTCATTTATATATTCAAATGTCAGAAATGCAATTTGACAGTTTTAAAAATTGTTTGAATGTCCCAGCATTAGATGATATAAAAAACTCAAAAGTATCAAAATAGCAAAACATTTAGAAAAAGGGTATTGTTTTGAATGATAAAGTTAAAAAAATGACACTAAGCATCACATTTAGGACCAGTAAATATAAAAAGCAAATGAAAAGTCTTAATTCCTTAATAATGTTTTGTATATATATATATATATATTTATCTTTTATGCAATGACATTTTTTGTGTGTGCATTAGGTGTCCAAATAGGCTACTTTTTATACTATTAATATATATTGTAGAATATACTGTTATAGACTATTAAAATAAAAAGTTCCAATCATTTTCAACCATACACGACAGCATTGAACATCCAAAATCCTCTGGTTATGTCCTGAATAGATCCTTTTGTTAATTTTCCAATGGAAATTTGTTGTCTGCCCAACTTCCAAGAATGTCTATATTCAGAAACCCTTGACCAGGATTATGGTTTTGGATGAAATAACACAGTTTACACTTTCAAGATACCTTAAAAACAGCATGGAAAATATTACAAGGTTTATTTATGAAGGTTTTTTCCTTTCTAATCCGAAATGTTTCAATGTTTATTTGACATGCTTTACTTGGATGGCAGTATAATGTGCTTGAAAAGGCCATGTTATTTAATGCCTTTTGACATAAAGGCAAAAAATAATAAAATACTTGAAACTTATCAGGGTTTTAATGTGCTCCAGCAGCAATCTGATATCTGCATGAAATGACTTACCAGTGTATGTAAATGATTATATGTTAATGAAACATGGAAAGCTGAGTGTTGCCAGACGTCATCAAATAAGGGCAATCTGGTAATTCTAAGCATGAAATGTTTCAAGAAAATTTAATGTAGCACATTAACAACTTCTTCAAGTGCCCAGTTGAGAACGCTGATGAATTCTGGGATGCCAAAGGATGCCAAAATCAACAACACAGGCCTGTTGAATGAAACTGTGTTTGACTAAAGTCTGTTGCTGGAAAATTCAGTGATATGATACACTGACTTGTTTAAACATTAAGATAAATAAAGTATATCCTACAGTGACCTCCGAGAAACAGCCATGCAGTAAACGTCTAGACACTGAAAACACCAGGATGAGTTGATCAACCCAACATCCAATCAGGAGATCAGACCGATAAATAGCGTATAATTCATCTGTCTTACATAAAACCAGACAAAATTGGTCCATTACAGTCTTTGCTTCAATAGTACCATCAGTGACGTGAGATCCAGAATGATGTATAGGAAACAGTGAGCATCAGACACCATGAACTGACCAATGGGGGTGTAGTGGAAGATTACTGAAAGACAGCTATCTGGAAGCAGTGTATGTTTTATAGAGGACCAAGACAGCGTCGTCTAACAGATGTACATTCCTTCACTGTTACAGCACTCTTATGCAACCCAAATTATGAATGAGTAAATTAATACACCACAAGTCGGAAAAAAGGAAACTCGACGTCCCAAGCGACAGAATTTGCAGTTCCATTTTAGCTAAAGCACACACTTTTTCCAACGTCACGCTGCACTTTCCATCTTCTGAGCTTGGCTGTCTGGGTTAGAGCATTAAAACATTTTACTTTTCCAATTGCAACATTTGTGTTTGAACTGGCGGAGCTTTGATATGGAATGGCACATTGTATCGTGTCCCGTAGAGAACTTTTGGCATGTTTGGGAAAAGGGAAAACCTTTAGGGTATGCGTTTGATCAGCTCCAACATTCTCTGCTGGTTTAGTCATATTTCCCATCGTGCCCAGTCACCTCACGCAAGATGGCTGATGCTGCGTATTCACAGCTATGATGTAACACACGTCTTTATCCTGTGACTTACAACTCTGACTTCAGCTACAGCTTCTGTGTTAAATCTGAGCAAAGATGCAGAAAATTTGCACTTGATAGTTACTATGAAATAGCATTTGCAACCTATTTTACTTCTGGAATATGATTTATTTATGAGGAAAAAAGAAGGACAAGATTTGTTTTTATCTTTTGGGAATCAGTTACTAAAACTACAAAATATTATAAATTATTGAATTAATAAATTACTATAAAGCTACAAAAAATATTCAATATAAAATTACTATTACGTCTAAATATATTATAAAATTATTTAAAATCTACTACAGTTATTTATGATTCTGATTCTTTGTAATATTGGATCCTAAAGAAAGGTAGTGTATGACAGCAGAAAGTCTCTGATATGATCATTGTGTTTACAGATTAAATATATTTTGATAAAATAATAAATATTGTCACTCTAATGGTGAAAAAAATGCCATTTGAAAAAAATGAGAAAATGATTACAGACACACTTAAACCAGTATCAATCCTCTCACATAAAAGCAATCCGTATATAGAATTTCTAAAGTTTCCAGTTGGAGCAGCGAAACCTAAACCGCTCAATATCACCCATTGTGGATTAACAAACAAGTCAACAGTCAGGTTTGGAATTTGGGAAAATACATCCTGCACAAATGCATCTCTCAGTCATCGTTGTACATCGAGGTGTGGCTATGATCACAACAACAAGAGAAAACCTTTGTCAGCAGAGGTAAAGCTTAAGAAAGCAAATCAAAACATTCCAGTCTGTTGTGTGTGTATAAATAGCTCTCCGCTGGGGTGTGAGATCAGCTCTACACACGTCTCAAAGTGATTTATCATCACCTGAAGCCACTGTTACTGTACACAATACAGCGAGACAGGCCTGGATCTGTCTTACGGTTTTCTAGTTTTTCATTACTACAGCTACTGTGAAGGACTGTTCTCATAAGAACTAACGTTTCTGAACTGGTGGTTGTAACATACTAAACCTTTAACATACTAAACTCATACTGTTATTGGTCTAAAAAAAGTTTATTCTTATAGCTGCTCTTCCTCTAAAACTGATGTGATCTGAGAGATCTCAATAATGAACAGGTGTCTGATAATAAAGAAAATCTGTCCTAATGCTACATGCATACGGACACATCTGCAGATTTCACCACATCAGATGAAGAGGGATTCTAAGTGTTTATATGGGCTATATGGGTTTACCCAAAGAACTCATTTAATCAGAAACAACATTATAAGAAGCAGATCAGAAAAGAAAGCATCATAATTCTGTGTTTTTCCACAGTGCAACAGAAAGTCATGTTCAGACTTTGTGGTTCTGATTTAGATTAACATTTAAGCCAAAGGCACAAAGAACGGAAAAAACTTTTTATTTGTGAATCATCTTCATTTATCTGTGAAGCTGTTATGAAATACCAGTCTTTAAACATGTTGGTGGATTTGATAGCTCATTTTTCACTCTATAGCCTAATATTTTATGGAAATTTTGTGGAAAATTCCATTGGATTGGCATCATACACTATGATGTATCTGTGCTGTGCACTTTACAGGAGTGTGGACTGTACAGAAAGGGGTGCATTCGTTTTTGAGACTCCCCCTGCTGGCCAAACATTATTAATCACAAGCTAAGACTGTAATATCATACCCTTATTATACCAGCATACTTACGATTTCAGTAATATGCAAAATAATATTAAAGTACTTATTATTTCTGTGTGCACGTAGTATCCAAATGACCTACAACAATCTGCTGCAACGAGAGCAGACGGCACAGAATAAAGTAAGCTTAACTTGACCCATGTGCATGTTATGAATAAATACATATACCGGAAACTATATAAATCATGAGTTTCCTAAACTGCAGAAAACATTTTAACACACAGAGAAATAGTTCATAAAAGATGATTTTTATTTGAACACTTTTCATCCTGAGACACACTTGTCCCTTTTTTGTTCTGTAAATTTTAGAGTGCAAATTCCAATGCAAATAAGAAAAAAACAATAAATAAAAGCCATTTGTTGTTATTTACAATTCAGTAGGGTACAATACATTAATAAATGAAAATTAGTCCTGACATTTCATATAACCATAAAAAAAGTAGTCGAGTGAAAAATCATGATTTTGAGTGTAAGTCAATACATCACAATCTGTACAAATTCCATGCAAAGAGTTGAACATGACAAGATTCACAATAAATAAAATCAGCTCATTTAACAAACAAAGGTCTGCAGATGACAGAATATGGCACAGACACACAGTGAGTAATGCCGAGTGCAGGTCACTTTTTTAAATGGTTTAACGTCACCTAAGGACACCTAAAGAAAACCAAACCCAGATGCATCATGGGATTTTGCCGTGTAAACCACTGACAGCAGAAGTGTGTCAGTGAGAGTAGGTGTAATGGTCAGAACTCTGGTTTACGCGGAAGGTCAGGGTACAAAGTGACCATGTGTAGCGTCAGAGGTCACCACAAGAGCGGACAAACATTCCTGTACAAACAAACAGACAGACAGACAGACAGACAGACAGACAATGCAAAAATAACATAGTTTTTATGGCACTGTATCATTCATGCTCTTTAGACGACCTCGCAGTGAACGAGACTTCAGAAAAACGGAAATCGCTTCCAGTTAACCTAGCTATCTGAGGTTAAACATGCACAAACAAAATAAAGTTTCAAACACATTTTCCACATTATAATATTAGTGTTTTGGGGGTTTTACAACAGATACCTTTTTCTGTTTTACCTGATCAAGTCCTTTCAAGTCATTCAGTAGTTTTCGAAAAACAATGTACCAAAAGACCATAAAAAAAAATCCAGTTTTCATTCTTCCCTCTTCATTGTGCAAACTTCTCTTTTTTGTGAGAATATAAATACAAAACAATTAACAATAATTGACGTCCCAGACGAGCCAACCTCTTTCTGTGTCCCTTTGTGTCATACGTAAATCCCAAAACAAACCAGTTTGTTTAGTCTTTCTCAATGAGAGTGATTCACTGAGAGTGAGATGATTCAGACTGAATGATTCTTAAAAACACTGACTGACTGCATGGCACGAGCATCAACATCTGAAGATACCTGCTGAGGGCTAATGCTATCAAACTGACACTTTAACCAAAACAAGAAATCACTCCAGTATGTCTAAATAAAACTCACATAAAATCACACCTGTGTTTAGTATCAGGGAGTTTAGCTTAAACGGGTTAGAAGATCAAAGCAGAGATCTGTGGGTCTTTAAGAGGTCAGTTTGGAGTAGCTCGGAGGAGAGAACCTTCGCCGCAGGTATTTGAGGATGTAGAGAGGCAGACAGCTGACCAAAGTGATGACCGTCACCTTCCATACGAATGACAGGGTGGCGATGAAATACACATCTGTGAGAGAAACATGAAAATATTTCATTACAATTGACGACTTAGACGTCTAACTAAGATGGCTAAATGATCTGGTCCGTCTCATGACATCATCTAGACAATTACACACTCTCAAGTATTCCCATCAAAGTTCTCTGCTTCATATTCCCACTGAAAAAACTTTCGAGTTTCAACTTTTATTCCCAGAAATCCAAGGAACTACACCAACACAAAGCTTGAGAAACATGAACAGACCACAGTCAGGTCAGAACTCAGCGACTCGGATCAAACGCTGAAATGTAAGCAGGCCACAACATGTCGTGTGATTGCTGGAAACCAGCGTCACACAGCGAGAAGCAGTCAGGCTTCCCAGTGGCACTAAACAGTTTTTGTTTCATGTGGTAATGTGCCGCACACCAGCAGATTTGGCGCTGCGGTGTCAGAATGCCTCATCCACACAACTGAAGGAACACTTCTGTTCATGCGCTGTGAACGTAAGCCCGGGACAGACACAAATCATCTCCACCATCACGGATCCATTATCTTCTCTGCCAGAACTATTCAACAGTGAATTCTTGGATGAGGTAGTTAGGCAAATTGAATGACGTTAAAGGGTTTTAATGGGTTAACGTGACAAATCATCCGCCATATTGGAAAGGTCAAAGCCGGTCCGTGAACACTCCAGCAAGTTGACTGTGTGTCCGCAACTGTATTTGTACAAATAGTTGTGTAGACCCATATAATACAACACTACTAAACTAACACAATACCACAAGACTACAGTGTAAGCAAACATGACATTTAAAAAGCTAAAATATAGAGTTTATGCAAATAAAAACACAAAGCAACACATACTCACCTGTGAAACTTAAATCCTGGTGGCTTTCCAACCAGATGCTCAGAGATTTTACTGTGGCGATGACAGCAACTAAAATGTTGACTGTACCAAGATGGCGGAATCATTGACATGTCTTGAGTGGTCAATTGTGGTATAAAAAAAGTTCATAAAAGCCAAATAATATTTCTTCTGTTAAATTTTACCTCAACAAAATCTTGTTTTTTCACAACTGCCCGAAACCTTTCTGCTTATATGAAAATGTTGCATACGTGCATAAGCGACATTATAAATCTGTGAGATCTCTCTCCTGTTATTCTTTTTGGGAAATCAGAGACTCTTTAAACAGTGAGACGGTCTGATAAACACAGAGACCTTGGCTAGCGTACAGCATCAGACCTGCAGGAAATGAGAACAGGCATGTGGTATTTCCCTCTGTAGGACGGCGGGTCGCTCGCTGGCACACCGGTCAGATACACACACAGCGTAGGAGAGAACACCTCTGTCATGCTGACTCAGGGAGGTCACACTGTAAATTTTATCAGCTCAAATTTAGCTGACCCTACGGATAACAGGAATGAGATGTGTGGAATGTGGCCGCATGCTTCACCTGAACGCATCCGAAAATCTGACGTCAAACTAGTTCAATGACAATAGGACATAATGACGATAATAGGATATTAGGCACCGGTCAAACCTTGAACCCTTAGATAACAAATCATTGCTAAAAAGCCAAGAATAAAGACAATAGTTATCATGCACGTACAGTATACACATGCAGACCTTTAAAAAAATGTGTGACGTCTGAAACCTCCAAAGTGTATATATGATAAATAATATCATTTTACAAATTATAGTACAATTACTATACAAGCAATAATGACTATCTTTGTCATTTCATGAATATATACATTTCAAAAATGCATCTAAAATTGCAAAACAATTATGTTAAAGCACATACAAAATATGTCTACCATCACTTATTCATGAAATCTTAATATTGATTAAAGTTTTTTGTTCGCATGTGTATGAAAGTGAATGTCTGTACTCTGTACCGATGAACTCGTGTAAGAAGACCAGAGAGGCGATGTAACAGGCCAAGCTGAGGAGCTCAGCGACTATCATCAGCCAATGCCAGGTCTGTACGGTCAGCGCCACCATCAGGAGCTCGGTCAGGATCAGAGAGGTGAAGGAGATCGCCACGATGTGCACAAACTCCGACTCGAACAGCAGAAGAGCCCCGTACATAATGATGCTTCCTGAGGAACCATAACATTGAGATGTTTCCATCAGAATTAAGAAGAAAATTCTTAAGAAGACAAATTACGTTATTAAAACTTAACTTCATGTGTTCATTTGAAGAAGGGATATCATATTCATCTGGGATGTCACGAGAGTAAATAAAACTATGAGAGAATGATCATTTTAAGTTAAATTTTCCTTGAACAATCAAATATGAGGATTGACAGGAAGTGGAAAAGCTCTTTCATGGATTAATGTGGTTTTAAATGGAACTTCCTGTCCTGAAGTGTTTTTGACCTTTGCACTTTAACACAAGCACGACGTCATTAATTCATAAACGACAGTTGAAATGATTTGACCTTAAAAACACTATTTAAAGTACGGATGAAACGTGCTACAGACGGAGAACTGCAAACTAATCAAACGCAATGAAAAGGACACAACAGATCCGGAATAACCTGCACTTTGGTGAAAACTGCTCATGGACAGAGATTGATGAGAGATTTGTGAAGTTTTTTTAACAAACAAGCGATCAATGAAGGCAGAAAACACCCTAGAAAGTCTAAAACAAACAGAATCACCTTACAAACGAAAGGAATGCCCACGTGTGACGCTAAGAGATTTACACACAAAGAGTCCGGGGTGGAGCGCTCCGACCTGCTAGTTTCGTCTCAAAAAGTCGTGGAAAAAGCGCAATGGCTTATTCGACTTTTGCAGCCACAGACACAAATAAACCATTCAGTTCCAGCGAGGAAAACGTTTGTGTGGGTTTTGTTTGGATGAAACAACATTGGGCACACAGAGCCGCTCCTACGAGATCTTCTCTGTTTCCT
Organism: Beaufortia kweichowensis; assembly: GCA_019155185.1. NCBI lineage: Eukaryota > Metazoa > Chordata > Actinopteri > Cypriniformes > Gastromyzontidae > Beaufortia > Beaufortia kweichowensis. The sequence continues at coordinate 1,922,332 of CM032810.1, read as the reverse complement.
TACCAAGCATCTAAACTGACACCGAGTTACGCTTCAGTCAGAAGACGACATAAATATTCTACTCCATTTAGATCACAATTACCTGTAAAGAGAAGGTCAAACATTAAAACTGTTTGCTTACCCTGATAGATACTGATTAACACCCAGATTAAGAAGGTTTTAAACGAGAGAGGCCGACCCTAAAAATAAGCACAATTATTATTATTGTTATGAACAAAGAAAAATGTGCAAAACAACAGTTTTGGGATATGAATACAGTCTCACAGCTACCTTCAGAAGATCTTTATAAAGTTCAGGATATAACATGGCCACCTCAGATTTGACATCCTTATCCAAAACCAGAGAGAACACAGGAAACATCGTGTAGATAGTGGAGTACCTGCAAGCAAAGTTTAAAAGCTTTTAATGTAAATAGCCAAGAGATATTTTTAACCAATGACATAATATATATATATATATATATATATTCACTATAGAACTACCTACAAAAAATATATATAAACACAATTGCCAAAAATGTTTTTCATCTGAAGGTATATATTTCAATGTTTGAAATTACTTCATAGACAAAAATATAATTGTGCCATCAAACTAAACACCTTAATGATTTTTTATATGGATTAGTTGGAGCAAATAATGAATAAAAAGCAGTCAATAAGAGTCCGGCATAGATTGAAATTTCTTCAGTTCTGTTTAAAAAGCTTCTCAGATTGAGACCTCAAGAATCTGAATGATAAATGATTTTACAAATCCTAGAAAAAACTGTGACTACTTTTGAAGATGATCACAAGTGTTCACAATATAATTCCCACTGATACAATTGTGTTATTTCATGGTTTTGATGAGTTTACCACTATTCTAAAATGTGGAAAAAAATCAGTGAGTAAGAGTTTCCAAACTTTTGACTGGTGCTGTTATTCAGCTGGTTTATAAATATAAGGGCAGAATCAACCACACCTTTTATTTGCCAAAGAATTTTGGTGAAATTTTAGCCTTTCAACCTCGATGACTTTTATCATCTTTTCTAAACTGGATGAGACTCGGTTCAACTCTTTTCTCTTTTCAGACATGACAATGAATCTTTTGATGTACGTCTGTGCTCTGTGACTTTTGGATGGAACGAATCCCTCAGCGAAAATGTCAGAACTGCCTGAAACACATGGTTGAAATGCCAACGAGATTTTAGTGAGAGCAAATGAGTCACTGTGAGGCTCACCCGATAATGAGGAAACCTTGATAAAGCGGAACCGATGCGAAGTAGAAGACTGAAGAGAACACAGCCTGTAGAACACAGAACACAACACTATTGAAAGACATCATATGCGATGATGGACACATGTCTCTTCAAAGTACATAAAGCAGTTATTTTAGTATTCATATGTGCATTTATGAGGAATATGGACAGTTATGAATGTGACAATTCTGAAAACAGATGCTTTAAAATCTTTAAGAGAGACCTCACGTGAGAATTTAAGCCACCAAATATTGACATCTGAGCTATCAGTATGATGAAAACCTTAATAAAATGGACACATGCCCAAAAACCACAGCATTTATTTTAGTTATTTACTCAGTGTTATAAAAGCACATCTGTACACAATATGTTATATTATTCCAAAGCTCTTTAATGAACATATGATAGTGTTTCATATTAAGAAAAGTACATATACAAACGTTAATGGGTGTTATGGGAATATGATGGATCTCAGCCGAGCACAAGTCGTTCTTTTAGTACAAACTGAACCCTCGACACGTGCTCATTTGCAGCTACTGAATATGATTTATGCTACCGGTGGATAATAACTCGAGCACACACACACCTGCATGGTGCTGATGCAGAGACTGCGATGGATGACGAACTGGCTCAGGGCTGCCGAGCGCTTGTAGCTGTTACGGCCGTGAACCATGAGCAATCTGCCCAAGTGCTTAAACTGAGTGATGGAGAAATCTGCAGCCAGAGACGCCTGCTTCCCTTCCTAAAAACACAGACACATGCACATCATTTACACCACGCAGGGTTACTAAATACAGACGGGTTATAATAAGCATCTTATAGTTGGGGGTGACGGTGGAGTGAAAACAACAGTTCAGAAAACCACGCCGTTTCAATCGCGGTTCACTCCACGTTAGTCACGAGTGACTCAATATCAATTAGCCATGTCATAACGTCTCATTTTGATGCTTGGCTCACCACAACTAGGTCAATCTTGCCTTTGTAGTATTTAAGGTACATTTAGACTTAACATCATAAAACATCTAAACTAGCTGTCGGACGCTGGGAGTTTCCTGAATACAGACCATTTAAAGGTAAACAGAAGGTAAGATAACATTTAAATGCATTTGCAATTGCCACTTTATTTCTGCAATGTGGCGTATTTCCTGGTGAAACAGGAAATTCAATGATTTTATGGACGGTGGAGGACTACTCCCATCCTGAAATACCAATAGAATAACAAGCACTGATAAACTGCACAATAAGACAAGCATCATCTATTATTCCCATAGGAAAATTAACCATGTTTTCACTATAGTAACAACGGTTTTTTATTTGTAGTTAAACCATAGTAACCACAAATATTTACTTTAAAACCCAAGTTGAACAGTTACCGTTCCTCAAGTTATTTCCCTATTCACTTTTATATTTCATAGTTGAATTCTAATCTAATGATGCAAACTATATATTGATGGAAAGGACTCGAGATTAAATATTTGACAAATGTTATTTATAAAAATACCTCAAATAAAATATCCAATATCTAAAAATAAAAAATGCTTTTTTATGTGTACTCAATATGTGGTGACAGTTATCAGGTTAACCGTGGTATTTGTAGTACGACTATTATAATACAATGGTACGTGGTAATCAATCTACCAAAAAACATGGTTACTACAATTTCACTATAAGAAGTCAGTAGCAGTTAAGCCTGGAAATCTCTGTTTCTTTAGTGTCAGTAATGCACAAACTGTGGGAATCTTTAGATTGGATGTAAATGAGACGGTGTTTGTTTGACACTCGGGAAGCAGACGACAGAGTATATGATAGTGTATGTAAGAGGACTGGTGTTGGAGGTGGTGGTAGATCTTACTTTGCCCTCCACTCCCACGCCACAGTCTGCTTCCTGGATCATGCTGACATCATTTCCTCCATCCCCTGAGAGAGAGAAAACAGTGAGAGATAAGACAGTGACAACCGATGCCGTGACCTGGATGGCGATCTCATGACGGGGTCAATAAAACACATCTACACTGTCTTCATCAACTTCTCTTCATTAAAACACTAAAGTGTATATATGAGGCATGCACCACTTAATGTTAAACATATCGACCAACACGTGTACACATATTATGTTTATTACATATAAAAATATAATATTAAAATACATAAATAGTGAATGAATAGTTAATAAAATGATGTCTTTTTTTGTTTTAACTGTGTTAAAAACATCCTGATTCACAACGGTAAGTTTATAATAATAAATTATCATTTGAGATGACAGATATGGTCACTTTGACTTTTTTTTTACTTCAACCTATAAAAAGAAAAAACCAGAGATGGCCATAACGAGATTTTTAATGGGGCGTGAGAGGAAGTTGAATACTCACCCACGGCGCAGGTGAGTTTGCCGGTTCGTTCCTGCAGCAGACGAACGATCTGAGCTTTCTGTGTGGGTGCGCAGCGGCAACAGACGACAGCTGGACACTGGCACGCCAACTCCATAAACTCATACTCGTAATACTTCAGACAGACCTGCCGAACAACAACGGATCAATACTGAAGTACAAAGTGCACTCAAAAACTTCAATCAATATACTCCATTGATTCAATGAAAAGGTTCAGAGATTGGGTGGAGGTCATAGACTTAAAGAGAGTTCAACGTTTTGCACTAACCGCACGTCTATCATATTCTGAGGTCTACTGAGAGAGGTCTTTCTGCTTGGGTCTAACAGATCTGTACATTTGTTACCTCTAAAGAGTCTCCTGATATCACCAGCGCACAGTCGTGTTTCCTCCTGAAGGCGTTGAGCTCAAGGTGAGCTTCGCTTCGGGTGGTTACCTGCAAGCAAGAGGAGACGTGACCGTCAGGAGAGCTTTTTCTCACACAAACACGAGATCAGTAAGATAGATAATCATCTCAGATAGCAGAGATCGACCACAGCAGCAGAGCCATATTAACTTCAACCGTCAGCTAGACCGCGTAAGGCCGAGCTATCTGCTCAACCGTCAACAGCGTGAGGCTCACTTAGAGTTTCACACAGGAAATTTACTATTAGTGGCTGTTAAAAACCGTCTAGATGGTTGCGGGGCTGATATTGTGTGTAAGATTTTTGTAAGAAGTCGTTCGCTTAAAAAATTCGTTAAGCAAAATGCTTACTGTGCAAACAATTAATCAAAGCACAATAATATTGTGAATAACTCCAGACATATAAATCCGTCTGAATCTCCCCGTCGGCAGAGGATGTTCTCTGATTGACGGACATTCGCAACGCAGCGATTCATCTGTCAATTTCGAACACACGAGAGCCGAAATCTGGATGCCGTTCACATGCAGAAGGAAGTCAATGCAGATGCCGACTGAATCCGGAGGGAATGAAGTGACTGGTTTCATGTTGTGCCAGCTATTGTCTTCTGTTTCCAGGAACTGCTGCTACGGGGAAGATTCAAGTTTCCTCAGAGTGTCCTATCTTTCAGTGGCAGCGTGCCACAGGGGAACTCCACATGAGCTTCTGAAGACACACGGAGGCTTCAGGAAACCACTTTACCCTGTTCGGTTCACGAAAAGGTACTAAACTCAATGAGCTTCAAAAAAACAGCTGTGCTCGGGGATTAGATTGATAGAGTCTAAATGTGTGTCTAAGCAATAAGGATGTGCTGTGATGATAATCATGGCTAAAGGATTTGTACCGGAAGCGTGACACTGAGAATTGTGACTATATGCATAATATATACAGTGTAAAAACATATAGTCCCTTTATAAAATTGAGAGAGTCAAAAATACAACACTAAAAAACTTAAGTCTGAAACTTACAGGCCTAAACACGTGGATGTCCTGATTGCGAGTCACCAGATGGGCATTCTTGGCTGTGCAGGTTGCGGTCTCAAGTTTGTCCCCGGTCAGCATCCAAACCTGGATGAGAAACAAATTTGTTGTAGTCTAAAAAATAGTTAACCCAGAGTTAAATGCACACTTTAAAATAAAGATAGCCCAGGGCCAAAAGTGCGGTAAAAAAAGACAACCTAGGGTTAAAACAGCAGTCTAAAAAGGAGTTAACCCCAGGGTAAAAAGCGCAGTCTAAAATAACCCAGGATAAAAAGGTAGTTTAAGATAAAGATAACCCAGGGTTAGGAGCAGTGTGAAAAGCTCTTGTGTGTATTGTATAGACTCTGACTTTGATGCCGGCGTTGCGCAGTATCTCCAGTGTTGGTCTAACATCGGCCTGCAGTTGATCCTCTACTCCAGTAAGACACAGGAGCTCCATCTCCATCTCCAGACTCTCAATCACCGTGGCAACCTTCAGCGAGCGATCATGAACGCTTAACTTTGCCTGCACGTAGCGAGCCTGCGACACACATGCAACAGTTTACTGGACAAGACAAAACATAAATCTGCAACTTTGCATGTGTTTTTCACTGCTCCTGAAACAGTCCAGGATTCATCCGATGCAATAATACATTGTGCATGAAATTTTGTAATGTTTCTTATACGATTGAAGCAAGATACCGAGGCCACAACAGATGCACCACGTGAGAAAGTTCAGAAAAATAATCCTGTGTGCATTGTCAATTTTACTACTTCATAAATCATCACACACCCTTATATTGACCCGTGAAGCGCTCGAAACGGCATGCCAAGCTGCTGAAGGAAGCCAGTGTGCAGTTGTGAGGGCACGGCCCACGGTCCGAGCGAGATAAAGAGCAAACAATGTGCGCGTCTCACACAGGAACACACACTCTCGCTGCGTGAGTCATTCTCTGAGTCACCTCACCCACACAATTACACACTGACAGACTATGAGAAGAAACAACTCTTTCTCTCTGTGACTGTGTGTGTGTGTTTGTGTGGGTGGTGTAACTGATACACTTTCATTTTAGGGGTGCTCCCTGTGGAAAACATCTTACAGTTCTTTTTTACAATAACTGTTGACGATGGATGGATGGCTGCTTGGCAACCGCTTAATCTGTCTAAATATAGAACAGCACCTGGATATTGTAGCTATAAACATTCAAAGTTCACAGTGTGTGTTATTGGTTTTAGAGAACAGATTTTAAAATGGACGCCAATTGGTGAATCGACACGGTATTAAAACTTTTCAAGCTGCAATCCGTCTCTCTACTGCCTTCCTTACTCGAAACAAAACATTGCATGTTACTTTACAAACTTATGTTTATGTACATACTTATATAAAACCATACGTCTGATCACTTAAAAAGATATTTATGTCTGTAGCACAAAATGAGTTACAACGAATAATACTTAAGTATTATAACAAAATCTTTGAGTCCTCTCGATGTCATGTCGTGTTATTTGGGATTCAAATGGCCGCCAGCCAGCCGTGACTTCCTGATGTGTTAAACATCTGTGAACATCTCACACGACATGACAAATCTAAAGATATACTATTCAGTGTATATATGACCCTGCCTGTGAAAACCTTCTGCATGATGTAAAAAACATTTAACTCTGATATCTTTAATATTGACTAAAGCCCTATTCGCACGGGATTAGTATTATCTAGGGACCTCTAGTCATTTGTAATAATTGCGGAGGTTGTCTGTGATCTTAATCCCGTGAAAAAAGAATGAATAGATGGATGACATGTATAGCGGCATTCTTTTTATGATATGACATACATACCTTTACATATATGCCTATTATATGCCTATAATGACAGGACAATAGTCTATTCAAAATAGTGCACAATCAAAGCGGGAGGTTTATATCATAATTGAGGTTACGGTTCCATCTAGTCGCCCAGTGAAACCATATTTCATATGTTCACGTACTGCTTATGCCATCATATCCGGGAGATAAGTCGCAAATTCGAGTAAAATCACAGGCTTTGCTTATCCCGTGCGAATGCGCCACACGAAAATCAGACGCGGGGGTAATTTCTAAATCACACAAGGTCCCCAGATAATACTAATCCCGTGTGAATAGGGCTTAAGTAAAGCCATGTCAGAGATTGAAATCAATATTTAAGAAGTCAACTTTGTGCAAAATAATTAAACAATGTGTCATTAAAATAATACATTTCAGTGTTATAAATGTGAATATGTGAGTACTGTAATTATAATCTATAATTAACGGCAATAAACAAACATTAGCTATTTTTGTCTTTTTGATGGCTGTCACTACTGATGCTTTTAATCTCATAATTAGATGTTAAGACTTTTTTTATATTGCATTTTATTCATTCATGATCTTAATTGTGTACACTTTCATGCTTGAAATAAAATAAATATAATAATGCCAATATATAAAATGTGGAAAAAAATCTAAACCACAGTATGTGTTTCCAAACTTTTGAATGGTACTGCAGATAGGAAACGATTGTGGAGGAAGAGGATGGGATTGTGTCACATAAGCACCATGTTTTCTCAAAGAGAATCACATCTTTAAATTCCTAATGCAAAACACCAATAATTGTCTTTCTAAAACCTGCATCACATGTCAAAATCATGACAAAGTTGATACCCTTGTACAGACACAAAAAACCTGAGACTTTTTAATGACTATGTGTTGGCAACTCACCTCAAAATCTTGATATTGTTCTTCTGTCAGGGATTTCTTGGTGACCACAAGCACCCTTAGACCTTCTCTGGCCATATTCCCACACTGATAATGACAGCAAAAATTCCCAACTTAAAGTCATATCTCGCTTGAATTACATTTTGCATTTGTTTCTATGTTTTAGGAGATTGGTCACCTCTTCCTCCAGCCAGTCGTTGTATTGAACGATTCCGGCCATCACTACATCTGCTCCCTTCATGTAAAACGTGATTTCTCCCGTGGATTCATCCTGTCCAACAGAAAAAGAATATATCATCAGGAGCTTAATTTGTTTATGTGTTTATACCTACAGTGTACACATTATTACAGACATTGAAAGATACTGGGTCTGGAATGATATGTACTCAGAATCAATGATACTCGATGTACCGCGGTAAACAGGAAAACAAGTCAGGTAAGCAGGACAGTCTATGCTGTTTTTCCTAAGAATCTGTGGGAGATTAATTTTGGGTTTCCTCGATGGTACTTAAAGGTGTTTAAAGGGATTCTAGAAAGGAAACTGGACTCAGTTACTGGTTTCCTGAGACACATGTACAGGCTTCAGTCCAAGCCAACAACAATAGCTCACAACTCATACGGGGAGAGAATTAGTCATCAAGTCCAGGGCAGGGTCACAACTTTCTCAGATCATAGCAAGTCTAGTCATGGGCTGATCTTAAACTTTGATATATTGTCTTTGTTGTTGTTAAAAAAAATGACATTTTTTAGTTTTCTGTCTATGTCTATCTATTTGTCTGCTAATTTAATTTTTAACACCATATGAGCAATAATGTCAAACTCATATTGCAATTTATAATCTCATAATAACAACAAAACATAATACATTTTATTGTATTTTATTAAAGAATACTGAATATTTATTATATTCTGTACTTTAAAAATCCTTTAAATTGTGAAATAAAGCTCTCTGTGTTTTAATAATACCTTGAATGCACAGTAAGTGACTTTGAATAAAAACTATATATTGTTACAAGAGGACCTCAAGATGGTTTAAAATGATATACAAAATAAAATAAAACATTCAATAACATGAGCTAAGACTACAACTAAAAATGAAGATATGACCTTTTGTAAGAAAACTACATGCCGAGGTTGCCTATATTTGATTAGTATTAAGTATTTCTTCTTTTCATCTCATACCTTTAAAAAAAAAATCAGACTTTCCACATCAATCACTTGTAAGTCTTTCGAAGTCACATTATATGTTAAATAGAAGTTAAATATACATGTTTTGTACATACAGTGTGTTTCATTTTATGATATTTACATTTGCATTTATGCATTTGGCAGACACTTTAATCCAAAGCTATAAATATACAAATTGGAATTCAAACCAATGATCTCTGTGTCACAAACACAGAGCTGTACCAGTTGATCTACACACAAAGATTATGGAGATCGTTGGATGTGATACTCACCCGCACTATGATGCCCATGCGTTTGCTCTCATAGGTGAAAGGAAAAATCTGCAGTATTGTGAAGTTCAGAATTTGTCCACTAGGGGTCCTCAGCTGCATTGATGACTGATCTCTACCAACCAGGGTCAGACCCACACTTTCTGTCCACTGAACCAGAGACACCTAGAAAGAGACAAAAATCACAACACACTTAACTTATCCACATATACAAACAAATGTTTGTGAATAACAGGATGCACAACAACAAGAAGCACTCTGTATGGTCTCATTTATCAACGGCGTAAGAAAATTACTCTAACATGTCACACGACACTTTCCAGAATGATCAAGCAAAACTAATTAAAAAATTACATTTTGTTCCACATCCTGCAAAAGCAAATGTTTGCGATGTGCATTGCAGAAAACGCATGCATGCAACTGAGAACCAATTATAACTGCGTCTCTTCTGGGAACACGTGAAGATAAAGAGAAACCACATGCCATCCATTAGTGCAATGCTGAAGGGGGGTATTTCTGGGAGGCAAAAGTTATTGCCCAATAACTTCCAGACCAAGGGTTACAGAGAGATCAAAAACCCCGATTTCTAATGCCCTCCACGACTAGCTGCTAATAACATATCTCACAGTATCCAGATGGGCAGACCGCTGCCGGCCCTCGCTTTCAGAAAATAACCAATGAGCCTTATCCACAAACATACAGAAACAATGACGCTACTTCAAACTATTCGATGAGAATGATAAAAGTCTCAGCGTTAGGAATATTTAGCTTTGAATAAAGAAACTTTTTTGTGTCAAACAAGAAGAAAAGAAAGCAAAACACCCGTAAATGAACTACTTCACACAATAAAAATGCATTTGTTTTTGACACATGCCTAGAGACACGATAAACAATAACAGATTAGTTTGTCGTTCATGTCCTAAAATGGTCCGGCGTTATGGTGGGCTACAGAAAGTGTGTTTAGTCACACAGTCTGGTGGCTTCCAGTGATTCAAAGCAAACCAAAAATAACGCAAACCATGATGTCTGCATAACCACAGCATGAGTCACGTCGAACCGCTCGCTCCCGACACATGAGATTCTGAGTTTAGTGCCCAGACGTAATCAAAATGTGAGAAAACACAACTGCAGGAGAAAGCGACTATGATGTGATTCAAACCCATGAACGCGGAACATTATTCGGAAGGAATTTTGTGAATACCTGCACAGCGGGTTATGAAAGTACAGACTGTTAACTAAACATACTTCCTAAAACATTTTTTTTTTCATTGTAAAATGTAACTTAAGTGTGGTACCTCGTCTGGACTGGAGGCTTGATAAACCCTGCAGGTGTCTTCATAATGTTGTTCGGCCTCCGCCTGGTCCGTCACACCGTTGGCCTCGTACACCGGCGTCACGTTGTGCACCAGCGCGATGGCCTTCACCGCCTCGTGCACTCGACTGCTGATGGTCTTCCTCACTTTGGTGGCACCTGGTGCACGAGAAGCCTGAAGATCTTGTGGAGGCTGTGAAGATCAGACATCATCTTTATTATTCCAATCACAATATAGAGCTTATCACTTTAACAGCAATCGCTATTATAGCCACTGGGTTTGCCAGAAAAGATACATAAAATATTGCCAAAGAAAAGGAACAGCAGTTTGGAACGGCTTTCATTAAAATAATTGTTTGATAGTGTGCTCCCTACCTAGACAAAGGTTTCATCCTACGTAAAGACACACTGACACCAAGGAGGATAATTTTAACTAATAAGTAATAAAAATGTATATTATATTATATTTAAATGATCTAACTGATCTCATGCACCTTTCAAGAGACACATTATTTTAACCCTTTATGACCACATCTGAAGCAAACCTGGTTGACAAAGAAATAAAAAAGGTCCACTTCTCTAACTACCAATAAACTGACCCTTGTCAATATGTTGAATACTGACTCGTAAACACTACCAGATGTGATACGTATATGAACAATTACCTTTAGCATTTCACTTCTATTTATATAGCACATATTTCCGAGGGCTAATGACAGAGTTCAGAAGTTCGTATATTAGCTATTAGGAGGCCGGAGTCCTCGTAACCTCTGTTTCCTGTCTGAAGGACCTCTGGTGTCAAACCAACAATACATGTCAGTCAGTGGTAAAGGAGAGCAATTTTATAAGAAGTTAGACAACTTTTTCAGTTACACGGTAATGGATTATACCTACATAAATGAGATGAAAGTTTGTGGAAAAATACATTTTCAATTAAAAAAATAATTCAATCAAAAACGAAAATTGTGGTGACAAAACAGTAACTTCAAATCTAATTGGTTCATCCATGTTTAGTGACTAGCCGTCATATTATTTTGACATGAGATTTGACGTTATGGATGTATTGCCATATTTACAATTTGTGCCAAGTTTTGGTTTTGATTTCACCACGTATGCTCAAAAAAAATTATAATTTTATCACAAACACCATTTGTTTCAATACGAAAGACAGTTATTATTCCACTAGACATTTGGATTACAAAGTACAATAACATAAATGCATATCATGCAAGGAATACTGGGAATACCTGAGTATAAGCACTGAAGACGTGACTCTGCACCTCATCCATGGAGTCCATCCCGTACGCCACCGTTCCAAGATGAAGTCGTCTGAACACCATCTCATTCTGAGTGAGCGTCCCTGTGAACATCATTAACATTAACTGCTAATATATTTATAAATAATAGTTTTGTTGAAATATTTTGTGATTCTGATTGTAATTGACATCAATGTGTCATGTATTGCTGCATGGTAAAGGATAGTGTTCATACAATGAAAATTAATGTTGTTTGATTACAAAAGTTCTTTAAAATATCTTCTTTAGTGTTTTGCAGAAGAAAGAAATGATTTTCATTTTTGAGCGCTATCCCTTTAAATGAGGTCATAAATTCATTTGCAAAAGGCTCGATTTATCCCAGTAACCTAAACCAGGAAAGACTCACACTGCTTCTAACAAACATCTTTATGAAACAAAAACACATGCTTGAATAGCACACAACCATATTCTTGTTAAGATAAGCACCGCTATTGCTCAACCCCGTGAGGAAACCGGCTGTCAACCCCTAACTATATTTCCTGATGGACATGCACTTCCTCTCCAACTAAACAATATTAACACTAATGGCTTGTTAATGACAAAGAGCTTCGAGTTCGTTTCCTTACACCTCATGCCCCGGTCGCTCTTTACCCGAACCTTTGCTAATATTTCATCCAGGCGTCGCAGGTCTACCCCTTACATTACAATGACCTCTGACCCCTCTCGTTCGCCGGCTCAGTCAAGCTACATCAGCGTCCGTGTGGGAACAGGGTCATAATTTTACAGACGGTCAAATGCATAAATTTGAAGGGTAGCGCTCAGGTTCTTCTCTACTAAGTCTGTGTGTGTGTTAAGATGGGAAACTTCAGATCATCTCTGATTTAAGGCTTTAATAAGAGGCATGTCTGGACTCACGGCACACAGTGTTAAACCCCGTAAGGTCCTCAACTATTTGTGTGCTACTGGAGCAAACCCTAAAAACACACTTCAACACTATCAACTCTCAAATACATCATCATTATTACTGCATTCGATCAGAAAAGCCTTGCGCTTTATGGATCATAAATAAAACTGCCAAAGCAACCTTCTTAATTTTGTGAAAAACATGAATTGTTTAATTTTTTACTTTTTATACAGCTATTAAAGTTTCATTAATATCCTGTTGGTAGGCTTAAAGCAATTTTGTCTGTTTTTGTTCATGGAGAAATAAGGAAAACAGTTCTGATACCAGTTTTGTCTGTGAGGAGGTAAGAGATGCGACCCAGTTGCTCTGGTATGGTGCTCGCTCTCACCACCGTCCCGGGAATCTTTGAGTCTTTCTTGATCATCCAACTAAACACCATTTTGCCCATGTCCAAATTCACACGCAAACTGAAAAATACACATGGCAAGCACACAACATTGTTTATAAGAGAATCAGAAAATGTCCAAGGCAGACTCAAACTTCTGAATGATCACCAGAGCTCAATGTGTTTAAACACAGGCTAATATATGGTGCTTAAAGGATAAACACCTGATGGGCACGATGTTGGAGAACAGCAGAAGAAAGCGGAAGATCTGCAGATACCAGCGACCGGCAAAATGCTGAAGGGCCACCATGACCAGAGATACCACGACCAGAGCGCCAAACAGGATCTTCGTCAGGCAGTTTACTTCCAGATCAAACAGACCGATCTAGTGTGCAAAAATGTATAACAGTATTATGATTTAAATAAATATGACAAAGTATTTGTAATAAGACGCTGTGGACTGCTGATGGTACCTTATGTCTTGGGTTCGAGGTGTTCATCACACTCCTAGCTCTTTACCGGTGTAAATGACCACACCGACCACTGTGCCTATTGTGAAAAAAATGCAGTGCTATTACTAAATGACAGAAATACTGAGGCACAATAACTAAATGAAAATATAATTGTAATATATTATGTATATTATTTGCAGGGTACCGGAGGCAATGACAGTGCTGGCCCAAAGAGTGTTTTCAATGCTGAGACTCTCATTGACCGGAGGGTCTCCGTCCTCCTGTCGGATCGGACCACACAGAAAATGACTGATATGTTTTGTGTAGGTATGTTTATCAAACACATTTAGGTGGTTCTGTCAGTTCGCATGAAGCACAAATTGACAAACTTACTCTGGTAAAAGTACCGATAAAGTTGTGGATGTCAATGTTGGGCTCTTCAGCATAAATGTACGACCTGATCTGCAGGAGATCCTGAGAAAATATAATATCGTATCTCAGAGATTTAATTTCACATTGAAGACAACAAGAAATGGCATTATCAACTGATAATGTGACATATATTAAAGGTAAATATGATAGTTAGAAGAAAACAGGGCAGGAATTTATATTATCCTAAATTATACTGTGATATTAGTGATCAATATGATGATCATTTTTAGCATAAAAGTTATTTTTATTATGTGTACTTAACAGTTGTGCACAATAAAACCATTTATTGAAACAGTAAATTCGTAAATAAACAGAGATGGATAATAAAATAAAACTTAAATGAACTCACAGCAGCTGTAGGTAATCTCTGTGTACATGCCACTGGGAGGCGCAGTTTCCAATCTGTCTCTCCATCCAACTGATCAGTCCTTAAAAAGCAGGAGCCTTCATGACAAAACATGAGAAAAGATCTAATTATACTTCTGAAACTCTAATGGGATGAATTTCATATTCCAAAAAGCATTTTCCAAAGAGAACAGTGCAGTTATAGTTTTACTTAACAAATTTAGACACAACTAACAAAAATGTTTCTCATGATCTTTAAAAATCTTTTAATCTGAAGGTTTATATTTCAGTCTTTGAAATGACTTTTGTAGACAAAAATATAATTGCGGCAACATGTTAATTTCTTTATTAAGAATTTTATATATATATATATATATTGGTATGGATTACTTGGATCAAATAAATAGAGTCCAGCATAAATAGAAATTTCTTCAGTGATGTTTAAAAAGCTTCTCAGTTTGAGACCACAAGAATCTGGATGATAAAATGTCAAGCGTTTGATTTTACAAATTCTACACAAAGTTTGACTACTTTTGAAGATGATCAAATATAACATAGTGTTCATTTATTTTAGATGTTTTTAGTCACAACATAATTCCCACAGTTACAATTGTGTTATTTCATGGTTTTGATGAGTTTACAACAATTGGTGAGGAACAGTAAGGAAGTGTTTCCAAAACTTTTGATACTACACGAATAGTCTAAATTGCTTATGCACCTTTAAATCTGTTCTGTGGTTAAACACTGACAGACAACAACAAAACCGCTTGAAAACACTAGCAAACACATCTTTCCCCCGAAGCAGCTGTAGTGCTATTAAAACATGTCACCCACCCCCCGCTCATTTAAAGATATATCCCTTTGCTTTAGCCATTCATCCCTGGACTCTTAATAATTGCCTAATGGTGTCCATCTGTGGGGAAGATAACAATGCATCCCTTCCCGGAAAACCAACACATCAACTACTGATGGCTATTTCCACCCCCCAAGAAATGAAATCTCAGTCAGGCAGAATTCCAGCACAAGCGGTGGGCAAGATTTCGAGTTTACCACATCTATTGGTGGTGAATGTTAAGTGATTATAAACAGTAGCTATTATTTAACTGAACCTAGAAGAAATATGGCCAAAGTTTTATTGGCAGTGGTGGTGGATAAAACAAGCTTCAGTTTTCAAAATTATTAAAATATTGAAGAGTACTGAAGAAGCAAATGTATAGGAACATACTGAAAAAGTTCAAATTGAGTTTATGTCTAAAGTTCATTTTAAATAATAAATCACGACATACATAGATTTTTGTAATATTTCTTCAATTTGGTTATCAAGTCCTTAAACACCGGCTCGTCTTTACTTAAAAGTCCTCAAATTTGTTTGCCGTGAGTATTCTTTCACTTTTCTAGGACACTTTGCATGCCTCGTTTTTTTCGCTCGACTGCCTTAAAATTTGAAAGACAAAAAGAATGTCATTCAAGATAAGATTGGATTATTCCCTAAACGCAGGATCTAAAGCAGCCCGTGTTCATTAAAAGGACACACAATCACAATGCGTGCCATCTTTCTGGACAATTTAAGCATAGCTCATTAAACGTCTAAGATTTAAGACTAATCCCTCCATCTCCACGCCGTTGCCCTCATGGGCATATCATTTCCCCTGCATTTTTGTTTAGGAAATTTAGATGAATGACCGACAGATGTTTACCATTTCTTTCAGAAGTCCTCAGAAAAATCATGTCAGCTGGAACACGCTGGTTCTATAAAGAGAGATAGAGATGGGGGGAAGAGAAAAACAACAAGGTAAAAGATAAAATGTAAAGTATGCCGTCAACAGCAATCACCTGTGTTTAGCTGTACAGCTTCTATTTGGCTTTAATCTAGTCAATTACCAGTATTTGGCCTGTTTAAAGAGGACAGCCGGCAGCAAATCATTGGGTGTTGCCCGTGGCAGCTCTGACCGGGACTTCCACTCGACCTGACCCTCGCTTCACTCCCAACTCTGTTTGTAGTTATTAGAAGGTGAATTCGCTACGCTATTAAACTCGGCAGACGTTTCAAAACATCGGATGTGATTTGGGTATCTCAAACCTAGGATGTGCTTTTAATCATTTCGACTTTTACTGTATGTAACGCAATAACCCGCACGTAACCTCTAAATATTAAAGTCAATTGGATTTTCCACAGATCACGGTTATAAGATCAAATGTATTACAACGAAGATCTGACGTAATGCCAGAAATCAGTTTCGCTTGGAGATCGAGTCAGAGTCACATTTCACCCCAAAACAAAAAGTAATAAGCAATGATATTAAATTAATAAAACCTTTTGGGACTATTATGACAGCCCTATGAGAAATGCATAAATGTAACATTCAGGAAATTCTAGATCTATAAAAGAAATTATTATTTATTTTTTTCACTTCTTTTTAACAAAAGCAGATTGAGTGCAACATGTGTGAGTCGTCTTTCTGTGCAGAACCAACATATTTAAGAAAATTGGCCGGGTGGGTAACCGGAGCCTGAGGAGGTTTCTCAGATTTCATGTTCTCAAGACTCTGTAGTGGGGAACGAGCAATGCAATTCTCTTACAATAGGCTTCAGTCTGCACGGTAAAAAGGCAACTGTTGAACAAAAGACAACACTAAATACCAGAATGGAATTAGGCAGGATTACTAATAACCAACCACCCGCTTCGGGTCACATGCTTCAGTCATTCAACATGATTGACAGCTCACCTCCACATGAAATCCTCACAGACCTTTACGGTCTATTGCTCACCTTAATAAATAAAACCCATTTCTTGATCTATATATAAAACAGAGCTAGGAATTATTGTATATGCAAGACACGCTGGTCTGATCGGGGGTCACATTGTCTTAATCTCAAGGGAAGGTAAACAGCTAAAGCACTGAGAGAGATGAGAAGCCATTTGTCAGAAGATCTCGATACCTTACAATGACTGAGCTTATTAGCAAACCAACCTTTTCAACAATGATAAGATCTCCAACCTGGATGCCACTGCTTTTCACCTTCACCGTTCCTGGAGAGAGAGAGAGAGAGAGAGAGAGAGAGAGAGAGAGAGAGAGAGAGAGAGAGAGAGAGAGAGAGAGAGAGAGAGAGAGAGAGAGAGAATCAGAATGATGCATTTTAAAATTCTGAACATAAAAATTGTTAGCATTTAAATTTACACCTGATTTCTGAAAATGAGAAAAACTAAAATAATTTTTTTTTGTTTGTTTTTTAAGAATTATTAATTTTTATACACTTGACTGAATTATACACTTGACTAAATTATACACTTGACTAAATTGTTTACAAGATCTTAAAACCTTTCGATCTAAAAGTTTGAAATCAGTTATGCCGAGACAAAAATCATGTCAGCATATTTATTTATTGCTTTATAAAAGAAAACACAAAAAGAAGGAAGAAAAGAAGTCAATAAGATGTGAACTCCTTCAAAACAATACAGTTTAAAAATCATCTCAGAAAATAAAAAACTACTTGATAAAATGTCACCTGACAAAAGGTAAAAGAATCACATCATTTCCATAGTTTTGATTAGTTTGCTATTATTCTAATGTACAAAATCAACTTTTGAACAGTAGTGAACATGAAACAAATCAATGTAAAAGATCCATCTATTGTTCTCTGATGGTTTCACGGATGGTCCTCCATCTGCATATTTCATGACAAACCTCCAGTGAAGATTCAAATATTTAAGCCTTCTTTAAATCCCCATTCAGATTTGTGAAAAGCTCCGAGTGCATATGAGATTTCCATTTGTTTTTAGACAATACCCTCCTCTGCTGCTTTACAAGAGCGCTGGAGAACCATCTCTCATTCCATTGAGAATGACGGGCTAAAATTGTTTGGAAAAGGTCAGGGACCTTTCACCCCTGCAGAGACCTTTACCAATGCATATGTAAGACATTAGCACGTATGTATATGTGCATTCTTTTTGGGTTAAATGAAACTTTAAACACACTTACAATGCAATATTGTTTCAGATCCATACCACACAGACGGTACGTTGGTGGCCTCGTTAGTCAAATGAGATTTTGTTGTAATTATTCTCTTCATTTTAGGGTCTTTTACTTTGTGTTTACTACTCTTAACTGTGTAAAGTGTTAGGCAAAATAAAACTTGCAGATACGGGTTGGTCATTTGCTAAAGCCTCTTGCGTGTTTAACTTTCACCATCCGGGAAACGCTAATATTCCTCTCCGGAAGGTGTGACCTGTGACCATAAATCCCACACCCAGTTTTAATGGTGCGAGTCCATAAAAACCAGGTTGAAGGAGCAGTTTGAATATGATGAACTTTGATGTTTTTTATCCCTGTTGGTCTGGCCGTGGCAATCTGCGGCCCTCCCAGGCAGCTAACAAATGCCACAGATCTGCTCCATCAGCCTTATATGGAGGCCGTTAGAGCGAAGCATGCATACACTGACTTTATGAGTGAAGAGAGACTGCCAGATCAAAGGAGAACGTGTGATGGAAACGACAGGAGGTTCTCTTCCGTTTTTATTGTCACATGCTTTTCATCCCCCACTATATGATACAATTAACATCCCTTCTTTAAATTAAAGTCAAACAGCAGTCTTGTTTACGGCTGATGATTCTGTGTGCTTCATCACCCCTCATTTAAATAAAAACACATAATGCAATTACCACGTTTTGGTAAACGCAATTTATGCCGCAGTATTCTACAAAGCATCAAAATAATGAAACTTTCTAAAAATGAAAGATATGACTTAAAATATGGGTTGACGTCCAATGCATACTGTTGCAAAATCTTTTTATTTTTGACTGAAAAAGTAAAATACACTAGACAAGCATTAGATCTATGACAAACAATGAGCATAAAAGAAAAGTATGAAGAAAACTTTACGAGACCTTGTGAAAACGGTCACTCACCTCTTGTGGAGAGTTTGCTGTAGATCTGTGAATTGACCTCTTTGTCACGCAGAAAACATCGTATCTCTTCAACGGCTTCCCTCACAATTGTGATAATCAATACAAACCCCTTACAATAACACAGAAATATTCATTAAAATATGTTGATTAAGATTAGGTCTTTACATCATGACAAAATGTGCCGTGACTCACCAGAGGAACCCAGTATGTGTACAGAGCTCCCAGTCTGAGCTCATTCACAAACTGAGAGCAAGCCAACAGCAGAAAATAAAGATTGAAGAAGTATTTGAACTGGTTGAATAACACCTACAAACACAAACACATGATAATGAGACAAGTGTTTGTTACAAACAGCTTTTTGCTTGTATATTTTGGCAGTATCATGGTATGTGGATGACTTAAAACTATGGTACATAACTTTGTTTGTTGGTGATAATGCATTAAAACAATTACACTTCCCTACACCTAACAGGAAAACATATTCTGTAGGAAACATCCATTAGGTAGACTTGAATTTGTTCAAAATGAGATGCAAGAAGATAAAGACTTATGATCAGAGGTCTGCGTACACATTTACAAAACGCTGATGATCATTTGTCCTTCAAATCATTCAAAATAAGCAGAAGTCATTTGCAATGCAAATCATTTTTTCCATACAGCAATCTGGTCAAGGTTGTTTGTGATGCTCGCATGACATAAGGAAAATAGATTTTTACATTTCCTAAAGAAAACGTGATTTGTGCTTGTCCATGCAAAACTCCCTGCCACAAGACGAGGACACTGTGGCTGGTAACCAGAATGTTGAACATACTCCGTGTGTTTTTTAGCATGTTGTCATGTGGGTGTACTTGCACAGGTCATAATTATTATTATTTAGTACGCTTAGAAAAATAGAAACATACATAATCTCAACAAGGTGCACCATTTGAAATGTAATTCATAACCCTACATGGTATAGGACGAGTTACGGGAAAAGATTAATACAGACATTTGTTGAAATTTGTTGAAAAAAAAACAAGCTTAATAAAAGAAAATACAAAACGCTTAAGACATTCTACGCTACTGATCCTCATGCTCGAAATGTGCATGAGAGGTTGAAGCACTTTCAGAACGTAACCAACAACAGCACATGAACCTGCTCGACAGGAGTCACTTACCCCGGGCAGGAAGGTGAAGAAATTGTATTTCTGGTTGTTTATGACGTTTCTCGGGTACCTCTGCTCTCTCTTTTCCGGATGGCCCAACCAAACAGTCCGCGGCCGGAAATCTCCTCCACCGCAGCATCTGGACCATGGACAGCATCTAAATATATAACAACATCACAAAATTACACTATTATTTAATATACACTTACAGTAATTAAAGATTAAGAGAAAATGTTCATACAGGTAACAGAATGAAAAAAACGACGTCAGTAAATATTAACTTTTAACATCTACCTCCTACCAACACCTTAACCAAACAATCTACTATCAAGAGCTACATATTGGCCTTACGTGTGGACCTAGTCAGGACAGCAACTTAAATGAAAGCTTATGGTATTTTTTGACCGCACAAAATATCGTTTTTACACATCACATGTGAGATACATTATTTCGAAATAAACTTTATTGGATTTTCAAAACAAGTCAATGGTCAAGTGACCTGAATGATTGATCACGTATAATAGCGTAAACCAAACAAAACATCTAAAGACAAAGGATGTGTGATAAATTATAGAATTGACATAACAAAATTAAAATCTTTATTATTAGTTTCATTTATTTAATTTTTGTTAGCAGGGTGGCTTATACCACACTTGGCCCATTTGAATGCAAGTGTATTTGCAATGAGAGAGATAACAAATAGCGCTTATTAAAACAACAATGGTATTCAACAATGGTTTTAATGGTTATAATGGGAAATGTATTGGTTTTACTGGTAATGCGCTGGGCATTTCTGGCATGGGAACAAACACCATTAAATCCTACTGGAATACAACCCAAAACACACTACATAAATTCATTTTCTAATGTTTGAATGGTAAACAGCTGATTGTTTATAATCGTATTTGTAATGGAAACCACTGGAATTTCTATTGTTTTGTCAGCAGGGATTACACTGTTTTACAAGGGTTTTGCTTGTATGTAAAAACACTGTTTTTACATCATTACAAGTGTAAAAAACAATGTATGAATGGGATAATGTCTTTATGTCTTTATTTGGAGACATGTCTCTCGTGCACGTTAAAGAAACATCAGATCCCGGAACAAGGATGTTACAACAGCAAAGCATTCACCGACATCCTCATAGCCAGTGCATACGAGTACATGACATAAAAAGCAAATCAGCTTTTAGTCGTCATATATTGTCGTCATATATTGTCGTTATAAATAAAAACACGAATGTTATGTGTCGGGCTGTTAGCCTCCGTGCTATCTCTTGTGTGTCATCCATAAACAAACGCACATTACCCCTCCGACACGTATTTGCATGAATTGAACGCCGTGTCGTGTTCTTACCCATCTCTCCGTTTGTTGTCGTGTCGTTTTTTGTGCCGTACGGGCTGTAGCGGGATGTTGTCCGTCATTGTTGTCTGTATGAAGCACGACAGTCGCCCGTGTGCTGGGCGGAGGCTGACGGTGACTCGGTGAGGTGATGATGGGTTGGGCTCAACGCTCAGCTCGGCATGCTGGGCAATGTATTTCAATTACTTACAATCATTGTTAAGTGTTTATTCTTTCTAAATGAAATCAAAATGAACATTAAATGGATTACTGAATTGCATATTCACTAAACACAGACTATGCCAAGTTTGACCATGAATTTAAAGAGACTGAAGTGCAAATTATTAATTAAAGAATTGCATTGACAAGAATGTACTATTGGTTGACCATGTAAACACCTAAATACATGTGATAATTATTATTAAGCATGGTTTTACTATGGTGTGTAGTAAAAACACAAATTTACCATTGTCTAACTAAAGAAAACATATTTAAACTATGATATTTCTAGTAAAATTATGGTAAAGCCAATGGTCAACAATTAAGCCAAAAAAACATGGTTAGTATAAGTTTACTAAAATAGAACCATGATATATACTGTAGGCCTATTACAGGTTTTGTAACAATTCTTACAATTGCAATTATTGAAATTAACAAATTAATTTAGTCATTCTAATCATCAAGTACAAAAACAATGCCATCAGATATAATTTAAGCCATCCACTTAAATGATCAAGATGACCCTTAAAGATGATCATTTTTAATAGACATTCAATTTTCTTCAAAGAAACAACTGTGTATTCAGTATAGTGTGTAGAACTCATCAATAAAGTGTTTTTTGCATTTTCTAGATTTTGATCTTTAAAGGAATTAGATGAAGAGTTTTTTTTTTTACAGAATTTAATTCAGATGGAGAAGTGTAATTATAAATGCATTTGTAAATAAACATTTTTGTAAACAGTTTTGTCTGCAAATGACTGAATGTTGATTGAGACAGAGAGTCTTTGAAAAGTCATTCTTGGTTTTATTTTCAAAATATCAGAACGAAAGGGAGGGTTGGAAAAAATAAAGCAAACATTTACAAAAAAAAAGTCTACACTGTAAACAAGCCTAAAACAGACGCAAGATTTGAACAAACATACAGACATGACCCCATTTAACCAAGATCTGATCTCTCTTTACATCTAGAAAAAGGCACAACTTGGTAAATGCATATTAGAAAGAACGTACAGGAGGAGTCTGCCTTTTCTGAACAAGTGTTGTGCAAAGTGTCTGGTGATACATTCAATATATTACAGAAATCAGCAGGTTACGGGGCAGGATGCAACCATAACGCCAAACACAATGCGAAAGAAAAAAGGTACAGGCATCTAAATGAGGTAGAAATGTGACCAGCTTAAAGCGCACGGTTCAGATACTCCGTGTGCACATAAGACTTTCATTAAATTTACTCAAGGGTGCATGACTACGATCTCAAAAACACATCCTTACAAAAACACAACTGTTGATGTCTTTTGGGGACAGCGATACAAGATATCCAGGCCTGCTTAGCTCACAAGTATAAAAAGTATGGTAAATGGACAATGTACAGAAGTCTAAAAGTCGGTGTTGTAAAACAGCAAGCAAGCTAATGTTTTCTGAATGACACAACCAGAAAACAATCAATCGTAGAATAACGCTCAGTTTAAATCAGATCTTAGCAAGAGGACAAATAAAGTGCAAGGACTGATTTGGTGTTTCAGTATTCATACTGGCTTTTTAACTCCTATCAGAGGTCTCAAATGAAGCCAAATCAATCTAACCGGCATTTAATAAGGACCACTGAAATCTCCATATTAAAATGAAGTGGACACTGGGAAAGAAAATTGCAAAAATAGTACATCTTGGTCTAAATAAAAAGATGACATCCAAAAGGCTTTGCTTACAATCCTATGGAGTCTTTCTGGGAGGGACAAAGAAAAAAAAAAAATGCACTCCAAGACAGGCACTTAGCAAAATTATTTTTGGTATTAAGCGCAGATAGAAACTATATCGAGTCAAAAATACATAATAACTTAGTTAAATCCAGTTTCAGAACAAATGTCTACACTATAACTACTCAGCTTTTCTATCAATGAAACGGTAATCTTCAGTAGATTGTAGATGGACAAGTTCATTCTCCAGGCACATATTCCACCTCTACGACATGAATGATGTTTAACAGATTTAACAGATAGTCAAGCAGAGATGCATGATGTTACCCATTAAAACAAGATCAATGTTGTCCAATTGCCTCCTGAAGGTCACAGAGCAAGGTCCAAAGGAACAAGTGTGTCCATGGAATAAAGTTATTTCAAGTAAGACTTACATTCAACTTCTAGAAACATAACGTGACAAAATACCCGCATATATTAGAGAAAGAAAAGGAAATAAGAACTACAGTAGTTACATCAGATTCATCTAGAAGTATCACTAGTAGGTGAAGGAAGGCGTGGCCCGTTTAGGCGATGGGCTGATTTAACAAGGCTATGTACATTCACAATTTCTTGAAAGGAACGTTACACATAAGAATTGATTGTACCAACAGAGGACTGTCTTAATAAATAGCCTAGTCTGTAATATCTCATGAGGCTCATTACAAGCCAGCCAGTACAAAACAGACAGTCGACTGAGAAAATTCTTCAAAGGTCCTTGAACATTTTAATTCACTTTACCCTCCTCCATAAAATGTGGAAATTTTGCTACACTTTCCGCTCCATTCTTTTCCATCTCAGCAATTGTGCCAGGGATGCCAGATTGGGAAGATTCCATCTTTGTTATTCCCCCAGTAGAGCCCACTAAAGGACCTCCAGCAAGACTTCCTGGGAGAGGAATGCCACCATTTTGGATGACCGAAATCTCGTTGGTCTTCATGGTCAGCCCATTTGTGAAGGCAGCAGCGTACTGGTTCCATACAGATGGGTCAAAAGTGATCGGTGGGGGAATCATGTCCTTGGGGGGCTGCATCATATCTGGCATCATCTTGGACTCTGTACCCATTGCCATCAAAGCCATCGGGTTATCCAACGACAGCCGTTGACCTCGCCTTGCTGAATTATTCCACATGTGAGTGCCAACATGCACCTGCAAAATACAGAACAAGAGTTAGTGAGGCATGTTGTCACATTCACATTATATTAGAGATATACTAGAATTAACTCCAAAACAATAATGTTGTCTTTACCTTAAGGTTGCCTTTTGTTGTGAAAGCCCTGCCACAAATTGTGCACGCAAACGGCTTTTCTCCTGTGTGAGTGCGTTCGTGGATCTGCAGAGCACTGGCAGATGAAAAGTTTTTGCCACACATGTTGCAGATATGTTGCTTGGCAGACCGACGAGGAGCGCTGGCAGTAGCAGGAGGTGTTGCTGCTCCTTGAGGAAGCTGGGAGTTGTACAGGCTGTGGGCACCTATGGGACTCTCAGGAGGAATCTGCATCTCTAGTTTAACTAGACTTGGAGGAACCCTCATGAAAGGCAATTGACTAGAACCTATGAGAAGAGAAAAAAATTACAATGTTAAAACCAC
Source organism: Beaufortia kweichowensis (assembly GCA_019155185.1). NCBI lineage: Eukaryota > Metazoa > Chordata > Actinopteri > Cypriniformes > Gastromyzontidae > Beaufortia > Beaufortia kweichowensis. The sequence continues at coordinate 1,897,105 of CM032810.1, read as the reverse complement.
AATTAATAGCCTATCAAATGTCATGTCAAATGTTTATCAATGTAGACATATATACAACAATTGAAACTTACCATATTCTCCATTAGAAAATGGCATGCCTGGCTCCTCTTTAATAGGTTTTGTAGTGAAACTAGAAGTCAAGTCCAATGCTCCATTGTTTTCACTAAAATCTTGAGCACCACCATTCTCCAGCCTGGCTTTAGCTACATCATCTAGGTTTGTGGATTCTGGTGATTTTGACTGACCGTTACTCAAAGCACCATCTACAGGAGACGATGAGTGAAAGGACACAGAATCTGACACTGCTGGACTATGGCTGTTCTTGTAATCCATCTCTCCAGACCCTGAAGGCGAATCTTTCAGGCCACTATCACTCTCAGAAGCTGTGCTGCTTTGCCGTTGTAGATTCAGTGCAGAGGTGAGTGTCTTCATGTGATTCTCCAGTGCAGCAATGCCTGTAAACATTAATGGTGGACCTTGAAAAGACTGATCTTCTTTTGCAGCAGGATGATGCTCTGTAGAGTTGTTCATCTTCTCCTGATTGTCCAAATCCAATTCTTGTTCCTCCATGCTCTCCTCATGCTCATTGGAGTCCATATTCTTGTCATCAGTCAAGCTAACATCAAGAGCTTCAGGACTTTCAAACTGATTCTCAGGCAGAGGAGTGTTGGGAATCTGGCCACCCATATGCATACGAATATGCTGCTGGAGAACAATTGCATTTGTGAACTTCTTATGACAAATTGGGCAAGAGTGTTGCATCTTGAGGGGAGTGTTGGCCCTGTGAACGCCATAATGTGCTTTAAGGTTGCCTTTGGTGGAGAAAGCTCTACCACAGATTTTGCATTTGTAGGGTCTCTCGCCGGTGTGGGTGCGGTAATGCATTTTTAGGGAGCTTTGGCAGCTGAGCACTCGGTGACATATCACACACTCATTGGGGTCATTGGTCCTCTTCTCTAAGCCATCCACCATTTGTTGAAGTTTAGCTGTGCCAGAGCCATGCTCACCTGAAAGACTATTACCATTTATTTGGTGCAACCCAGTCAGCGCATCAGAAGAATCCTTGTTCTGTTCCAGTCCTGACATTTCCTGACCAAACATGCCAGAAGAAATGGATGCACCATCACTGCCAGATGAAGAGGGTCTCTGAGAGTAAAGGTCCCCACCCACTGGAACATCAAAGGAGGACTTGAATCCCTGGAGCGCTGATGGATGGAGACCCGAGGAGGGAAGTCCAAGCACAGATTTATTGTCAGCAAAACCATTTTCCTCAATGGGCATGGACATGCCGTAAGGGATGCCATTGTTTGTAGGGATGTTGTCCAGGTGTTCTGGTACAGGATGTGGATTCATCTTAATGTGTGGATATTTGTCTTTGTGCCTCTGGAAATGCACTTTGAGGTTTCCTTTGGTTGTGAAACGGTTTCCACAGATGTTACATTTATATGGCCTTTCACCAGTGTGTGAGCGCAAGTGGATTTGGAGAGCGCTGTCATTTCCAAATGTCTTCCCACAGAACTTGCATTTGTGCTTCAACATGTGTTCACCAGAGCCATTCTTTGCCTCAGCCATGATTGGGATCTTATTGTTTGCCTTTTTAGAGGGATCCACACCTGCTTCAAGAGTAGTGAAGGGACTCTGTAATCCCATAGCCCCTGGAGACTGGGGAAGCAATGCTGGAAGTCGGCTAGCAAGTTCGGGGAGCCCTTTCAAATCTGCTTTTAAGGGCAAAGCCCCCAAACCACCAGCAAGGGATGTGGGGATGCCATTGGACTGAGGTAGTTTGGCTTGTTTCAAGGCCTCCAAAGACAAGTTCTGAGAGCCGGTTCTTTTTCCAATAAGGGCAGCTGCAGCTGAGAGCTGTTGTGACAGATGAGCACCCAGCGCTTTCAGTGGATCCACAGCAGCGGAGTGGAGACTCTGAGGTGCCATCATGGCCACTTGGATGCGAATCTGCTCTGTTAGCTGAATCTGTTGCAGTTGTTGCTGTTGGAGGCTGACCAGCTGTTCCAGGATCATGGGGATTGCGAGAATGGTATCTGAATGAGGTTGTGGGGATTGAGACTTCTGACTGGACAAATTGGATGAGTGTTGCGTTACAGCAACTTTTGTAGCAGCCATGGACTCAAGAGTAACATTAGAGTCTTGTATTTTGGAAGATAACATGTAGCTCATGTCTGGACTTCCAGACATCTCTGGTTCTTGATTTGAGGGGTCATCCTGGTGTAGTTTGAGCTCTGCTTCCATTTCATCAGACTCTCCATTGTGCTTCGTTTGAAAACTATTGACAGACTGACCGTCACCATTATGAATGGCCAGGAGATCATCTGAAGACTGCTGGGTGAATTCAGGGGGCACCTCACTTCCATCGCCATCTTTCATGATCACGACTTGCTGACTTGCTGTGCAATTTTTCTCATGCTCAAGAAACTCTGCCTCATCGAAGAACTCTGCACAACATTTGTCACAAACCCTCGTCTCCTCCGATCGCCGCCTCTTAGCTTCATTACCGCCATCCTCGCTTTGACCGTCATGCAATATCCCTGCAGAAACACAAAAGAAACAAAGTTGATATCAAATTTAGGATCAAAGCACAACTTCAATTTATTGGTTTAAAGAGGTGTAGTTTTAACAAAATGAGTGGTAACATTGGAAAAGGGCATTATTCAAATAATTGTTGATGCCATTATGACCAAACCCACAATTATTTATAAAAGCAAGTAATTGCATTACATTGATAACTTTAAAAATGATTAAACTATGAAGATTTAGTATAACCCCAAACACACCTGAAATAATGTTGTTTTAATACCCACCAGATGAGGGCAGTACATACAATGCAAGACAATAAACATTTCTTACTGAAAAGATTTCAGCAATTCAAAGCATTATTACATTGCAACAAAATCAGAAAAAAAGTTCATTAGACCATCTATGACATTTATACGAGTCCACGAACAAACCTAGTGCCAACATGTATGGTTTATAAAGCACATATCTTGAAATCAGTGGTATTCATTGTTGTCAGGCACCCCTAAAAAGCCTAGAATCTAGTACTGATAATAATGCAAAGCAGCCGCTCTAATTGCAGAACATGCGAGACAAATCAGATTAGTCTGCAGAGCTATTGGGGAGGTCCTTTAACAGGGCCATTGTTAAATGCAAATGTCGCCATCTCTCATGAATAGGACAGACCACCTGGTAACATTCTGACAGTGCAACTGGACGTGTTAATTGTTCGCCGGACAGCTTGAATCGCAAATAAAAAAAGTTGCAAATGTACGCGCATTGTTCTCGCACCCACACGTAACGGCGCACGAGTTTGAGACAAGCAAATCAACAGAAACTGAAAATAAGTTTTTGACACGGATCGAAAGCATGCGATGACTACTGTCGTCTAAAAGCATATTAAACTTGTTAAAAGGTTGTCAATCTGCAATATAAACGGGAATAAATAGAAAATCACTGTGTGATAGTAGCCATGCGTTACACACTGGGCGATACAGTGTAGCATTGTGCATTACTCAAATCACCACAAGAGGGCGTCGGATCAATGCACAGCGGATACAATGCATCTTTCTAATACCTTAACAGCACTGATTGTAACTCAACATGAGGGAATTTCACATGTAATGTCCTACCAGCAACAGATTAAAATAAATCGCCCTTTTACATCCAACCAGACACCCACCACGCATCAGTTTACATATACCAAATAAATACATGCGTTCTCTGATTTAAGGGTGAACATATTTCAACATGTCACGGATAATATTCATACAGTTTACATTTGGGATTCGACCCCCCCTTAACTTCAATTCCATCCCCCAATCCACGTCTCCATACGCGACCAAAAGAAACCGTGGGGGATTTATTGCTTTGTGGTCAAGCTTGTTCCCGACTCGCATTTCATTCCGACCTGTTGAGCACCTTTGTTTAACGCTGGTCAGCGATACCAGCATCAAATATTAATCCACTGGAACATACGCGTGCATTTATCAGCCAATGACGCGACTTGGCTTCGCGTAAGAAAGTCATTTATCGATATAGATGATGCGTTTTTATTCAATCAGTAAAAGTTCCCAGGGCTTGCTTTCTCAGCATCAACAAACCATAAGTCAAACGATCACACTATGAACTGTACTAAAGATGCCCACTGAGACGCAAAACAAGTTAAAAACGAATTAAACAAGCAAAGTATAACACAAAAACCACAAAAGCTACTAAATACAGGCGAATATTAGGTAACATATGTAAACAAACTCACAAACCAGTTCATATAAAATAAAACAGCTAAACAAGTGCGTTTTTAAACATCTTAACCCAACCTCGTTGTCGCAACATGTTCGCGTTTTGGTCACATTTCCGAAATTATGACGAATTTGATGCGCGCAACAACTTTTAATATTCATTTGGTGATCTATAAAAAGACATGGTGGCGATCCCCATCAAACTCGCTATCTATAATTCACATGTGACGGGAAAACTATACATATATTAAAAACAGAGATGTAAAAAGTTGTCTGTTTGTTTGTCAATTCAAACTTACCATTTTGTGTCGAAGTAGGTTCATCAGAATTGATATGCTGTGGTTTGGATTGCTTGCGCCGCGACATGGTAACCTGCGACCATCAGGGGCAAATAGTAAGGCTATTTAGTCCTTCTCCTTTAGAAATTCTCCAGGTCGGGGGAAATTTGCCCCTCGAGTAGAAATGCGCATGTCAAAGTAATTATTATTATCAATAATGCATTGCGATTTATCACGCTCTTCTGACAGCTGATTGGCTCCGGTCCAAAGTGCTGGAGCATTATTCAAATGAGGCTTCATTGATGAGAAACGCAGAGTCGAGAGAAAGGGGGAGGGAGATGTTAGAGAGAGAGCCAAAGAGAGAGAGAGAGGGAGGAGTGATGCTATAGAAAGGGAGGAGATGAAAAATGTAAAAAAAAAACATTTCTGAACATTCATTAACACAACCTTAGAAATCACAAACTGTTCTTTAGAGATTTGGGAGTTTTGATTTTATTTCCTGTTTTGAACAAAAACTGTGTATAGTTGATAATACTGGTGTAGTTAGATTTCATTATAGCAAATGAAACAGCGTTTACATTTATGGCCAGTGTACATGAGGTCAAATCTGTGCGTGCCAATACAAGCTGTCATTTAAATATGGAAATTACAACTGACAATAACCAACATTGTATGTTTGTCTAGTGTGCAATGTTGAGAACAAGAACATACAAGTAAATACAGACAAATATTTTAAATGCATCAGATGGAAAACGATTGCTTTCACTTATAATACAACATTTTAACGTGCATGTATATTTATGTTTTAGGTGAGAAACAATGCTGAAATAATACTTAAATACTTACTTAAATAAATGTATCAAAAATACTAAAAAACAAAGATAACAGTGTTCAAGAGTGACCAGGGATAATTTAATTTTTTATCTTTATATAAATGTGTTAGCATTATAATGATTTACTGGTCAAAAGGCATTAGGCCTTCACTGTTTGTGACTGAAATGAAAGTTACAACATTTTATTTTTCAAAAAACATAATGCATGTTCCCTTGTAGTCACCATAAGACTTATGTTCCATATTTTTGGGTGAAATCATTTACTGGATATAAAAATAGCTGTTGTTGGTCTATGGGTCTATGGTTTGGTCTGGATTTGTCATAAATGCCAGAAATGTTTATTGGATAAGATGGCGTATGAGTCATCGGCAGGGTTTGCAGGCCGGCGATGGTTTGTACTGTCTGATAAATTTGCTTATAAATTCTTTGCTTAGCTTTTAATGCAAATGTACCGGCCTCGGTTTTATTAAACACAGTCAAGCAGACTTTTAGAGTAAACAACTACCACGATTCATTTCTTTTGCCTGTATAATCGCAGTACATCACCAGATGTGCCAGTAAATGCTGTTTAAGCACGCACCAATTGGCACATCCTGTTTTGTAATGGACAGCTATGGTTCTGTAAATTTCACAGTTCAGAATGAAAAGAGAATTTTAAGCCCCTCCCGGCCCCCTTTTTCATAAGGCAATGTGAGAACGGCAAGTGCTTTGAGGGTGCGAAAGAATTTATAGCTTTTCTCAAAAGAAGATAGGCCTGCATACAGCCATCACCCCCCCACTGTCAACCGTGTGTGCCCTACATCACAGGAGATTAATGCCCCTAAAACTTAATGGAGGGCCTCATGACTAAGAACAGGAAGAAAGAATATTTTAAATCCATTTTCCCAATCCGGACACATAAGTGTTGGATCCATTAAAAGCAACTGAGGGTCGGGGTTAAAGTAAGCATTGTGACTCATAGATGTTACTGGAATTCACCCCAAGGTTTGGGAGAATACTTACGCTTGGAGAGCTGAAAGAACCAACATTGCTGTACATAAGCTTGGATATAGTTTTCCATGTTTCATTTTTATAAATAAAGAAGAACCTTCAAACCGGTCCATCTGTCCATCGTGACACAAAGGGCAGTCTATATATTTTGTAAAAACAAACGTCTATCGCGCACGGTCTGAAGGTGCAGAAAGGAGGGGTGTGCAGTCTAGACGCTTTATGGCGGCAATAAGAAACTTCGCTTGGCTTCAGTGTTCCTGTTGTGTTAAAACTAAACAATTCTCACATTGTAAGAGTTTGGTCATAAATCCAGCATGGTGGGAACGCAAAAGTCTCATCTTATATTTCTCTCTCTGTCTTAAGATTGACAGATGGGCTTTTGTTTCAGATGGAAGGTCAGTTTTAAAGATAAAAGTTGCTGTTTCATATTCTTCTTTCATATGCATTCATATAGTATATTAATATACTGTAACTCGAGCAAATCTGACATGCATGCTGTAACTTTCTATTCATTTCAGAATAGCCATTTTTGGTAAAATTGAATGAATAGATTTTTTCTCTTTTCGACTGTATGCAATGCACTATTGTTGCACATGATTGTACACTTACATACAATAGAAAAGGTCTTGACCCTAAGTTCTTTTGTTGTTAAAGAGGATGATTTATTTGTTTGTGGAGAAGAAATAGCCATGATATAAAGAAGTGTGTGTAAATGAGGTGTGTGCATCAGTGGTCAACATGTCAATTTCAGACGTGTTGTCCAAAGATTCACACAGATGCACTAAATTGATTAATGAAAGATGGATTGATGGTTCTGATTCTCAGATAAAGCTGCCTTAGAAACATAATGTCAATAATGTGTCAAGATAAATGATTAGGAGTGAAGCTTTGTACTCCTGTGAACATCAACCATATAATCAGCCATTTGTAAAATAGTAAAATGAGAGATCAGTGGTTCATTCGAAATATACGATAACATTAATAAAAGTAATGACATTTCATGTATGTAACTGTGTTTATATATGGAAATACAAGTTTTTTCTTTTATTTTATGAAGCAAGTTTTGTATTGTTAGAGAATTTCATCTTATTTTCAGATGGCTGATAAAAGGTCTTCTTCTGTATATTGACAGTGTAAATTTAAAACACGTTCCCAGTGTCTGTGTAAAACATGAAAGATCAAACGCTGCTGCTATTTTTCACATCAACACGCCACATCAGTTTTTACATGTGGCTAGTTTGTCATCAGTGCAGGAATGTGCACAAAACTAAAAAAAGTCAATAAGAAAAGTCAACACTGCTCTATTAAAATGGTGTTTTTATTAATGAAATGCATGTTTTGCACGTGTTTAATTTGGCATCCTCGAGAAACACCAAACATCAGCTCAACATCAAACCAGCCGGAAGCTCTCATCAGTCAAATCCTCCAGCCTTTGCCTCACGACATCAAAATGAATCATAAGGCACAAAATCACCAAATCAAACAAACGCTTTGAGCAACTCTTCATTTGCAAAGCACTCATGTTTCCACATACTCCAAAAATAATTTGTTTAGCTCACCGACTGCTCTCCTCAAAGGATTAAAACATACAAATAAAGAAAATGGAAAAATTGATTGATTTAAATAAATGGCTCGCACCATCACGCCTTTGTTTCTATAAACAATTTCATCAAGGAGGGAGCATTGTTTCTTTATGTTTGGACTTCAGACGTAATTCGGTATTTGTCTTCGTCTGATTTGTAACTAAACTCTCTTTGTGCGAGATATTATGAAAGGAAATACTCAGACCTCATATTTATATGTTTATAAATTTGCAGGCATAACATTTTACACAATAGATGAGAATAAATGATGTGGGGAGAGCACAGGAATATGTTTACAGTACAGCTTTGATCGATGCCATGCGTCCCTTCAGTTCTATTATATCTGCCTGCTTGAGTTTGACTGAATCACTGAAATTACACATACAATATTCTAATAATATTCTAATAAATGATATAGTGTAATTGTAATTTATTCCAAACCTTACATATTTAAAAAAAATCAACATTCACTTTACATTTTTAACAGCCTTTTTCTTATTTGAAGACCAGTGAATCCCCCGCAGTAATAAAATATTCAGTATATGACCTGCAATAACACAAGACAATACTGTAATATTCACATAAATGTCTCACAGGAAGTCCTCAGAGAGATGTGACCCCTTTAAAGATAACAAGTAAACTGTTTATTTGCCTGAAACAATCACGGGGGAGGTGGAGGTGGAGCCGGAGGGAAATTATATTACAAAAAACTTTTGTTTCTTTAAAATATGAATTGGTTAAAGCAAATGTATATTTTGGAAAGACTGAGATTGTTTCATCTCCTGGACAAGAGCTGTTTCTCCTAGACAACAATGAGATTAAATGAAGAGAAAATAGAGATTTTTCCTTAAGTCTCTGTCTTCTCTGATTTTTCATTCGAGATAAAGACTTTAGTAATCTCATGCGTCAATAAAGATCTTAACAATGACTTGTTAAAGTGTGCTCAGATTTAACAAGATTTGATGAGAGACATTTCTCATCAGATCTTTCTGAGACCAAATGAACGATTTATATTTTTGATCACATTAATAAAAATAATAGCATTCAAGATAACTTTTGTATGTAAATGTGTATATATAGAAATAAAATACATGGTCTTCTATTTTAGTCAGAAAATTAGCGTTTTCATATTCAGCATCTTATTTTTAAATGTTAAAAGGTCTTATGTATATGTGTAAATTAGTGTAAATTAAACGCATGTCACAATTGTTCATTTTTAAGAGAAACATTTAAGATGCAAATTGATAATCAAATAAAACAAACTCTTCCAAGCAATAAACTAGCTGCATCTGAACACTACAAGTTGTGTTTGATTAACCTGAAGTATTAAATTGAAGTTCTTATAAACAACACCTGCAGCTTTTTAAAGAAAGAAAAAACAAGAAATCGAGTGGAAACGAGCTATTCAATCTCACAGCAGCTTTTAAATACGCATGTGAGAGAGATGGGGGTGAATGCATCTGGATTCCACACATGGCTGTAATTTAATGGAGAATTGCCCATTGGTTCCTGTGCAGAGGTAAACAGAATGATGGGTCTGCTTTTGTTATTGCCAGAGTATGACAACTGCTTCCATCAACAAACAATAAAAGTGTGAGGCGGAGAAAAGGCCACACAGCCAGCGGAGACCCCTGCCGAGGACACTTCTCACCAATAAACCCCCCATCAGCTGTATGCTGTGTCTGTCACATCAGTCTAATGAAGGAAAACACTCTTATTGTAAGAAGATAACACACTTCACCAGATACAAAAAACAGCTTTCATAGCTGTAAACTGTAGCATGTTTACAGAAAAAACACATTACTAAAGAATCTCTTTAATGTCTCAATAATTTCTTTCAGAAAGATAATATACATAAATATTTTGGTATTAGAATAATTAAATAAGAAATGCATATTGAAATCATATTGAAGATTTTTAAGATCTCTTTTAAAACTCCAAAGGAAACACGCGTGATACTTTATTGTTATAAAAATGCATCATTATTATAAAAAAAAGATTTTATTGTGAATTTCTTTTCTGGTCTTAAGATTAATATTAGATCATGTCTTATTTGAAAGTCACTTTGGATTATGCAAATGTTAATCTTTGCTCCATACGTCAGAGCAATACCTTGACTGTAAACCAGCAGCGGTGTGGAGATGTCTTGAGTTATGAGATGGATATTTGAGGGGGATTGAATGAAAAGTGATTGAGACACACGATGGTCCCGCCGTCAGCGTCACGCTGTGAAACAACAGGAGGGCAATTCTTCAAATCTGAAGAGCAGGGCTATAAACATTCATCGGGCGGGAGGGAGACTATCTCTGGAGTTATATGCTAATGGTCAAACACACAGAATTAACACACCTAAACTGACAAAAACTGAATGCAAACTCCATATAGAGCTAGATAAAGCATTTGTTATACTGTGGGCCATTGTACCCGAGCCAGGATATGCAAATTGCAAAGATATGCACTTTATTTTTCCTTGCCGTGTTTGCATAGAATGAAGTTCAAAAGCATACATCATGTATTATAGTTGAAATAGATATACACAAAAGCCTGGAAACATTCACTGATGTGAGGATGTGCATGTTGAACGGGAGGATCTGTGTAAATTGTTATTATTTTGTGTTCTTGGAAATATGTAAATATCTTAATGCCCTTCAGAAGCTACAAGATATTTACATATTTCCCAGAAAAACTCAAATGTGCAGAAGATGCTGGAAAATCACAGACTCATTACAAAATACACAAACAGACAAAGATTATCATAAAAACAGCATATAACATTTTGAAAGAAATGGAAAGTTTTGAACCAAACAAAACTAAAACCACTTAACATAACTTTATCTATTATGAGAAATATATTTTAATAATGATATTTATATTATAATAATATTCACTTATATTTATATTTTTCGTTTTTTATTCTAATATATTCAAGACAGGTTATGAACACTGATGTGTATAGAAAAGTGCTCATAATTGTGCTCATGACTTTACAAACACCCCTTTTATTTAAACTAATATATTCAAACCTATTCTCTCTCTCTCTCTCTCTCTCTCTCTCTCTCTCTCTCTCTCTCTCTCTCTCTCTCTCTCTCTCTCTCTCTCTGTCTCTCTCTCTCTCTCTGTCTCTCTCTCTCTCTCTCTCTATTTTCTCAATTCTGTATTTTTAAAATAAACATTTTAGAAAAAAAATCAAAACTTTAATTTCTATTATTTTTATCAAGCCTTATTTGGATAGAATTTATTTTGTAAATAATGTAAAAGAAGTTCAAGATACTGTTACTTATATTAGTCCCATAGCACACAAATGGCCTGGTATCCTGAGAATGACCCTGAGAATGTCGATGTGGACCATTTTGCTAAAGTGAATCGCAAGAAATGACATTGTTTTGTGGCAATTACTTAAGCAGATTGTAAAAACACATGTCCTTACGCTCTAGGAGCCAATACCAACTAAGATCAATACAATCACAAACCCAAACCCATACAGTTGTAGTTCTACATGCAAGAACCACAAACCAATAATCATAAAAGCCTATAAAAATGTCATTCAGTTCAACTGTTGTGCTATAGTCAATACAGAGAGACTAAAGTAGTTCATCTTCAACCCGGGAAACGATTTTACAAGATGGCTATTTTGTATAAATTTGTATGTACAAAATCACATTAATAATAACTAAACAAAGAAAGATACTGAATAGTTACAAATTGCCATGAAATTGTGTTCTACCAGGTGAGCTAGAATAAAAATGAAAAATGAAAATAAATGAAAATGTGCCAAAGAGTTTGATTTTAGTGTTATTGTTAACACCCAAAATGTATTGTTAATTGTTATCGGAAAAGTTTTGTACTGATTAGTGAAGACAACAACCAGATGGGACACACACATCTGTGCACAGATGTCATACACACACACTTGCACATGCAGACAAACACATTTACGAGTAGTTTTAACAGGCTTGTGTTATATTGATCAGAAAACGTGATCTGTGGCACCTTGATGTGACACAAGTAGCCACATATTGAATTACAGTTCACTACAAATACCCATGAATTCTTGTGTTGTATATAAATAAAACTAAAGTTGTTTGAATTCACCACATCAAATACTGGTTTATCAAACCAGCATCTTTGATGATTCTTTAAACCAAAGGCATGGAAAATTTGTCAGACATGAAAGTATTATATTACTATCAGCTGTGTGCTCACACACTAGGATTGTTTGAAGTGGATACAGTAAAATCAACTACACAAAAGACTGATTGTCAACAAAAATGCAATATTTTGATGTGCAGCATGATGATCGAATATTGTATTGATTACAATACAGAAAAAATTAAGGCATTCTTTCTCTGTCTAATCTGTCCTGTTAGTCACTCATTCAGGAGATGTTATTTTTATTTTAATTATTTCAAACACAAACCCTCAAGTGTTTACTGGCCAACATTGATATTCAGTGCCACCAACAAAATATTTCAGTAGTGGTGCACCCCTTCTTTTTAGCCACTGTTACCCTTTTCACTGGCACTTTTTTAGCACTAAATGGGAAGTAAGTTGGTCATGTTTGCATGTCGTGAATTTTTAAACAGAGACGAAACAACTATAATGCCTGTACATGCAAACTGCTTCAGCTCCTTTACATTTTACTTTCTTAGAAATCAGTGGCATTCATGCTAATGCTATTCTAAAAATGTATTTAGTCTTTTAAATCCTTTCATTTAAAAAAAAAATGAGTGTGAAGAACTAGACCCTCAAGACCATTAAACAAAGACAACATATCACATGTTCGTGTTTTTTACTATAATAAAACAATATAATTATTGTACATTTTTTATTATAAGTATTATTGTACAGTTTCTAAAAATACTTTTATGCACTATAGTGACTGGTGTCACAAAAAAGAAATGTTACCTATTTTTAGACAGCAAACATTAGATATAATTCATGGACGTGTGCTTCATCAGCAGAGAGAAACTTGTGTCATAGACAGCATAAGACACTTGACAATGAGCTCAAATGCACATGGACACCTGGCCGGCCACTTTACAACTGCCTTGGAGACGGACAGCTTTTGCTTTTGGGCACAATAGTCTTTTTGTCACATAAAAAGCAAAGCTGTGTCCACTACTTCCACTGACCACAAAGCGCCGAAAGTGAATTTAGTCTTTCAGGCACGTGCACCTGCTATAGATATATACTTGCTGGTTACATGATCTATGGAGAACAATGCAAAAGTACAAAAAGTAACAGTATGGCTCTTCACAACAAGTCACACAATATTTGTTATTTATGATTACAGCACAAACAGCGTATGGCAAACAACTTTCCTCTCAGAACGAGAACATCATAAAATATTCCATGGGCTTTGTATTCCTAATGATAATCAAACAAACTGTTTGCTGCTAAATAAAACTCTGTTTTGCACCTTGTACATGAAAGCCCTGAGCTCTGTTGGCTTTTATCCACAATGTTCTGTTTGTTGTTCAGCTTCTATCATCTTTGTCAATAAGAGCTATGATCTCGCATTAGCATGCGTCCGGCGCGGGGAAATGGATAAAAGTGGCGTAGCATTGCCATGGCAACCACATAAATGGCTCAGAGGCCGAACAATGGACAGCTCTGCAGGCCCGAGTCCTGAGAGCCCCTTTCTTCAGCATCAACATCTGTTGCCTCACATTCTGAATTATGGGATGTTCTGCTGATTATTTTCTACACCGCCACCCTCTTTGAAAACTGACAGACTGCGGAAAACGTGAACGTGCCGTGGATATCGGCCAACTTCTGTTTTCAGAAAAAAAACATCTGGGGATTTATATTTGGTACATTATTACAACACATTCTATTAGAAGGAGCTTTTAAAAAATCTCAATTGTTTCTGTCAGACAGTGATAAATAAATAGGTATGATAAATAAATAAAATAAATAAATGGGGAAGAAAAAGAAGCTTTTGAAAGCCCCTATCATCTGCATCTGAAACAATGATTTATCCATATTAAAGGGATAGTTCATCCAAAAATAAAAACTCTTTTATCACTGACCCCCTTATGTCGTTCCAAACCTGTATGACTTTCTTTCTTCTGCAGAACACAAAAGAAGATATTTTGAAGAACGTTGGTAATCAAACAACATTGACCCTCATTGACTTTCATTGTGTGAACACAAAACCAAAAACATTTCTTAAAGTATCTTCTTGTGTTTCACAGACAGGTTTCAAACAACATTATGATAAATAAATGATGACAGAATTTATATTTTGTGTGAAGATTACCTTTAAATTATGATCAGATTTTTTTCAGACATGCCAAAAATATTTTGTCTTACTGTATGTCAATTGTCTCATTTGGGAATCTACTAAATAAAGAATCTAAAAATAAAGATTCTAGTACACAACATTCTTTAAAGTGATACCATAGAAGAATAATTTTTGGTTCCTCAAAGAACCTTTCACTCGAAAATATTTTTTCCTTTCTTTATAATAAGGTACATTTAAGGTAAATTGTTTTCCACAACAAATAACCTTTAGTGAAACAAAAAAAGCTTTTTGGAACCATTCAGCCAATTGTGCATCCACAATTTTACACCTCCTAAATAAACAATGACAAAGATCATATAAAACCTTCTTGTATTACATGTAGAACTCTGTTGCACCTTTTGGTTAAAGCGATGAGAGCGTCTTTAAATCCACAGAGAGCAGTAAGCAGGTGGTGAGTGAACATGTGTTTCACAGGAGTTATGAAACAATTACATCTGACAGGACCCACATCTGATCATCCCTTCCATTGATTCTCTCTCTCTCTCTCTCTCTCTCTCTCTCTCTCTCTCTCTCTCTCTCTCTCTCTCTCTCTCTCTCTCTCTCTCTCTCTCTTTCTGCAGTTGAATGGATGGTGGCAACAGGTCGATGACACCGGTCACAGCACAAACCTGTTGCTAAAGTCACTCTCACATTTCATCATTTACACATGAAAAGAAGCAGATAAAGCACAGAAATCTAATCCCTTCAAAACCATTTCCATGCATAACTTCAACAACTGCCAGAAGAATGAACGCTTTCTCGTGTATACTGTTATATTTTCATAAAACGATAATGTTTAAACAGCTGTAAAAATGCTTTTTCTTTAATTATTAAAAGCATAACAGCAGCTCAGGTTTCCTGTGGTACGTAAATGTTCTTGATGGTATGTCAGCAGGTAAACTGGGGTCAGACACGTCACCACAGACCACAGCCACACTGTTTGCATACGGTAATTTTACCGTGTTTTCAGCTCCTGCGGTTGCCTAGTGCCCGTATCATTTATAACATCTGTATGAGGATCCCAGACGGCATCTTTATTGCTCAAGTTGCTCTTTTATAGATTCAGAGATGTTTTATATTGTTTTATTAAAGTGACAACTTTATCTTAAATGTTTCTCCTAAAGTTCTTTAAAAAAACAGCCACAGAAGGAAAACCTCAAAATTGAGCACTTGTTCACTATTTAATCTATTTATCGTCTTAAGAGAAACAACTGAGATATTAAAGAGATTTTATTTGTGATTTAGTGTGTTCATACTTGCAGCTCTGTTGATTATGGTGAGTATTTCTTTTTAAAGCATGGAAAAACAAAAACTTTTTTGATGATATCACATGGTATTTAGTTAGAAAAAACAGCACAGGAAAGAAAAAATAACAGAGTAGATCTCTTTAATATATCACATTTTTTTTACACTAAATTAAAACTTTATGCTAAAGTTTAAAAAACATTAAATAAAAAGACATATTAATTTGGATATTTTTAATAATACTGAATGTTAAAATAATATTTTTGATCTAATCTGAGCTCAACTCTTCTTTAGTTTAGATACAAATGTCAGATTTCTATGTCCTTCACACAGGAGAAATATCTGATGCAGGACACTAAAGAAAAGTTTTTTATTTGCTCTCCATTTATCCTCATCACTGTCTAGGAGAAATAACTAAATAGATGTTTACACAAAATATTAAAGAGATCTCAGTGGTCCTTAACAACATCCCAACCTGTTGTATTTCTGGATTGCATCTCATCATGTTTCCACGAGTTCATGAACTCTCAAAGCAAACGCAAGTCATCTCCAACACAAGCACTTTCTCTCCTGCCCATCACAACTAATAACGTTTCTTTAGCAGGTTTTGTGCAGCTTAGCGAGTTCGGTCACGGTCAACGTGTCATCACCTCAGAAGTCCAGATGTCTTTAGCGCTACACCGATTCAAACAAATCTGCTTTAGTTTAGCCAAGAGGAATCAAGCGGTGCTTCTACACAGAAGGAGCTTCACCTCCGGCATCCATATTGATCCAACAAATTTGCCACAAATCATTTTACAAATGCTTGGCGGGGGGCTATAGAAGCCGGTGGAAATGCTCCTATTCAGTCTGAGCACGCTCCTGTGGAGACAGAACCCCGGTGACCGGCTCGCTTCAGCGTGTCGACAGCCTCAGATCCACCGGCCATCTGTGGGGTGGGCTGGCCTGTGTTCAGCGCCTCTTTGTGTTTGCTGAAGCTCAGTGGATTCAACAGTAACTAAAAATTAGAAAGCAGAAAGGACGGGGAAGAAAAGAGCTGGCAGGCGCCTGCAGTTCAATCACGGGCCATTCAGAAGATTAGCATAAAGAAAGGAGCCAGCCGGGTGTACCAGGTCACATACAAATTATAGATGTATATATTTGTAAACGTGTTTCTAATTTTTTTTTTTAATTGTTATAAAAAAAACTTTAGATTTTATCCCACCGTGTGTGCTACAAAACTGCAAGTGACAATTTGTAATAGTAATCGAATGAAGTCGTTCATCACAAACCAGCTGTGCAGTTCAAAGTCAAGAGACCCACCGGACGTCGTTCAGCACACGCTGCAGCACGAGCAGGATGCTGGGATCAGACAGGTGTAGCGTCCACGCGCGGAGACGTCGGCAGCTGGAGACACTCGTGGACTGCAGATGTGCAGATGAGGGTCACTGTCACGGGGGGAGATGTGACCGGCCCGGCTGCTGCCCGCTGCTGTTGTGAAGAGATGGAAAATCTGATTTCAGAAGAGTCTGATTAATCATTAATCTTAATTGTTCTGATTTCACAGCTGCTGATTTGGAAAAGAAAAGAGTCAAACTAGATTAAAGTGGATGACAGATTGAAGAAAAAAGTCAAGAAAGTCAGAATGTGCTGAGCTGCTTCTCAGGAGAGGTTTGTCCCTTTACACTTTCCATAGTCTGTGTAGTTTATTCAGAGTCAATCACATTAAAAGTTTTTAACTTTGTGTAAGTTAGTAGGCTAATTAATTACTTCTTAAGTAAAGATAAAATTGTTGGATATTATCAAAGTTTGTGACATCATGCCTTTAAAATGTTTTGCAATTCAGGTTTGTGTCTTAAAAAGGTCAAGTGTTTATTCTGCTTTATATGATCTTACAGAGTCTAAAACCACAAAGTCTGCTGAATGTAACAATGCAATATTTTAAAACCCATAAAACCGGTTTGTTGCCGATTTTATGAAACTGATTTATAGAGCAAACTGTAGCTTTAAAAGACAAAATGACCTGATATGAAAAACATTCAGTTTTAAGCCCTTTCTTGATTTAAAGGTGTGGGGCAAATTATGAGCCCAAACTGAAAACAAAACAAAAAAGACACTGTAATTTTAATTGGAATAGAGTCGTTCTGTTTTCTGCTGTATATATTACAGTATGATATAATACCCCTTACAGCATTATTTCATTAGATGTTCCTGGCAAATTGTACCTGATATATGTTTACATGAACTTAATGTGAAGGAAATGAATAGGAAATTACCACCATATGTGTGAGATTAAAATTTCAATTATAAAACATTTGGACTGACCCTTAAAAATCTGACTTTACTCCAATCTCCATCTGCCTGAGCTCTCTTCTGCTGTTGAGAAGGACGTTGTGTAGACATATGTGTATATTTGTGTGTTTGTGTAGGTGTGACTATGATGAAAGACAAACAGGAAGTGTGTAATCGAGACCCAATACACACTCACAGTTAGATTTCTTGCATCTTTAGACACACACACAAATTTTTTGCACTTATCTTAATACAAGCAATATGTTTACTTGCCGTTACACGCAAAGTAGCTGGGTCATCTGAAAAAAAAGAGAAAAATTTGTTTAGTTTGTGTGGTTTTGCGTAGTTGCAGTCATATATCAGCAATAACTTGCATCACATGTTTGCTGTATATCATACTGCACAAATATTTGTGTAAATGTTAAACACAGTGAGACACAACAACAGTTTTCCTCTCACAGTGACTCGTGTGTGTCGAGGAGGGGCCACATGTCATAAGCTTCAACATGTGGTCAACTCCTATTATTTTAACTGCTTCCAGTGACTTTAGATCCTGGGCGACCTCCACTTGCAATCAAAAACAGAAATGGACACATTAAAACCACAAGAGCAGGACAGCTTGGATTACGGGTAACTATGAAGAACAAAGCAAAAAAAATATTGAAAAACTTTATTTACGTCAATCAGTTTGACTAAGCTAGAAAACCAAAAATAATAAAGAAATATTAGGACAAAAGCACATTGAATTAATTGCTGTTGTGTTCTAGGAAATGAATTATCACATGATGAAAAACAGTAGTAAAGAAAGGACAATGAAAGATGTATATAAATATGAAAATATGTAAATATGAAACCAAAAAGGCCTATGAAAATTCATATCCAAATGAAGGAAAAAATCATGACAATTCAGTAAAATAAAGAAAGTTATGTTTTAAACTTCTATGATAATTTATAATATTGTAAAATCACAGATGTGTTTGATAAAAAAATGAATGAATTGTTATTTTTTTAAGCATAATTCTCTAAAGACATTAAAATGTTGATCATCTTTAAAACAACCTTTATTTATTTATCAAATTAATAATTAATAAAATGTGAACTTAGTTGAAATAAAAATAATCGTAGCATATATGAGGAGGCCAAAACTTAATTTTAGGTTTAATATATTTCAATTTTAATCAAGTCCAAAACTGTCCTGTAAGCTGCAGTTTCATGTGAGTTATTTACCTTCCTGAAGTTTTAACAGGTAAAGATGAGGACTGATGACCAACTGGTAATGTTCACAGCAGCTGTCATTAACAGAAAAACAAGACGAGAGAGTCATTTACCAGATCTCCAGGATTATTAATAAATGCCAGAGAGTCACTATTTACAGTTCATTCACCTCCACCACATAACAAATGACTTACAAGTATTGTGTTCCTGTAACTCACACATACTGATAAAAACATCTGTTAAATGCATACATGTAAATAAAAAATAATAAAGTTTGGTCAGAAAACAGTCAGAGGTGTGCTATTATTTCTCTGTGTGACTTCACCTGGTGGACAATAAAATAAGTGAAAAATCCCTTTTGCTTATTTTAAAGAAAACATAAGACATATTTAGGGTACAAAACATCCTACCCAAACAACTTAAAAAAACAAAGCTAAATTTGTAGAGCACACCATTAGCATTGCAAAAGTCGTGGATTTGATTTCCAGGAAACACACACACATGAAGTAATGTAAAGCTTGTAATGCTCTGTAAGTCACTTTGGATAAAAGCTTCAGCCAAATGCATGAATGTAAATGTTGCAATCCTCCAGAACACTGTAGCAACCACCATAGCAACCAAGCAAACACCATTTACATTTTCTTCAGGTAAAGTTCATATACGGCACACAAGCATCTTATGTTAAAGTCTGAACCATCTGAACTGTGATATTAAAATAAACGCCCATAAGGTCATCAACTTTATCATATTTACCAAAGTCAGACTGAGATTGAAGAAAACGTCTGTAAAACGACCGGTCCCTCAGAAACCCAATCCATCCACATAGTTCATCTCTCATAAACGTGCCTCATGAGTGATGTGAAGCGTGGAAGTTATAGTGACCCAGGGACACACAACTCTTCTCCAGTTCTCCACCGTTATGGATTTCTGCAGACTGTCATGTTAGTTCCCGCATGTGTTAACATCATCTGATGCCATCTTTATAAAAACATGAATACACAGGTGTAAAAGTGAAAACTTGTTTTCAGAAAGAACATACTGTGCTGTTTAACAATGCGACAAAATAAGCTCTGTACCTGTTTTCTTTTAAAAGAGTTCACGCTGAGGCAGAATTTACATTTACGTTTAACATTCAGCACTTTACAGAAAGAAGTAAACTTCAATTTCATTTTTATTTAAGTATACTTAAGCAAAGTACAGGTATATTTTTAGGTATACTTTATGTAGTAAGTACTACCATTTCAATACTTTTCAGACTAAATTGGACCACTTTTAGTACTTTTAAGTAGTCAACTTTGAGTATGCAACAGTTTTTTTTGAGAGGTACATGAAAAATGTTTTTTTATAAGACATCTATTTAGTTATTTTTATGTTTTTATATTCTTATTTAGTTTAGTTTAGAAGATGTATACCAATAGCATACTTGAATAAACTTCATTTTGCAAGGGAGGGTATTTTGATGTTATTTATATCATACGAAGAGGTTTTTTTATGGTAAAAACACAAAAATACGTGAATAAAACTTCACAAAGCATGCATTATTGCACACATTGTGTCACTGATGCATGAGCAAAAGCCACAGCTAACAGGATTTTTAAAACTTTCGGAGGCAAGTATATGAAGATTGATGCATCCACGGTCAAACTTTCATTCTTTTGGCTAATTATGAACTCATATCATAGTGGCTTCCTGATTCAAACCGTTTGATAATCGTTCAAAAACATCCCAAAATGGTGTTAAGAGGTTAAACAACTATATATGTCACACAAATGTTCAAGCAATGTTTCAATTTCCGCTAATGCTTCTAGTGGGGACTGTCAGAGGCAGGGCTGCACAATGAAAGAAATATACTACTGCGCTCCTGCCCGCAGATTTTTCTCATAAAAAAGCCTTTGATAGTTTAGCCATCTGGTCAGAGTCTTGAAAAAATCCTCATAAAAGAGGCCCAAGAAAGGTCAGAGGTCACCCCCTCCCAGGGTCAGGAGGCCCTTGAAGGTTGTTATAGTGGACTTTGCTGAAGTTGTCAACCGCGGTCCACATGAAAAATTAATGCGCTTCTCCTTTTTAAACATGTATTTCATTACAGTTAACAAAAGCTCTGGCTCAGGTTCTCCGACTGGAAACAGCAGATCATCACCTCAATTGATCTGTGAGTATGAAGGAAATGAGATTAGTGTAAATATATCACGTCCAATTAGGAAAAACATAGAACCAATCCTACAAAATATTACTTGAATTTTGATGATATTGGGTTCTTCTTAAACGCACCGTAACTGTCTATTATATGGGTAACAGGTCATGATGTGACGTGTTTGTTTAGCTTTGGTCTGTCATTTATCAACCAGTGAAATGACTATACACATTCCAGACATAGCTGCAGTTTAAGACTGGTTAATCTGGTAAGAGATATGCATCACCAAATATAGCGGCCCTAAAAGAACGAGTGTGTGAAGGAGTCATGTGTTCCTTTTTTTGGTAAAAGTTATATTTTGAGACTTATTACATACCTCCAGATGAGCCAAACTGTATGCAATATCAGTAAGACTGCATAGAAAAGACTGTAAAAACATTTTAAAAAATTATAATTATTATATATGGTCTCATGTCTGTTTTCAATTCCACACAGATAAAATGTTTTAATAAAATTTTACTGTACATTCTTGATGGAGTTAGTAAAAAAGAAATATATGAACTCATAACGCTTGCATTCTTATCATGTACTACAGAACATTAAAGGTGAATGACAAGAATCCTGTGGTTAACCTAACTATCATTACAAAATGAGCACAGATGAAAGACAGATGAAAACCGTCTGTTAAGACTTTATTAAAGTGACGGCCGCATTAGTGTGATTATGCTGAAACGTGACATCATCTGTTCAACGGGATTGTGACTTAAAGAAGATCTGCTTAAAGAAAATTTGAGACTAGTGTTTGGAATATATGAATGAATGAATGAATGAATGAAAGCAGAAAAAAGGATTAAATAGATACAATCCCCCATCTTTCCTATTCTAAACATCTCCCTGAGATCTTTCTATCAAGTTCCTGATGCCATAAAAACACAAAGACATGTATAGTGCCAACCTACTCGTCTTAACGGGACAAATATAAAGCAGATGGATGCAGTGAGGAACGAGACAAAAGCACTGTCTTCACCTCCGTTAGATATATTTACACGCAGCGATTGACTCTACGCCTGACTGAGAAGCAATAGAGACAACAGCAAATGATACTCGCCCGGGTGTCGTGTTTCTGAGGAACACTGAGGCTTCTGGGATACGACGTGCTTCATTTAACACCACGGATAGACGTGACCGACCAAAACTATACACATACATACAAGAGAGCAGTTCATAGCACAACACCGAGCGTGAAGTATGATGTTCTTGAGTTACCTGTGAGAACACACACATACACACAACACAAACTCTGGGTGGCATCCGGCACAGAGAGAGAGAGAGAGAGGGAGAGAGAGAGAGAGAGAGAGAGAGAGAGAGTGAGACAGAGAGAGAGACAGAGAGAGAAGAGAGAGAGAGAGAGAGAGAGAGACAGAGAGAGAGAGAGAGACAGAGAGAGAGAGAGAGAGAGAGAGAGAGAGAGAGAGAGAGAGAGAGAGAGAGAGAGAGAGAGAGAGAGAGAGAGAGAGAGAGAGAGAGAGAGAGAGAGAGAGAGAGAGAGAGAGAGAGAGAGAGAGAGAGAGAGAGAGAGAGAGAGAGAGAGAGAGAGAGAGAGATTTATATAAATATATATATACATATATTTAATGCTGTAAATAATTTTGAACAGAAACACAAGAGATTCTTATAAAATGAGTTTTCTGGCTATAAGCATGAGAACAGAAAATTCCATTACAGCTTTTCCCACAAGTTTTCACCTTCCATGAGGTTTGAACTCTCTGACTATAAAAGGCGGGAAAATCCATGTGACAATTACCACTAAAGAATCATTTTCTCATAATCAACATGATCCCAGAGAGGAAAAACAAACAGATAGTTTTTCTCACAGAGATCCGCCTGAGGGGGTGGGCTTTCGGGGTGGGTGGGGGTCTTCATTAGAGCATGCGGTTATTAATCTTCTCTAATTGCAGGTTTCTGTTTCTCAAACTGCAGCAGCTGGATTTTTATCATTACTCATGCGCTCGGTCAGTCCAGCTGGCTATCTATAGTTCTGGTGATACATTACCACGTCTATGAAGTAATGACCCAAAAAATGAATAGTTTACCAAAAATTGAAATTGGCAAATAATTGTTTTATTCCTTTTGGAGTGAACAGCTCACCTGAGTAAAATCTGAGCACTTCATTCATTTGAATGTACAAATCAAATCATTTGACTATTAAAGCAGACATAAACGAAAATGTAAAGAACACATAAGAGCGACATCAATATCCCAACGAGAACACGTATAATTGATGGAGAAAGGGAGTATGTTTAAACCAAAGCACGCATTTTAAATCCACGTGTCCCTTTCGGGAAGGAATGCATCACGCAGGAATAATTGCCCTCATCCCACTCCGGGCATTTAGTTAAAAGAGATTCAGATGGTTTGTAATCTCTCCTCACCACCCCTCCTCCTATGAAAGAAAAGCACGAGGGGGTTGGGGTGTGTTTGACTTGAGAGATCTAATGGGTCAGTAAAGGGTGGGGACGTCTACACATCCACAAAATTCATTTGGTTCCTTTGATCATTTGTAAAGGGTTTGATTAAATATTTGTGATTGTTACTGAAGTTGCTTCACGTGTTGAATCTGAACTTCAGGGTTTGTTTGGGGCTTCAGAGCAGAACAATGATCGCAGGTTGAACTTTACGGGCCGCTCATGTTCCCAAAGGTCAGCGTTATGGCAAAGCTATGCGGACACGTTCATTGGCTGGGGGTCATCTTTCAGAACGGTCACATGGGTGGGCCTAACTATTCACATCACATGATTACACATTATTACTGAGGCGGATTATAATGCCTAGACTCATATCACTTAGCAAAACATATTTATTACTTCTTTTATTTAATCATATGTGACCCTGTATGTGAAAAGCAGGCTAAAGTCTAAAACTCAAATTATGCATCAAAGTTTTATTTCACCCATTAATTTTACCATGATTTCAATCTTAGACATGTTCTAAATCAGTAAATATTAAAGATATCCAGGTTATATTTCCAAGGAATGTTCTTTACATTATGAAGGATGATATTATGTAGAAAACTGTAAATCACAAAATAAATGACTTCAGCTGGGTTTTCATAGGATCACACATACAGTTGAATATTATTGGAATTATAAAAATGAATATTATACAAAATGTCTATAAATTGGCATAATAGTGTAAAGCAAAATATAACATCCAATAATATGTAACAGGATAATTTACAATACATATATGTATTTCTAAAATACCTGATAAATGGGTATAAACATGAACAATTGAGGTTATGTCAGAAAAAATGGCACAGAGACAAAGGAGGCATGAGATTGGTTTCCTGGACAACAATCAATGATAAATGAAATTATAAACTGTCATTATGGAAATAGAAATTGAACACAGAATGCCACAGCTGACCAATGAGAGTGCAGTATTCAGAGAGCCGTGTAAACAATATCTGTATTTATCAGTGAAGTGGCAGATAACAGCTTGAGCTGTGATATAACAATCGAGTTAGTTGTTTATATCTGGACTGTGTCTGGTTGTAGATGTGTGACTCTAAATTTGGCTTCATCGTGGTTTGATAAGGTTGTGTTACTGGTATCTCATCACCTCCCTCACACACACACACACTTGTGTATAAATGGTGGGAGGTCTGGAGACCCAGACTAAATAAGTATGAGAGAGAAATGCACATCACATCCTCAAGTCAAGATACATCCTCAAGAAATAGATCATAAACCTGATTTGATCAGTAATATTTGTTCTTTATAATTACAGCTGCCTGTTTCCGTAGACAGTATTTGTATTTAAAGTAAATGTAAACTAATATTATGATCAGCTGTAACAAGATTTAATTTGTACTTATGTCAATATGCTTGATCTCATCTTTGTTTGATTGCATGAATTATTCTCGAGTTACTGAAATCACTTTATATTTAATAATATTTAATATCATATTACACACACTAAAATATCAAACTGAATATTCTGTTTTTTTTTTTTACTGTATCTTATCTCAAGATTCAGCATGGAGGTCCATGTGTAAGTGTTGTTGCTCTTGCTTTGCTGTAGCGCCACCAGTGGACATTTAGTGTAACTTCAGATGATCACTTACAGAAGATCTTACATGATGTGAGGTCTTTACTGTCAGGATGGACAGCAATAAACCACAATTCTCTCCTAGTGTTTATTAGCAAGAAAACTACCTCCTTTCTCCTACCCTTAGATATTTCTGTCTGAATTGTAATTGATTGGACACTTGTTGACATTGAGATGAATTGCAAATAGTGTCCCAATCAATATGAATTCACCCTATAGGCCCTATAGGCACCCTAACAGCGTTTAAAACTAAAAGCAAACATATTTTGAAATAAATGCTTCAATAAAATGAGTTTACTACAATAGATATCTTACAGGAATAAACTATTCGGCTTGGACAATCATTGCATTGTGTCATCAAATATTTTTGTCAAATGACCATTAAATTGTATTACTGAATACAGTTTCCCAGACAACCAAATATCTTACATAGCTGTAATAGTTTCATGTCTCTTGTATGACTGGTCTCTCATAATAATATTTCCTGTCCATTTATTTTTCATCATACAAAATAAGAACGCTAATATATAATCATATAATTTGTCTCCTAAGTCGCTTTAAATAAAAGCGTCAGCTAAATGTCTAAATGTAAATATAATCAGCTGTTTATTAACAAAAAAACCCTCAGGGAAGACTATATATAGTCATAACATAAACCACAAAAGCAAATGACTCCCACAAAACATTAACAAAAGAATATAAAAAACGATATTTCATGCTATAGTATTCTGTAGTATTCAGGTTTAAAACACTGTAGTATCTGGTCATTTTACTACACACAATATACAATATAGTATTTATTCATGTGGCCTATAACTAGATTAACCTGATACCTCACTGACCAGCTTCATGACTGAAGTCTCACCCCCACTGAGGAGGTAATTAAAATCATTTCAAGGACAATGGATGGGTTACTCTGCCTCCCCCGACCGCCACTAAACTGCCTTCCTGACCGGCCTGTTCTGGATTAAACCCCCAATAACAAGACAAACACAACCTTTCTGTCTCAAATATGGTGATTTGGTAATCGAATGAAATAAAACCTGCATTGTTGCTCTTTTGTTTTCGTAATGTCGTGAGATGTGAGGAATGGTAAATTTGGTTTCAAGTGACTCAGCGCACTATAACGCAGCACTTGAATTCTCTCATCATTCAAGCGTTGGGAAACAGTACTTGGCTTCCCATAGCTGACTGCACATAAGAGCCGTGTATAATTACTGCTCGATCCTGTGTGAACTTGTGCACAAAATGTGTCCCACCACAAAGAAAGTGGGATGGAAATAACTAATGCTTCCCTTCACAAACTCTGCAATTAACACCTTGTTAAAGGTGCACAAGACCTTACATATGGTTACAGTTAAAACACCTGAAGAATGAGGCCGTCTCCTGCCAACCTATTAACTTTTTCAGCTTTTTGAATATAATGAAGTGTTAATGTTTGGTTTATGCAAATATTTACATTTTATATAGTGTAATCTAGTGGAAATATGCACATATTAGCACATTCAGGTTCTATATACATATCAGATAAAAAAATCATAATCATGCATTAACTTTTGTTGATGCATAGAAAAATAAATAAATTTAGTTAGTCATTATTTTCATTAATATGAGCATGCATATATATATATTAAGAATATATAAGAATAAAATAAAAAAAATAATAAAAACATTTACATGATTAAATTTTTTTTATAAAATCATGATTACTTATTAAATATTATTTGTTATATTGAATTTATTTATATTATTTGTAATACAGCTATTTAAGACTTGTCCAGGCTTTCAAAGCAAAAGTTCACGCCGGGAACAAATGTCAATAAAAGAAAAGAAAGGAAGAAAAAAATCTGATGACAAATCTTCCGTCAGCTTCCACCCTGTCCTTTTAACTTAAGCTGTGGCTCACAATGCCTGAAGGTTTCATATCCTGACTCACAGCAACTCAGGCATAAAATTGATGTTACCTATTCAGTTGCTGACCCTTTGACTGGCTGTTCAGTCAATGCTCGGTTTATAGCACTCATTACATCCTGACTAACAGTCCAGGCATGAGAGAGAGCGTGGAAAGAGCACAAGTGCTGTTTTTCTGAATGGTAAACGGTGACATTAGTAGAAAGCTGTAGGCCATGCTTCTCAGAATGAAGGTCTTTGAATCTCACACTATCTAATTAACTTTACTCACGGAGGAAGTGTGTTCAGATGTGTCGTGAGAAATCCTTCAGTGAGATTTACTGAGTGAAAGACAGATAAAGGGCACGAAAAACAGCAGCTGATTTAGCTTTCAATGGACGGGTTTGGAAAAATGAATACTTGACCTAATAAGCACTAAAAGGGCTTGTAAATAAACAATACTGTCTTTTTTATAGTTCCAACAATTTGTCATTTTGATTTAGAATCTTGATGACTAATTCTGATGACTAGGATGTATAAAAATAATTTGAGAGATTTGGTCATCTGTTTCTGACAGGGTGAAGGCTGGTCTTTTTCTATTTTTTAGATTTTTAATAAATTTATAAACACTGTTTTATGGAAAACTTTTTTAGTTATTTTTAAAACGGTATGTTATGTTTTTGATTGAATGGGTATGGTACAGCATTTCAGCATTTTTTTGGTGTTAGTGGAAATAAATACTAGTCAAAGAATGTAAACCATTACAATCAATACAAATAAATAAAGTATGACATAAAATATAGCGATTAATGAGCTCTCCAATTTCATCTCATCACGTCATTATACTTTAGTAGCTCATCCGACACCCCTACGGTTTCAAGTCATAAAATAGTAAAACATTCATTTAGGAAACCTCCAGCCAAAATATTCCCAGACGGTGTCTTTCCTCAACATTACCACCTACCTAGACCCTGAACCCAGAAGATTAAACTGTCCAGGAATCCTGTCGGTGGAGGTGTCGACACCCAATGTCTCATCAGAGCTTTTAGGGGCAGTGTTGTTATCTCTACGGCCGGGGTGCACTTATCACACAAAAGGGAACTGTATGTATCCAAACACAATGGGAGTGATGGAGTGCATTCCTTCATTGGTGTTGGGTTACACCAGACCCTTTTTAATAGATGATATCTGGCCTTTAGCTCTTTGTCTGTCTGCATATGAATCTCATCCATTCTTAAGAATTGGTGGGCTGTTTGCATGAGCTAATTCAATGTATCTGGTCAGATTAGAGAAAAGCCCATGAATGTTTCAAACAGGTGGCATCAGTCAGAGGAAGCTCTAATGGCCTCAGACAGATTGTGTGTTCTCTGAGTAACTGCATTATTCACAAACACCAAAAGAGTGATGAGCATCATGTGTCAAAACACTTCCTGGACAGTCGCACGGATGTGGACGGTCAGGGTTTTATTTCAAAGATGTTTGTTCTCCTCATATACATGATGAGTCAAACGTGTGGACGTATATTTTCATAAATAACAGTGACGACAGATAAACTATGACATAACAAACAATACTATACCAAAGACAAATCACAGATGAGATGAGATCTCTTTAATATCTCAATTATTTCATCTAGACGTCAGTGATATTAAATGGAGAGCAAATGAAAACTTTTGTTTAAGTCTCGTGTGTGTCTTAAATATTTAAAAGAGTGAGAAATCTCACAAATGTCTGTCTTTAGAGTTTCAGAAGAGATCTCAGCAATGACACAAACTAAACTTAGATTGACATTAGAAGTCAATATTATTGAAGATTTCAATATGATGTCAAACATTAAAACATTAACCAAATACAGATTGTTTTACCTCAACAATCTACATTTATTTTACACCTCCATACTTTTCATTGATTTTAACAATTGACTCATTTGTTTCTCTTTTTTAGGAGGCAATTTTAGGAGAAACATCTGAGACTTAACTAAGAACTCCATCAAATCTCCTGAAGAAACAATAACATTTTCATCTGGCATGTTTTCATCTATGCACTTTTAATTCTAAACCATTACATTAATTACACTAATTATGTCAAATTATTTATTAAATAAACATTAATGGATGTGTCATTTGACTGCTCATGTATTTTCAGATTTAAATCTTTATAAATTTGCTACAAACTAAGAAACCATATGGCACAGCGATGCAGGTGTGTGATTGTAAATGTGTTCATCCATGAAAAAGTTCATCAGACCACCAACAAATTCATAGTGCAGGTGGGCGGGATCTCATATGCTAATCAGGTAGATGTCCACAGATCTGCACACATTCCAGTCAGCCAATAAAAACAAGGCATCAGTCTCCCATCTGGAAGAGCTGCTGTGAATTCACACCTGAGTATCTTTCTATGAATTTCCCTATGAGGGACATGCTAATGTACATGTCTGATCATGTAAGTATCAAATTTGTTGTAGATGTTTCTTCTGAAACTCTTCAGGATTATTAACAATAGAAAGAAACAAGGCTAGATGAGATGTTGTAAAGACACAATGTTGCTATGCTGTTACTAAGGCAACCCTAAGCATCTCTAGAGGAGACACAATTGAGATTACTGGCATCTTTTTCTCAATAGAAAAAACAAAAGGCGGTTAACTTAGTTTATAGAAAAACAGGTGACCAGGCTCTTAAATGCAGATTTGCATATATATAATCACACTCATTCTGTGTTTCCACATCTCTGCTCCTGATTCTCACTGTCTGTTCATTCATGCACTAAAAATTCATCTGCTCATGGATTTTTCCTGTGTGTTGTGTTGATGAGAGCTAATGTTTTTATTAGCATGAGTTTAGCCAGTTCATGTTTCAGACAACATCACCCTGACTTAAACTACAGTCACAACAAAATACACAAGAATACATCCTTAAAAATAAAGGTGCTTCAACACAAGAACCATTACTGGTTCCATTAAGAACCTTTAACATCCAGAAAACTTCTTTCTTAGTGGAATAATGTTCTTTAGACTATAAAAAAGTAATAAAGAAATGTTTCTTTTAAGAACCTTTAACTGAAAGCAAAAACTAAAATGTTTTGTTATGGCTTCACTGTGAAGAACCTTACGAGTGTAATATTTATTTCTTATCTTAATACCAACTTCAGACTTACAGCTATAGGCTAAAAAATTTTTTTTAAAGCGGCAAAATCATTTAGTTCAAGAATTGCAGAAAAATACGGAACCAGTTATCAGTATAAACTATGTAAAAAACTGATTTGTGTGCAAACCTAAATATTTCCTAGAACTAGAACAGTATACAGGAGAATTAACCATGGTTTTATAGTAATATAGTATACAGTAATATAGTAACCAGTAATGTTTTTTGGCAGATGGACTACCAGTGTTTTACTATAAAACCATGGTTAAACTGTGGTTCTTGTGGTGAGACTGTAGTTGCACTACAGATAAAACCAATAAATGATGGCTAGTAAAGTTAAACCATAGTTCATTTTATAAGGGTAAAATCATTATAATATTTTGGGCAAATGAACCGACTGACACATTTTAGAAAATGAAGAGATGGTGTACAATAATAGGAGTAATGTTCACCTACATGCCTGAAAGTATTGGCACCACTTAATTGCAAACAAAGTCTTAGTGATTTAAGAAAGAAAAACACTACACTTGCATCCATACAAAAACCCAGAGGACACAAAGTCCAATAGTCAGGTAAAGCAAACGCACAGAGCAGAGTAACAGGGGCTGGACAATAGGATGAGATGCATGGAGATCAGATTTCCATCATGTTTGTTTTTTTAGGATAAGGTATGCCTGAGCAAAGAAAATATTGGCCTCCCCCATGACCATCTGTCCAGAGCGATGGAATCTCAGCCTAATGCTAATTTGTTTGATTATGCACATGGCTTGGAAAGAGCAGACGCCCTTCATGACTGTTGTATTTAACTGCCCTACACCCCCCCATCAATTCAGACCAATAGTCATGCAATTCAAAACATGGATTGTAGGTGCTGCATTTGGATATCCATGGTTTATGAGCGAGCCACTTATTTGCATCCATCCAAGGTGGTTTACTTTAAATCATCTCTTTTGGTTGCGAGTGGTTATGGTATACGTTCTTTTACAGTATATCAATAAGGGTTTATGAGACTTAAAGAAAGTTCTTGGTTTTTTTATTTAAAAAGTTTCTCCAACTACTTTTAGGACAATAAAAATAGAGATGTGCAGTAAGAGTACAAGGCTAAAACAATTACGGTAATAAAAAGATGTCATCTGTAATTTTTTTCTTTAGTCATGAAGCATTCTGTGCAAACATTTTGGCTGTGAACACAAGCTTTATAGAGCGAGTAAAGCCGTGAGCTAACACAACAAACTCTGCTGACTGAAGTGAAATACATCTTTTCTGCGCCTACAAATGAATGACAATGCAGATTGTATTTACAAGAGAAGCACTGAAGCGTAGCGCCGACACACGCGCCTGCACTCCAACATGCGTGTGAATCATACATGTTCATATGCAATTCAAATATCTTGGAAGTAAAATGAGCCTGGAGCTCATGCGATTTTAAGAACAACCTCCGTCTCTCAAGCATCTCAACGATAAACCATAAAATAATAATAATAAACAAATTTGAGACATATTTCCCATGCTGCCTTTTCCTTTCGTTATTTGCATCATACAAAAAGTGGTGAACAATGCTTGTGATGTTTTACATAAAGTCATTGCATAACAATAGGAGGTTTGTGGTCTTTAGTTAGCACTGTATCGCCCTGAATGGCTCTTTCTAAACAAAAACTGAAGCACTCAGGTCAATACAAGTGACATTTCTGGCCAGAGGAGTGAAATAACATTCTTTTGTCCATTAAAAGACTTTTATGGGGGTTTAAGCGACACATTTAGATGCTTTCATTGGCTAAAAATTATACCTATTTTTCTACCCCCCAAGGAACCGTTTTAAAGCCCCGCCGTCCATCTAACAACAACAACAACAAAAGAGGCGTCACATTGTAATGCTTCCTGACAGGCCAGAAAAAGAGCTATAAGATACAAAACCAACACAACTGAAAATACAAAGGAGTTTTTTACAAATCAAGATGTGTGAATGCACAAAGAACTAAAAAGAATGCTCGAGAAAACTATATCTGTTGTTTTACATTACAAACACACACATAACAAAATACATAATGTAGATTCCAATACTATAGAAATTATTGATATGTTTGATTGTAGAGAATGAGAAATTTCAATAAAAAGGACAAATAAATCAATTCAGAAAGGAAATAAAATGTGTTCCTGAAATATGAAATATTTAGTTCTTCACAAATATTTAGATGCTTCACATCAATCTCTTAACATAAGCTATTAAAAGCTGTGAAAATATAAATACATAAAATAAAATAAATATATATATATATATAAAAATGCATTTCTTTAAAAAAACTAATGTTCATATCACAACATAAAGCTTCTCCACAAAATGCCCATTTGCATTAATAAAACAAGATTTTCCTGCCTCAGTTAAAAATATTAACATAAAATTTGAAATCATGGTTTAATCACAACACAACAACATATTCCAGCCCTGTCTTTCACACTATAAGCTCATGATACAACCAGTCTTTCACCGATCAAACTCTTTGTAAATAAACCATATGAATTTATATGGAAGTTTATAATCCTTTTTTAATGAAAGGCTGTTTGAGGAGGAATAAATGTATGCGGTCCACTGACTACACGCAGCTCTCCGGTGGTCCGTCTTGCTTTTTAAATGTGTTTACCTGAGCAAAACCAAGGAGAGAATACACAAAAGGAGCCACTTTGCCAAACACTTCTCTGGGAACATATCAATACTTTGATTTTTTTCAAGGCCGAAAGATGCTTATATGGAGAAGAGAAATCCATATCAACATTGACTAGCTGGGTTAATTACATTAGAGGCCATCTTCAGCCTTTTGGTGATGGCCATCAAATTGCATGCAAACAAAACAAAAAAGGTCAACAGCGTATTGTTATCAAACTGTGAAAGAGCAGGACAGAGCCGTTGCGTCAACATCTGATAAAAAGAACTGCTGAGGAAAAGAAAATACGCACAAAATGCCCCCGATTGTGATGTAAAGCAAAACAATACAAATGCATTGTTTAAAGAAATCTTTCTGTTTGCTTCTGTAAGCACTTTCCATGAATACTTTGGTGTTCCGTTACTTTGCAAATGCTATTTCATTTTACTATTTAAAGCACAATTACAACGTTTGGAACCATTAAATTATCATTTAGTTTATCATTAAAGTATTACTTACTCTTTATATTAAGTATGCATGCTATGCAAGCTAGTTTTACCAGTCTGTATCTCTTCAATTTTAGCCTCATCTTGACTGATTGATGAATAAAAAATGATATCATAATGTCACAAAAACATACTGCTGTATGTTAAATTGATATTGTGCTATGAAATTTTAATTATTGACCATAATTTTACCAACCTCAATAACACATTTTGGTAAATGCAAATCTACAAAACCTCTTAAAAATGGCCAGAAAAATATTTCATTTGACCGTCTGAAGGTTTTTTGATGGTAAATCATCTCCTTGCACTGCAAATAATTAAAGAAATAAAAATATTAAGATTCATGGAAAGTGCCTATAATAATTCTTCTCCATTTTCTGTATGTGTTTATGTCAAAAATATGGTTTGTTAAGCAGCTGTGTAGGTACTTGTGTTTTTTGGGGGGCTCTTTACGACCTCATTCAAAGGCTGACATCTCAAACACAGGAAGGAAGGAACCCAAAAGGGCTTTACAGTATCAAGAGGTCCGTTTTCACATCCTTTCTCCTTTTCTAACCTGCATGAGCGTCTCACACTTTACAGAGTTTTATTTGTTACGACACGATGGGCTCTGACAGATGACAAAACACAGCAAGAGCACGCAACAAACAAATAATAAACAGTATATTCTATAAGCTTTTAAATGAAATATGTCTCTAAATGTTAAGACAAATATTTTACGTTTAGTGAGCTACTGATGGACAAAAAAAGACAAACTGGGGGGTGGATGGAGGGGGTTGTCTTTACTTATGGGTGACTGGGATTAGATCCTGGAAGTCTGCAAGATAATACATCAAAGAGAAGCAGGAGAGAGCTCAATGCCGTTCCCACATAGAAATCATCTTTACGCATAATGGCATTTTACAAGGGCCCTGCATTAAGAGTCTCGCAAAAAAAAAAAAAAACAGGGGGCTGGGCCATTTCCCCGCTGTCATAAAACACAAGCTGTGCCAAAAGTTTCACAAGTAATGTAATAACCCTTATGTGCATTAAAGAAGCCTATAGATCAAATCTTTTCAAATAAATCAAACAGATGTGAAACATGATTTTACCTTCAGTCAGTCTTTCAGCTGCGAGTATTTGATTTACATATAGGCAAAAGAGTACGGCAAGGTTTGCACTGACGCCACAGGGAGGAAAATAAAAAAATAAATAAAGAAGAAATGATAAGGTTAAAAACAACACAGAGTATTTTATTACGAAGGTTTTTAAAGACTGTTATCTTATCTTTGTTTGTCTTTGTTGTTTTTGGTTAATCAGTATTTGAAGTGTTGGAGAGTGAACACTGATGATGTTTTCATGGATATGTAGTGACTCATATAGGCACATACTGGAATTACACCACAAATAAATATTACAAATATATATTTCATTCATATTATGTCATTAAAAAAATAAATAGATTAAACGATTAATGTGAGCTTGAATATTAAAAGTCAATTATCTTAAAGACTACAATTTGTACTCAAAGATTTCACATCGTATTTATCCAATATCTGATTATTTTCATGACAATTAAGGATGTTTACCTCTCAATTCTCATTACTGCAAAAACATTCAATGAATTGATAATTCTTTCATGGTAAAAACAGCAATGTGCATTAACCAAATAATTTTGTTATTATGGTGACTTTCTAAATGTGACATTTGTAAAACAGGTCTCGGTGTCCCTCGCTGTGCTCTCCCATGCATCACATTGACTGTAAGACCCCAGACACTTTGCTCTATGATTTCTCCAGAACACACCGACGGCACAGTACAAGCTTCACGCAGCGCTGGATAATCAAAACACGGCACGTCTGACAGTGTTTGGCTTTTCTGCTGCTTGAACATCATTCATAGAAAGTCACAGAGTGTTTCCTCTCAAGGAGAGAGAGGGAGAGAGAGGGAGAGAGAGAGAGAGAGAGAGAGAGAGAGAGAGAGAGAGAGAGAGAGAGAGAGAGAGAGTGAGAGAGAGAGAGAGAGAGAGAGAGAGAGAGAGAGAGAGAGAGAGAGAGAGAGAGAGAGAGAGAGAGAGAGAGAGAGAGAGAGAGAGAGAGAGAGAGAGAGAGAGAGAGAGAGAGAGAGAGAGAGAGTAGTGAGCTGCTAAATCTATTAGCACTGAGGGAAAAATCAATGTGCTCTTGGCCCTCTGCGGCTCTCACGCTCATCCAGCCAAACACACGGCCATCTGAAGAATGCAGCGGGAGGCGGTGACAATGAGGTCGCCAAATATTGACTTTTGTCCTGTGGACAGCTTATCCTTTTAGAAATATAAGGACAGTGACGTCAGGTCACAGGGTCTCTTCTGAAAGAGTGTGGATCTAAATTACTGTGACACCGGCAAATAAATAGTCCAGTCTAACCATGAATGACAACTACACTGTTAATAATAGTATTTGTTAATGAAGAATGCATGCTTTGATTGTGAAAAACTGAATTTCATCAAAACATTAACTAAATAAAATTAATTATTGAACGGCTCAATGGACTGCAGGAGATTCAGACTACTGCAAAAATAAATTCAACATACTGGAGTGGCCAAAAGTGATTATCCAATGTGAGAAAATTGACCTGTTTTTGCTTTTTATTGAAATACATTATTAAAGATGTATTAAAGATTTCATATGCACGTGTTAAAGCTCAGCTTAGAGAAGAGGATCAAAACTCAAAAACAAGAACTTGTTCAGTCAAAATGAGGATAATTACTGCTGCAGTTAAAACAAGAGACAATCAACCAAATATGAGTAACTTTTTTCTTGTGATGTTTTTTTTTGTATATTACAATAAAATCATATACCTTCATACGCTGTAATTTGCCTTTTCAATAATTTTGTGAAAAAAGTGTTTTTCCATTTTGAACCATACTCCTCATATTTAATAGTTTAATCGAACCTAAAGAAACATAAAAAGCAAATATTGCACAAAAATGCCCTCCAGACATCACTTTTGACCACTACTATAAAACAAAAAGTATGAAGACTTGCACGCAACAACTACACTCTTGAAAATGAGTGATGACATAGACAAACCGTTTTTGCTTCTAAAAACAACCTTTCACATCTTTCCTTAAAGATCCATTTCTTTCTTACTTTTTTATCGTCTTAAAGAAGCCACAACGAAAAACTGTTTGTGAAACAGAAAGGTTTCTTGGATGTTAAAGTTTCTTTGAGCCAAAAATGGTTCTTCTATGGCAAAAAGTACCACGCACTAAAACAAGAAAAGATGAAAGAAGAACACTGTAAGCAGAAGATGACATGCGAGGTGCACACAGGTGTTCTTCAGCTCATGTATCCAGCGAGAGGAAGAGGCCACAGGTTTTATCTGTGAGGATGAGCTCAGCGTGGGCTTTTACTCAAGGTTTTGTGGCGGGGGAAATGGCCTGATAGGAGGCTGGTGGTCAGACATAAGCACGCACAGGCAAAACAATACAGTCATATTTCATGCGTCTCCATCTGCATCTCAGCAACTGCCTGAAAGATGCTATCTCACAACTGTCAGTGCAGGAAATGCGATAATTCACACGCATATGTAGACATTGGTTAACTGCTGCAAGGTGGATATCAGCTACAGAACTGAAATCTATTATACATTTATTTCCTAAAATTCACTAAAAGCCAAAGATTATTCATTCCTTATCTCATCTAATATCTAAGCAGAAGAAAACAAATCCACATATATGACTGTGAGGTTTAGATGGGTGTATTGCACTACACTGCCATCTACTGACAAGACCACATCTGACACCTTAAAAAGACAGTTTACACACAAAAATTTATTTTATTTTATTCTTTTTTCTGCAGGACACAAAAGAAGATATTTAAAAAATGTTAGTATAACCAAATAACATTGACTACATTAACTTTATATAAACACAAAACCACCAAGACATTTCACAGAATATCTTCTTTTGTGTTCTGCAAGTTTTGAATGACATGAGGGTAAATAAACAATGACAGAATTTCTATTTTTGGGTGCAAACTGTGACAATGTCATTTGTTAACCCTACAGTGGTTTGAACCTACAACCTAGTTGTTACCAGCCCAAAGTGTTGCGTAACCACTATGTTGCACAACTCCACAACAAACAATATACAACAGTGTACACAAACAAAGGTTACAATTACGTTTTTATTTCAACCGCTTTGTTCAGGAGAAAAGGTGAAACCTCAACACAGAACGATTCTCTCATCTGACAAATGTGTTATTCTACATTCAGATATAAAATACATCATGTTTGGGATTATGTTATTTTACCATAGTGACATCAACGGGTACCTCAACACACAACACAAACTTCCTGTTTAATACACAGCAAAAAAATAGCTGTCTTAAAATTTTAAGCCCAACTTTTTACAAGTCATTTTAAATGTTTTTACATTGTTTCAAGT
Source organism: Beaufortia kweichowensis (assembly GCA_019155185.1). Lineage (NCBI taxonomy): Eukaryota > Metazoa > Chordata > Actinopteri > Cypriniformes > Gastromyzontidae > Beaufortia > Beaufortia kweichowensis. The sequence goes on along the minus strand of CM032810.1, from coordinate 1,859,327 downwards.
CATTTCAACTCTTAAAAAGCATTTAAAATTTTAAGGCAGCAAATAATTTTTTACAGTGTACATTATTGAGCAAAATCAGAGAATGAGGTGAATTTGTGCCGTTATCACTAACAAACACTGATGCACTGAAGCATTAGAAAAGACAAAAACACTTTTTTGTTGCCAGCAGTGAAATACAAAGAAACTTTTTTGCCTTCATCTTACTTCTCAGACCTCTTCAATACACAAATGACAAACAAAAACCTACAAAACATTTAATGAATACTCTGCGTAACTATGAGTCCTCATTGATGTCCACTGTAGCAGCATCTGAAAATATATGATCTGGAGACAGATGGTAAATGTTAGTCTGCTGATCTTGTGTTGAAATAGACAGTGGAATACTCTGAACGAGAATGGCCCCCGGTGGACCAATATCTAAACTATCTTCAGTCATGACCTGCTCTGCTGGCTTGGACACATCCTGAGATAAAGAACCACCAACATTCAGAGGTTTTGCAACAGCGATGGATGGACTCGTCTCCGTTACCACGGTAACTTCAGTTCCGCCCTCCTGGATGAGCGTGTGAAGGCTTTCCAGGTCAGAGCAGGAAGTGATGAAGGTGTGGGTGGAGTCTGAAGCCGACGCAGAGCAGGAAGTGATGAAGCTTTGAGCAGGAGGGGCAGCTTGACCTGTCTCGAAGGTGTTTTCCTCACTACGGCCGATCTGAGCGAGCAGAACTGTGCGGTGCTCGAGGCCGCCCACGTGTTGTATAACAGGGTTCAAAAGCACCTCGTGCTCATCGGGATCGAGCAGAACTTCTCTGGTCTTTTGCGGCACGTCCATGGCAGCAAAAGTACCGTCCTGTCCTATAGTGGGCGCTACAATGATCTTAAGATGTGTTCCGCTGTATGAGTGTGTGCTGGTTGTGACGTGTGCTTGTCCTGAATCTGACATAGGAGAAGTGGTTTGTGACATTGGGTCAACGCTTTGCTGTGCATTTTTGTTATGTTGCCTTTTGTGGCTACGAAGCGAATCTTCCCTTACAAACGAAGCCTCGCACAAGTCGCACCTGAACGCCCTCGCCGCCTCCAATCTCGCCCGGTAACGTGAGCTGAGAGGTTTGGGAGGCTCTTCCCCTGCCCCGCACCCTCTCCCCATCTTACCCGGCCTGTCCGGCGTATCCGCATGACACTTCTTTTTGTGAATTAACAAATTGCTACGCTGCTTACTAGCAAATGAACAGTGTTCGCATTTAAAGGGCCGCTCGTCCGAGTGCACCCGCTCGTGTACCTTCAGCGCCCCCTTGCTGGAGCAGGAGTAACTGCACTCGCCGCACTGCAGCGGCTGGACGGGCTGGTGCTGGCGTGAATGGTGTCGCAGGGCGGCTTTGGTGGAACACTGGAAGTCACACTCGGAGCAACAGAGCTTGAGATGTTTGAGATGAACGTGGGATTTTAAATTGGCCTTCATGGCACAACGATACTCACAAAGATCACACTTATAAGGCTTCTCTCCGGAGTGGACTCGACTGTGGCGCTTCAGGTCTGAGTTGATCTTGAATTTGGCATCGCACTGGTTACACTGAAACGGGGCGTCACCTGGGGAGGAAACAAACAAACAAAAGACACAAATATAAGTAATAAAAAGTGTAAACAATACACTTTCTATTCACCGTCATCAAAAATAGGTAAAAGTAGTACAATGACAAAAACGTTGATATTAAGAAATTAAATGTAAGTTTAAGCAAATCAAAAAAACTGGTACAAAAGGAAAACTACACATCATCTGTAGTACTGTAATGCTTCAGACCCGGAGGTGGTATTTTTAGGTAAAGAAAGGTAATAAAACTCTCCAACTAAATAAATATTTTGAAAAATTTCCAAAAACATTGTGAGATTTCCATTTTTGCATACTCACACTATGTGTGTTTACCTGTATGAGAGCGCAGGTGGACGGTGAGCTGGCTGGAGTTTCGGCTGGCGTACGGGCATATCTGACACTTAAAGGGTCTTTCATCGTAGTGAATACGGAGATGTTTCTTCAGACTGCTGCTGTCGGCCGCCGCATAAGGGCAATATTTACACTTGTGTGGCTTCTCTCCGGTGTGCAGACGGCTGTGGAGATTGAGTTTATCTCGACGACTGAATCGCTTGTGACAGAGTTCACACTCAAACGGTCTTTCACCTGCGAAAACAAAAATTTTAGAATAAAACTCTTTATTCTATCTGGGACACAAATGACAGACACAACAAATCACTTACCAGTGTGTGTTAAAATATGTCTCTCCATGTCTTTTTGGCCATACTGAGTTTTGAATGTACAACCTATGGACACACAATAAACATGTGTCAAATTGCATACAATGTAATTATAATTTTTTTTAAAAGAACATAATGTTGTGCTACCAACAACTAACCTGAGAAGGTGCATATGTGTCTTTTTTGAGTTAGAGCCGGTTTCAGCTTCTTGGATGGAGTTTTCTGGGTGAAGTTCTTTTTAACTTTTGACACACATGCCTGAAAGGACTCTTTAAAAACAAATGATTGGTCATCACTTGTAGAAAGAAACTCTCTCTGTTCCCTTTAATGTTAATCTTAAACAATAACACAGTGCTTTGACAGCAGACTTACCGTTAGAAACAACATTTCGAGCCGATGTATGAGTCGAGGGCTGGCAGCTGTTTTGCTTGTGGGCCAAAAACAGTTCAACGTTGTTGTACTGCTGTTTGCATAAACCACAGATGTGGATATCTGGACTCACTTCAACTAACAAGAAAATATAAAACAAGAGAATACAGAAAATAAATAAATAGACTTTTATTAATGGCAAGCATGACAGATCTGAAACCCTTTAAAAATACAATAAAATCATCTATCACTAATGTAAAGTACCTAAACATAATCAACTATAAAACATGGTATTAAAATGGTATTCTTGAAAATAACATTATTAAAGGTATTTAAACCACACAACTTTTTCAAGCAAGTATCATTAATTCTCATGTAAAGATATTTAAGCTACAACAATATATAAAGTGTGCAGTAAAAATAAAAGACTATTATTATATTATTGGCTTTAAATAGTCATTTTAATACACAAATGAAGACTATGTCTTTATCTAGAATTTGTAAAATCATCCTCTTGACATTTCAATCTATGCTGGACTCTTATTGACTGCTTTTTATTCATTATTTGCTCTAAGAAATCTACTTTAAAAGTATATTTTCTAAGTTTTCTAATTAAATAAATTAATGTTGGTACAATTACATTTGGTCTACAAAAGTCATTACTGCGTAATAGTTAGATGTGATGATCTAGTTGCATCGCACATGCTTTTATTTATTATTATCTTTTATAAAACAGTGCATCTATATAATATAAATGATGTATTATTTACCTTCTGTGTTGAATGATGCCATGTGAATCAGGCTATAGATATTCTGTCTCTTGCACTCACTGACATGGACTCACACGGGTCTGATTATTATAATTAGATGATCTGGATGAGATGTCACGGCTGGAATCGATCAGAATAGTACTTTAAAACTTTAGCTCGTCGTCTTAGTAGTTGTGTCTTCTGCAAGTGTTTTCTGCAGTGATGGTGATTTTGCGACAGTGTGAACTGCTTGACGGTAAACATCATTTTCTTTCGCTGTAGCGCGATCAGCGGAGCTGTGACGAACTGAGCACAGCAGCGCCGCCTGCTGTCTGACGTGATGTATGACGTAAAAACAGATTCTTTTCACTTGTATTATATAACAAATCAAAACAAAACAAGAATATGGTGAACATCATATTAAACAATATTGAACAATATGAACATAAATGATTTACACAATATGCGTAAATATATATATATATATATATATATATATATATATATATATATATGTATGTTAACAATTAGTGTTTCCAAGAATATGGTTCATGTCATTTTAAAAAATCACTGGCTTTTAAAAATGCAACATTTTCTCACATTAAGGAGTTTGGTTAACATTAAAGTGATAATTCAGGAAAATGTTTTTTTGCCTTTTTTGGTGTTTTCCCAGTAAATAATATTTCCCTGGCAGTCCACAGACATTTCATTCTCTTACAAATACTCATCATTTTTGTCACTAGGGGAATTCTCATATAATAAACAGATAGTGTGCTGTTGCAGTTTTGGCACAGAGCTGCGGATAATTTCTGCTGTCATTTATAAATCACTGCTTCATGTAAACTAGACTCAAAAACAGCTGCGTCTTCTCAGATTCTTTATGGATTAAACCACTTAGTTAAAAAGCAAACACTGTCCAAAACATAGTAGAATTGACTTACACTAGATATAACATTCACATAAAATTCATAGTTTAGACTGTCCACTGTTTTATGATATCCTGTTTTGAATGTGCCAAAGCGACAGCAATTACACAGAAATCTCAAATGAGCTCTTTGTCCATGACTCACTTTAATGTCACGAATTTACACTTGATTTTTTATGTGCAGAAACTGTGATTTCTAAACCCATGCACCATATGTGTGTGTTCCCCTGTGAAACATGAGGTACAATATGGAGATGAAGGGCTCTGTCACTTCATTTTAACCCAGCTGAGCTTGGCAGATGCACACAGCTGCTTAATGGCTGCAGGCTGTCACAAGACATCTTGGAGTTTTAATTGTTGACTGTCTGGCAGGAGTTTGACTGCAGTTGCATTAAATGAGCACAAGGGGGCATCAGTGGTGCATTATTCAGCTGGAACCCTGAACCACAGCACTGCCATCTGTATGTGGCCAGGTATTTCACAAAGATTTCAGCATTACTTTGAAACTGAAGATAGATCTTATATTACCACCTGACACCCAACAAGAAACAAACATTACATATATCTATATTGCATTGTTTTTATATATTGTATACAACATACCATATACAGACTGTACACCATATATAAAATGTGTTGCTCAGAAAGCATATTAATTAGCCTATATATTCTTTAATATTTCAAACATAAATAAATAAAAATTACATGGGTAATCGATATAATCATATAAGCATCTGAAATAGTGTACATCTCAGAAAAGGCCAGATTCAAAACAGTGCATTAACCAAATCATTATGTCCACTTCAGGGTCTACAAATGTATATATTATTTGCTTTTATTAAGTCTGTTTGATCTTAAATTTGCCCCCAAAATTCTAGTAGAGCTCAAAACAAAATAATTCAGATGGTATATATGTATCATTTCCATTAGCAAAAGACATACTGACTCCCACATATATATCAGTGAGTTATATTCAATAAAATATTTACATATAATTCTTAGTCACCTCGGGCCATTTTGCTCAGGTTGTGGTATGACGGGTGTGAGTAATCCCAGCCATCATTAATTCATGTGTCATATATATTTTCATGTGCTGTGATTCAGTGTCAGATTATGGAACACAGAAGAAGTCAAAATCTTGTAAAAAGGTAAAGATATTATTAGTTTGGAGTTTTTACAGTCCAATTTACCTCATAAACACTTCAGAAATATTCATGACATTCATGCACTTTCTTTAATACACTTTCTCCTCCACAGATGATGGATGTTCTTTAAATGGCAACAGGTGCATCTGTGGCATAACAGAAAACTGTACACAAAAGTTAAAATCCTGTCATAATTTTCTCACTCTCAGGCCTTTTCAAACGCATTTTATATCCTTTCTTCTAAAAAGCAAAGAAAAAAAAAAATGTTTTCCATTTGACTTGAACGCTAGCTGTATAATAAAAATATTCTGAAACATGGAACATTCACTCTTGAAATGTTTTAAAGCTTTTATAAATCTATATTTTTATGTATCTGACAGAAGTTTGAACATACTTTAAAGCAAACATTAACAGGGTTAATGTTTGAGCTAGGAAGAGCTAGGAAGAGAATATACTCAGAGTCATAACTCATTTTATAATGTTGATAGCATTTGTGCCCTATCATTTTCTATGTTTTCTAAAGAAAATAATAATAAAGAAACTTTTTTAAGTGTTTCACCCAAAACCATACAGTTTAGGAATGACATTCTATTTTAAAACATCCACCTATTATCTGACAAAACATAAAACCTGAAAGGTTTGTCAGAAGAAATGTATAAAATACAAAACTATAAAGACAATATTTTACTGTTTATTTTGAACTCTTATTTTAATTTATCGATCGAGAAGCCGAAGGATTTCAGCTCTCGTGTGCATTAGCAGACGTTCAACAGACGGTAGAAGCGATTTAATCAGCGTGTTTTATAAAAATGTTTTACAAGAACTGTGGAATTCCCCACAGGCCCATTTTTAATAATGCATTAAAGTTCTTGTAATTCTCAGCCTTCATAATTTCTCAACATGCTATAAACAGATGTTATTCTATGTTTACATTATTTGTCATGTGGCCCCGTTTCCTCTTTGTTTATGGAAAACGGGGGCAGAGATGGGGCATGTTTCAACACACACTTCCATATCTATCAAACCTTATGACAACAACAGATAAAAGAGTGTCTGAGACAGACCAGGACGAAGAGTTTATATAAAAACGTAAGTCAACAGTTCACTTGAAAGGAAAGATGAACCAAAAAACACGAAGACACCCTGTAAACTAAACGGTTCTGTCTGGATATTAATAATGTGAAGAGCCACACCAGGTTTCAGTCAGCACAAAAGTGTCTTGCAAAATGATACCGGTAAAACTAGGACAGATGGAAAGTGAACTGGACAAATGAAGTGTGTACAGCGGAGTGAGATGTTTATGACGTGAGGAGGAACAGGAAAAGACCATCTTAACGGCCATGTTTGGTTTGAGCAGAAAGACAAATTATACACACACGCAGAGTATGAATCGTGTTCAACGGCTGTTATCATTACATTAGATAAAACGGAGGCAACGTCTGGGACACATCACATGTCTCTGTGTACTGATGACACACAAACAGACCTTTCTTTCTATCCATCTCTCTTTATCCTACCAAATAACGGACACACATGACCAAGAGTGTGTCATTTATAATTTGTAAAATTTTTTGATATATAAATCTATTAAATGGTAGATGTATCATTTATAACATTTGATTATTATGAAATACAAATATCATTTTATTACATTATTTCATTAAAACTCCAGTAAAGAAAGATTTTCGTTAAAATATGCTTTATGTGTTATCATTTAATATTAACTGGAATTATTCAGTTTTTGTGAAGTCAGCGTAATATTATGTAATATTATCTAATTAATCTAAGTATTCAACCATGTAAACTTTGACATAACAAATGCACCTTTTCAGTTTTTACAGTGTATATTAATATGATCATATTGGCCACACCCCAAACGTTTGGTAAAAATCTAAATGTAATGTTGGATATGTGGATGCAAATTCTTAAACATACTCAGAAGAGAACAGAAATCAGGCCTTTAAAAGCACACAAACTAATAAACAATAAACTAGACTGGAATTTACTGGATGTCTTACTGGCTATGGGGCAAAATACATGCGAGTTTGCACAGATTCTTCAGAGACCCTGCGGATCCTTCATCTTTTTAATCATGTTCTGTGGATATATGGGCTCCTCACATCTAATAAGCCGTTTGAAAGTATTTGCTTTCATTTGTAACCCAGAAGTGTCGAGTGAATTTAACTCAACGCCGGAACATACTTTACTCTCTTTTGTGGGTATAATAGATTCAGGACATTACAAAAATGTAGACTAAACATTTTTTTACAACTAGATTTTGTTTAGTAGGCTGTATCAAGTATCAAGATGTTATCTAAATACAATCTTTCAGGCAAGCATCACTTTCACTGATGCTCATAGGGGTTAGAGGGTTTCAGAAATGAGACGTGAGCTACTTATGGATGATTAAACACGCAAAGAAATCCCAAAGACCTAGCTTGCTAATCACTTATCAACCACCTAGCAACCACCTTGCAACATGCTAGCAACCACTTAGAACACCTTGGAAGTGCATAGCAACACCATGGCAACCAAATAAAATTAAACCTTTAAATTTAAATGTTTCTAAAGGAATCATTTTATGCTATATACAAAACTTGCTAAACCCAAAATTTGACTTTATTTACATTTTAGAAATATTTGTGCATTTTGTTCCTTGGGGCAAAACAAGGGGAGGTGTACTTTCCAAAAATAAAATACTCATAAATATCAATAATAAAATACCAAGCTCAGTATGCAGAAAGATATTCAGTATGGGCATAATACACACTTTAAAAACATTGCTTGTTGAGTCATCAGATCTGGCAACCAATGGCATGATCAGGGGGCGGGGCTATCCAAGGGAGGCTTGTATGAGACCTGTTATTCTCAAGAATTTGTTGATGTCTTGAAACAAGTATCATAAAAATGACCGAAAATCTCTGAGTGATGAAGCAGACACACCCTTTCAGACACTCACACACAGAGACACACGCTCAGGGTTGTCATTGCTGGTGCGAGCCTTGTAATTGGACGGAGGTGTTGGGAGATAATGAAGCCGAATCTCGCACCTGCCACACCGCCGGGATTTCTCTTGACTGCCCACTTAAATCTTCGGCGGTCCCTGGGTCTTAAGGGCAGGAGTCTCTGCACCAAACTAATGGGAAAAAAACAAGAAGCTACAGGGGAGGTTTCCTGTCAAGACTGCTGAACCCCCTCCCAGAATCCTCAGCAGTCCTGCGATACCGTCTGGTGTCAAATATTTCAGACAGAAACGTTAAAGTGCTGTGCCAGCGAATTTAGTTTCAAACACTCGTGAGGTACGGTGTGAGCTGTCTTTGGTGACATGAGCGTTTTGAGATGAACGCAGTGCAGAGGAGTTATAGCTGACGATCTTGATGCTCTTTCCAGGAAGACGAATCCCAGAATGCATACCGTTACTGATTCAGCAATGTCAGAAATTAACTTTTGTTATTAAAGGGCTGACATTGATTTTATATTAATAAAGCCTTATTTTTCAGTAACACCACGTACAGATGTGTAATGTCAAACAACTCTATTTTATTCTATTAAAAAAATCATTAACAATCTGAACAATTATGACAAGTCCCAACATCAAATAAAACATACAATTAACACATTTGAATTAATTAAGTGAATTTATAAAGTACTTACTGTACTTTCTACCATCGGTATGATTTCAATGTAATCACTATTTCAGGTCTTCTAGTTTGTACAGTGTTCTCAAAATGTATTATTAAAAACGTACACATTAAAAAGCACTAGAAAACTGCCTCTATAAAAAAAAGAAAAAAGTTGTCTCTTCTCCACAGAATTAAATCAAGGCAAAGTTAATTTATAACATGTACAATAATAGCAGATGATGAAAAGAAGAGGTAAGACAGAACCGTTCAAAATAACACAGGAAAACATGCATTAACAAAGCAAACAAGGTCAATGTTTATATCATGTTGACTAGGATGAAGGCGGCAGCAGTATGATAAAAACATCAAAATGTTCAATAAAATATTTCTTTGCAATAGTAATATGCTTAACTGTTTTAATGGTTTGCAGTGTAATGTTTATAGTGCATAAATATATGATTTAATAATTAATATGTGGTGGCCAGTGTGTGTAGTTTCAAATGTGGAAATCAGAATAAAAACTAAACCTTTTTTATAAACAAACCCAAAGAATCCAATTCATTTTGTCCAGCAGTTGCTGTAACGAGACATTTTTCCTCCGTCAGGACTAACAGATTAATCTTCTAGCTTTGATCTACAACCTTCAATCAGCACAGCTCAGGGGCCGTGGATCAGGTTTCTCAGTTTCCTCCGCTGTCTTTACAGAGAGGAGACAACAGATGTGGACGGTCACTTTGATGTTTGGTCGTGTTTAGTGGCAGCTGTGTGGTTAATGTGTGAAGCACTGAAACAAGTTAAAAGGTGTAAGAAACAGGATCATGGATACAGACATAATTGACTGACACAGTGCTGCAGATCATAAAAAGATGTATGATACATCAATACTCATTTACACCATTTAAACCTTATAATTTCTCAGTAAGAGCTATTAAACGTTTTACTCTAAATTACAGAAACCGCACTTTGAAGTAAAGCTTCAAACTTTAGAGAAGAACATGAAAGGGCTGCCATTGACTTCTGCATAATCTGAACATTTGCATTAATGGCATGTTGGTGCAATGAATGATAAATTGTAATTATAAATATCTATGTGAAGTGTATTAAGATCAGTAAGGGTAAAGGAATAGTTCACATTAAAAGGATGATTTTGGCATTATTTACTTACTCACATCATTCTGGACCTGTAAGATTTTAGATACTCCTTTTCCATACAACAGGAGCATGGGTTGCCAGGTTCTAAAAATAACAAAAAAGACATTCAAGTACTAAAAACATCAACATGAGGTTAAAAATATTCTTTTAAAGTATTCTTTTAAATAGATGTTAATAGAATAAAATAGTATTAATAGATAATCGCCACCTAGTATTGCAGCACTATTCTGCATTATTTGGGAATTAATAGATGAGTTTATTTAAAACAGTTTTGCCTTTAAGGTTGTTTAAATATTCTATACAATGTATGTCATTACAATAAGCATTCTGACTAATAAAAACTCACAGCTTCACAAATTAAAAACAATTCACAATCCCAGAAGTTTAATATCGCTTGTTTTTACCAGATATGTGGTGTTTTACGGCAACAAATGAATTACATTTGGCAATAACCGCAGTTTAGTAGCTGGTACTCTTCTATAACAAAGCTGCAATGCTCAGAGTTGATCAAGCACTCGCTGGTGAGTTAAAGTAGTTTCACATGCTTTATCGAATTTTCTTTTTCAAATATTAGAAACTGAAGCAGGCTCCAAACAGTCATCAGATATGCTCTCCTTCATTCTGTCCCCTCTAGGAATAAAACACTTTTTACACTATGTTCCATTTGCTAATGTGTATCTGATGTCTTCTAATCGCAATGATAAGCGGGGGTTGCAATGCATCCGGAAATAAAAGACACCCAAAAGCGGCGTCTTATCAAGATGAAGCAGCGCGCTATTACGACCCGCAGTTATCCATCACTATCCGTCACAGATCAGGCTGCAGGAAACAGATTACACACTCCTGAATCTTTATGGAGATATTATATTGCTGTCATTTGCATTTTTTATGGAGTCTGATCTGAATTGCGCATTCTGTATCACATATGTACGTGCAGGCCTTTGGCTTCCGGTTCCTCGAGTATGTTTTTCAAACGGTATAGCGCATACAAATCCTCCAAAACCAAGATCACGTTTACTTCCAAACTAGAGAGATTTGGAGACCCCTGTTCTGTTTAATACAATTTGCTCATGGTCTGCAGACCAAAGAAGAGCCGTCAATCGGGCCAGAGTTGCTAATGAGTCGCCTGGTAAAATTGAAAGTGGTGGGCCCAGCTGTCATCTATTAGGTGATGGTTTTAAGACTAGCAGTGATACTTCATTAATTAACCTTCACATTCTATGTAGATCCGCTCATCAAGATGCAGTTAATTAAAGAAAGGTCATTCCAAGGGCTGTTACGAGCCGCATCATTACAATAGAGAGAGATGGTGCTGCTCAAAGAGAGAGACAGAGAGAGAGAGAAAAGTAAAGGTGGTTAGTTACAGATTTTCCAGGTATCCAATCTAAAACAATTTCACATTTCCACAGAAGTAAAAGTTTGGGCCAAAAAAACACTGGCTTTCCAAATCTGCTGGATTCAAACCACTGACATATTAAGATAATGTCCATCAATCAGAACAGCAAAAACAATGACTGTTTTAAAAAATAAATATAGTGCACGTTGCAACAGCCAAAACTATTATTTGGTCCTCTAATGTCCCACTAGCTCTTACAAAAATCATGTGTTGTATAATACTCTTTTTTTCAATATCTGGTACCCTTTTCTTGCAAAAAGCTCTAATGGATAAAGCGCCAGTAAAATATTTATCAGCGTCGATTGACAGCATCTATCTTTTAGCCTTGTGTATTTTTTGGCTTTCTCTGCTTTCATCTTAGCAGTTGTGTCTTTTCTGCAACTGCTGGGGGTGAGAGTGAATCTTCTGACCTCACACTGTGACCAGTAAAATGGCATTGAAACAAGATCTGAACATCAAATAGTTTCATATCTGAGTGAGATTCGCTGTGTGCCTGTGACTTATTCATCTCACCATCCAAATGGTTCTACCTTGGTGTTCCATAAGGCTTTGTGCATTCATAGTGAAAATCACATTTCTCTATTTTGCTTCCTGTTTTCTATTTATGTCTGTTCTTATAGAGTTCACTGGTAAAAGCTGTCTTGATGCTTTTATGTGAATTTTAATTGAATAGTTGCATATTGAATGTTAAAATGTTATACAGAACATAAATTATTTATTTTATTTTTTGTTCAAAAATCTTCCCTAAGTGTTGCCATATATATTGACCAGTTTATTTAACCTTAACTTTAGAGGGAAGACTTTTGCAATAAGGGTAAAACTTTACAATTATTCATGCACCAAAAAATGTTAAATTATATATAAATATAATAATATAAATGTATACATTGTATGGTTACTTACATTTATTGTGATCTTAAGAACTTCACTGGTGTGTTGATCGTATATTTATTAAAGTACCGCGAGAGCTGTCAAAAGCATACTGAACATTTTGATCTCGCGGTACTTTCGACGTCATACGCCGTTTGGTCTGCGCAGCTTCGCATTGATCGCACACACACACACACACACACACACACAATAATGAGAATTGAGTCTTACTTGTGCGCGAACTAGTGTAGACTGCTTTCAGCAGACAGCAAGGAAGCTGTTTAAGAAGATTGAGACACAACTGTTTGAAACGTAATTTTTACATCTGCACCGCAAGCGGATTCCTGTCAGTGAAACGCTTCGTCTCCTGCAGGTGCATGACGCGTTTCCGACGCGTATCAACTATTCCTAAACGAAACAGCTCAATGCGGATAAACCAACAAGAAACAGCAGTAAAGAACATCTACCACAGACAGATATAATATTAATAATTCAGTGTTTGTTGGTTATAAGAGGTGGATAATATCAACACCTAAACAAACAGTGTCGAGTCTCTCCCTGGTTGCAAACACAAGCGCTCAGTCTCATCTTACGCACGATGTTTACTTTTACATGTAGAATAATAACGTAATATTTTTACATTAATTTGGAAACCTGAGTTAGAATCAGTGTTGACAGGTATTTTAAATGAAAAGTAGCTAAAGGTTGCTGAAAAATACATACGCTGTACTCACGCGTCATACGCTATTTAGCATATTCATGACGCCATCGCGTCATATTTTTATTATGATTGCTGGTGTGCTCTGCTAACTTACTTTTTAATACAGCTGCATAAAGACTGTATATTAGCATCCACTGACAATCAAAGGCTTGTCCTAGATTTGTGCTTTGTTTTAAATAAAGTTGCTAAATCTATTGATAAAGTTGCTAAGTTGGCAACACCGAAGAATACTTATAGATTTAATTCTTAATGAGGTTTTCAAAGGTTGTGTTGTCATCTCTGAAACATAATGCAAATTACCTGTAGAGCTATTTTGTTGGCGTGGGTTTAAGTCATATAAAGTTAAATGGACATTTCCTGTAAAGCAGTACCAGATAGCCCAAATTATTATAAATCATTATTATTATTGGATTACTGTTATAAATAAGGGAACACTTGTTCAATAACTGTTTTAGTATTCATGGTTAACAAATACTGAATGGAAAAAGTTCTTATTTTTCATTCTGCTGACCCTTTTATTATCAGAAAATCATGCATGTGCTTTTTAAGCAAAACTTAAACAAAGGACTTGCTTAGGTTTCATGATTTTAAAAGGATATGTTGAATGAATGTGAGTTAAAGTGCTTTCAAATTAGGCTGGGTAGACATTTCTAGAAACAGTTGATGTAGGTGATGCTATTGTTTGCCATGATGTTCAAAGTGGTTGCCAAGGCATTGCTAGGTGATTGCTGTAGTTCCTCCTGGGAGATTGCTAAGCAGTTGCTGGGGTGCGCTGGGTCGTTGTTGTTGTTGCTTAGGCGTTGCTAAGCGATTTTTAGAGTGGCCAGGGTCACTTAGGTGTTGCTAGGTAGCTGGTTACTAGCCCATGAAAAAATAATTATGATGTTAAATAGATGTTTAAATAATTAAAGGCTGTTCTGGACGTGCAAATTTTCAACAGGCCCTTCCACAGGGTTAAACCTGCATTGCATGGCACCTAAAAACTAGGATTGGATGGGGTGGGTGAGTGTGTGCGTTTCAACTCCTTAGTTACAGTAAATGTTGACCCTGGACTCAACGCCATTACGACAGGCAGTCTCCCGTGGCTGCCGGCGAAACCCTAGTTGCTAGGTGGAAAGACATTATGGCTTTCCCGCGCAATAATTTATCCAGCGAGTGCGGCCGGTCGTCATGTTGGGTCCTGACAGAGAGCTGCAGTGCTTTATCAGACGCTCTGTAAATCAGGCGTGTGGGGGGGCCAGACGGCAACATTGTTTGATCTCTTTCAGACACTCTAATAATCTGCACCCGCCTGATTGATACCTTCACACAACAAAGCACATTACACCATCAAAAAAGCCCGTCCGTGAGTGTACGTGTGTGTGTTGGCCATCGGAGTTGTCAAAGGCTGGGGGGTAGGAGACAGGAGGAGAAAAAGAATGAGTCGTGTGGAGACACACAGGGTCATTTGGAGTCTTTAAACGAATTGTCGTCTAACAGTTTCACAAAACGATCAGGGTTTCCGAGGGAGGGGTGAGTGAGAGATAACTGGTGTCAGAGTGACCTCACTTAATACACAATGAGAAAAACAAGACAATAAACAGCTACGGGCATTTTAGGATGCTGGTTTTTAGTTGTCTGTTGTTTTGCAGGTAAAATACTCAAATATGTGCATTACAATGATTTTGTTGCCTATTTTGCACCTTTGTAGTTTTAGTTGGAAGCTTTATATTTTTGTAAGCGTTTACAAGGATTTGTGTTATTTCTAAAATGTATATAAGAATTTAATGCTGTTTAAAGGCCTCAGATATAGAAACCCTTTAGCGTTTTTACTTGCATATTAAACTTTAGCATGTTTATGGTACAGAAATGACTCATACATCAAGTAATGCAGCTTGTTTGGGAAAGATAATAGATACTTTGCCATGTTCGTTTTCAGATCATAACTGCACGACTTCCATTAGAGTTAGTTTTGTTCATCTACTAACCAAATTCACAACCGAGAGCTGGTTAAACTAAATGCGCATTGATTGACAGTCCTGTTTCCTGACAGCGTGCCATGTCCTACCAACATCCATTTAAACCTCTGACCTTTCACCTTTTAACCTCAGTTCCTTTCTTCTCTAGGATTTTTGATACATATTCTGCCTCGCGCTTTCACCTGTTGACACCGTGATGCATTTGGTGACGTTTGCCAGGTCTTTGTCTTTCTTATCCAGAAAGCAGAAGGTATTTGACAATAAAATGTTACTCGGCTTTAAATGAACTGACAAAAACTAATTGAACTGTTTCATCAGCACTATTGGAATGAGACCATAAAGTAGAGTCTGACAATAAGATGCAATTATTGGCGTGTGTGTGCGGGTTGAGTAGCATCAGTATTCCGTTCAGGTGCCGTAATGGATGTAATGTAGCATATGGCCACTGAGCCATGTGTTTGCTCCACTCAATGCATCTGAGATAAACAGAGAAGTGGAGATGAGAATATCCTAAGAGCTTTTCCTAGCCATCACTCAGAGCCAGGCATTATCACACAGCTAGGTTTCAATCTCAAATGGCTGAGTTGGAATCAGTTTCATCCATCTACGTTTCAATAGTGATCAGATAAAGAATAAGTCCTCGAGACAGCCATCAAGGCATTGATTATTTGGAAATAAAACAATCCCGAAGGAGAATTGGATGAACTGCGATTTGATTGATTGTATTTATTTCCAGGTACAGATGACCGTTGTTCCAGTGAGACGTCCTAATACAAGCAATCCATTGATGAACCACGTAGAATTGCGAGTAAGTTGCCTGCACGTTATTTTCAATAAAAAGATGTAATCTAATTAATTGCTTTCAACAAGAGTAACAACATAATCTAGCACATAGCGCTTCACTTTCACCACCTGTGGGTGCTTTTAAGTATGTAGAAACACAACGGTATCCATCTCCATTTGTTGAAACTACAGGCAAAACAATTCTTGCGTAGGTAGACAAAGAAACAAGAAATCGGGTATATCCAGTGGGGGCAGCGTCCTCCTTGAATACATCAATACTTGCCTGGTGGGGACAGAACAAGAAGAAAGTGTGTAATGCATTTCTGCCTTATTAAAGTTATAAATGAGCGTAGGCACCCGCGTGTCACTTCAGACTTATTCGCCGGGTGAGCGTACATCAATTACACTATTTGGAGCATTTAAACAGGTGTGCTGCTAGCCTGTTTAGGAGATTTTGCATGCACCTGTTTTAAAGTCTCACATCCGTCTGTTGATTCACAACATGCTGTATTGTTTGCAACTTTAATAACCAGATAATGTTAGCGGAAAACAAGCAGGCTGTTGAGAAATGAATAAATAAAGCCCTTGCGCTTGGTACGAGTGGGGCATATTAGATTATAAGGAAAGCTAGGTTATTAAAGCACCAAGTCCAAAACCTGCGAGGCTTTTCGCTAAAAAGCAGAGGCTTTCGAAAAACAGACACACCATAGTGGCTTGTCTTACTCCAGAGCTTATTTTGAGACTTGAGCCAGCTGGCAAAGTAGCGCAAGACATCACGGAGCTGCGGGCTACAGTAAATATCGCCTTTCTTGTTATCTCCAAGACCTGTTTTTCCGGTAAATAGGGAGAACGTGTAATTCAATACACTTCCCGGGCAATTTGCTTTTTGGAGAACATTGCAGGTGACATGGTATATTGTAGTTGTGGCCCAGGAATAAATGGTCAAATTAATAAGTAATGTTGATGTTCAGATAATATTTTACCCCAGACGCCTCCGTGGTAAGTGCTTTATCGTGGGTTAGATGGTAATGTTAAACCACAGAAGGCAGAGAGCTCTGCGGCACAAGAGACCGGTCTGTTGGGGCATCTTGTGCGGTGTTGTGAGAATATTAACATGCTTCTTGTTTCAGCTGATCTACAGGATGATGTTGACAATGTCCTGTAATTAATTCTGTGGCGTCTGACCTCAAATTAGCAGGTAAAGAGATGGCTCACCCACATATGCAAATTCTGTCATTACTCATCCTAATGTCATTCGAAATCTGTTTGCAAAATTTCTCCTCAGCAGCTCAGTCCATGAACTTGTGAACTTTATTCCAAGAAAGAAGTGTGAGTGACGCAGGTTTGAATCTGGCGTGTGATGTTTCCCGATCCCTTTCCTCTGTCATTTCCTTCTGTCTATACTATTCTATCAATAACACTGACAAAAGACCAATGAATCAAATTTTTGTCCTCCTCTGAGCCGCGTAACGTCAGATTCTGATCCACAAGCATCTGTCAAGGGCCAACAGTAAAATATCGGGCACATGTTGTGAGTGGATCCGTCAGGCGTCTATGTGAGATCAGAGCGCAGGTTGATCAGAGAGTTGGCAGGGTAACATGAAGCTTGATCTGAAAGACAAAGATCATAGCTGTCCTTCAAACCCGCAACATCCGCCGCGCTCACGGGGGGACGAGGTGCTCATCTGCGCGCGGCAGATCCCACAGATGATGAGAGGGCATTGTAAACATAATTATTGCTGCTAATGATAACGGCAGACAGATGATGAGTTTTTTCTCAGCTCATTTACCATTGCCAGCCATGCCAGGTGCACAGACGCATTTTCATTCTCTTCTAAATAGTGCCGATCGTTATTGTTCTTGCAAAACGTGCGGCAGAATTTGCAGAGTCGAACACGCCATAAACTTTACGTTTTAATATTGAGGCTAAAGGTTGTTTTGTATGAACTGGAAATGGGAAGAAACATATTTTATTGTTGTGTAAACAAATTTAATGAATGTGATAACTGAGAAAAACAAATTGCTTTTAATGTCTGTTCACTGTCATTTGACTTCAACCCAATGAAAACGTATAAGTACACCAGTTTTTACCAATTCAATGAATCATTTACTATTGATTATTCTGTATTTCTCAGAATACGCCAGAAGCGATTTTACATCGACTTTTTACATCGAGTTTGTAAACCGCTGTTAAATCAGAATCTCAGATATGAGCAACACAATCTTTTTGACAGTAATGCCATATACCCAAGGCACTGTGTTATTTGTTGCGTAGGCTTTGCTCTCTTGCACACTTTAATATTGTGTTATTGTTTCATCTCAGCCTTGAGATAAAAAAAATTCTTTATTTTATTTTATGGGATTAACTGCTCGCTTTCAGGGCGTCTGGAGGTGTCTGTTATGTTTCGTTTTATTAGTGAATTATTTAGACAACACTCAACGGTAACACAAAGGACAGAGAAGAGCCCTGCTGGCTTTCCATTCGGCTTTTTCATTCACTTACTTAATTTGGTTTGGTACTCTGGAACCGCAGAAAGAAATTCATCGTCTCGTTCGGATGGCAGCAGAAATGGGTGTGGTAACTGATTTCCCAGAGGGCAAAGCGTGCCGGATTGGTACATAATGATAAAGAAATATCAAAACATTAGAGTGTGGAGATTTGAAAATATATTTGGGATGAGAGTGAAGGAGGCAGAGATGCTCGGTTTGTGTCTCAGTGCCGGCGTTCACCGAGCAGCAAGCAACTCAACAGCCTCGAGGTCAGGTTTCACAATATTAAACACATGATTCATGTATTGATGTCATATTTACAAGATCTAATTTTGTGTTAAAGATGCTTTTTTATATTGCCATGTGATATCATCATTTTTCCTCTGAGCATTTACGTACTATTATGTTATTTGAAAAAAGTAATGTGTTAAAAAAAATCTTATATATTCAAAACTGAGTGAGTTTTATGGCTTGTAAAGTGATGCCATCTATATGCTTAGAGTTTAAAACAGTTTATGGTAAATGTGTACACGGAAGCCAAAACAAAAATATTGATGACTCATCTTGAACTTGACAGAATTTTGTCCAATCAGATGCTCTCCAGAGTGGGTATGTCCCTCCCCCCATTACCACCTGCAAACGCCTAGCAAACAGGTTTGTGACTACAACAAAAAAAATCTGTAAGAGCTGGAGATAAAACCTTGGTAATTGGCATGTGTATGTTTTGGCGTGGTTGGTGAATCTGGTGTGATTTAAGTAAATGTTTCTGTTTGTATTTCACAACAGTTTGTGTTGATATTGTAATCCAACACAAAGCCACAGTTTTGCCGACCTGAAATTCTAGATTTCTGGAGGTGAGTAAATTCATATTTGTGAGATATCAGATTAGGTTACATTCTCATATTGCAGGCAATTAATTATCAACATGTATTTCTTTTTTGTATTAGCTTGCATGGGACCAAGGCTAATTTATTATTAATTATTGTGACAAATGGCGAATCAATCTCCAGCTTCTGGTCATTGTAATCTTGCTAATGTTGATATTCTTTACTTATATAATAATATTTCCTAATAATATTTAATAACTGACTCCACTTTTAGAAACCATTTCATTTCAGGTAACAACGTTTCATTTTAGTTTCATCTGGACATGCATTACACTTTGGATGTGAAATGTAAGTGAATACTGCTATGTTCACTCAAAGCCCTTAATGTTGACATGTATTTCACATCACACGTTTGTTTTGTCACTATAACTTTATTTTTACCTTATGAGTTTATTATGTAACCTCTCTTTGACAGCTAGCCGTTGTCTCTCTGTGCCCTGCAAGTTTTGCATGTGCTACTTTTACTATCAAAATGCAAAAGGCCTAAAAGGTGTTACAGAGCAAAAATAAAAAAGTGCCCTAATTCCTGTTCAAAAGGTCGCTGTGATGAGTTATTGGGGAGTAAGCACCTGAAAGCTATTCCCTTGTTAGATTTGATAGAGAGGCTGTCATTTCTTCCTTTAAAAATAGTGGGAAGTAATAAATGGTCATTTGTGAATGTGTTAGCTACCGGCAGTAGACGGCCTCCTGCGAGAGTTTAATGCGCTGATATATTGTCCCCAATGTCAGATGAACGCTAGACGTTTCTGTTGAGATCAGCAAAAAAGTGCTGTTGAAGTTTTTACGTGACTGATTATTACACTGCTGTTTTGATAATTAAAAGGGCACTTTTTACACTCTGTAACATTAATGTTTAATGTGTAACATTAAATACTATTCACCATCCATTTTACTAGTATTGTGTATTTCTAAATAAAACAGCATTTTCAACAAGAAAAAAGACCTGCATGGTTTTCTCCACTGGAAATTCATTGGATTGAGAAAGTGGGCGTTGCACACCACAATGGACGTGGAGGGTAAAAGTCAATTTAACCATCAAGAACATCTTCCCAATGGTAATGTTTCATTCAAATTTCATTATTTGCTGGTGTAACATTTATTGGCAGTCAAATTAATATAATAATTTCATCATTTATTTACTCTCATGTCATTTCAAACCTGTATGACTTTCTTTCTTCTGCAGAACACAGAAGATATTTTAAAAACGTTGGTAAACAAACAACATTGACTTTCATTGTTGGAAACATTTGTCAAAATATCTTCTTTTGTATTTTACAGAAAAAAAGTAAACAAAATTAATTAAATTAGAGTGAATAAATTTATGACAGAATTTTTCTACTATCTCTTCACATCAAATTCCAATAATGCACAAGTTCGAAACTTCAAACATTGCTCATCCAATCAGCTTTTAGAAACAAAACTAGCCATTCTGCAGCAAAATGGACACGTATGTCAAATCCAGCCCCTCCCATTTTTAATTGGTGCCGTGGGTTTTACCCAGGTTGCATTGCTGTGCATATTTGGATGCTGCAGACTAGGGCATCAATGTGACAGTTTCAGGTGGAGAACACTATTATTAGTTTACCTCTCAGCCATGGCATTTTATCACTGTTGAGTCTGACGGTCTCCCTGCTTTAAAAAAGAAAGAAAGTCGTGCATCTCAATCCACCCGTTCATATTTCATAGGCCACGGTGTCATAAATACATGGAGCGCGGCTGACCTGAGCTATTAGTTACACACCTTTAGTGAGTGTGGGACAGTTTGTCTCTGAAACAGGGAAGTTTTCAGTGAAGTTATGCAGAACAGGATCCAAGATCTGCTGAGAAACACTGTATGCTGTGAACATAGACCTATACCACAAATTATAAGAGTAACAACACACAGCATGGCCTGAGGTGTGAAAGACAAGTCAGAGATAAACAAAACATGAAAGTAATACAACATAAACTTCCAGGCAGGAGAAAAATATCTATGTATGTCTGGCATGTTTACCTCCCAGACGTCTGAGAGGGGGATCACGGGAGGGTGGTGTGTGAGCCGTGTGTGTAGTTGAACAGCAGGTCAGGTTGTAGGTCAATAGTGTGTAGCAGAACAGAGAGACTTAGTTTTCCCTTAGCGGGTCTCATAAGTTCTGGTCACATTACTCCTTTCACATAACTCAGGTCTCTCTCTCTCTCTCTCTCTCTCTCTCTCTCTCTCTCTCTCTCTCTCTCTCTCTCTCTCTCTCTCTCTCTCTCTCTCTCTCTCTCTCTCTCTCTCTCTCTCTCTCTCTCTCTCTCTCTCTCTCTCTCAGGCCTTCCTGTATTTTTGTGCAGAATAACAAAATGTAGCATTAATAAAATTGTGATTTTCAGTATTTAAAAAAATAAATTTCATTATTATAATAATGAAATTATTATAAAAAGTAATGTATCACAAAATCTATAATCTACTATCTGACTAATCTGACTATTTATGAGACCTTAATTTGGATTTCCCAGATAGGGTCACAAATGATTAATTTGTCCCATTCATAGGGACACACAGATTTCTTGTTAAATGTTTGATCTTTTTATTATTGCAATATCATTTTGTGATACTAGTGCTGCAGAAATTACACACTTGATCTTTAAAGCAAACGTCTAGTTGCGGTTGTTTACAAGTGACTTTTTTCCTCCTCTCAGGAATCTGTCAACAAGTCACTTTCCTATCAAAGCAGGCAAGCAGAACTGTTGCCTCATCACCCTTCAATTAGAGGCAGGACCACCTGAAAATCCTCCATTGACATTTCTCCCCTGATTGTGTCTCATCCATTTTTTAATTGTGCCGTTGCTCCCATGAGGTGGGTGGACTGCAGTGGTAGCCACTGTCATTCGTCAGGGATGACAGGAGAAAAGAGAGAGAGAGTGGCACCATGCCACTTCCAACCCCAGCGCTGATGTGTCAGTCTTATCACACAGTCGAGCGCTCCAGAGGCGACACCCTCCACTGAATCAGTGACATTTCACGGACGGTGCAAATCTATCCGTCTTTGTCAAGCGTCCCTTCATCTCTGCGCAAGCACACATCGTTTTCGCATTCCAAGAGTTAGCATATTGATCACAGCAGAGTCAGTGGAGTGTGGCAGCTATTTTTCCTCTCTTTTGGGTTAAAACGGACACCTTTAGTCTACTGGTCACTGTCAGTTTCCGGTGAGGTGCGTTTAAATCCCACCGTCTGGGTGGTCCGGGTCACGGGTGTCACGGCGTGTTGGTGTGCTGAATAGAGGGACGGTTTTTATTCAAGCCATTTTTCTTCATTCAGACCACTGAATGTTTTTCTGACTTCATGTGGAGCATTGAGATCTGTAAAAACAAAAGTTTTAAACTTTGTCGATTGTAGATAATTCTGATGTTGAAACAGGACGTTTGGTTAGTCTAGTGTACGTCAGAGAGCTGAATTGCACTAATAATAATTCTTGTGAGCTGTGATTTGCTACTCTGGTTACAGATTCATTCTAGAGAATAGTAAACAAGATGAGTCATCTGTATTTTAGCCAGATTTGAGAAAACATTTAAAAATCATATCTCTACGTTTTTCAAATGAGTTCATCATTGTAGTGGCTTATGGGATCTTTGAAACACAAGCAGTACATAAAAGATGGTTTTATGGAGGCAAAAAGGTCTTAGTTAAACTTGCATAAAAAGTGTAAAACCTTTTCGCCATGTTTACTTTTAAAACTTAAGGTAGCTTTTGCTTGAATGCATGTTCAAAGGCCCAAATTATGGTCTAGGAAGAGCGGAGCGGTCCGCTGAGCTCAGATTTACAGCTCATTTGCCATGTGTGTGCAACCAAGACAGTGATGTCTGGCTGCTTTTCTTTAATGATATCTTGGCACAGATGTGTTCGATATACTAAGACACCATTTTTAACCGAGCGATGCATCCTGTTTCACACCCAAAAAAGTCCTTGCTTGTTGTTCAGCGAGCTATTATTCTTACATTTAAACTACATTCTGGTTATTTGTAAAATGATTCATAAGTAAAGCAAAAGATAATAGGTTTTTAGTTGGTTTTAACTACATTGTTTTCTAAATAATTACAGACTCGTTATATGATGGTGAGTTTCCACTGTGAGTTTTATGTGATTTAGTTTCAAAATCAAATACACATATTCCACATTGTAATGTCATTTATTCTTTTACAGATATCCTGTAGATAGCACCAAAATCAAAGCTAAAAATGGAAGTGCTCTCCATTGATTGGCTTCTCCATTAATTAGATTATGTCTCGAGAGAAAATCTGTCCTAAAATTAGAGCGTTTCACGCTCGGCAGCCGTTTCGGGCCCGTAGTCAGCAGCGCTGGGGACTGTAACATCTGTACTCCGTATCGCTGGGGTTAACATGTCCTGTGATTGCATATGTAAAAGTCGACACAGGTGCGACACAGACACAGCTGCCGACACAAACGCACACCACCAATAGATGCAACAAAGTGAGGGAATACAGGCACGCAAAGCGCACCGCTCCAGAGTCTTGTGGTGGTTGCAGTCAGGCCATGTGTGAGTCCCCTGCGAAAAGCGTGAATGAGTGGCCTGCAAATCGATAGGGACAGGAGATGTGCTGTCTGGCAAATCCAGTGGCGCCTGACATGTTCTCTGTGTAATCTCCTTCATTGTGCTGCGAGAGGGAAGATTATCCTCCACTGACTGCTTGCTAAAAGGTTCCTCGCTCTCACAACGGCTCCAGAAGAGACGAGGGAACGTCGTGCAAAACCTCGCGTTCTGTCCCTCCTTCCCTGTCAAAGTCCGGATTACCCAGAGATATGATCCCCTCTGACTCTCAATAAAACCCTTTCTTATACGCCCTCGACTTTATTCATAGAGTATCATTGGATTTGTGGCACCGGATCTCAGTGTGGATTCGGTGCTAATTTCGACAGGTTGTGAAACGCGAGCGGATTATAGCTGGTCCGTTGCGGTGCCTCTGGTGCTACATTGAGTATGTTGCTTATGAGCCGTGAAAAGAGTTGCATTTTAAAATATGATTGTATCCAAAAAACTGAATATTAGCATTCACTTTCAGTCACTCAACATTGTTCCTCTCATGTCATTTGTTAACCTATGATACTAATTTTATGTACAAATTATCATGACTTGAGATTTCTGTCAAAGCATTTTTTCTATGTTTAAAGCATGAATTTTTATAGTTAAGTGCTGTTTTCAGAATTGTCGCATCCTTAACAGTCCAAATTCCTCTTAAATTAGCACATAACATTAAAACTTGTGTATAGATGGATTTTTTTGTGTTCAACAGGGCTTCAAGTAATATATTCACACCGTGAGAATTTATACGACTGAAAATATCACATCCATAATGTTGGAATTGCCCGGTAATACTATAGATTCATTGAATATGTATTAAAATAATGATTTTTATGAACATTGTAGTTTTGGAATCACAATCTGCCAAAGTTTGTCTAAACTGAAGCTGGATTCGAGACACTGATTGGCTGTGTGTGTTGTTGTGTTTCATTGTGATTATGCTGTTCTGTCAGTGTTGGTTTGTGTGTAAGTGTGTTTCTGGCCTTTGATATTATTAAGGTACATAAGTGTATTTGCAGGCATGTTAAAGAAACTGGTCATCCAAAAATGAAATTCTGTCACAATTTACTTACCTTCATGTCATTTCAAACCTGTAGGATTGTCTTTCCTCCATGGAATACAGAAAAGTGGCTGCTCCTCACAATCAAAGTCAAAGACAACAGAGGCCGTCGGGATCAAAAAGAGGTACCTTACATGCTTTAAGTTATGCATTTACTTTAAAAAATAATCAATTTACTCATATTTTTCCTTTTTCTAATATTTTTTATTTTTGTTTACATATAGATTTGAAAATAACAGTAATTGTTAGTTCTCTTTTGTCGTGATTTGAAAACAGCAGATTTTTTGTAAATAATGACTTATATTTCAGTCTGTTTTTCACATAAACATTGTTATACTTTAGTAAAAGTTTTGTGTTTATTTTTATTTTATGTATCAAGGCTATAAAATGTTGTTGTATTTAGTTTAATAGATTATTTGTTTTATAGATTTTTTCATGTTTGCACTTCATAAATATATAACAACTTTTGGGTTTGGAGTGACATGAGGGTGAGTAAATAAAAAAAGAATAAACGTATGCTAATTTCTATGTAAACATGTTTGTATTAACTCAATCTCTTTATTGTGTTGTGTAATTAGGATTTAGGTCGCGGGTCCGCTGTAGGGCTCTTATCTCAGATCTACGCCTCATGTGTTAATAAACCCCGGGCCGGTTTCCGAGTCTGCCTTAGGAGATCGCTTACATCAAAGCACCAATCAAAAACTGCTGCAGATATAATTTGTCATCAGGGATTTCCTGCTGGAGAATTATAGAGAAGATACTGGGCCGATCAATACTATGGATTTTCACTGCAGTGGTTGATTGTCCAATTGCTGTGAAACATGTTAAAGGATAAAAGGCCACGCCTGCCAGTCCACAACAGACTGCAGACTCAGCATAAGGCCTGTCAGATTTCTCCAGGCGGCCCTCATGGAGAATTATCATCCTGTGGCGTCCGAGTACTAGTTAGCGTGTGGAGTGCGGTCCATGAAGTCTGCTTGCATGACATTTTGAGCGTCCAGATAGGAAGAAAGAGAGATGTGGATGTTTCCGAGCGCAATCTTTCCTTTTAGTGAGATGTCTGACTGCATTAGAGAGGGTGCACGACAAACGGACCAAATCCCAGACAAAACTGACCCTTGCGTTTAACTCTGTCTTCATAAATCCCTAATCTTGCTCTCCAGACAGCCCAACGCTGAGGAACATGACGTTTTATAGATTTGTTTGGATTCGCTTGACATAAAGGAGCAAAACGTTTCGCTTCTCGCATTGCTGTGGAATCCGGCGGTATTTCCGTGGCTCTCGCTAATGCTGATGGGCTGACATTTTATATTCTAAGAGACTGGAATGTGGTGGGAAATGACAGGCGTGCTGCAATGCCTTATTTTGGCACCTTATAGAACCTTCTAGAGATCCAGGCTTCAATAAGCATTTATTTAACACGGCTGGCTTGACGTACTGTAAACCAACCGGACGTATCCCTATGGTCACATTGCTAGGAAGTAGTATCATGCAATGTCAATGCATCTGGGTGTTGCTGTTGTCTTGCTGTGTGTGTAAGAAACGCTGGACAGTCGGAGACCTCTTAGGCTTGTCTTATCCGATGCCCCCTGACAGCCCAATATCAAAGAGCTCTATGTGAAGGCAGAGAGCCAAGCGATGGAGATGACAAACCCCGGCTCTGTCTGAATGCCCCTGAGGCAGATAGAAAATGAACTGACCAGTGTAAACAGAAAGAGCAGTAAAAAGCCCTAAACAGGCTTCAGCAGAAAAGATTTACCCTGGCAGGCTTCCCATTTCAATTTAAATCTACTCTCCCGCCAGTTACAGTCATGGATACCTTAAACTTCGACTTGTTTGTACAAGGAAGCGTGCCAGTATGTGTCACTGCATAAAGAGAGACGTTAAACCAGTCAGATTTCTCCATCACATTGGCGTAGTAGCACATGTGTGTCTGATACGTTAAGCTGTGGTACTCCATATTCATTTACATTTAGACATTTTACAAACACTTTTATCCACAGTGCACTTTTTTTATGCAAAAAAAGCAAAGCTTGAAGTCCTATTACAGTAATACTTTCCATTATTCCCTGTAACCTTTCCGCCCTCGGCCTTGAACACCATCCACAACGCACCAAACCGGCGGCGTCACGGCCCGCGGCCTCCACAAGCAGATGATTCTGAAGCGTTTACCTCCGCTCGCTGAAGAGGATGGAGCCATTAGTTTCATCATCACTCATGAGAGGTTGAGTGTTGCTCTGTGATGTTATCTTCTCAGCGTTGGAGGAGGACATATGGGCGTGCAGTGACCCGAACATACACACCTGATAAAAATAGCTCAGCTGTTGTGAATGTGATCCTCAAGTGCAGTTCTGGGATTCACAGCCAAGGATGAGGATGAGGATGATGAAGAAACTGTATGTAAAGTTTGATTTAATCATCATTTATTGTGTTTAGGGGAAACGCTTTTATACATTCATAATTTTTGTCTTTAAGATGGTTTATTTTGTTTATATAGTATGACTTCAGTAAAAATATCAGCTCAACATTGTTGAGATTGTTGGACTTTAAAGCTTTAAGCCGTATCTTTTGCTGCTTTGTCACCATTGATATACATATTTTTATGTAAGTTGATGTCAAACTGACATTTCCAACAAAATTGTACCCGACAGCTCAACTTACAATTATTATAAGCTTATCAATGTGAATCAGTGTGAGATAAGAAGACCATTTTCAACCCTGATTCTTTATTTACTTGCTCAATAACTGATTTTTGTTTATTTTTAACCCAACATAGCTGGAAAGTATAATCATAAGATATATAAGTTGAATCATAAGACAGACTAAGACTATTTTTTTCCATTTTTTTCTAAACTTTTTTAAAGTTACTACATTGATGTCAAATTAAAACATTTAATTTTTCATTTAATGAATCATTTAAAACAACACCAAGAGCCTTTGGGGAAATCGTAAATAGGCCTAATTTTGATTTTATGTTCACTTTACATCATGATTCAAGGTCAAATCGAGTTCAAACCTAATCCACAGGATACAAACTAAAAGCGATCATTCAAACTCATGAAACGAAATGAGTACAACGGTGTGTGTGAAGATGCTCACATCAGAGAGAGAGAGAGAGAGAGAGAGAGAGACAACATGTTGTGTGTGTGTCTGTTTGATTATGCAGCTCTAGCTGTGATGGGAAACAGAATATGAAGGACTCGTACACGGCACAACAGCGTGCTATATTGCAACAGCCACTCTGTAATGATAGAGATATTGAGGCCTGTAATTGTTATTATTGCCAAACCCAAATTGAAACTCATAACCTGCCTGACTCCAGCTATCAGTTGTCATTAAGTAAAAAAACAGACGTCTCGGCGGCTCGGCCCCGGTGCCGCGAGCTGTCTGTTGACACGCAAAGTAATTGAAGAGGGAGTCGAGCTGTTTTGAACGCACTCGAAAGGAGGCGGAATGAGCACTTGATCAGAGCGTTTTTACGTCTATAGATGATTTGATTTCACCTAACGTCTCTTTTATAGCTCACCACGCCATTAATTTGCATGGAGGCGATTCTGAATGTGACGTTTTTATATAGCCAGTTTTAACGTGTTTGGAGAACAATTGACTGGCGTGTGCCGTTAGACTCTGCGGCGCAACGTCTCATTATATCAGGCCTTACAAAGATGTAGAAGTGCTCAACACACGCACACACACGCAGTAAAGCCGGTTTGTGGAGGTCATTGTTGAGTTTCTTTCTTGTAAATTTGCACAAGTTATAGCAAGTTGGTGGGCTGTTTATTTAACATGTGGCATGATGAGATTTCATAGCACTGAATTTGTATTTATTTATCGCGCCTTTAGGGTTACATTTCTCGACTTATTTTAAAACGTTACTCTACTTTGAATATTTATTGTATATTTGGCATAATGTGGTGGTATTTTTAGTATTACCCTGTGGAATTAATGTAACAGAAGACCCTTTATGAGATGCCCACTGGGGACATTGTCAATCGTCACAATTAGCAGCCTCTCATGGTCTTCAGAAATGTTTAAGGTTTAGTTCTGAATACTAATGAGATGCCTACCTAAAATAGCATCCACACCCATTTTAATAGGATTTTGGGCGGTACATACCAGAGCTGGAGACAGAGAGTTGGAGGGGAGAGGCAGAAAAAAGAGGGTTTGGTGATGTCAGTCATTTCAGAGGTGGAGCAGGTTATTATATTCAAATGAAAGATTACAAAGATAAACTTTCTTGTTTTCCTTTGGGACAACATGCAGAGATGAAAAGAGGCTTCTGGGTAATTGTGACTATATGTTGCCCAGTGGGCATCTCATAAACAGACTTGTATTACATAAATTCCACAGAGAGATGCCAAGAATACTTACTCTGGAATTCATCGTGCTAAATGGTGTATGTTGTCATTTTTATTTAGATATATTAAAAAATTCATTCTGCATTTTTAAAAGAAGTTTTAAAAATTTAATTTTACATTTTCATAGTAAAAAGTAATTTTTTAAGAAAACATTTTAGTGAAAATACTAATTACATTACAAACGTGTATAAAAAGTTTTACTTATTATATTAAAAACAGATTCCTCTTGTATCTTAATATGTTGATACACATTTTTATAGCTTTAAAAAGGTATTGAAAAGTTTTTTTACTTTTTAAAATCAGAATGCTTTGTGACAGAGAAATATTTGTGTTAGATTATAAATTATATTAGATTTTTTATGTTTATCTTTTTTATAAGTTGTAGACATTTTTGAAGTGTTGGCTTATCATAGACTTCTTATAGACTTCAATTCTGCATGTATTAAATATGTTTTAAAAGTAACTTTTTATTTAAGTTTTCATAGTCATTCAAATAAATTTTTTAACCACATGTTGACTAAAGACTGTAGGCACAAATAAGGAAATCCCAGAATGCTTTATGAAACGTTTAATATAAATGTATAAATGTATAATTTTTAAATGTCTCATATAAGTGATGAGCAATATGTTAACATCAGACCCTGCTGTAATCATCTGTAAGCATTAGTTAACTAGTTTTTTAAATCTGTGTTTATTTCTGTTAGGATGCTGTTTTAGAAAGTCAATGCCTATGTAGACGACAATTTAACAAACTGGAGTCGGTAAGTGCCGTAACTTTTGGTTTCTTGTTCCTTACAGTCGGTGTAATCCTAGCCTCCCACCTGCCTGCGCTAAAGCACCCGTTTCTGTGTGAAATCACCCTGCTGTAAGAGTTTGTGGCATTTATTATGTTTTATCGCACTAGTCTTTCTTTGATATCACTTTACGAGCTTTAGGCGCAGCCTCAAAGGGAGAGATACGCCATCAAAACGTTCTGCTAAAAATGAGCTGGCTTCAAAAAAGAGTTAATATGTAAAGTTATGGAAGTTATAAAAGTGATAAAAAGGTTATTTGAGCTTTCAATATTTTGCTCCACTTTCGTCTTTCATATCAGAAATTCATCATTTTTAAATTAAGAGACACCTTGTGTGTGAAGAGCGCACCGTTAGCGTCTGCAGTCTGACAGTAGTTGAGACGTACATGCTTAAAACTGATTTAGCGAGCGCTCAGGTGTGGTGATATTTCTCGAATATACTGTTAATATGACTAGATTTTAACACCACAGAAATGAAACCGCGCTACGTTTCATAAATGTTAGTAGGCTACACCACATTTTTTGAGAAAGTTTGAGTTTTCATATCAAAACTGTTTATTTATCCATGTGTCTTGTTGGGTATTGAAATGGTTAACAAAATTTTCCTTGCCTTTAAAAAATATACATCTGCTAACTTTGTGTTCTCTATGTCAGACGTGAATCACCTGTGCTGAACACAATGTGTGGTTGGGGTGAGCCGTCACTCCAGCCCGTGAACCCGAGCCAAGTGCTGCACTTAAGGTGAGGGGCCGAGGTGCCGGAGATGTAATTTAATCGCTGACTCTATCCAATTCCCCGGGCGGGCGAGTTTAAGAAAGGTCACGCCGGGAAACGGGCCCGAGCCGCCCCTTCCCAATTACGAGCGTCGTGGCAGAACACAGCGGAGCGACGCGCGGGGCGACAGTCATTTAGCAGCACCTCATCTGAGAGGAAGAAAGTCGCAGATGGTTGATAAGAGAGTAAAAAATGATTTGCCAGGACCTGTTATCCAGAACTGCACACAGGCCTGAATCTCCCATAAACCTTTAAACAACACTCTCTTTCTTTCTTGTCTGTCTAACTGTCTGTCCGTCCATCTGTCTGTCTTTCTCACTGTCTAAATATCTACTGTTTCTCTCTCTATCTGTTCATTTATCAATATTTGTTTTCCTTCTTTTCGTCTGTCTATCCATCTGTCTTTTAATCATTTCTCTGTCTGTCTATCTACCATTATTCGTCTGTCTATCTTTTGCTGTCAGTCTGTCTGATTAGCTATCATTATTAGTTTGTCTATATGTCTGTCTGTCTGACTATCTGTCTACTGTATCTGTCTGTCTGCCGTTGTTTGTCTGTATCTCTGTTGTATGTCTGTCTGTCTGTCTGGTTTTCTCTCATTGTTGGTTCATCTGTCCGTTCACTTATTCTTCTGTCTGTCTGATGATGTTTGTCTATTTGTCATCATCTGTATGTCTAACTGTCTTCTCTTTCTCTGTCTGTCTGGTTTGTTTGTCTATTAATTCATCCATCTGTCTGTCTATCTGACTGTCTACTGTATCTGTCTATCTCAGCTGCTCTACACACTCCTTCCTGTCGACACACACGTTTCATCTCCTGTTTACAAAGTTCACTGTTTCTCCATCTGTCTATCTCGCTCTATGTTTCCTCTCTCGTGCTCTGTCCATCCCACCTCTTCTTCCCTGCTTCTCTCTCTCTCTCTCTCTCTCTCTCTCCTCTCTCTCCCTCCCTCCCTCCCTCCCTCCTTCCTGCCCCGGGGCCACGTAACGGCCCCGCATGATTATTGGCGCAATCACTCATGTAACAGCCTGCCCAGCTTTCGGTGGGGCCTCCTGTATTTGTCACTGTCACTTCCCCAAGTGCTCCGCCATTGTCTTGGAAATTGTATGTGTAAGGCAAGAGATGCCTGTGACCCACTTCGACAAGGGAGCCGGCGACGTGAGGGCGCTCAACGCCGCGGAGGGGAAGAGAAAAGCTGAAAAAACTGAAAGGGATGGAAA
Organism: Beaufortia kweichowensis; assembly: GCA_019155185.1. Classification (NCBI taxonomy): domain Eukaryota; kingdom Metazoa; phylum Chordata; class Actinopteri; order Cypriniformes; family Gastromyzontidae; genus Beaufortia; species Beaufortia kweichowensis. Next base: position 1,827,251 of record CM032810.1, on the reverse strand, counting down.
AAAACAGCAGTTTGATGTGTCCTATTATGTGTCCCAGCTAGAGCCATAAATAATTGTGACAAGTTTTTTTGTTGCGCGTGAAAGTCCTTGACTCTACCTCCTGTTCCAGCGCCTCCTCTCCGGCGCTGAGAAGCTGCCAAACTCCCCCCACTCGCTCCCAGATGATAGATGGCACGGCGAGGCAAATGACAACGGGATAGATTTTTAGTTTGTGCTTTGGAAGAGATCAGTAATGGTGCTTTGCTGTACAAAGCAATAAATGGGAAGGACGAGCGAGGGAGAAGCAGACAGAGGAGAGATAGAGGGAGAGTAAAGATTCATTGCTGTAGTCGGAGGGGGCTGGAAATGATCATCACTGACATGTGAATTACTAAATATGGACTTTTGGGCATTTTAGCAAAGTTTTTATACTGGAATGAGCGGCAAAGGATGAATAGGCAATTTTTCCCGGCCTGGAAACATCCTGGGATGCCTGCCGTGGCGCTTTCTCATGCGCTTCATGCTAACCTGATCTCTTCTGTCAGGGCTGTGGCTTAGTGATAAAGCAAGTTTGCTGATGCATTGAGCCGTGGTGCTTGTGTGATTGATGCAGGTTTGAATATTGCTTGTGAGAGTTCCCAAAGACCTCTTCATATTGTACCTATAAATAAAACATAAACAATGTGAATATCTATCTATCTATCTATCTATCTATCTATCTATCTATCTATCTATCTATCTATCTATCTATCTATCTATCTATCTATCTATCTATCTATCTATCTATCTATCTATCTATTTCTTTATCTGTCTGTCGGTCTATCTATTTATCTACTTTGACAAAATTATCTATTTTGTTCTGTACCTATACATATAATTTCAGATGACGATATGATGGAGATATGACCATGTTGATCCGTGGTGCTCATGGAGGTGATGCAGGTCCAGGTATTTACTGTTTTCCCATTATTTTCTGAGCGCTTTGTCTATTGTACCTATAAATAAAAATCTAACACACTCAAGTGAAGCTGTGGTAAGAGTAATATATATATATATATATATGTATGCTTGTGTAAACGCATATATATGATCAGTTTGATTCACAGTTTTTGTTCTTTCTGTTTTTTCAGTCCTCTGCTCGCCCGCCCCTGACGTGATGTGGAAAAATCAGAGTGTAAAAAGTATGTTCGCATATTCATCAAGATAATTGCAATACACATACATATGCGTTGAACTTTACATAATGAAAATGGACAGGAGTGATAGCGGCCCCCGCGCTCATTACAAATGGATGTGACTTTTACCTGGTTAGCACTCTGGTAATGAAGTGCCATCATCTTGTCCACAGCTGCGTGATGGATACGTGGGCCTGGTTAAAATACCCTCCGCAGATCCTCATTGCCAATTAGACGCCTGATAGATGGTATTATCAGTCACGTTAATGAGCACGGACTGACACGCGTGCCCGCTGTGGTCACCTGACCCGTGTGCCCCCGGTACCACGCCGCACCACATTTACCAGCTTCCATCCTGCTGGGCGCGTTAAACATTGATAGCCCCTGAATTTGAACCCGTATCGGTGCTCTCTTTGTATCGGACTGCACAGGTTATGATCATTTCCCATTGTAAATTGTATCCTTGCGCTAATAATTACCATGTGTGAATTAGTTTGAGTGAATTTCTGTATAAGATCACATTATTGCTCTGCTCCAAAACCTACCGAACTCCCTGCGGAGGCAACGATGGTAGGCAATTTAATTATGTTGGGTAAATTTTAAGGCAGCATTGCGTACATCCTTTTGAAGAAAGCAGTCCCAGAATGCACAGCGATAGGCTTGGTGAAGATGAAATAAAGATGAGACTAATGTTGATTGTAAATATATTTTATTACTCAAATGTATAGATGGAAGTTCAGTGTAGTATATGCAACATTTGTGTGCGTTATTTGTTTTTATGCTTTGAGTATTGTATTGTTTTTTGAAAGCATCACATCTTACGTAGTCAACAAGGTAGCTTACCAGGTTTTGGAACAGAGCTCATATTTGGTCCTCCAAGGGAAAACGAAATTACAGAGAGTAATTTGAACCATCGAAGACAAAAATCATTTAGAGATACGGGCTAACTAAGCCCCAAGACCCACGTGGTCTCTTCCGATTATCAGCTCGTGAATAACTTATTAGTTTTCCGTTGTTTATCACAATGAAATTGTGAAATCTCTGTTGTGTTTGTATAACTGGCGTTCCTTGTGCAAACCCAGCAACACCCCGAATCTCTCGGCGGACATCCTAATTAAACAAACTCACACGAGCATTACAGCCAAGGTTGTGATTTATGATATTGCCTCAGATAGTTAAAACCGGCTTCCGTAAAAATCCATCACGTACATCACCGGACATTACCGCCCTAATTAAACACCCAAATGCCTGCAGATATCATAAAATTACAAAAAAACACTCTCGCCCTTAATAAAGCCCAGCATCTGCGATATTACAGAACAGGACGTAAAAAAAGCAGAGCGTAATTTGTCTGTTTTAGGTCGAACGTATCTGGCGATGTGAAGCTGATTAATTATTTGAAATATACTGATTACGACTAGCTGAGAATTTGGCATTAAAATAATGACTCCTGAGCCTTCTCCGAGTTTGTACATTTAGCATCGCACAACCATTAGGAATAATCTGTCCAATTAAAGGTTGTGTAATTAATTAAGTGCACATTCTGTGAAAAGGCAAGAAGGGAGAATTTATCAAACTGCTGAAATATGACCTATCTTGTCCAAAAGACTAATATGTTTAAACAAAAGATGAAAATTGATGACAACATTATTTGTAACAAAATGCTCACCGTGCAACTATGATACATTTGTCCTCAGATTGCGCTTCTTAGCATTGTCCTTACAGAATTCGTGATGTATTACCCCAGGCAGCGTGGCAATAACTTTAGATGAAGGGTCTGCCTGTCTGGGGACTGTGTTTTCGCAATGTATATCAGGCTTGATATCTGGACCGTTACGGCGTACGCGAGGCAGCTGCACAAACGTGACATATGGCTGCGGTGCGAATGTTTTTAAACATCAACGCGATCTTTGCAGGTTTATCTAACGCGATGATCTCTTTTGAACAGATCCGTTGATGTTGCTGTCGAAGGGTTTTTTAGGCTTGGCAGCGATTAGAAGGCTGTAACTCCAGCCAAAAACCGTGTGTGGGCTTGGCTGTGGTTTGATGGGCACACGGGCATGCGGAGGTGTGTGTTGATGGAATTGCGGGCATGGGGCGTGTGCACGCATGTGTGTGGGCGTGTTGGCATGTGTGTGCAACATGGTGTTGCAGCGTGTGCCGTTACCCACAGCGTACATGTATCTTATTAGCCCTCCATGGTATACTTACAGGCCCAAAATCAATTTGAGATACTTTTGGAAACTGAAGTCACTTCAAAATCTATAAATGTCATTGCTTTAGTTAACAAAACAATTGAGTTAAGAAATGATGATGCCCTTTTTTTAAAGGACAAAACTAGTTTTGGGGATATTTAATGTCCCTTTCAGGTAAAGCTCAAAGACACAAAAGGTCATGGGTCATGGGGTCATGGGTATCAGAACATACTGATAAAATATAAAACTTGAATGCAGGTCACTTTGGATAAATGCATGAATGTAAAATGTTAAAATGTACATTAATTATCAAATTAAAAGTGTCTAAATGTTTTTTTTCTTTTTGCTCCTCTCAGAAATTGTGTTTGTTCTATACTTTATAAAAACTCGAGCTACTCTGATATTTGTTATGCACGTTCATACATGCGGCCTTAATGTGACCCTGTCTTTGAAATTCAGACTGAAGTCTCAAAATGTAATTATGAAATTAGCAGCATCAAAGCTTGACTTCAATCATTAATTTTACTATTATTACCGTCTTTGACATGACATTACATCATGTTCTTTACATCATGTAGAAAAACAAAATGACTTTAGCTGGGTTTTCACACACAGGGCCAATACAGGGCTAGTGTAAAAAACATTTTTTTTTGTAAAAATAATTTGTTATTAACATTTGACATTCGTCTGCAGTCATCTGATGCAGCCCTGCGTGTTCATTACTGTTTTGCCGCACTGTCTTTCTGTGCCAGTATCCCATATGGCGGTGATAAGCACCATGGAGATTCTGGCCAGAGACGAATGCCACACCATTCCAACACAGGAACACATGTCGGTCACCGCTCCCAACAGGATGTAGCGCTCAGGACATATTGAGCCGAGCCTTACTGTAAAAGCACAGGAACCTCATAAATCAAAGAAACAATCCTGACACGCCACCCACACGTCTCACATTAAACAGACATTCCATTGTTCCAGCGCACATTTTTGACTGTTGACATATCCTCATACCGCATTGAACAATAAACTCGCATTATTACACAGAGAGGCATTGGCTTCCCTCTCCGGGGTGTTTGGGAGAAAGCGTAATATTTACACCAAGGTATCGTGTTAAAATTGAGGAGGAAAAAGATAAACATAGAAACATAAAAACGTTTTTGGCTAAATGGTTTCTATTGTTTTGCAGGACACATTGTGGTGAAGACACACAAGCTGACCGTGATGGATTTCCGTAACAAAAAATGACGGATTGTTTAAAACGTGAGTTTACAAAAGTCGTTTTTTGGGTGAACTGTTTATTTAAGAGATACAGTGTTTGGGTAATATGTTTGATGGATTGAAAACAAGACTGTTATTAAAAACCTCACCATCATTTTCATCAGCGGCGTTGAGTGAATACACTAGTTAGTGCTGGTTAACAAGCTGAGAATCAGACGTGTGGGCTGACCTGTTGTCATAAACTGTCAAAACGTGTCATGTCTTGTCATAGCCTGACACAGACTCGATGTGAGGCCACATCAAGAGATGAGTTATAGCATTTAGCAAAGCCCTAAAATAACCACACCTGGGAACGTGCCGCTACAATCCACCTTCATTCAGCTGCCAGTGATGTTACTGATCATGTTGAATGAAGGAAACGTCTGGCTTTTGTTTGAAAAACCTTTCTCTCTTGACCTTTATGATGTAGGCAAGCAGGTGAAAATACTAAAGACCTTTTCATTCAAACAGGGATGAAAACCAAAATTCTGATTTTATTGTAATGATAAGGATTATAATTGAACTTTCCTTAAGTGTGCTTAACAAAATTAAACTTCAAGTATATATTTAAGTATACTTTATTTAGTAAATACTATTACTGGTGTTAAACTGACCTACTTTTAACATTAGTGAACTTGGTAGTATGCAACTACTTTACAACTTTGTTTTTCTGCCAAGTACATAAAACGAATTTGAAAAGTGTTTTTTAAAGTCTTCTTATTTTAAGTATGATTAAGTATTATTTAAGTATATATTAGGTGTTTAAGGTAAAAAGTGTTTTGTAATATAGCCTAGTCTATTTTTATTATTTTGTTTTGCTTATTGTGTTTAAAAGTAACTTGTACACATAACCTCGGTCTGTGTTTGTTTTTAGGTGAAGCGTGTCATTTCTGCACATCCAGCGACAACAAACCTAAGCACCTTTCTTCACCTTTTGATAGATAGCCCCACCCCCAAACTCACACCATTGGTTGAGCTGTTGTTGCTGTGTCAGATGCTCAAACAATCATTTTGATAGCACCATTTTGAGAGTCACAGTGCTAATAAATGTATTTTTCTTTGCAGGCTGAGATTGAAGAAAGTATCTTAACACTAAACATAAACACACGTTAACTTTAAATGAGAGAGAGAGAGAGAGAGAGAGAGAGAGAGAGAGAGAGAGAGAGAGAGAGAGAGAGAGAGAGAGAGAGAGAGAGAGAGAGAGAGAGGTGAAGACCGACTAGACTAAGAGTTAGTGAAAGAAATAGAGATGAAAAGAAAGAGGCAGAACGACAGTGAAAGAAAGATAGAGAGAGAGCAATGCGGAGAGAGAGAGGGCGGCATAAATCCTCTGTCCTATATAAAAGAAATACTATCCATGTCATGGAAAGGTGGGATACCCTAAAATGAATGATAACAGACTCATTAAAAATAACGGCCGCCTGAATGATGAATGACCTGCCTCCCGAGAAGAGCAGCGCAAGGCGGCCTCTACAAATTAAGAGCGCTGTGCTGTTAAAGGTGTTATTTCCCCACTACTCCCCAGCACCAAAATATCAAGCAGCCACACCATTATTCGCTCTTTATTACTGCCCAGCGACGGGACCTTTGGAGATTTAAGGCAAGCCTGTACATTATCGGCCTCTGTTATTTTGTTAATTATGCTGATTCGTGATTTATGACACGGCGCGGCTTAATTAAAAAGTGAAGTCGCATCAAATTGTAGGGGCCGGTGCTGGTGCCAGTGAAATGTTTATGTAAAGGAGTATTCATTGCATTGTAGGAGGGAATTATTGGAGATTAGGGTGGTTATGCTTTGTTTGTAAAAATGAAACGTTCAGAACATAGAAGATGATGTTAGATGCACGTGGGCCGGTAGATGAGGTGATGGCTTACCCAAAAATGACAATTTTGCACTAATTTCTAAATATGTGAATAGGATGGCATTGTGATGTCTTTTTCATCACATTGCAATGATTTTAATTGTGCCATGTTTATTTTGCTGTTGATTCAGTAATAATACAGCGTCTGCATTGAGTTACATCTCAGCAAAAGCCATGCCATTTATTATTGTAACCATTTTTAATGTCATTTCGTAACATCTCCATTCCTTTTACATGGGGAAAAAAAATCGTATTTCAGGTTTGGTTGATGATGGGCAACTTCACTTTTCCCGGTTGTACTGTTACACCTGCTAGACTTGTAATTGTTTTTTTTTTTTTACTGGGAGACGAATCAAAACAATTGCGTTCATAATCACCAGCGTTCCACAGATACTGCATTTATTTTTCATACCGTTTAAATTTAATTCAACCCAAAATAATCCTTTAAGAATCTGCTGGTTTTTCAAGATTCCTCTCTTGCCCTTTCTAGAAACCAGCAACGGTTTCCAACAAATTCCCATAATTCATTAGCCCTGATTTGATCACCAATTCAAAGTAATTAACTTAATACTTGATGATAACTGCGACACACCCCGAATCACAGGCAGAATCTCTCGAATCCACCCGTTTGTGTCAAATTGGCGTATTATAATGAAAGGAGTCACCGTGTCTGATTCTCACAATTGTTTCGAATTTACTAACAAATTGCTTTAAATGTTTACCTGCATTTGTACCTGCATTTACCTCACCTTTGTACTTGGCCAGACATCAGGAGTCTTATTGTCACGCCACGGAGCCTCACGGCAGACAGTCTGGTGCTGCGGTCTTGAACTGACAGATGTCAAAAGCAGAGGTGGAGAATTGAGCGATACTGTACATCAGTCTGTCTTTATTCTGTAAAGCGTGGCATTCCTTTACCATGAGAACATTGGCTGCCACAGACAGATCAGTGTTGTCAAAGCATTTAAAGACCTGTGAAGACAGGAGTGTGTGGGGGTGAGTTTAGCTGTTGGAGACACACAGATAGCAGTTTTAAATATAATAAAACACCAGTTTCTAATTAAACCAGAATGAGAAGGTCATGTTATTTTCTCATTGCTTTGTAACATTTTATAATATCGGGTCATGCTTGTTACGGCAAGCATCACTGTTACTGTTGATAATATTTGTGTTTGTTATCTGAACAAAACTCTAACTTTTACATTTATGTTTGGACTCTTTGAACTTTGGCCTGTAAGCAAACACTCAATCTGGTAAATCACATGATCCAATATTGGTGTTTATTGGAGATTATGTGAATTAGCTTTAAGAATGGTAATTTGTTGTCATTTTGTTGCCGTTTGATGTTGCTGTATGATTTATTATCCTCATGTCATTTCAAACCTGTATGACTTTCTTTCTTCTGCAGAACACAAAAGAAGATATTTTGAAGAATGTTGGTAATCAAACATCACTGACCCTCATTGACTTCCACTGTATAAACACAAAAAACATTTCAAAATTTCTTCTTTTGTTTGTCAGAAGAAAAATGTGTCAGTCACATTCCTCTACTAATCTTTTCTCTACCCAAATAACTAGCTGCTTAAGACAGCACCGGCCCGTCTTGTCCGAGCTTTATCACACAGAGTCAGAACCTCATTAGATCTTGTTCTGCTGTCTTCCAAGTTAACAAATCCCTCGAAAGCAGACGCTGAGCTGAAGTATGAGAGCGCAGGTAGATCTGATGTCCTTCAGAGCTCAGCTGCCTGCGGAAATGAGAGAAATCACCTAAAGTAGGTCAGTCCTCGTTCTCCTGGGTCAATCGTGCGGTATGGACCCGACATGATAGCGTCAGTTGTGACAGTGTTCTTCTGCTGGAGATGAGAGGTGTGGCGGTCTGGAGATTTAGGGTACAGCGGGTTAGGGTTTAAGATCAGAACGTCTCCTCTGTTGGTCATCAGAGGGATAAGAAGGCCGGTTTGCACCCCGTCACAGCCGCGGGCGAGTGAGAATATCTCTGTGTAAGCTGAAAGTCTTCGCTTAGTATTTATGATCTTAAAGATAGATGTTATGATGCAGCGTAGCAACATTCCCAGAATAAAGCTGTCATCAGATCCCTGTCACAGCTGTCACATGACCAGAGCGTGCAGATGCTTAGTCAATTAATTGGCTGGTAAATTAATTTTCAATGCAAGCCATATGTTTAATCTTGTCATTTAAAGGGAACAGCTATGGAAAACAAGTGTTACTCATTTCACAAGCAAACAGGTTCACAGCAAATCAGAACGGAGAACATTTACTTCAGCGTCTCATCAGTTTATAAGTAGCAGGGCAAATCTATATAGAGTTTTATCAAAGGTTTTCAACATACTGATGCTGGTTTAAATTCTCATGTGAGATCTTGCTCTACGTTTTCAAGCATTTATGTTTAAATCAGGATTTTTTTTATAGTAAGTTAAAGTGCTGTTTTCATAATTGTGACATTTATAACAGTCCATATTCCTCATAAATGAACACATGAAAATATAATAATAGTTTTATGTTCATTGAAGAGTCATTTCTTCTTTATTTGTTGGGTATTATTGCTTCTGGTTTTTAATTTACAGAAATCCTACAAAGTTTCCTCTCAAAAATGTGTGTTCTTTATTTTAAATAGATAACTTGTATATAGACTGATATTTTTTCTGATTTCTGGACTCTGTCAACAGGGCTTCAGTAAAATATTTGATAACAGATGGATCAATATATCGATATTCTGTTATCATTTATATTTCAACTCCATAACGCTTGAATTGTCCAGCAGGTCATTTGATTGGCTGCTTGGTTATGATACCTGTGACAGATCATATTTTCATAATTTCTTGTTTGTGTTTGTCAATGATTTTAGGGTGAATTACGGCCCAGATGCTTCTCCCAGAATCACCTTCACATTGTCATTGTGAGGAGGTGAGCTTCACTCCTGAACATGTTTCTTGACACTGTACCTCCATAAAACGCCCGTGGCCAAAAGATGTCCAATTTCTATGAAACAGTAGCCCATGCTTGCATAACAAACCTGCTTTTCTAAAGCTCATCACCGTCAGAGCACAATGAGTTCCTCTGACGTGAGAAGTGCTGCTTTTTTCAGGTTAGACCTAGTTCCCATCAGCCCAGCGCTCAGGAACGGCCTCGTGGGAAGAGCGAGGCGGTAAATTTTGCATAACTCTAACACACACGCATGTTTTAAATAAGAAGCCGTGCTGTCAGAGTTTTCCAGGTGGACGTGCACTCTTTCTGTCCATCCTAAACGCACTTGATAAGTCACCTTGGAGCTACACAGCCGTCTCACGCAGCAGTCGCTCTTTGTTAGCCGACCGTCGACGCTAGGCCCGCTGCGGAATCCGCTTCATTTCATTTGGCCTGATCAAAAAAACACGTTCGTGACGGATTTAATTGTGGAACTGGCGATCCCCCGGTGGCTTCCCTTTGCAAATCACCGGTTGGATATGCCTCCCGAGTTTACGGGTTTCTTGCGAGATGCTGGAGCATATGCGAGCGGTCACACACGCTCTCATATAGAGCCACCGGGTACCAATAAAAACACCCTATCAGAGACCATCAGCCTTTGTGTCATTGTGATTCATGAGCGTGCTTTGTGGCAAAAGGGGCTTCTTGTTTTGCTGACGGGTGGATTCCAAACCGTGGTCTTGTTTTCTGTAGCTGGCTTGCTGTAATGCTGCGCTTATTTTCTGTGACCACTAAAATATAAAGTCAACACTTCAAAATCAATGTTAAAGAAGTATATTGATTATTTTTCAAAATATCCCTGGGCATGGTGTGCATGATTCACAGGACACTTTATTTCAAAAATCAAGATATAATGACTTTCTATGATTCTGAAAATAATAATAAGGAGGAGAGTGAATTCTAATATGTAACTCTGCTTAAGGAAACAATAAAAATGTTAATGGTTTCCATTTTAAACCATCATCTGTTTACTATCAAAACCATTATAAAATTCCTTTATGTATCAAATCTGCCAAATAACATCCCACCAATAGAACCCAACACATTACCAGTAGAGACCCACAGAGACCTTTATAGTTTCCATTAAAACCAGTACAATTCCCATTATAACCATTAAAGATCTTTGATGGTTTCTATTGTTTCTATTATAGTTGGTGAACTTTGCTATAAATACACACAATATCTCATTGTTTTGTTTCTGTAAGGCTTTGACGGTTCACAGAATTTAATGACGTACACATTGTGTTTACCTTGTTAACTTACATGGCACACCTGCGTAGGTATTTGCCACGACGTATAAACACTGTTGCGCTTTTGCATCGTGAACCGAATGGCTACAGCAGGTACACAAGATATCATTAAGCTCCACATCCTCCCTAAATTGTCATCCCAGCACAACAGTTAGATATTAGGCGAAATGGAGGTATACAAAGCAATGCAAGCGAATATATAATTGAGGTTTTTATGGACTTAATTTCAGGACTTGTATCGCTTGATTATATGTATCCAGGCTCTGATACGACTTCATTGAAATTTACAACAAGTAATCTCCCACCATATGGACTCACCAAATGGAGATCACAGACTGGCAAAAGCAATCAGCTTTTTAATTAACAGAATTAACAGTGCGATGTTAAACTATAATGACAGCAATAAAAACACTTGATGGAACAATGGCAGCCAAGAGGAGCTCATTCATAACTGTTATTTTCATTTCAGAGGAAGAGTGACAACAGAGACGCTTTCTCATCCGCGTTGTACACGGGAACTACACGGGGGCTCGTACGAGTTGGTTCTGGTTGAGTCAAACCCTTCGCGGGGTTTACTTTGATGTGATCCTTGTACCAACACAGTTTTGAGAAACTTGTGACCCGTCTGCTGTAACTGAAGGTGAATGAAAGAGTTTGATGTCATTTCTAAAAGATTTCCAACTAGTGTCTCTAAATTGACAGAAAAAAATATTTTTTTGTTTTGAACAGGTTACCTGAACTCTGTCTGCTATTGGTCGGATGATCCCGCCCCACACTCACGTCATTGGTTGATTCAGCATTGCTTTGTCAGGTACTGTATAGTTACATAACATCTGCATATTACGTTTGTATTAAAGAAAGTACTTTAAGAATATCTGTAAAAACATTTTAGGAGGGCTTGATGAGAAATTTAGGAGTTTGATTTAATGGTGTCTTAGTATTTTTTTAAAATCACTGTGATTTGTAGCCATACAGAAAATCTTCTTTTAGTCCCAAGAATAAAATTAAGCTCCATACAGAATATTAAAGCTTGTGCATTTAGTGATTTTGTATGTTTTCTTACACTCTTGATGTTTTATTTGATCAAGCTTCTCTCTCTGTAGGCAGTTTTATCGTAAGTGGCGTTCAGGTTTAAAAAGCATCAGCACATCTCAAAGATCAAGGTCACGTGATCCTCCTTAACAACGTTAGTGTCATTGATCAATTAAGACGAGACGGCGTGATTGGCCGTGAGAAGTCGTTGGAAGCTGACAGCGGTACATTGACCCGACGGTACATTAAAGACATGCTATTTTCTCACTCACTCTCTCACACACACACAAAGGGTGATAAACCACAGTCGCTGACCGCCACAGTGCACAAAAAAGTCAAATTATGAGAAATAATGAAAAGGCATCAATATGAATTCAGCTGAGACTCGTTTCGTTCTGTTTTCGACAGCGCTTTTCAGCCTGTAATTTTCTGTAAATGTTAACATGGTCAGAGCTACCTATTGATTCTATTATTTTTGACCTTGCATTAGTCGGCTAATCTCGCATGCCATAAAATTTCATTTTGTTGTGAAAAATACTCGCAGACCCTGAGGGTGAGTTAGACACAGGCTGCTGCGCTCCTGGGATTCATAAATGCACACGCGGGTAAACAAAGCGTGCAGCTAATGCGTCTTAGACGACTGCGCAGTGCTGCAGGTTACATTTCTTTCTAAAGCTTTTATTTTCTTTTTTAAAGTGACTTGATGTGCGGTGTGGGTGTGTATAGTCTCGTTCTCAGATAAATGCTAACGTCCTCTGAACAGATATTGTGTTTTCTTTCTTCTGTGCAGAAGGTGACGAGAGGATTTATTAAAGAGCGTCCCATGCATTGCACATCTGCAGCGTAGGGTTAATCTCTGTCTCTCTCTCTCTCTCTCTCTCTCTCTCTCTCTCTCTCTCTCTCTCTCTCTCTCTCTCTCTCTCTCTCTCTCTCTCTCTCTCTCTCTCTCTCTCTCTCTCTCTCTCTCTCTCTCTCTCTCTCTCTCTCTCTCTCTCTTTTCCTGGGGTCAAGCGATCAGCACATTTTGCCTATTGCTTTCACAGGGGTAAATAAAGGCCTCTTACATTGCAAGTGTTGAATTGCTGGTAAAAATGCATTCAGATTAAAGACCTTGTGTGTCTGTCTTTAGGATGCAATAAATGAAGGGCTTGATTTATATTTAGAACAGATTTTGACAATAGCAGTTGACAGTATACATGAAGCTCACAGTATTTGTTTGGAAATGACAATATGTACTGTAGTCATCTAGTATTAGTATTAGCTTCAGTCTTTAATGAACATTTGATTCTAATTCCAGCAGTATTTTACTCATGTTAGTTAAATCTTTTACTTATATTATTATATTGTATTTATTTATATTTACTTAATATTACTTAACCAGATCATTCAGTATTCATGACCCCATGTGTTTCTTTAATAAAAAATAATATTATAATCGCTGTATACTATATTAAATTGAATTATTTGTCTATTTGTTTAGTCTTGAGTTATCTGTTTTTGAAGTTTACTGATGACACTGTCTGTTTTGGCATTGCAGGTTAGCCACAAAACAATTCAGCCCTTTGTTTTCATGGCTTTACAGACGTGTGTTGAGGATTTGAGGCCGTGCAGAAGCAGCTGTCAGTCTATCAGAGCGATGATGTGTAAATATCAAAGAGCAAACATTACACACATGATTCATACATGAGCACTTGAAAATCATTTATTTAAATGATGTACTGATCACAGAGAAATGACAGACATGTTTCAAAAATGACTAAAACTGATTTGAAATGCTAAAACAATTTTATATTTGCATGACACACATTTAAAAGGGGATATCTCTCTACAATGAATGATGACTTATGGATATATGTTTCATTTAGCTTTAATCAGGTTGACCAGTTAAACCAGTACTGATGTATATCGGTCGGTTATGTAAGTCACACCCAGAGATTAAGCAGAAAATATCATTTATTTTACATCAGACATGATCTTTACATGCTGTAACTTTATGTGAAAGTCTTGGGTTTTCACATCTTACATGACTGTCTGTTAACTTATGAAGTCTTCTCATTTGTATACGTTGAAACTAAAATTGTCACAGATGCTGTATAGTGCTAATAAAGACATGATGTTATCTGATGGCTTTGTGTGAGATTTTTAATTCATTAGTAAACGTCCTCAACATCATAACTCTTAAATCTCATTTGCATCTTAAAATATCAAATGCAAACAGCCAGCAGTGTTTAGCTCATGTCAAAGTCATGATTTACTACTTACTATTTGTTTGGATCTGTTTTTATATGCTGTATACCTTTGCAAACAAGATGGGCCATAAATATTGTTGGTCCATTTTTCTTTTGTATTTGAATGTAAAGTCTCACTTAAGCAAGACTGTGTAAGTGTTGATGGCTTTAAAAATAGCAACGTTCATATTCTTGGATATCTGGGATGTTAGTTAACATTGCATGATTAATTTGAAATGCAACGTTACAGCAGCGTTGATGCCGAAAGTCTTCTCATGGCTGACTGATCGTCAGAAATCTCCTGCGTGTGGGCAGAGAAAACGCTGAAACTCGTCCATCACAGGATTCAGGTTTTCTGCATGTCACTTTGCTTAATAATCTCCTAACAATCCTTCAACTTGGCTGCACATTTTGGAATTCTCAAAGCATGAAAACAGCTGGCTTCCAACAGCCCGACTGTCAGGATCTCCTTCGCTGTCCGTGATGGAAATATCAAACCAGTGAGCTGGAAGTGGACATCTCAATCTAAGTCCTCTCTGTTCAGCAACACACACATCTTTCACATAATTCATGCGCTGTAAATGTTTTCTGCATGTTTTTCTACCTAAAATGCTTTCCTTTTCTCTCCAAACCATTTCTGTCATTATATTGTGCTCATCATAAAACGTGTTGTTGCTTTGCAAGTGGCCGAACAAACACATAGCGAGCATCTTAGATGTTCTTCGATGCTCTACGTGAACAACATTAAAGTGAAATATTTCAATGTTTTAATGGACTATTAAGAATTTGACATTTAATTCTCAAAGTGGTCCGTCGCAGCATTGCAACACACAGAATAGATCTGCCCCATTGCTTCTACAATGATCCTATTCGTATCCCCAGAACAGACCAATCAGTTTATTATAAAAATCCCATACGCTTACAGAAATTGTGTATATCCGAGGGTTGCATTGTATTTTCTCATATTGCAAACTGCAGATAAATGAATGAAACAGAGAAACACAATCGCAGAGTTGGGTGAAAGGCACCCTGTGCGCCGCTCCGAATAAAATGACTGACATCCATTTAGTTGATTTGCCGTTGGCAATGAAAAAACACTTTTGAAATGAATAGCATCTTTCCAATCCCTTTCAAAATGTCCATGTCTCTCGGTGTGCAAGATTTCATCTTGCTTTAGCTTTTCATAAAGCCACACTTGCATTCAGACCGGATGTTTGACTCCTTATTGTCACTTCTGCATTCACGAGGGCATATGAGACAGAATATCGTAGTAACTTAAACACTGTAAATGTAGGCTGGGGTTAAAGGTGATCATCTAATCAGTCCATCTTTATTTATTACATAGAGTGCTGTAACTGTGTTAATCTTTTTCTTTTGACATACTAAGATCAAGTCAATATTTAATGTTCATTTCTTTATTATTTTGATATAATATGCAGTTATAAGATACGTCTACATTGTCATTTCAACATGACTTTATGCATCTGTATCTGAAGAGGATCCAAATGAAGTTCAGAGGGACAGATAGCGCTCGTGTTTCTGTTAGGGCCTACAAGGCGTCTCGGCGGGATCACGGGTGTGATAAATAAATGAGCGGATGAGTCTGTCTTTGACAGGCGAGGGACACAGCATATCGGGCACATTTTTGATAGCGGTCTAATTCAACCGGCAGCGACGAATGTTGATTAAATCAGATTGTCAGACACTTGACAAGACGAGACGTGAGCCGACAAAAGTCTGTCGGAACAGCCGGATGTGTCGCCAAGCGGCCCGGGAGATTTGCTGCACGTCGTGGGGTCTTTTCCTCACAGCACCCCGGCCGGCGTGTTTCCAGAACGTGTCTGGATAGGGGAATTGTCCCCTGTCCTGTCTGATGTTCTCAATGTTGTCATCAACCCCGTGACCACGGCGGCGGCCTCTAGTCGACAACGACAGGCTCTGTTCGGTGGGTGTGCGTGTGCTTTACAAGCAAAAAAAAGTGAAGTACAGTTGAGGAGAACCCCCTGTAATTACAGAGCGAACAAAAGCTTTCTTTAGAGAAGCAGCACAAAGGAGTATCGGTGGCACTTCAGTGGGAAGGCTGGGCGGGAACGCTGCAGACGGAAGCCTGCTTGAATAGCTTTTTGAAAGGGGTGGATGTCGGAGCAGAATAGCTATCACGCTCCAGTAAGGATGTTTTTCGATGACTTTGTCAGTGTCATTTACACACGAAGCTCACGTTGTCTTACATCTCGTGTTTCACATTTTCACTGTCGGCCTCATAACTTGATGTAATCGCGGCTACGGCATCTACAAAATTATTTAGTACGTGAGTTCTTTCTTTTAAAAAAAGAGTAGCTGAATATTTATAAAAGAAGACCTTGGCGTTTTGACATCTCCAATGGATTAAAGTTTCAAAACAAAAAGTAATGGAAAGTAAATACCGGATTCAAATACGTACAGATGTAGCGGCTAATGAGCGAGACCGTCGATCAAATCGCCCACATGGAGGTCAGGGTAACATGTAGCCAGACGTTGTGCTAATCTTCTTTGTCACTCATAAAATTTACACTACATCTCCCCGTTGGAGGCCTGTCATTTTCCTACCGACTTCAGCTGTCACCACACGCGAGTAATTACTCTGAGGGTTTGAATGGGCTTTTGATTATTTATAGGGTCGGATGTCTGAAAAACCTTATACGCTGCTTTGAATTATTTCACATTAGTGATAACGCATAAAAACGAGGAGCTTTTCTCTTTCCGCAGCTCAGGATAATCGTGACCACATCGGAAGTGTCTCGCGCCGGCAGGACTAATGATCGTGAAAGGTCTTCTTCGGATGGTTGGATGGAGTGAGACTAAACATCATTTCATAGCTGACTGAATGTCAGAATAAAGTACTGTGATCTTTTCAATGTTGTGTTAAACCTGCAGATGGATGTCAGGGATTCAGGCAAGATCACACGATCTGTTGTGTTAGGTTTGGAAAACAAAGATGTTGATGTTTAATATTTATTTGATGTTTTACTACAAAGTGTGTAAACGTGCTCTGTTTGTTTGAGCGGCCTGACACACCTGACAATGGTGTGAACTTTGGCCACTTTATATTAAATTATGGCATCCTTCACACACCTGACAATGGTGTATAACTTTGGCACACTTAAAGGCTAATATATTCTTCAAATTATGGTTCTGTGAACCATTATTACTACAGTTGTGATTTTGCTGTCTTGAGGTAGTGCACAGATGTGGTCATCTTGTGTGATGTCATGTCATCACACCCTCTCCAGGATCACATCCATTGATCGCTGTGCGGCTCTGGTTTGATATTCTGTTTTGTTCGTCTTTGTAATGATTTCTGGTGCTGTCAGGCACACTGCCATATAATTATCAACCATCATCAAATTTTTAAAAACCGCTCTGCCCTTCATTCACAATAAAGGTCAAAGCTGAAACCTCTGCGGCTCTCCGCACACCATCAGATCATCGCTCGTGTCTGTTTAGTTCAAGCACATCAATATCCAGAAGAAATGTGTTGTTTCATACAATACCAAAAACAACAGGTTTTATGTGCTTTCCTTACTTAGTGTATTAGGTTGATTACGTGTCCAGTATTTATGCTGGTCACCAAGAGGATCTGTTCTGTGTTTCAAAACATTGCTTTATTTCAGACATTTCTAATATAACTCCTAAAGAGAAATATTACACTGTAAAATGAAATATCATGTGGGTACTTAAGGAACCTTAAAATATATAAGTGCCTCAAAACTCTTTTCTTACAATAGGGTTACTGGTGGAACAATTAACAGGTTTGGTAGTTCTTGCAAAAACATTTGGGATCCTTTAAATAGAGTTAAAGAGAATTGTCCTATGTAAAAAAAAGGTGTCTGGAGGTCTGTGTGGCAATTAAAGAACCTCAAATAGTTCCTTAAGGATCTTTTAATAGTGTAAAATTAAAGAAAATGGTTCATATTTGTGTGTAGCACTACTACATCATTTTAATAAATATAATAAAGTAAATATTTTTATTTTTTATGTGTAGATCTGTGTCCAAACAAGGGTAAAATTCTTAAGATCTTCAAAGCACAGATGCAGGTGACATTACTCAATATTCTCTTATAGTACACATTTATGTTTACATACTGTATTTCCAAGTCAAAACAGAGTTTTGCTGAATAGTTCATTTTGCCTTTATTTCAGCATTGTAATGACAGTGTGGCCTATAAGAGGAGACAGGAAGTGACTGGAGGAATGTGATGCACTGACTTCCTGTATGACATGAGGACAGATGGTCTTTCAGTGATGGACAATGCAACCTTCACCATTATCAGAATGAGCTGGTCTACCTGCACAACACTTATCTTTACCTGAAACAGCAGATGGCTTTTCACACGTGTCACTGTTGTGACTGAAGTCACTTCTCCTTCTGATGTGACCCAAAACAAATGAGCCATGAGAGCAGATATACCATCAGTAATACACACTGGACCCATTTGACTCTCTCTCTTTCACTCATTCATTTTCTGTCACCATAATGTCATTTTTCTGTACAGCAAACTGCCACAAAGGTAAAGAATAGACATATTTGATCCAGACTGCAGTCAAAACACAACTGAAGTGTCGAATGGGTTACAACGATCATGTTTATTTTCTGTAGATATTTACAACCTTGATTATCAATGTAGCATAGCTGAAAACAAGTTTCATTGTTAATACTGATAAAGAAATGCTCCTTTGGTTCTAATCTAGTGTTGTTATCTAGAAAAGTTCAATTTGCACAGTATGCTAAAAAAATGAAAATCTTCTGTTTACTAAAAACAATACAGCATACCCTTACAAAAAATAAGTATAAGCAAAGTTCAAATATATTTTTAGGCATATGTTTATAAAAGTGTACCATATATATTTTAAGTGTAACAGTAGTACAATTTGACTAGTTTCCAACGTAAAAATGAAGTAGGCTATAATACACCCAAAATTAAAGAAATAAAAGTGATGCCATTCGCTGAATTGAACATTCAATGTGAGTTATGTGAAAACATACCATTTCTTACCTAAAACATACACTGTGCAAATTATCATTTTGTTCATAAAACATGAAATAATGTGGGACAGAACTGGATTTTAAGCATTGGGATTTTAATAGATCATTAAAGTTTGATTAATATAAATGTTTCCTTTGGTCTTGGTTTCCTTATCAGAAAAGTTCAACAAAGGTGAACAAAATATATATTAAAAATGATTAGTTTTTCCACAAATAATGTGCTCTGATGAACACTGATACACAACAACACAGAGACGTCTGAGACAAATTTCAGTTTTGATCTCGTGTTGTCTTTAGAAGGACAACAAAAGTGGTCAGGTGTGGCCTTGAAAATGTATCCTGTTTTATGAGACACTTACAAATTTACAATTAGTCTCAAGCTAAGGTTTGTGACAGTGTCACAGTCATCACTAAAGGCCACGCGCGTGAATCTGTGAATTTCCCGTGACAGCCCCTAATACTCAAAGAGCTATATTTAGGATGGATAACTAGTAGTGCACAGTGTAATCTGACATTTGGACCACAAGGGAGTCTTACTGCATCGCTCGCAAATGACAGTGTCACTGTTGGTTTGTGTCCCCGGTGGAATAGGTTAAAGAGAACAAAACATGTTTTTGCAGTGAAGCGCTGGCCTGGCAAGACAGATCTAATAAAAGTGGATTTGATTGCAGGATATGATCTGACTGGGCTGTCATTGGTGAGTGAACCCCTCGAGTCTGGGCGAGAGAGGAGGAGGAAGGACAGAGAGAGAGAGAGAGAGAGAGATGCTCAAGGCCACGGGCTTCATGGAGGTGATGTAGATGTGCTAATGTCCAGCATACACAGGTAAACGCCATATTGTTTAGCACAAAAAGGACATATTATCATCGGTTTGTCTGTCAGAGAGGTGAAGAAAAATCAATATTACAAGTTCTTTTTACAGCACAGTAATGCATCAATATTATTATGCCATAATCAACAATTTAAGTTGATATTTTCACATTTCACAATATTGTTGAGATGAACATCATTTATTCACCCTTAAGTTGTTCTCTCTTTCTTCTGTAAAACACAAAAAAGATATTTTGAGAAATGTCTCAGTGGTTTTGTATTCAAACAATGAGGGTCAATGTTGATTCTTCAAAATATCTTCTTTTGTGTTCAGTAGGAGAAAGAAAGTCATACAGGTTTGACATGAGAGTGAATAAATGATCTAATAAATTTTCCACATATTTTGATGAAATATTTATTTAATTTTAATAAAGCTGTTGACATTTTAGTATCATACATTTTATTAACAAATCAACACCAATCGACTAATATTACCATTGCAATAAAGCATAATTTCTTGCTCTTGTTTTTCTTTCAAACCATTATTATTAACTTGGACGGACCGTCAGGTCCTCTCTTAAGAATAACTTCATCGAACGTGTAACCCTGTGAGAGTTTATTAGCTTGTCAAACACAGATCTGTTTGGTCGCAGTGGTCTCCTGGCGGTCTCCGGAGCACGGCAGGTCTCGCGTGCATCCAAGGTGATCAAACCTGCGTCAGTCTCTGCCTGCACCTGCCGGGTCCCCGGGGAGAACACGGCGAGTATGAACAACAAAATCCAGAGAGCGCACACACTGACACATCCAGCATCAGGCTCTTTCAATCATGTTATCTGTTTGCCTGAGGAAAACATCAGAAACAGTCAGGATGACTCCAACACATGTACTGATCAAAGAACAGACAAATGTTAGCCAGTGCCACTTCGTTTGACAGTAAATCACCTCTAACAAACAACTGTACAATTTCATTCTGTCAGTGTATCTGTGCGTCAGCTCTTACCTGTGGGGAAGATCTCTAACCTGTACTGCAGTTATAATGGAGATAAAAGCTCCCTGCAGGAAATCTTGATATAAATCTACCGAAATTCTTCACTGGCTACTTCTGATCGGGTGGAAGCTAATAAAATATACATATCTGTTCACACATGATGTTTGTAAATCAAATCCATTCGATTTAGCTTACGCTGCTGTTTTGAAAACTTATCGCGATGATGACGTCATTACAGACGTTTCCAGTTCGAGACCAGTAAGTGCTCCATAACCTGCGCCTGCAAACAGAGCGAACAGGAATTATCCATTAGACGGTAAAAGTTTGGAGACGTGTAACTGGCAGATTTCGCACTTTATTCAGCGTTTGAATTATTTCTCAAGGGAGAACATAATGGTCATATAAATCTCTCGCCGCGTGCAATTACTAAGACTGGCAAGGTCTATTCTCCACCCAGCGATCTCCCGCGAACAATGACATATTACCGGCCGGCCGGCTACGGTCATTAAGATCTGATATGGGATTTATGGCCAGTCTTTAAACACGAGATGATATAAAAGAGATTTGAATACAGGCAAAATAGCACAGAGGAATCTTTTCCCGTGTGGCGTAATGAAGTGTGATGGAAAGGATAGGGGATGAAGGGTTATTTTTAGGCCAGATCAATTTAACAATGAGCGGAATGAGTCAATTGCTCTCCGAACTGTCACTCCACTGTCCGGATGTCATCATGGGCCGCTTATAATGGTGCAAGGCAAGTGTAAGCAGCCCGGGACAAGATGGCGGCCCCGTCACATTGTTTTGACACATGAGATGTCCAATGCTGCACTGTAATTGACGTAGCTTTCAAATGGCCTCATGGTTTGACATATTTAAAATAATGTAACAATGAAATAGCCTATTATACGAGAGCTCTGCCTTAACTACCTGCTCTCTAAATAGATGTTGTTAGGGAAGAAATCATTTCAGCCGCTCTTAGGAAATATGAATTTCACTCACCGCTACGGCCGGTGTCAATCTTCATCTGCTACACAGGGGCTCATTAGCCACTGAAGTAATCGTGATGGAATCGTTGCATAAGAGACCAACACGTTGTGACACGGCTGCTGTTTAATGACCGCGGCTTATAAATGCCATTTATCGGAACGAGGGATGTTTTCGAATTTCGATTTTTTGGATATTGTCAAATTATTGAATAATGCTAAATGTTGCAATAAACGCTTACGTGCACATGTTCGGCCCGTCCATATGAACAATACGAACCGTGTCATGAATAAACCAAGCCTTAAAGGTACAGCGCTAAAACAAGGGTCAGGATTGGGGAAAATGGTCAAGTTCATTTTGAGTTTAAAAAAACTTAAATACTGTAGCTTTAACCTGTAATTTTTGTAACTGAAAAAACCTGTTTCTTTACCCTACCTTGATTTGCGGTTGGCTTATAATAATGATTTATAATTAGAGTTTTTGGGTGTTTTACATCATTTTGACAACACATGTAAAGTCAAACAGAGATGGTAATAGAGAGGCTAAAGTTAGAGATTTTATCATCTTTTTCTTTATTCACCCTTATGTTATTAATAACTCAAATTTTGTTTTGCACTTTAGCCTTCAGATCATCCCATGCGTACCTATCAGCATCATGGGAAGTAAAGGATGACAGAATTTTTATTTTGGGGTAAACTATCTCTTTAAAGAAACCCTTCAGATACTCTGAGCATCATAAGCTCTGTTCTAATTTCCAGGCAATTAAGACACCTCCGTCTCCAAACGCACCAATGAGAGAAGCAAGGCGGAAGATGTGTTCATTGAGAAGTGAGAAATAGATTCTTTACCTCATCACATTAGTGCCGGCCCTTTAAAGTGACTGTTTATCATGAGGTGGTGCTCCAGGTTTTAATGAGCTCACTTTCTGTACTAGTATAATTCCAATTAGTCGCCTCTTTTCAGAGGACGACGTGATTACTGTGCGAAGCTTCTATTGTTTTGTATTCAGTGGCGAGAGCAACGCTTTGGTTGTTTCAATCTTGTTTCTGTGTGCCGGCCGGATGACAGGAACATTACACCTTGTTCTGCATACTGGTGGATACTAGCTCATTAATACTCAGGAGATGGTTTAATTCACTGACTTCACACATAATATGATAGATGTGACAGAGTGCTCAAATTCAATCCGCCGATTTGCTGCAAAAGCACATTATGCTGGAAAAGAAATGCTTTAATTTTGGAGTTAATGTCATCAGATGTTTTTATTCTGTTTAATTGACACAAAAGTAGATGGGTGAAGAACAGGTCCGGGTCATATTTTTCCCTAAAATTAAAAGAAGGAAAAAAGAAATTATATTTTGTATAAAATAAATGAAGATTGTTTTTAGAAATAATTAAGCTTATTTGCATTGTGATGCATTACTTTAAATCATTTATACTATGCCCCTTACAGGTTAAATAGTATTTAAAATATATCCTGGTAAAATTTGTTTTACCTTATTCAAAAATAAAACATTTTACAAATAAATAAAATGAGAATTACAGCAAAAAAAATTAAAATAGTAAAACTTCCAGATGCAAATTTTTTTGTGAACATGAAAACCTTAACATGAGAACCTTAAATGTCATGAAAATAATTTTAAATAAGTTTAATCTGTATATTATCTGATTTAAATTGTTACATTGCTTTTTACAGTGTTGAGAAAGGTTACTAGGTGGTTGCTCGCTGGCCAAAAGCATCCATCATAAAGTCTCCTCACATACAGCTTATCTGTTTTATTGTAAACAACACAAAATGTCTGTTTGCTTAGAAAGTGATATCACACCTCTTCTCTCAAACTGGATTTAGAAAGCACCATTAAGAAGAACTAGTAGTTTCATCAAAAGTTTGTTGCCATAACACCTCAGAGCTCTTGTTCTCGAGTCGCTCTTCACGTCTATACAGCCATTACAACAATTCTGACCGATGCCACTTGACGAGTCCAAGTTATTTTTGATCCAAACGCATGCGAGAGAAGAGTCAGTCATTAGCAGAAGCCATTTCAGCTGTCATCTTGTTTGGACAGCTTGCATCTCCCACGTCACGACAGGCCACGACTGAAGGAAATGGGCGTGTGAGTCTGTGATGTTTTCATTGCCATCAGCTACAGAGACTTTCAGAAGCTCTGATGACATTTGGAGTTTAAATGCATTAAATTGACTTTAAACATGTACTCTCTTGTTCAAAGACTTTTGAGAGTAATGATTGAGGTATAAAACAAGAAAAAAGAAGCTTTTTGTGTGAGATCAATAAAGTAAACTAAGGGATTTCACGGTTGTAGATGGATAGATGACATGATATGAGTATATTGCAGTGTGATTATGCTGCTTCTTCCAAAACTATTTTCATCTGCTTTTTCTGAAATAATCTTTTTATACATGCATTTTTAATGAGCTCACATCACCTCTATGTGAATATTTGTACTGAAAAATTAATTTGTCACACCACAGGACTATTTAAGTGAAATACAGAAAGATGATTAAAAACATGAAGAACTAGAGAAATGGTGACTTGCAGCTACTAAAGTATACATTTCTCCTTATGAATGCTTATAGGTGAGACCAGGGCTGTCTGTCACTATCCTATGTCTCTGCAACTATAAGTCCAAATACACAAATATTTGTTTTTCTAGCAGTGGTTGCTTATGAACACTCAATTCAAATCCACACTTGGTTTTATTGCATCCTGCCTGATAATAAAACAGTCCATAATATGGCATTCAGTGACAGGTTCCTGTTGTGACAACTTACCCCATAAATTGGGACATAATATTTACAGAACTATGCATGTCTCAAATTAAACAATTATTTAGGGTTAAAATAAAACAGTTGCAACACATACACATACTGTATAACATAGCACACAGTAAGCTCACAACATTATGCATGTTTAAGCTATTTTAATGTGGAAAAACAATGAATTTTTTCAAATATTTACACAAGAATAGAAGATGACACAGAAGATGCTTATATAGATTATGCTTATAAAGATGATGATAGATGATGAAGCCCAGCAAAACATAAACAGTAAACAAATAAAATAGAAATTACATTACATTCCCAGTATTTACATGTTACAATCTACTACATTCTAGGTATTATACTAATTTTCTGTTATATATCATTTTTTTCTTACAAATCTATTGTTTGTAATGATGAGTAATGAATTTGTAAAGAATTAAAATGACTTAAAACTATTTGCTTCTGTGTGCACCTGTCTTTTTATTAATTTAAAATACATTCAAAACGATATTGTATATAAAATCAATAAAGGGAGTAAAGATAATTATGAACATACATGTGAAGAGGATAAGTAAAAACAATAAAAATTAACATAAATTGAGGAAACACGTTAGCATGTCTGCTAAAAGGGATCGTTCAGAACATGACGTAAACGCATCAATAATATGACACGCCTCCTTAGTTACGCCGGAAGTTACTCTTGGGGCAAAACACCTGCGGGAAATATGAATAATCCCCGTTACAAATTATATTTGCAAGTACAATATAAACTTATATTTTTAAACATTTATGGTCGCGGTCGCATTGTTTTTTGGATTACCGACTCTGGACGCGCATCACTTTAAAGAAGACACTGACAGAATAAAGGTAAAATCTGCCTGTATTTATTACTGATGAACTGTTTCTTATCTATATATCAGCAACTGCTTTTAATCCGCTGTGTTATTACATCACATTTTGTGTGGTTTGTGTTGTGTTTGTGCTTCAGATAAGATTAGTTTAATTGTCATTAAACTTAATTCAGTGTCTTGTTTTCGCGTGTTGTGGACTGTTGGTTAAAGTGTACCTGTTGATGCGGTCAGAAAGGTGATTTAAGGTGTGTTGTTCCACTAATCCCCATAACGCTGAGAAGATCGGTCGGTGTATCGCGAGAGTAGACTGTTCCATATGCTTTAGTGTTGCTCTCGCGGTATTTTGCCTTACGCAAAATCGCTGATAGGTTTGCGCCGCCTGCGCAAGAAATTGAACACTGTTGTCACATGGAAGTGTATGACGTCATTTGTACTTGATGCACCCTGACTCTGGTAATTTACAGTACGCTGTATTTTGTGTAACTAAATAATAAACAATAACTAAATAACTTGCAATAATTGGTAAAATATTAGAAGCTGACTTTAATAATTAATCTAGTAAACAGTCTGGAGTTAACAGTTTAAGAACCGTCTCCCAGGTCTCTACTCAATATCGGCTCAAATTATGCTGTTAAAAAAAAACATAATGAGAATAGATTTTCTCTTTTTTTCTGGAAGGATCAAAATAAGACGTAGGAGACGTGCCAAAATAACACTTTGGCAGGCGAAGGTTTAAGAAAGATGACCCTTCGCCCACATTCCAATAAAAACAAAAGAGCCGAGGAACAGCCCGAGACAGACATTTATATAGGCGAAAAGAAAAACATCAGAAAATCTACACAGGGTTTAGATTCATCCTACAAATCGCTGACAGACGAGAAGGAGGGGATAAAAAGGATAATCTGCTAGAAAACCCTTAAAAGAATCAATTTGGCAAGGTGTCTGGGAATTTGACTTTCTCCAGCTCTGTGATTCCGGCTGTCTCGCGGTAGAGTCGGATGACTGTCTTTCTTTCTCTGTGACAGGCGGACCAGGGCCAAATTGACAGTTCTTTAAAACGCCTGACAGAAAGCGGCATTAATTAAGTCATTGCCGGACTTTAATTGTGTTAAGGAATAGGAAGAAAAAAATCTAATATAAGAAAAGGTTACCAAGTCCTCTCTGGTGTCAGATTTTCTACTTTCCATGAATATTAATGCGTCTAATGAAGACAATCTCGCCCTCATCTCCCCATTGTTCCATATTCAGGTGCCAGGCTTCAGGAGCCTGTGATTTGTTGTTAAAGAACAAATATGTCAGAAAGAGACGAGTGCCACGCTTTTATCAGCAATTTATAAAAATGCCTCCTCCTCTTGATGGAAAATCAGAGCGTTTCAGGTGCGTTTTATTCTTAAAGCGAGATAGAAGAAAAACTTGGATGGCATATATGATGTACAGGCTTTGCCATGCAAAATGATCTTTCTATTCATTTGAAAATGGCAAGCAGGCAATCAGTGCGGCCTTCTAATTTTATCATATCCATTGGAGAACAATTAGACAGGAGGCCACGCAAATGGCATCTATTATGGGTCATTGAATTCTCTTGTTGCGGTCTCACGGGCAGCGCAGGAAAAAATCTTTGAAATGAAACAAAACAAGTCCATTAGAATTCTGTCGGAGAGCTGATCTCCATCGCCAGTCGAAATTGTATTTCAAATTGAACATAGATAGGCATCAGGCGACGCGTTGGTTGTTTTAGGTGAATAAAATTAATTATGCCTAACAAACACCTCTCAGCCTGGCACCAAGAGTCTATGTTGAACTCTAGCTAGTTGATTTATGAAATAGTAGTTATTCGTAAACTATAGTCAAGGAAAATATAGTTATCTGAACTACAAGCAGGACGGCATCTTTCCATAAACATAACTGTAAATGGTATAAACTACAGATTGTTAAAAGTATTGAAAACCTAAAGATGCTCTGAGAACTGAAATGGCTTTAACACCGAGATTTCATTATGCAGGATTTGAGGTCATGGTTAATTTGCTCAGATTTATCGTCCCCAGGTTGTCCGGCACAGGCGTGCGCAAGAAGCCGCAGTGATTTGTGGGTAACATTAAGGGAAGGATGCTGCCAAGAGCTCTTAGACCCTCTCAAAATCCCTTCTGCAATCTGTTAAGGTGGTCACTGACAGCAACTGCTAAATCAGAGCGCTGCGTTTTCAGCAAAAGAAGCGACGGCCATTTGCAACTGTGGTTTGTTTATTAACGGCATTCATGCAACGCATTTAGAATCATTAGCATCTCGCGCGCAGATCGAAACATGCGTTTTAAAAATGCGGTTTTGCAAAATGCAAAGGAAAGTTTTTATTGCTTAGAGTTTGCTCTTTCAAAGCTCTGGAGATGTCTTGGAGTTCTTAGTTACATACATTTTTGTCTCTTTCTTTCCCTTAAAATCTTTAACATACAGTATTAGAGCTCTAAAATGAATGCACATAGTGTAGCATAGACAGTTTGGTGTAGTAAGAATTTCTCTCAGGAGAAAAGACTCATTATTTCTCCATTTAATGTCATTGCTCTCTCAGAGAAGTAATTGAGATGTTGCAGGGATCGTATTTGTATTTTTTCTCTCTTACGGGAAGTTTCCCTGAAGTTCATAATCTCCCTCCGTCTGAGATGGTGGAAAATGCTAAAGTGCAAATGTCGGCCGTTTCTGACAGCCTGACTCGCGTGATAAGATGTCGGGTGACACGTTTGGCGTTCCGCACTCACGCCGGGGGCCCTGCAGGGGTACGACGCTCGGCATTCTCCAAACTTCAATATTAACTCCACGTCATAATCGCTCAGCTCATCAAAGGGACAGAAATTCAAATGAGCAATCCCCCCTCCCGTTCTCGATAAGACAACCTGAGTCCTTGTGAAAGATGAGCTATGGCTATTTCTGGAGACTGAAGTGCTCTCTGTTGCCACAGGGCGAACCCTGAATAGCCATGGCTGGAATTACTTGAAAAGAAGGGACTGGCTTATGCACTTGGGGCTTGTCATTGTAGAGCAGCTTTTGTTCCCGGGTCTCATAGATCACTCTTTGAAAGCACTTCTTGTGGTTTAGATGGATATGAAACTGTAGCGCCGAGCATATGTTAAGGAAATCCTGGGAGAGATGGTTGACCCATTTTGGCGAGTGTGGTCTGTGCGTGCTTTGATTGATCGCAGAAGTTTGTAGATGGTTGATGGACTCTCGTGTCGGGTGTAATGAGGATTTTGAATTGGGATTGGTTTGACTTTAGCGTGTTATCAAATATAATTTGGGATTAATGAGATGATTGAGATGATAAATTATGGATGAATACAACAGACACTTCCTGTTCTTAATTCTGATTGGATGATGGATGGTCAACACCATTTTCAAATTATTCTCAAATGGCCACATTGTTCCTGTAGCTTGATTGGTAGAGCATTGTGTTAGCAGCGCAAAGGTCATAAGTTTAAATATTAAGGAAAACTCATAATAAAAATGTATCCTGAATGCACTGTAAATCGTTTTTGGATCTGCCAAATGAAAGTAGCTTGACGACATTTTACAGTACGGGATAAATACCGGATATAGTTAATATATACATTGGTAATATTGTATGGGTGTAACGATTTAGATTAAAAAACTATTGTTAAAGATGTTGTAGCAAACAGCTTAAAAAAATCAAGTTGACTCTATTGGATTTTTCAGACTAATGTGTCTCAGTCAGCAAAATGTTGACTTATTTCAAGTTTAAAGGTCGCCTGGAAATGTCATGTTCATGTATGGGGAGTTTACAGTAGAGTGATAAAATCAGGGCTAGAGAGTTTTTAACAGGCTGCTGAAAGATGTTATCTGTGGGAGGGCAGAGCACATCCAGTAAAACCATTATGATGGACTTCTGTTTATCACGTCAAACTCTAATGTTTGTGTCGCTTTGTAAACTCTGTGGAACTGTAGATATCTAACAGTGCATGTTTCAGCCATTTGTTAAGCTTTAGCTGTCATGTTAAATATTATTTGTATGTATTGACATTTAATTGAAATTTCAAAGTAACATGCCATCGATATTTTTAGTTTTGCAGTTTTGAGTTATTCTAAAAATTTAGGATATTACACAAGAAAATTTAATAATCAAAACTTGCATAAGTTGCAACAAGCTCAGACATTCAGGCCGCCTGAAATTATTTTTATCTTTCAGATTCTGTTACGGTGCATAAGATTATTTGCAAACACACGTTTTCAAAACACATAAATAACAAATAAAAATATCTAATTGCTTATTCACGTGACAGAGTCAGAAAGGTAAAAATACAAATACTTTACATTTCAGGTGGCATGAATAAAATGCACTTAAAATGTATTTGTAAAGCTCGCTATAATGCCAGACTGTTCTTGATTGTCACCAAGGCATTGTTAAGGTGTTGCTAGGGTATTCTGGATGGTTGCTAGGTGATTATGGCTCAGGTCCATTCATTCATTTATTAAAAGTCTATATGATTTTTTTTTTTACAATTTTATCCACCAAACCAGTTAAAAATTAATCTTATATCCTAGAATTTTAATAATCCTCTACTGTTTGTACAGTATAAGCAATAGAAAAAATAATGTTTGCTAAGTTATTTTGACATGCATCTTAACAAAAAACATAGCGATCAAGGCCGTCAGAGCCAATCACATCTAACCCGTGTCTTCCTGTTTAAAGCCGACGCAGGTTCTTTCTTTGCCAGCTTTCTTACCTTCGCTCTGGATTTACGACTTCCTGGTTGTCAGTTTGTTAGTTTCCTGGTTTGGGCAGTAACGCGTGAGGCCCAGGAGACCGAGGAAGGAGACGCAGCCTTTAGATCAGTGTGGAGGTAATGATGGCTCTCCTCTGCAGGCTTTGTCTCCCTTCCTGCAGTCTCCTGGATCTGGGATAGCTATTAACCATCTCCTTGAATAATTCACACTGATGGATAAAACACCTTTGCAATTAACGACATGCCACGCTGAACCGCCCACTCCACTGAGGACCACCGCAATGACGACTCACTGTAAAATATTCACACATCTCTCCCCCTCTCACATTTAAACACATAGGTGAAGATCTGGGTTTTTTTTATGGCTTTGTCATATGCATTAATTCACACGGTTTTGAACAAAGTTGCTGTAGCTTTTTGCATTTTCTGACAGACGTTTAAGTGGGCAGGGCATGGCAGAAGTTACCGCTATAATGCTAGGGTATTGTGGATGGTTGCCAGGGTGTTGCTAGGGTAAAGTGGTCAACCTGTGCAGTATCAAAATAGTTTATCATACGAAATGGTTTTATGGTCTTGGCAGCCAGTATTGTACACAGACAGATTGTGGTTGATACAGATATATGTCCATGTGGCAAATGAACCCTTTTTAAATGCAATCTTGGACTTTTTGTTTCTTTCTCAACGATTGGGGCTAATCGGCCCATATACTGTTGTACCAAGTGACAGATTAATTTATGATTAAATATTGTAATTTATAGTACAGGGTTAGATATAGAGTTATTTGGAGTTGATAAACTATTTATTTGGCAGTCCTAACTAAATGCTTTCCTAATTACATGGTTAGATGCATTTGATTTAATTTGCATTTAGCAGTGCTTTTACATGACGCTATCAGACCAGACCTGCTGGTTTAACACTTTTATTCTAAAATATGTAACTTAATCATTTGATCACTAATGCAGTTTTCTACTCTTTGTAAGTTTCAACACTTAATTTTGCACAACAGTGGGTCTGTTTATAAAAAATAAATAAGACACAGTAAAGTAAATCAGAAGTATTTTTCCCCGTGTTCTCAGCTTTGTCCTGTCATATAGCAGTAAGTATTAAGGCGTAAGGAGCCCCAAAAGACATGAAACTTTTTACATCTTGTATATTCTGTTTCATGAGCATAACTTCAGAGCGCAAATGAGCTACACATGCCTGACACTCTCATGTAAATTAGATAAGAACTTCAACCTTACCCCAGTGCAATGCAAACTTCATTTGGTTTTATATATTAATCATAAACATTCAATATATGCAGTATTAATTGCCCTACATATTACAAGCTGTCATTTAAGAGTGGAGCACATGGTTCTGTGGCCTTAAATCACGTTCAGGGGGCTTTATTGCCCATTGTTGTGTTTTTTGTTTAAAAACGAGAGAGATGCTAGAATTGGCCTTGGTAATGTTGAATTTGCCGGCACGTTTATGTATCTAGCAGGAACTTTTAACCAAAGCAACACTTCTTACATTCAAGATATTTGTTTTATCAGCATGTGGGCAATGTCAACCTTAAAATGAAAAAATTCAGTTTTTACCCAAGGTTTTCATCACACTGGTAGTTCAGATGTCAATATTTGGTGGTTTAAGTCCTCATGTGAGGTCTCTCTTAAAGTTTTAAAGCATTTGTTTATATTTAAATCGTGATTTTCATAGTCAGGTAAAATGCTATTTTCAGAATTGTCACATTCATAACAGTCCAGATTCCTCATTAATGAACACATGAAAATTAAAATAAAATAACTATTTTGTGTTCTTTAAAGAGTCATCTCTTTTTCATTATTGCTTCTGGTTTGTGTATTTTAATTCACAGAAATCCTACAAAGTGTGTTGTGCGCTCTAAAATGTGTGTTTTTTATTGTCACATCCATAACGCATATATATTTTTAATTAGATAACTCGACTGATATTTTCATATAAATGAGTGTGTTGCTATGCGGTTGCTAAGGTAGTTACTAGGTATCCCAAAGGTCCCACCCTTAAAGGATTTCTGATTTGTTTGGTTCTTAAGTATAGCTTCCCTTCTTTAATAGAAGTCTATGGATTTTTTTATTGGGTAAATGCAGGCGAATGCACCTTTAATGCTAAAACCTGACCTTAGTACATTTCTCCGCCCCTTGTTTTTTGCATATTCAAATAAAAAATTACAACCCCACGTGTAATTGTATTTTGTATCTGTTGACTAACAACTGGTTCCACCCAAAGAGATAAAAGCTGCCCCAAGTATTTATTGCCACGCTGTTTTGTTCCACTTCAGCCCAAAAGGCTTCAAATCATCGGGGAGATTGTTAAGCTTGTGTGGAAATTACGGAAATGCGGGGGAAATGGACGAGCTACACTTCATAACAATTAATCAGAGGCTGCTGATTAATAAAGTTCATTTTTTATTCTGGATGATTCAGGGTATTATCAAAAGGACGCTGTCCTTGTCATTTTGATTAACACACCCATCCTCCTCCTGCAGTGGGCCGCAGCGAAGGGAAACGCTCTCTTGTGCCCATAAAATAAATATTGAATGAGAATATTAACTCGTTAACCTTGACAACTATTTGTAATTTTCATAAGGGCCAAACTCGCAAATTCAGCACAAAAAAGAGAAAATAAAACCTGCTGTGGGGGTTGAAGGAAGGCATCGGCGAGGGGGGGTGCATGGGCAATAACAACGCACAACAAATTAGAGCGAATGAAGAATGCTACTGCATGAATCCTGTCATTTTTATGGGCTGCAATGATTAATTTGTTTGTTCAAATTCTCAATTAAGCAGAGAGGAGGAGAATTACAAAGCCGGAGAGATGCACTGCGCCGTCGGGGGAGAGCCACGGCTCGTACCTGCGGCGTCGGGCGGCTCCGGAACGAACGACGGCCCCTGAAGCCAAACGTCGAGATTTTATTTGTAACGCTAAGCAAATCGATATCAATTCCCTGATTGTTTCAGTGATGTTTAATCACAGGATTCCCTTTGTTCTTTGTCACGTTATTACGAGCGGCGTTTCAAAACATTGCGTGTTGTGATTGAAAGGCGCACGTCATGTGTGTCCTCTCGGTTTAGCAGTCACACAGAAGATGATGTATGGGGCCCTCTGCTCGTCCTCTCAGGGGCCCCGTGCTTTTATTGTGTGCCGGAGTGACAGATGTTTCTCAAATGACCGTGTCCCTCGTGCGCTTTGCACCTTACAAAACCATGTCTTATGTGACATGAATGGAAATGCTTCCACCACTATTATAGACTTCTGAAATCCTGAAAGGCATTTGTCAAAGACTCAAAGATGCATGCCTGCGGATGACCGATAGTGCCAGTTCAGGACAAAACAAACATTTTTTTTTAGAAACATGCATTGAAATAAAAATACAGACCACTTGTTTTGGCATTTGTGATAAACGTGTAAATGCAGTCATACAGAATTGACATTTACCTTTGACAACTGTAAAAAATCTTTTTGTTAACTACATAAAATCTAGGTTTTAAGCTGTGATGTCGCCAAGGTGATTGCTTATTGTGCTGCCTAGATAGGGCACCCTCAATGTATGTCAATTTTTTTGTTTTGTCTAGAAGTCAACGATCATTTTGAAGTAGTGAAGAGCAAATGATGTACTGTAGTGGGTTAGGATTTGAGCAACACCACTAAAAATGTAATATCTGCACTCATATATAATGTCAGTGATAACGAATTAATCCCAAAGGTGCATCGGGGCATATACTTTTACCCTTTAATAAAAAATGAATGATTTTGCTTGTTAAACTCCAGTGCATTTCACAGATGAGTCGGTTTATTTAATGGTGTCCACTGGCTTTCCGTGAAGACGGTGTCCTTTACAAGCACAGGACAACATTGACTCATTGACTGCAGTGGAAATGCTTATTAGTCAAACAGTCCCCATTGGAAAAATGCCTCTGTCAGCCTGTGTTGAATGATAACCACACCGGTGTCAGTCCGGTGACCGGGTCGTGATGGAGATCAGGTATGAGGAAGAAAACACTTGACATTCAAGCAGATTGAGAACAAAGAGTTTACTGCTAAGGAGACCATCACTTTTGACCCTTGTGCATGTGTCCAAATTGTTGCATTTGCTTTACGTGATACAGCTGGTATATCATTAAGATTTGAGGTGGTTGTTGTGATTTGGGCATCTAAAGCAACTGAGCAATTCCAGCATTGTGGATGTGACAAAAATATGAAATAAATTCTAACAAAATGTATTTATTGTCAATGTATTGGACCATGACCATTATCTAATATCAGTCTATACACAAGTTATCTATTTTAAAAAATGGAAATATATGTTATTGATGTGACAAAAAAGAGGCAACATACTTTGTAGAATTTCTGTGAATTAAAATTCTGAAACCAGAAGCAAATGAAACACAACAAATGAAGAAGAGATGACTCTTTAAGTAACATAAAATAGTTAATTTAATGTCATTACATTTTTACATGTTCCATTATAAGGAATATGGACTTTTACAAATAGCTTGAATAACTTCACATGTGTATTTAAACCACCAAATATTAACATCTGAGCTTTCAGTATGATGAAAACTTTGTTGACATTTGCAAGGACTTGCCCGACCATCAATAACACCCCTGAAACCACATAGAAACATATTGAAAAAATCTTGAATAATGTTTTAAGTTCTTCAGATGGTTGTTATTGATGCTTCTGTATTTAATCTCGGCACAATACTCATCATACAATAACAGGCAGCAGGCATGTCCTGATTTACAGGCAGATTTAGATGAAGGAAGTGGCCTTCTTGTACCAGTTGGCTTAAGCTGAATTTTCCAAAGTCCATTCTGTTGTCTGGATGTGACTGATGGATGGTTAATGATAAAAACATTTCCATACCTGGCCCTTACGGCCTCATTGTTCGCATAAGACTGTAACATCCTGCCCTATCTAGTACAATCAAGCGGTCTGAAGCCGTGCGGCTCACTGTATCTGGCAGCTGTGCGCTGTGACATGTGGAAATGTGGGCCACAAACTGTCAATGAACCTTGCGGTAATCGTGTGGTTAATAATGCCATATGCCCCACTGTGCATTTCTGAGTGACAATTTTGTTGTGTGTATATATTTAAGCATAACATGAAGGAGACGGATGGATTTATCTGTCAAATTTGTACTTGTGTTATACAGAAAGATGTATGCTTGAATATTAATGTATCATTTATTAACTGATTGAGCATATTTGTGTGTGTTTTGCAAAGTTCAAAGTTCTGATTAGGTCAGTGCACTTTTAAAAATAAAGGTGCTTCTTGATGCCATAGAAGAACCATTTCAGTCCGAATGGTTCCATAAAAACCTTTAACATCCAGAGAACCTTTCTGTTTCATACAATGTTCTTTGTTGTTGAAAAAGGTTTTTTAAACTGTAAAAAGATAAAAAAAAGGTTATTTTACGGTCCTTCGGGGAAGAAAAATAATTCTTCCATGGCTATGCTAAGAACAACCTTTTATACCACCTTTTAAAAATGTATATTATTATTAAATCTGTCAAGATTTTTGAAGATAAAATTAAATTTAAAAATCCATCATTTCAATATTTATAGATATAGTTAAAAATTTAAAAAAGTAAAATTCTTCCCCTTCCCAGGTGTTTTTATGTCAAATTTGAATAAAAAATATTAATTTTCTGAAATGAAACAAAACAAGTGCTAAATTCAAATATGGTGACACATCAATAACTTCAAATCTCATTGGTTCTTGAGTGTAACAAAATATCATATGACGACTATATTCACGAGACGCATGAAAACCGATAAGATTTAAAGTTTTTGGTACATCACCATATTTATATTTAGCGATTGGTTTGATTTCAATTTTGCTAAACATGCTCAAAATATAAAGAAAGAAAATCATATTCATCTAAGATGGCATGACGGTGAGTAAATTATGAGAGATTTTTCATGTTTTGGTGAACTATTGTATGTAAACATTTGTTCAGATTTTGTATGTATCAGTGTGTATCCAGATATAAAAAGGTTGACTTTCTAGATCCACGTTTTATGTAGGAATGCTTATAGGATTATGTTGTTAATTAATAAGCTAATCAATAAGTGCATTTCTGTTTGCCTCAAAATCAGTCGTTTATATTTAGAAACTAGTTTAATGTCGAGTCTGACAGAGTCAGGCTGTGAAAAGACGAGGACAGTTTTAACACGGCTCTTTTAGCCAGCGCCTGAAGCCCTGCGCTTCCTGTTTACTGACAACACAAAGAGCCGCTTAATTGCACGTGACATGTGTTGGAGTGTGACAGATGTGACGGATGATGGAGACGAGGACGAAGAGGGCGTAATCTGGCCCTCGGAGCCGCATCTTCTCCTTCTGTTAAACCTCCAGGAGCGCCTCCTTCATGAGAACCTGGAGGTAGTAAATAACAGCTCGCCTGTCCGGCCATTATTTAAACATCTGCTGATGGAAGAAGAGACTCGTGCCTCACAGAGATCCTGTCAGAATCAGCCAGACTCAAAACTCTTCAGCAGGCCCCAAACTGCATTTCCTCTCACAAGATTTCATTACCTCAGATTGGACTGACAGATTCAACATGACAGAAAAACAGATTTAAATGTGAAGATTAAAACATTTAGAAGAAAAAGCAAACTAACCAAGTGATTCGCGCCTTGTTTTACCCACATTTTAGGTTGGCAGCCTGACACCGTTCCAAAACCGTTTATCATGTACAAAATTGAATTTTTCTCTGTAGCCGATAATTCACATTGTGGTCAACACAAACCATGTTTATCCTCTTTATGAGTGAAACTGTGTTTAAATGCGCTGTAAGAGATCTTTTTATGGCATGCTGAAAATGCAGATATTACCAAATTATTATTTTTTTTAGTCTCAATTTTAAAAGAATGTTATAAAACACAATTGACGGTTGTTCAGCCAATCAGAAACCTTTGAAACACTTTCACTTGTCAGTCATTTTGGCTGTTCACAGGGAAGCCCATATATGGAGTGCAGGAAGCTGAATGTTTCGTAATTCAAAGAAATCATTTAGGTTGTTAGTTGTTGTTGGTTTGTGGTGTAAAGTTTTAAATCATACATATAGCACCAATAATGTTGTCTGTAGTATTTTACATGGCCAAGTTTTGTTTGTGCTTTAAGCATGACAGCCTATCATGCAGCTTGTCTCGTGGACATCTGACTCATTTTTGTTAAAATGTTGTTTTGAGTTTAGTGGTTTTCATATTGAAAATACAAGCTTTAAGAATCGAAAAACTATTTATTTGTTTTACGTTGTCCTAAATATGCCCACATTAATGGTTAGATTACAGTTATTGTATGATTGTACTTGGCATTCTGTTTCTATTCTGTCATCTGTGACCCTGTTAGAACAGAATTGTGACCCATTTGTGGGTTGTGACCTACTTGTTGAACGGGTCAAATGTGCGGTACCATAATTCTGGTAAAGTTAGTTTTATAATGAAATCAGCAACCTTGTGTTTATTTGAAAGGAAGATCTTCCAATACATGAAAAAGAATAACTTAGGTAAATAATTGCATCATTATTGTAGATGAGGAAAAAGGTAATTCATGTGTGTAATGAATTTAAAACAATGAGGTCTTCTGGAGGTTTAGAAAGGACAATGTGGTTTTGCTTTAATGGAAGATCACACTTCCTGGAATGTGTTTTGTAAATGTTTTGGGAATCTTATGATACAGCTGTCAAACAGATTTAAAACAGGCTGATTTACCACTAGCTGCAATTTGCTGAGACAATATTCATCTAGAAATAGCACAATGCGTCTTTGAACACAGTATGTACACCAGCTCTGTATTGTCATATGAGTTATGAAACTCAGCTGCTGCTCGCAAAAACAGCCAGGTGGAAAAAACAAAGGCGTGATAGAAATCCTCTCGGGGAGTCTTTGAGATTCATATTTGACTTCTGTTTGTTCTTAGGAATATCAAAGTTCACATTCAATGACCTGTTGCATCAGTTCCAGTCAATGACTCGCTACACTTCCGGTTTCTTTATGTCCGTGCAATAAAAACATCTGTTATCATATAGATATGACTAACACATTCCAGATCTCAGACAGTGGATTGTTTCGTTTGAAGTGATTAAGTGGATCCAAAATCCTGTTTATCGTTTGATCACAGTTTTGTTTTATCTTCATAAATTGTTTGTCATTTCAGTATTTGAAATTGAAGGTGGCAAGTTTGTAATTCAGATTTAGTGTATTCATGTATATGTAAATAAATCCAAAGTTTTATCTCATTGGTTATTTAATAAAGATATCTTAAAACAATCTTTTGGTGTAGGCAAAAATAATATCTTTTTTAAAAGCTGTAGAATTTTTTTTTCTTTTCTTCAAAACTTGTGTCATTTCTTTGGATTAAAAAAGGAAGTCGATTGATATTTTTAAAATTCAGATCAACCCTATTTAAGAAACACTGGATTTACAGTATTAGCCTGGAATCAAATTTGGCATGATAACTTAGTTTGAGATCAAAATCAAGACATATCAATAAGAAATGGAAGTGATGTGCTTATGAA
Organism: Beaufortia kweichowensis; assembly: GCA_019155185.1. Taxonomy (NCBI): domain Eukaryota; kingdom Metazoa; phylum Chordata; class Actinopteri; order Cypriniformes; family Gastromyzontidae; genus Beaufortia; species Beaufortia kweichowensis. The sequence continues at coordinate 1,788,578 of CM032810.1, read as the reverse complement.
ATATTATTTTATGTAAAACTGTGTTTGCTCCTTGGAATCACCCTGTTTTTGCTTTAAATACCCTACAGTGTTTTTTCTGCCAAGTTAATAAAAGGAGCCATGTCCCATCACTGCATATTTATGGGGAACATTTGCAGGGTACAGAGAGAGCGAATCAATTTCCCGCTTTCCCATGATAATTTATGGCTTTTCTGAGGGCGCTCTCGCAGGAAAATGACACGTCAGGTCTATCATATTTGGAGCAGCAGTAAACCTGCCAAAGTGTAATCTCTTCAAGGCTTCTGACCCCACCGCCACCCCCTCCAGCCAACCACCATTTATAAATGAGCCCTGGAATCCCTCCAAAATGTCAATATTATTATGACAGATTTTAATATTATTATGTCTGTCTTTAATATCACTTAATCTTGCGGTATCTGTATTGAGTCGTTCAGGCTGTCTGGGCTTTGGGACAACAGAGTTTTGTCTGTTGTCTGTGTGGTTTGTGAGTCTGGATTGTGGACTCAAAATTTGCATCTGAGGGTATCCAAGTCGGTCATAAATTATATTGTACAACAAAACTGCAAAGTCTTTGCAAGTAATGTGACCAGGTCCATCGCTTGATATCCAATTATAATTAAACTCAACATCTTGCACAGGATTTCACATACTGGTCAAGGATCGTAATCTTTCTTTAAGGCATTATTTTGTATTATGTTTAATTGCTAGATAAATTTGTTAAATTCACAGCTCAATTCAGCACTAATGAGAAGTGAACATGAAACTGAGATCACTGTATCTGTCCAATCTCCACTTTCATTTTAAAGCTCTGCCGCCGAATCTGATACTTCCAGCTACTTAAATCTGACCTTGGGATGTATTTTCTGTCTCCCGCAGAAACGTGAAATGTGTCCATCCAGATGGTTTTGTACAGCATCATCTTGCTAATTGCCTGTGATGGCATCAAAAAGATGCAGTCGACCTGACAGCCCAGCAGACGCAATGTCTCGCTCGCTTCTCGAGGACATGATGGTCTCAGAGAGTTGAGCGTACAGTAAGAGCAATAACAGCAGTCTTTTATCTTCTTCTTCATTCGATCAGACTGCGTCATATTCTCATTTCTGTCACTCGTGAGTTTTTGTTACGTTTTTGTGACACTGTGTAGTTTTTGCAAATCAAGCATCAGTAATGAGTCACAATAGTTCTTAACATAACATTTGTTTAGGCCTATGCTGTCATTATATATATATATATATATATATATATATATATATATATATATATATATATATAAGTTTTTTTTTAATAAAAATGTTTATAATAATATTTAAAAAAAGTTTTAATTATTATTATGAATAATAATATTAACAATAATTTTATTATTTATTATTATTATTAATATTTTTTGTAATTGTCAATTAAATAATGATACATGTTTTTAGGAAACACTTTTTACATCTTTTACACTAATTGAACGTTTGTAATTTAAAGCATATGGTTTATGTGGTTTTCTTAATGAAAGAAAAATTCACCACTGTTTTTGCCACTTCACATGCCGGTTTTTACCTTTAGGAAATGCAAAAGTAGTTAACCATAAGGCTACCATCACCGTATCTTTACCATCTTTATAATAAGAATAACTGTAATTATCATTATAATCAAAATTTTCAGTATCTTCCTGGTTATATCTTTCTACCCCATCATCATTATCCCTATCAGCAACTTGCTCCAACAATGACGCTTTGCCAAAAACCAGCAAGATCTCCTGCGAGGAGCTTTGATTCTGCCATATGTCCCTGTAATCGAGCTTCTAGAGTCATCTAAGGCTATGAGCCATAAATTGGCACTCTGTAGACTAAACCGAGCTTCCTGCGTGAAAAACTCTTCATCTCTGTGTCTGAATTCAGCACAAGATCCAACATATGACACGAAGAGCGTCGTCGGCCCGCGAGTGGCATGTGCTAAAGCGCATTATGGTTATTGCTGGAATAAAGGTCACATTGTTGCGTGTTATAAACGAGAGGGGACAGCTCCGACAGTCATGCAGTGTCGAGCGTGAGTCGCAGTGAAGGGAAAAATCCCAGCAGATCTTTCAGGACTTCTCCTGTTCCTGCTGATGAGTACAGCGTTAACCGTCAGAGGTGCATCTCTGTTCTCTCTGTGAAACTGATGAGCAGAAATGTTTCAAAGTGAAGAATAAAACCTTAAGTATTAACACTGTGTTTGTGGAAGATCAGGTAGAGTTTTTTTTTTTTGAAAAGCAAAAGTTTTGGTACCCAAATTATAGAGTACTTACAAATACAGAGATTTAATTTAATATCTTAAAGTCTTTTCTTCAAACACAGTTTTCATTTAGAAGTTTCATTCAGTGGACATGTTTTGGGCGGGACGTTCATTCTAGAGAGCATCTGATTGGGCAAAAATCTGTGTAGTGCAGGATGACTCGTTTTATATTTGTTCCCTTTTTTAACATTTAAAGACAGTTCATTTTAAAGCTTTAAATTATAATCTTTGTCTCTCTATCCTCATCTTTGTTTATAATATAAAATTGCAGCTTATTTTACGTAGTTTTCTGTCTTTATGTGACAAACTGACGTTATCTTTTAAACACTAGCTTTTCATGTACTTGCCCAGCAACTGATTTTTGTTTTCTTCACTTTTTAACTTTTAACTAAGAATGTTACAGATTTTAGTTATAAATACATACAGTATATTTGCTAAAGTGAATTCTGTCAACATTTAGTGATACACAAATGATAGATTGCTTAAAAAGCTTATTGCAATCAGATTGTGTTAGTTTTCATTTTGATTATATTGGTACTTTAATGTTAAAATGGAAAAATACTGTCTAGACTTGATATAGCAAAAATATACAGTATATATGCAAAAAGCCTCAAAACCATCTGAAAAGCCAAACAGCAGTCATGATATCACTTCTGGTTTGAATTACAGGAAAGAGGATTAATGTGGTTTTACAGTATTTGACTGTAACCCGTTTAAAGCACTTCTACATTTTCCAAGATTCAGTGATAAAAGAAGCCAAACACGTGATTGTGTCAGTGAGGGATGTTACAGTAATACAACACGAATCAGTCTTACTCACTGTTTTTATCTGTTTAAATCATGTTCTCCCCAGTGTTTTAGTTGCAAAATCTGTTGTTTATGTTTTGATGACACACATGATGTAAAATATTTTTCCACCCTATTTGACCTCTTTAAAGTGGATCTACTGATTTAGTGATTCAGTAAAACAAAAAGCTCAGAAATGTGACTGTGAAAAGCTCTGTCAGTCTTTGTGTTGAAGAGTCTCAGACAGTCAAGCGTTCAGTATCTCAGTTATGTAGTTTTAATAATCAAATATAATCATCCTGGAATGCTGTAATGTTATTGCAGATTAAACTTTGACATCTCATCTATGATTCAAAGCTGACTACGTGCGTGTGTGCATGCGTGTGTTGTACTGTTTTAAGGGCACAAAGTAAATGCCAAATTGTATATGAGGTGTACTAAAAGTCCAGAGAGAAGAAAGAAGTTAAACTATGTAGTTTTTAAAGAAAAGGTGATGCTACATGCTACTGTTGTAATACAATTTTAATTTTGATATCAGAGAGCAATACTATAGTGTTTTAATATATACCATGATATTTAATGATTAACATACCATGATTTTAACTTGGCTGTCAATGATATTTAATATGCATGCACGACCAAAAAAACATGGTGGTACCATCATACTTTTAAGTACTTGATTGTATATTTATTTTTCGTTGTTTAAAATAAAGTAATAATGTCATGTCAATAAAATGTATGAAAGTTAAACCTAAAAGCATTTCTTTAAACCCACACGATTACAATAAAGCAGCGGTTTATCCATTCATAAGAGATAAAAGGATGTGTCTGTGTTATACACAAAAGCATGTTGTAAAGAAATAACTGCGTGGTTAAAAAAGTAACACCTGTATTGCTCATGCTAGTTGTTAAGCATTGGAATAAGATTTTGTGCAATATGCATAACCAAATGCTGGAATAATGAGCCATCTGCATGTGTGGTCGCCTCCTCTGAGATGCCGAGAACAGCACCATCTGTGATGCAGCTACCAGCTGTTTTCCTTCTTATTACATGTTTATTAAAAGCCAGAAGTTGTCCTCTTAAAAAACCAGGGGAGAGACTTTGAATACGGGTGGCAATCTACAGCATCGTCATTAAGAGGAAGTGACTTTTAGACTTTTCCAACTGCTGTCGGAGGTACGTGTGTCATCAGAATATAAACATTTATTGGAAGAATAAAGGGTGGTCTAACATTGATAAAAATCAGGAATGTTTCATTTCATACTGATAATGTGCAGAATTGCTTGTATTGAGAATATAGCTTGTGTATTCTGTAGAAAAAAACATGAGAAACTGACAGGTATCACTTCATTAGGCCTTGGGAAATATCACACCTGTCTCAATGACAGCGCTGAGCTTTCTAAACTAAAGATTAACCAATCTATCAGAGACTTTAAGGCTCCTTCTGTCTGTCAATCATCTTACATGCTCACAAGGCATCATGTATCCCATATGTAGACCGCTGGGAGCATGATAGTCGAGGTGGATCATTCATTTTAAGTACCGTATTCGACATCATAAGCTGTTGTGTCAGCAAGCAATTGTGCTTTTGCTAACTTTCAGATGATGGTATTTTCCTTTAGCTGTCATTAACAGTATTAGTCATGTAATGTTTTTACTCTTCATAACATACACATGTATAGCTCTGGTTTCTGCATCTCACACTGTTTCTGCTCGTTTCCCCCACAAAACTACCAAGAGATGATCTTTAAGACGTCTTGCTTCCAGCCAAACCGTAAAAGCTGTAATCGACATGTAATGTACTAAAGGCTTTGTTCTGAAGGCTTTCCGTCAGATCAGAACCCTCTTGATCCGGTTTGGCAGAACTGCAGACCACCCTCTGCAGCTGTCAACAGATTTCAGAAGCTTGAAACTCGGACTCCGAAGTGGCAGCGACATATTACAGCTTTTGATGGACGCGGAGGAGCCGTTCCGGAAACATCCATCAGCATTCACATCCACGCACGTAAGCTGACAGGTCAGGTCTGGACAGACGCTGACAAACCTGGCTTGGACACGCTGTCGCCCTGGACTATAGTCGTGCCGGGGAGGAAGTGACAGGACGGGCTTGGACTTTATCTTACATCGAAGGCCGAAAATCAAATGTGTGTGTGTGTGGCCTCATTTGAATACAAGCAAACAAGCATCTATCATTCACAGATGATGAGCAGTCAAATGTGGCGGCCCATCATGACGGGAGCAAAGAGTTTGATCTGAATGCCTGTTAGATATCAAATGCTTGACTGACGCGTGACGCTTGGTCCAGATCATAATGGATTTGTCAAAACATTGCCAGACATCACAATAGGCCTCGTGTATGAAACTCGGTGTAGATTTTATCCTGGAAGTTTAGTTCCTTTCAAGTTTAATGGCGTGCAAACATTTTAATACCATTTTTTTGGTGTATATACATAATATTGTGTATTATACATAAGGCCTTGGACAATTCTGGCTATAGTTATGATGATGTTTTTGTTAGCTTTCACAAAAGTTAATCCATTTACACCAAAAACAACAACTATAAAGATGACTATATAAATAGATATCTATAATGTTAACTATATTTGTGTCCCACCACTAACGTTATATTTGTTTTAAGCTCACACGCTGTAGTTAAACATTTTAAATGCGCTAGCACTTTATATTCAAATAGATTTTGGTCGTCTTTCAATGTTTTATCCTTTATCAGCTGTAAAAAATGAAAGTCATCTCAACAATATTGTTCTTCTGTATCGTTATTGTAACAGTTGTGGTGTGGACTTTTATTTTCTAAATTTAGACAAATTGTTTGACTTTTTATAGTTATCTTCAATTCAGTTTGTAAAGTTTGTAAAGAAGTGAGTGAATAAACGTTCATTTCTTCAGCTATTTCTTTAATAAGAAAGTATCTCGACATCACTCAATCGTCTTCAGATGTGTCTCACTAGATCAAATTTCCCTGTTCTTCTCGAAAAGAAATTCCGCTGCACAGACTGAGAATTATATGTATGTATGTGTGAGCGTGACAGGGGCATTTATCTTCCAAGCGGGGTTAATACCTTAATGCAGACTACAGACTGAACTCAGTGGAGGTTGTGTTGGTGAACAGGCCCCCGTCCGCGCACCGCTCAGTATGTGTGCTTGTACGAACACCGTTGCGCGTGTCAGTTCTCCTGTGGAGCGCGTTGCTTAAGCACCGTACTTTAAAATCAAGCATGAATAATTAAGTCATTTCACAACGCTCCTTTAACGATACATTACATGAGAGGAAATAGGTCAAGTAGTAGTGTTGGAAACACTGCCAGCATGAATACTTATTTAGGGAAAAAAATGTTTTATGTTTTGTCACGAAAGCGACTTTCAATCCACCCCCAGCTAGCAGCAGCTGCTAAGTGGAAGCTGCTATAATTATGTAAAATTATTATTAGGTTTGTTATTATTGGTATTATTTTTCATAAGATAAATGATTGGTGCCGTGCCATTACACGTTGTGTTGGAATATTGCAGCATATAAAGACGTTTGTATTCGTTGGTAGTGAACATTCATCTGTTTGGTAAAGGTGTTCCTGTAGTTGTGCGTTGTGTTAGCAACGTAAAAGTTAAGGGTTTGAATTCAAGAGAAAAACTCTGTCTGTCTACAATTTTAGGATTTCAAGAACAGTTAGCCCTGTTTCTGTTGTCTTCTAACTGTGCGTTTACATTTACAACAAAACACTGATAACTATCAAAATAAGGTGATTATAAAAACCTGTTTTAAGGCATTCTGGTCCTGACATGAAATTGACTTGAACAGCACTAAATTCTGCTTTTAACTGTGTGTTTTTATAAAGGTTATCAGACACGGTCGCTGTTTTTACACAGAAGAAATAACAGCATACAGGTTTGGAATGGTGAATATTTTATATCAGTATTTCTTTTTACCCAATTATACTGTTTTCTTATTAGCCATATGTTTCTTTGTGTATATGTGTTTATTGTCTTACCCCCCACAATTCTGTTGAACTGTTTTTCATCTCATTTAAGGGCAGGAAGAGCGTCGGTTCTGGTACTGAAAGCACGCAGTTGTTCAACATCAGCATTCAGGTAATTCGGCGTCCTATGAAAACACACACATCTTTACATACACAAACAATATGTTTGCATATTCACAGGAAAAGGTCACGCGTTCTGCTGCACAGCCTTGACAAGTGGAGAACTATTAGTTTATCTACAAGAGCGGTTATGGGTTTGTGATATTTTACCCGTGCTGTTTTTGGTGTAACGCTTGTTTTATTGTCCTTCATCGCTAATGGACTTGAAAAAAAATAATTTCAGAATCAGAATATAGAACAAGAAATTTCCATCATGCGCATGACGGCCAGGTGTTTATAACTGTGTAAAAATATTGATCACCTTGCTGAGATCCTTGATTAAAATATCAGGCAAAATATTTTTGTCTCGAAAGGTTTCTCGAAACCAACACGGCAGCCTGTTTAATTTCGCTCGCGGTTCTTTCCTCGTCTTTTAATTGGGTTATATGCATTAGATTTTCAAATTAAGCATCTGCTGTTAACAGTATGCATATGTTGTTGTTCTACTTTGAAAATTACAGCTCTCAAGACTTCAATCACCGCCTGTCCGTATCACATGAAATTTCAGCTTTGAATCAGAAGCAGGTTTGGATTCCCCAGGCCTCGACTCTTTCATCATGGGGAGTGCATTTTAATTAGCTCGGCTCGCCGCAGAACTGACGATTTGCACCAGGGCTGCCGAACAAAACACTGAAAACCCCTACCATGCAAATTAACACCGTGTCGCATTCATTGGCAACAGTTACAAATATTTTGCTGTGTCAGTCAGCAAAGCTTAACAGAGCCGCTTTTCACATCAGAATGAAAGACATTTATACCGTATGTTTATAAAAAGCTCATATTCTGATATGATCATCGTCATCTGCAGTGTAAACAGTTTCAAATAGGAGTGTCAAGATCTCACGTTTGTTTTTCTGCATGAAAATAATCAGTCTTTACCTTTTCACTCTGTTTTCTATAAAACAGAATTAATTGTTTTTCATCGTTCCACACTCGGGTTGTGAGCAAAAGCAAAACTATGCATTGCTATGTGGTTGCTAAGGTCTTCTGAGTGGTTTACAGTATGTGTCTTACAGAAGTGATTCTCAACTTTTGACTTTAAGGTCCTTCCATTGTTCACAACAACATTTGAAGGCCCTTGGCATCACTAGAAAGGTGTATATACGTTATAGAATAACAATAATAACAGTATAAAATATCTTGATATTTAGTGGTTTTAGCTTATTTAATGCATGTTTTGTGATATTTTAAATAATTTGAAGTTATTTTAAGTCACCTTGGAAGTTTGCTGATCCCCTAATGGACCCCGGCCCCCTTGTTGGGAAAAATTGTATTACAGTTTGGTATTCCAGTAGATAGTTGCTTACTGTCCCAAATCAGAATTAAAGCCCTCATTTTTCTCTCAGAGATTATGTCTAGATATGGTTTAGGATTGTAGGGTTTAATAGCACAGAATAGTAGTATCAAACTCTTCAACAAGCTGTATGATATAGGGTATAATTTATGTCTCTATATGTGTAATACAAATGTTTTTTTTGCTTAAGTTTTGCTTAGCGTTAGTGGCTGGCTAAGTGATATTTAGTTTCACATTTCTTGCACACACAACTCAAATGATGTACTAACAGAAGACAAGATTTGGATTTACTCGTCGGATATTATTGACGTTGCATATGATTGTTTATTTCTGTAATGTGCACACACATGCAGTCACCCACAAATATAAAGGTGGTCAGAAAGGGTTGTTTTAGTGATAAGGTGACTCATCCAGGACATGTGATAGAGATGACAGGCATCAACAGAGGTCTTTTGACAAGACAGGCCCAATAAATTTGGCTTTGCACTGCTCAGTATATGAGGGATTGTATGAGGGACCCACCAGTCCTTATAATTTTTGTCCCGGGCAAATTTGAGTGACGGATCTGTCTTTGTGTGTGTTAATGTGTGTGTGTGCTTTTTATACACACGGGGTGTTAAAAGCTGTCAGACAGGTATGGACAGAGCAGAAGCCGAACACTGATTGATCGGTGGAGTTCACGTCAAGTTTACGGGAGGTCTGTGCCATCATCACACGTTGACTGGCATCTGCACATCAGCTCCGAGAGAGAGAGACAGAGAGAGAGAGAAACGAGGGGAAAGTGGGCTGGAGAACAGGAGGATCGGGTAACGTCACCACATAACAGATTAACAAAGGCAGAATCATCTCTCTGTATGACAGCGGGATCATTTATCACACAGCAATGGTGGGAGGGGGCGTGTGCGCTGAGGTCATCTGTACTCTGTGAGTAATGGCCACTCATTTGTTTATCGGTGACCTCAATAATCAGAGATGGTGAGAGGTTGGGACACAAATAGTGAGACACTGGAGAGCGCTTCGGAAAGGCAAACCGTGGCTTTCTTTCAGTTTTTTTTTATCTTGCGGGAATACAGTTACACTGTTATGAAGCTGTAGAGAACAATGTGTGGTGACAGATTATGTGCCAGTCATTGTTGTGGTTACTATGACATCATATTCAAGATACATTTAAATCTTTCGTCTGAAAAATCTTAATGTTTCTGTGGCTACTGTTTAAATCAAAGCAGTTCGTTTAAGCTCATAAATAATTATAAAATTAATAAATTAAGCTACTGAATAATACAAATGAACAACATGCTTTTCAAACTTTTCTCTGAAAATAATTATTAAAATCTTTCAAATTTCAGTTACAAGGCGTTTCAAAAGGTTTGTCTTGAATAAACAGGCCTGATGTTTGTACAGTATGTTGTTCAGTAGCTCAGTAGGCTTTTTAACCACATAAATATGCTGTAACATACACCGTACAGTATTAACCATTGTTTTTTTTGCAGCTTAACAATTTTAAACCCAAAGTATGTCTGAAAACTATAACCAAAGACAGAAAAGCAAACACTATACTGTATCTTTAAATGTCTATGTACACCTATATCAGTTCAATTAATTTATAGCTATTATAATTATTTATTATGTTATTTACCTTCTTTTTGTACAACTTTGCACATGTAAGATTTAAATTTTTAGTCCTCCGCCTTTATAAAGCACAGCTTAAAACTATAGCCACTATACACACAAGGCTATCTACCTTACACGAAAAACATGAATATAATTCATTACCACAGCAATGATGATAATTATGTGCAATCTCAGGCAGCAAGTAAAAATAATTACATACTGCACACATGCTTTCCATTAATTACCCTGCACTTACATACACTTTAATGTAAAGCGTTACCACATTTTCTCTTTTTTGTTTTAACAGAACGCACATCTCTGTTACACTCTTAAAAACTAAGGTTTCCGAAAGGTTTTTTGTCAGGCTTCTATAAAGAATGTTTTTGTTGCACATAAGGTTGTTTATATGTATCCATGCATCCCAATTCTCATATTATCTGTCCTATATAGTATTTGAAAATAGCATTAGTGTGTCCCCAAATTGTAGTATGCTAAAATAAGTACCCGGATGGACTACTATTTCTAGTGAAAATGGCTCACAACTCCACAATTACAGGAGGGGAGGAGTTTTGTGATGCTACACTGACTTAATAAATGAAATAAGTGATGCTACACTGAATAATAAATAATCTCAGAGTAAAAAGTTCCAAAATAAATTATGAAAAGCTGAAATGGAATGATATTGTATTTTAAAATGTGTAAATCCAAAACAGATGTCTTACTTAACATGCATAGTATAAGAAGGCCAATTGAGATGCAGCAAATAAAAAGCTAAGAAATGTTTCTTTTAAAACAATAAAAGGATTCTGTAGGTCACAGCATTTACACACTTAAAAGTATATACTTTGCAATCACAGAATTGGGATGCAGGAAATAAAAGCGTGAGATTTTTTTTTTTTTAATAAATAAAACCCTTTTTCTCGAGTGTAGCTGCAGGCAGAGAGAGCAGAAGAGACAGCGTAAGGGTCGGTCTCGTGGGCTGTCTCGTGTTTTTTTTTCCACGGCCTCTGTCTCTTTAATAAACTCGTGCTTATCTAGTGTAACAAATGTCTCGCTGCCATCATCAAGTCCAGGCGAGGAGGAGGGAGGAGGAGGAGTTTTTAATGTTCAGTTTCTTCTATGGATCGATGTTTGCGGCTGTGTGATACACACCGTTTCCTACACACGCCTTTTATTTCTTCTTTCCGACCAGGTTTCGTAGCGATTGACAGCGTGACTCCGGAGGCAAAAGAAGAAGAGACGGGACAGAAAAAAGCAAAACAATCCGCCATAGATCTGTCTGTCTAGGAAGGAGAGGTATATGAAATAAAAACAGACACCTGATTTTCCCGGACAGCCTTTCTGATATACTGGATCGTACGGAGGCGAAGCGCATTAGTGAGTCGCTATTGCGCGTATATGGACTATAACAGAGCGCTTATACTGTATTTTAAGTGGGCTCAGATATACTGTACGTGAACTAAAGAGAGTTGAACATGCCGAGGAGGAAACAGCAGGCACCCAAACGGGCTGCGGGTAAGAATTGAACCTGACATCTATCATTTTACATTCATCCCAACGTAAATGTTACGATTCATCCGCGTTTAAGCGCATGAAAGAAAACGTTTTTGAATGAATGCGTTTTTCATCATCCTTGTCAGAATTATGATGAAAGCGAAAGCGATGTGGTTTAACGAAGAGGATGATTTTAATATCAGAACAAATGATTTGATGTAAGGGAAAGATTTACTCTGTTAAAGTGACTGACTTGGATCATTTCTTCGTTTTGTGAAGACTTGTGTTTTTTTTACATTGAACCCAAAAGTTGAAAAACTTTACAACTTTGGCCAGATTTTCTTAAGAGATCGTGACGCGAAATAAATATGAAGCAAATACGGAGCGAGTTCGAATAGAAGTGCCGCTTCGGTAAATCGGATGAACTTCCTATGAACCCGTAATATCTCATAGACGAACGGACACGCGCGCGCACACGCGCTCACCGTAGTGTGGCCACGCTCGCTCGGGAGCGCGAAATGTACAAAAATAATCCCGTTTGCGTCTTAAGTTTAGTTTTGAGTGTAAGTGATGCTTTATTTTTACTTGCTTTGAACTTGTTTATTTAACGCTAGTGTTGTCAGTTCACTTTCTATCCCTGGCCGTGTCTCTAAATCTAGTGTGCTGCCTACCTAGAAAGCATTTCTGTGCATCATGTGTGTTGCCTGTGATATGTTGTGCTGCTGAAACGATGAATGAAATATACAAGTTTTTTATATTTTATCATACTAGTATGTTTTAGAAGCTTATAACTAAGTAGGTTCCCTTATTAGACAGTATTTTGATGTGTCTATGATGCCTGAAAATGCTGCCTCCAAAGGTAGTTGACTATCTTTTGAGCCACAGCCATAATGTTGTCATGCACTGCAATGCAATTGGCTGTGTAGCAGAAAGCTTTGCTACATCCACTGTAACATTTCCCCTTTATCCCCCCAGGCTTTGATTTGGCATATGATTGATCACACGTCAGGTTGGATTTATTGATAGATTAATTTCTAATAGATTCATTTATCAAGTGTTCTTTGTTAGCCTTCCCGTGACCTCAGGTGGCGGCTGTTGCGATTATTAAACGACTTCCCGACATAAATGTTCGAGGGAGAGTTAAACACAACATGTTTTTTCAGGCCTGCTGGAATTGTTGATGTTTTTATCCTTCAATTTTAATGCAAAATATTTAGTGTAGTGATGCGTTAGGGATTCATTTAGTTTTTTATTTTCATTTACATTTTGAGAACAATAGAAAGAGAGAATATTTTTAGTTTTGTGTCTGTGTGGCCAGGACACCACAGGTTAAGATTTCTGTATTAATCATTTTTTTTAGCATGAAACAGTGCAGTATTTTCTTTATACGGTGAGGCAAGCAGCAGTTGACAGCGTGTACGGTCGGTTGGTGTTTTGCGTACGTTGATGCCAGATGCTTACGGATGATCACTCTTTATAATAACAGTAGACAAACCCCACAGATGGTCCTCGTATCCTGCCAGCAATGGCGAATCTTAAAACCCCCTGAAGATGCGAAGTCCCTTCTTCCTCGTTTCCATTTCGTCTGTCACTTTCCTTTTCTCACACACACGCAGTCGTTCCCCCTAAAAGCCCCTTCCCCGTAACAAAGGCGGCGCAATTATTGGGCGAACTTTTGCGAAGATTCCTGAGCGATCCCTTTACACGCTCTGGGCCCGCTCGCCTGTAATCTGGTAAATGTGTCAGCCCTATGGAGAAATAAGCTTTCCAGAAGAGTTTCTTCATTGTTGAGGTAATTGTCTCCTCTTTGACAGGCACATTCATCAGTGGCTTAATGGTCAATCAAAAGTTGGCAGGCAGAGTGTTTTCATTCTTTCTATCCACTACATTAGGAATACTTAATCAAAATGTCTCCCGGTAATGGCTGTGAAGAGTTCATGACTGACTGATCCGTTGTCTGCGCAGATAGAAAATTAACAGCTCGGCGCAGGAGAGATGTGGGCCCGCAGATAAACAAATTGTGCATTAATATTTCATCTTCGAGACCTGGGATGTGCTATCAGCGTGCCGAATATTCCAGGCCCGTGTTGTCATTTGTCTCCCTCCCCCACGACCCCCCCACCACCACCTATATTCTTGAAGGCTTTTTGCAGCTGTAACTCATTTCCCCTTGATGACTTTACTGGGGTTACAGAGAGTGACGACAAATTGATTACCTGGCAGAGCAAGAACGGAGTGGCGAGAGAGACGCGAGCTGACAGTCATGTTATAATAATATGTTTAATGATGTGTGGAGGGGCGAACAAGGAGAGAGAGAGGTATTAAAATAAGACCGGAGAAGATGCGAGGAATGAGAATTATTATTTTTTTTACTCCACCCCTCTTTTCCATATTTCGTACGGACGTAGAGGGTTCCGGGTACCAAATGGCTTTCATTTCGTTATGTGGCAGCCGTACGTGCCGGTTATCTTTCTTCGCCGTGGAAATGCGAGTAAAGACGCATCTTTGCGGAATTACGCAATTAATATCGCCTGTGTGAGTTTCAGGCAGTTAGCAGTCGCTGGGAGGTCAGATGTGTTGAATTTACAGAATCTACAGGATTGTGTATTTCTGCTTGCCTTGACAACCTACTGACACTTTAGCGAAAAAGAAAAATCTTGTACTGATAATTAAATAAAAAAAAAATGATATGGTGAGAGTGGGTGAAAGGGAACGATGGGATTCATTTGAATTAGTCCACACTAGAGTTGAGCAATATAAAGAGAATATTATCATACAATGTATTTGCAATGAAGATAAAAATTTGGTACATGTACATGAGAATTATAAATTAGATTATCACATATTTTTAAGTGGATTTTCAATGGGACATTTTAAATACATATGGCAACATGTGAGTAAAATGTAAAAAAAATCCTTAATAATTTTTTTTTTTAAAGAGGTTTCCACGCTACAGGTATACATACAGAAATATATGTTAAATTGCCCAGCCGGATCACAAAGAGATTTCAATATGTAGGAGTTATAAGCATCGTGCGCATTTGAGACCTATAATATTTCTCCCTAGCTTATGTTTCTAATCAGTTTCTGAATGGCCGTGCTTCAAACTGTTAGCCCAATTTGTTGTTAACAAGATAAATTGGTGTACAGACAAAGGCATTAAGTGTTGCAGTGCCAATACGTGAGTGACAGGGGCTTCTGGGAATTGGCTAGCTCAAAGTCCTCTTAAGTGGCCTGTTCTGGAAACATCGGAGGATCAAGGCAGATGTTGTTTGTCTAGTCTAGGTAGAGACAGTCCAGCGCAGACATTTACGTGAATAAGAGATATTAAAGATGAAACAGGAATAGTCATTGTGGTGTGGTAGCAGCGCTCCATTTATACAAGCTTCCGCTCCTTTTTGTGAGGCTGAATTTATTACAAAATACACAAGCGTGGTCTATTATGCACGTTAATACTTTTTGATGAATCAGATTGTGGCTTGTGATAGCCTGTAAAATAGACAGAGAATACAGCATGTTTGTTTTGTAATAATAATCCGTGATCAAAAAACAGCCATTCCTTTTCTCCTGTATTGCGCTAATCCCCAAATGTTTGTTTATATGACTATAACAGTTAAACCACAGCAACGTTTATCCTGTCTTGATGTCGATGATGTCATGATATTTCCGTCAGCATGCCCCGGCGATGGCAGGTGGAGTTGGCAGGATGGTTTTGTGAGGCTTTGCTCCAGGAGTCAGACAGGGTGGTGCTGTGTCTAGGTGAGAGAGGAGAACCCTCCTGTGCCCCGGAGCGTTCTGCGCTCTACTCCGCTCCCCTGCGTTCTTCAGAAGAGAAAAAAAGCCCCGTCCTGATTGGACCCGAGCACCACGCCGCCTCGTACCACCGCGCGTTCACCTTGCCTTTCCTCCGAGACCTGCGCCAGTTTCCAGGCAAATGACACAATTTGATACGGCCGTGCAGGATAATGTTTTTACGCGATCATCGCCGCAAAAAGCTATTTCTATTTCTTTGCGATGCTTTTTTTGTGTTCATTAAACACAACAATGATGAGGTTATGGAGAGACTTTATTGCTCTCGGGCTAAAACTCATTACTCCTGCCAGACATCCGAGTATAAAAGAAATTACAAAATGGCATTTTGTACTCGGTCTCCGCAGATAGCAGGTCTGGGATATTGAGGTCGGGAAAACGCGAGGAGGAAGAGAGAGAGCGAGAGATGATCTGTGTCAATTTCTCGAGTGAAAGTCAGATAGGGGAAAGGGCCTAAAGACAACACAAAACACCTTTTGTGTGCACGGTATTTGATTACCAGCAGGAATTTTGATTGTGTTTGCATGCAGTTAAAAGATGCCAGGTGTTCTTGCAGAAACATAAAGATGTTTTAAAGAAAAAGTTCACCTCAATGTAAAAAAAATGTATGTTGAATTTTTTAGAAAAATATTTCAGTTACTTTTACATTTTATGAAAGGTAATGAGGTCTGGGCCTTTAAGCTGCACATTTTGCCATGCGTTGTAAAAGTGTTTTATACAACCCGTGTGCTTTATACAAAGTTCTCTGAAACAGCAGGTTTATGTGGAGAGCAGATTAAAATTAAAGTAAATTTGGTACTTAAAAGACAACCAACAGTAAAATTAACCCTTGTCATTTCAAACCTTTATGAGTTTTTCTGTGAAAGATCAAAAAAAGGATATTTTGAGAAATGTCTTACAGAATATCTTATTTTATGTTCTGAACAAAAAAAGAAAGTCATACAGGTTTGAAATGACACAATGGAGAATAAATGATGAAATAATTGTCATTTTTAAGTAAACTATCCCTTTAAATCTTAATATCTGCCCCAAGTTTCTTGGATGAGATCATTAGAGAAATGTTGTGAGTCAGATCTTGAATTGAGTAAATTAGTGAATCATTTAATCCACTTTACAAACCGGTCTGAATGACTCTTTCTCTCTGTAATGATTCGATCACAGCAGTGAACAGCTTGTCCGACAGGAAGATTATCAGTGAATAATGACTTAAATTTCAGTCTGTTTTTGACACAAAGCTATCGCATGACTTACAGGTGAACTGCTTTTTTAAGCATACTCTCATAGAGATGCCCACAAACAAGTTTTTATCACAGAGAACACAAAGATTGTGAATGGACGGCGAGACTCATTTTAGTAATTGTCAGTTTAGCGCGGTAGGCCATATGCTTCCAAAGTTGTTGAGAACAATCAGTGTGAGCTCAGGTTACCACGTCCAGATGGATTTCAGACAGGGTGCTGCGTCCGGGCGAGAGCTGTGACTTTGGATCGGGTTTCAGATCTTACTGTCATATTTACCTCTCGTCCCTGCGATAGGATCCTGTTGATATGAACACAAAGCTTTATTCTGTTTTTAAGGTGTTGAGATGACAAAGAAAGCAAAGGGGACACGCTGTTCCCATCACTTGGTCCGTTAAGCGTTGTTTAATGGTGAAGTGTGTCATTTTGTTCAATGTTAGAATAGTACAGTATAAACGTGTAAACACTGTTGCTGTGACATCATGATGCGGTTAGCATAGCCACTGGTGTGCTGGAGGACTTTTATTTTATATGTACATGCATAAATTCATTTTTAATTTAATTATTTTAAAACGTAGTGTTTATATATTTGCTTAAAATATTTTTGTTTTTATTGTACATATAATTTCTTATTTTATTCAATAAAATAGCTCCAGATAAAATTTACTCTCATGTCATTTTAAACCTGTATGACTTTATTTCTTCTGCAGAACACAAGAGAAGATATTTGTGATATGAAGAATGGTGGAAAAACAAACAACATTGATCCCCTTTGACTTCCATTGTATTGACAAAAAACACATTTCACAAAATATCTTCTCTTGTGTTCTGCAAAGGAATAAAGTCATGCGGGTTTTGAATGACCTAAGAATGCATTAATGATGACAGAATGTTCATTTAGACTCTTAAGTAAATAGTTATGAGGATTGGTACATGTCAAACATTATGGCTAACCATATTTAATTATACATTTTATATATATATATATATATATAGTCTCTCTATGTATCTCTCTATGTAACTCAATCTTTTGTTCCTATAAGAACCATCTCTTTCCTTGATAAGAAGATAGCAGAAAACAATGTAGCCTAAAAAGACAGAAACTTCATTAATCTAAAAATTGTCCACAGTGTACCTGATTTGCTTCCAATCAAGTGCTTAATGAGTCTCAATTAAGATTTATTATGCAAATTAACCCTGGCCTGCTACAGTCTACGGGGCAGGAGCTAGGACAATATTTTGCTAATGGTGCAATCTGTAACAATTATGAAAGGCAAACTTTCATGATGTCAAGTTTAGTGTCGGCAAGAGGGTGTGCAGGTAAATGTGAAGCGCTTATAATCTTTAAATTCACAAATTAATTTATATTTGTCGTTATATTTTATATATGTGGGTAGTTGACAAATAAATACGTGACTGTGTTCTATGGTGTGACATACAAAACATGTCGAAAAGAAACTCAATTAATAAGCAATAAATATAAATCTCTTATGCTATTTGTATATTTTGTACATTTTTCCACATTTTTGCTGTCACACCATAGGACACAGTCACATATTTATTTGTCAACTACCCATATATATTTATATATATATGTGCTTTCCTTTTATCACAGGCACTATTTCAGATTTTAATATCACATTATTATAAGAGCCTATCCTAGACTAAAAGACATCTTAAAGCAATATTTAATTAAATCATCTGTGAAAATTGATTTTTTAAATGCATAAAATAAATGCATACAATACTCGTCCAGATTAAAGAGCGAATGTTTGATATCGTCAGCACATCACTGGCAGGTGCCCAAAAGCACAGTCATAAACCTCAGGCTTTTCTTTTCTTGCGTCTTCATTAAACATGGCTGCTGATGGCTCTCCGACAGCTTTATAGCTGACAGGTTTCATGGCACGTCATGTCGCGCAATTACACGGGAACTAATTTGATGAATCAACTCGATATTCTCGAATCCTGGCTGGCCTTTTAATCTGGGATGAATCATTTTTTACCTAGAGGTCAGCAGGAGTTTCTCCAGATTCGTCGGTGTGAGATTATGTATGAAGGAGAGTGTTGTGGTAGAGAAAGATCAGGAGAGCGTGAGATTCAGAAAGCAAACATGATTGTTATGCATACTTCTTTTACACTATGTTGGAGGACCGTTTTAGAGTAGGTCGTTTGCATATTTTTGCATGTTTTAGAGCAGTTTTACAGCAAATCATTTGCATGTTTGTGCTCTTTAGTGAACATAACAAATAAAAACAGTGGATTTCTGAAAGCAGTAAGCGTTTGTATGCCGTTTTCTCTCTCTTTCGAGCTGCGGGAGGCCTGAATCTTCTGTGCCATCACTGTTTAATTGTAGCCAGTTGCTCAGATGTTTCCTCCTAGCCTTCACCTAACGTGACTCGACATGCAAAAGAGTCGTATGTTTTAATATGTACATATGATAACACACCCGTGTTTAGTTCAGGCTTTACACTCGTCTAACAAACGCAAATGAATTTCCACGTTTAACAATAACATTTCACAACAAAACATATTTTAACGCTCTGATTGGAATCGCGGGGCATTTCTGATGGAGTAAGTCTGCCATAATAAAACGTCTTGTTTGTGTCCTTGCAGAGTTGCGAGTAGACGCCCGCATGAGCCGTGCCGTTCTTCTGAAACTAACAGCTTAATTGAAACTCATTAAACAGCAGTGACAGCTTAGGTGTCCTTGCAGGATATAGAATAATTCAGTTGTGCTTACAACTTGATTAAGGGAACTGGATGAACATATTAATGGTTAAAGGCGGTGAGCGGGATGCCTGCGTTTTATTTGGCTGATGATGATACAAACCTCGATGTGAAATGTCACTGTTTTAAAGCATTATATTTGGATAGTTTTTAGTCTTTTGCTTGGTTTTATTTGTATTTAGAAACATTTAGTTATCAGTGATGTATTATGACCTTTGTGCTTGTTTGTGGCTGTTAGAAAGCATAATGTTACACTAGCAATATACTATTGAATATACTGTAAAATCTCCATCTAATGAATCATGCTTTCTAAGTTTATAAATGCTTACATGGAAAAGAAATGATCTATTTTTTCAGGGCACATTTAAGGGTTTATAATCATATGTACTGGCATCAACGCTTGGATTACACCATGTCAAAAGAGTCAGTACTTGACATCAGCATGTGAAATACACGTCTTGCATCGTCTATGCTAGAAACGAACGGCTGTAGAAATTTGCTGAGAACTGATGGGCCTTATAATGAGTGTATGACTAATATTGCAATTTGGCAAAATAAAATAAATGTGAGCAAACCATTGAAATTATGCAGCGTTACAATCTGCACCGAAGACGAACTCGCTCCACTAAAGATCCTATGAAATGTAATTTCTCCTATTAATTGCCGTGCCTTCTCGAAGCGTATTCCAACTTTGAGAACGCCTCAATCATTTCAGTCAGGCCTCAAATGAGCGTGTTAGAGTCGCTGTTATCTATAAGACTTCGAGTCGAATAAAAAGTCAAACTTTATGTGATAGAAAGTTGCTGAGACCTGCAGTTCTATCACTGTCCAGTCCGTAGCGAATGTGATCTTACTGCTAGCGTTCAAAGAAACAGTTCAGCAAATTTGCTCAGAATTTTTGGAGAAATTTCCTGTGTCCCATAAAAGTTCAGTCACCATAAAAGCAGGCCATATATCTTCAGATGTCTTGAGGAGGAGACAAAAAATGGGGCTATTTTTTATTATTATTATAATATTATTTTTAAAGTCCTGTTAAATCTCATTGTGTATTATAGTGAAAGCAAGATTTTTCGAAACTTCTTCGAAAAACTATATAAATGTAAAAACTATATCATGAATATGTTTTTTTTCTTGCGGATGCTTATATAGTTATTGTTGTTCCAAATCCAGCATATTATTGACATTACAGGTACATTTTCCCTCGCCTGAAATCCCCAGCGTATTTACCAACAGCTAATGTTAAAATTCATACTTATAACATATATATATATCCGTGTTGAATATATATTCAGCATTTGTGCAGGCACCTACCCCTCAGCATTTTGTAAATCTGTACGGGGGAATTTCCTCAAAGCAGGGATTTATAGCTTCATGCCGGCTTCACATGATTGATAGCACACAGTGGAGCCTTTGTACTGAAAGACAGACGCATGCTTTACTGTGGGCCAACTGTATCTGTATGAAACAAAACATGATGCCAGGCTTTCCTGAACACTGCGTCTTGAGTCATGAAGAGAAGCTTCCAGTAACCTCCTGGTGGGTGTAGCTTTAAGAAGCTTGTTTAGATGTAAAACAGTGTTAATGCTGCTATTGGGACTCGTGTGGAAAAACGCTTCTTTGACTGTTAGTCCGTGGGGGATGTGAACGTCATTTCTTTCGATTCGCTGTGATTTGACTCATAAGTGGTTTCTATGGTTTATACAGTACATCCTGTGAGTTGGTTGTTTTTCTACCAGTTTGGAAATGTTGGTGTTTCCAGTTATCAGATTATGGGGTGTGAAATGTTTGGGGATTTTGGGAAGTAGTGAGTTTGCTTGTTTACCTTTTTAGAGCGTAAAATGATCAAGTTTGGGCAAGTTTTACCTTCCTAATAACATGTATTTTCAACGAAAAAAAATATTTTATTCATTGTACTTTGATTCATAACAGGACAAAAGGTTAAAGACATTTGTGGTGCCATCTAAAAAGAAATGTAAAGTTTTACAGTTTGATAAAAGCCTTAAAGACTGAGTTTTTTTAGAAGTCAGAAAGGAACCTGCTAAGCGATCAGGTCAGCGCATAAATCACGAACGGATGCGTGTCCGTCTGTCCTCTCCTCCCCGGATCCCTGATTTTTCACCTCACTGTTTCCAGAGGTCTCTCACAGGGGTGTACATCCGCTTCCCCGCCCTTCGCTCTCTCCGCTTGACTTTCCCCTCCGAGGCGTGCCGTTAAAGATGTGCAGCTGCCTCACCGAGGGCCGGGACGGCCACCGCAGAGGCCTGTAGTTAGTCCGTCAGCGGCCGGGTCCGCATGAGTGGAGACATGTGTGCTCGAGTCTGGGAGGCTGAGGTCCTCGCTGGGATAAGAGCTTTAATACCTGCCATTACCCTGCCAGAGGGAGTCATTAGAAACCAGCGGATCCACAGTCAAATGAACGCCGGCCCTTATTGTGCTCCGGACGAGTCCCATCAGACCACCAATGAGACCCAATGACCCTCACGAGCGCGCGCCCCGCCCCTCGTACCCAAACGCTGGCTTCTGCTTCTCCGTTATTGTAGCCGTGTAATTTGTTAGTCGTGATTTATGATTTGGGAATTTTTTTGTCGTGTGTTTTGGAAATTTATTGGCGCGTCTGAATGGGAAGCTTAATAGTCTTCTGCTAAAATTGCTCCCATTTGTCATGATAGTGAAACTTTAAGTTCTTTTTAATTTTCCCCCTTTTTTGAGCGGCATGTCAGTTATATTGAAAAGACTAGATTTCTATCTTTTCGGATGAAATTGTTAGTGGTTCTTGATGACAGTATGTTTGAGGATGTTATTATAAAGCTGCAGACGTGTGTTCTGAGTGGATGCTAATGTGTATTTTACAAAGGTCTCCATCATGTTCTGGTCTTCAACATGTCACATGTTCTTTCTTTAATTTTTATACTTAACCTATAGTATGCTTAATACTTTACTTTTACTTGAATGTTTTTTTAGTTCTTGATTCTGATTGGTCAATAGCAGTGTTTTATTTGCAGTATGATTCGGTGTATCGCTGCACAGCCGACTGCATCGCAGTCAGTCAGGGACTATTTTTTCCAGCGGAAGGAAGACTTTCACAGTGATTTTACTTAATGAAATGACATAGATACATACTTTTAGGCTTTAATGTTTGTATTGTGTGCTAACCGTTTTATAAAAGCGATAAAATACTGGAGGCTAGTGCTTCATCTTAAATCTATGTAAAAAAGTATGCAAGATAACCTGCAGTTTTGTTTTAAATAGACATGGAGATATTTAACTATATGCAAAAATTGTATATGTTGTCTGATAGTTTGATTTAAATCCTCTTATCTTATTGGTTAACAGGATGATATACTAGTTACTTTTATCAGGTCTGTACGATGGAGCCCTCTTTATTACTGTATCTCAGAGCCCTCCTGTAATCTATTTTACATTCAGATCTCAGTAGTAACATACCGCTTTGTGTTTCCATCAGCGCAGCACGCCCGTAAGCTGGCACGCGAGAGAGTATCACAGAAATGTGTTCTATTTTAGAGAGGGACTTCCTGGTGATGGTGCAGATACACAAAACCGCGTGCCAACCTGCTAGCAGATGGCATGAGAGTGACGTTGCCCTAGCCATCTACTTACAGTACATCCATATCCTGTCTGATGCCGAAAGCTGATGTAACCAGACCAGGGATCTGATTAATTCAGCTCGCAGAGGATTTTATAACGTTGCAGATGTTCAGACGCACATTACACATGTGAAGGATTTATAAATATCCGATTTTATGTCGCAATTAGCCGTAGCGAATTAGCGTGTGATTTTATTAAATAATAAATCTCGTTGGCGTTGCGTTTGACCTGCCACTGGCCCCCTCGGCCCTGTTTTGCAGGGGCCCGTGGGAGCTTCCTGAAACCCTGATTCAAGTCTCATTGCTTCCTGTCTGCTTTGCTTGAGCTGATCAATCACGGAGACGAATGTGCCTGTCACCGCACACGTGGCCGTCGCCGCACCTGCTCGATACCCGCCTGCTGAAACACTGCCATCTTAGCGGCTCTTGACAGATGTTCCTTACTTCAAAACGGGCCTGCGTGTGCGCGCGGCTCTGCTAGCGTTTGTTTGGGATAAGGGTCATTAAACGTGGCTTCGTGAGGATGTGTTTACGGCGATGTGTCAGGGTCGTTTTTTAGTAATATTTCTGCTTTTATCATCATCTTTTTGTGTGTGGGTAGTTGACATCTTTAACTTTTCTCTTAAATAAATATTACCAGTCAAAAGTTTGGAAACGCGTCCTCACTGTTGTTTAGATTTTTTCCCACATTTTAGAATAGTATTAAACTCATCACAACCATGAAATAACACAAATGTAACTGTGGGAATTATGTTGTGACTAAAAGCATTAAAATAAATAACACTATGTTATATTTGATCATCTTTAAAAGTAGTCAAACTTTGTCTAGAATTTGTAAAATCATCCTCTTGACATTTTATCATTCTGTTTCTTTTTAAAGCTTTTTAAACACAGAAGGAATTTCTATCGATTTGCTTTTTATTCATTATTTGCTCCAAGTAATCCACTTCAAAAATATTTTAAAATAAAATTTTAATTTTACAAAAGTAATTTCAAACATTAAAGTGATGAAAAGATTTGTAAGATCATGAAACATTTTGTTCAATTGTGTCTAAACTTTTGACTGGTACTGTAGTCATGAAGAAAAGGTGGTTAAGAACCTAAACAATTTCTCTCAAACACGCATGTAAGTTTCTCCTTTAAATGATTGTTGATTGTAATCATCAGGCAGCCATGTGTTACTTGTTTTCATGTAAGTTTTCTTCCTGCTCTCTCTCTCTCTCTCTCTCTCTCTCTCTCTCTCTCTCTCTCTCTCTCTCTCTCTCGCTCTCTCTCGCTCTCGCTCTCGCTCTCTCTCTCTCTCTCTCTCTCTCTCTCTCTCTCTCTCTCTCTCTCTCTCTTCACTGGCAGTATGTGGCAGGAGTCCAGGCATGAGGTAGCACACGGTGTCCAAATCCCTCCATCAGGGACCTCATCAGCCTCTGAATTTCCTTCCCCTCTTGCCTCGGGCCATCCATATTCATTTCCTGTACTGATTTAGGCCCAATGAAGAACGCATGCTGGCTTCTCTCTCTCCCGCCCGTCCTCCCTCGCGCCGCCCTGTGTGACAATACACTGTAATTGCGTTGGATTAGTATGATAGTATACACGACCCGGGTCAAATACCTATTTGTGAGATCACTGTGCTGATGTTAGCACGATTCTGTATTTGTGTACTGTGACGTTGTAGCATTTTGCTAATGTTTAACCTTTTTAGAAATGATTAAGGAATGTAAATTGAGGTCAGTCTGTTTATTGGTTGTGACAATATCAGATTTTCACTATATGGTTATCGTGGCCCAAATATATTCTAGAATTCTTCTGCAACATATTACACTTTATCAAAAAGCGAGTGCAAAATATTATATTACAAAATTTGCAATGATAAAGGGGTCGAGTTAAATGTTGATTTAGTCAAATAAAGGTCCATTAAAGGGATAGTTCACCCAAAAATGAATATTATTTTATTATTTACTCACACACTTTCTTGCTTCAGCAGAACACAGAAGAAGATATCTTGCAAAACGCTGATGATTATGACATAATTTTTATTTTTGGGTGAACTATCCCTTTAAAATTTTTGTAAATATTTCTCAAATTTAATTTAGTTTGCTGCTAATAGCACATGACTCAAGAAGCCACGTTACTGTTCGGTTACCATGTACACTCGAGCAGTTCTTCATCACTGGTTCGGCTTTGATGTGCGCTCTTCTGCGTATCTGTCATTCCAAACAAAGAGGTGACGCGTCGAGCCATTGTTGGATGGGATGATATCGTTACATTAGCCGCACACACGAGAATCAAACCCAGTGATTACTCGGGTGGGTGTAGCGTTTTGTTCTTCCAGGGGGGAGGAAATTGACTGTAATAAAGAAGAAGTCAGATGACTTAACTCTGTAATTACTGGCCTGTTTTCATGATCCTCTATTCTATTTAAGAACTAAGCCTCAAAAGACTGCTGCTTACCGGTTAAGATTAATCCCACCATTAAACCTTTGATTCGACGGTGCAGATATACTGTACATTAGCGTCTTTCTTCTGTGTTTGATACCAGACGGTCACGCACACACGAGGATAGAGTCACCTAAGGCTTGTCTCATGAGCGTTAGGAATGTTTTTCCACCCACAGGCGTATTGCACAGCGGCTGCGGTTTGTAAACGGCCCACATTGATCATTATTCATGAAAGACAGTCATGTGAAGTTCTGCTTTGTTTCTGTGGAAATGTGATGCTGTTGCTGAACGCAGAGACGGTGAGCTTCAATCGGGCTTACGCACATGACCCTAAATGTTGCCGAATGGATGTGCGTTTATGTGGGTGGATGAGTTTGTTTGTTTGTTTGCTTGTTCTGAAATTATAGCTTGACTGTTGTCTTTGAATATAAATGTGATAAATGCATATTTATTTTATGCATCAGAGGCCGTTTGTTGACACGCAGTAATGATGATGTCCGTAATGAAGTGTGTTTGGAATACTGTCCGTGTGCGTTTTCTCCATAGGCTGTCCCGAGCACCACCCTGAACGTTAAGCCCGCTGGCACTCGGCGGAATTTCGCCCCGTGAGTAATTGACCCGTTTTGATAAACGCCTCTGAATGACACCGGCATAATTCACCCTAAAAGTTTGCACTGTCAATGGGATGAGCTAACTGTCTCGCGCAAATATATGGGTGCAATTTTCCAAATAGGTTTATAGCAATCCTTGAGAGAGGAGGGCGAGATAGTGATATTACTGACTTTATTACTCCAGCCTCTCTCTCTGTCTCTCTCTCTCTCTCTCTCTCTCTCTCTCTCTCTCTCTCTCTCTCTCTCTCTCTCTCTCTCTCTCTCTCTCTCTCTCTCTCTCTCTCTCTCTCTCTCTCTCTCTCTCTCTCTCTCTCTCTCTCTCTCTCTCTCTCTCTCTCTCTCTCTCTGTCTCTCTCTCATTAAATGCTACTAATCATGTTAGGTGTGGCGAAAATTAAGAGGTGTTATTTTATCTATTTTCAGTGTAATTTTGCACGAAGGCTACAGTACTTCTCTGGTATTTCAGACAGAAAACCTGATCCACTGCATTCCTTTCATAAATGATCATGGCCTTTTGTTAAATTAGGATAATTAGACACTCATTGGACTTGTTTAAAGTCTTTTTGTCTTGATGATGTGTGTCGTCCTCACCCTATACAGTAGACGGTCACCATACAGCTTCTCTATAACGCGTCCCTTTAAATAAACGTGGACAAAAGATTCACTGTTGCGATGCCATCCTGCTCTGATCCCACAAAACCTTGGACCACTCCCTTCTTGGCTCCCAATGAATACTTCCCTTTAGGGCCGCGATCAGCGTTGAGTGAAAACGCTCCTTATTCTGCATGGCTGAAAGGTTGTGGGCTGGGAATGGGCTCTGGTGACTGGCAGCAATCAATCATAAAACAGAAACTGGCTAATGAAGAAGACCATAGTTTATTAAAGGCCTGGTGGGAAAGAGATTGGGCTTGAACTGTGGACACACACAAACTGCTCACAGACTCTGACTGTAAAACTAAAGTGTGTTTATCTAACACTGCTGACCATTATGAAACCCGCTTGTGAATGTGACCCATTTATTGAATGAAGTTTGTGTGTTTACTATTGAAAGAGAACAGTTGTTGGTAAATAGGGGTCAGGGTGACAACTACGCAGGCAGTGAAGGAAGTTTACCCAAAAAATTAGAATTATTTACTCGCTCTGATGTCATTATGTGGAACACAAGAAGTACATTTTTGAAGAATGTCATGCTATTTTTTTTTTCCTGTATAATGAAAGTGATCTTCTAAAAGTGCCACTTTTTATGCTTTGTGGAGGAAATAAATGTGGGATTTGTTTTTGGTGAACTGTTCCTTTAACAAACATCTTTTTGATTGTTGAAAGGCTTTAAAATAATCTGAAAATAAACTAGAAGTGGGCGATATGTTAAATATTTGGATTTTTTTTGTGATTATTTTGCTGTAAAATGATATTTGGACATTAAATAAATTCTGTATATGATTTTTTTGTTTATATAGTTTTAATATTGAATTATATTGAAAAATTCATATATTTTTATTTGTATTTTTATTGAATCATTTTATCAAGTAATGACAAAAAACATTCTTTATGTTCATTAAGTAAAAACAACGCGTCTTAATCCCAAGTTTTTATGTTAGAATGTTTTGGATAAAATATACGTAGCCAAGCGTAAACGTACATATTATTGTTTATGATTACATTCGATCATTTAAGTTGTAATAATTAAATATTATTCTTTATGGTAATTTAGTAAAACTTGCTAAAAACATGTCTTTTTTTACTGCATCTTACTCGAAGCATTTTTAAATCTACTTGACGACAAAAGACAAAAAGCTATCGCCCGCTTCTAGTAGTCTGGAAATAACCCTTTAAACACAAGAACAATAATTCAGCTTAAGTAAAAAACAGTTTAGTCATTAAATCACAGGGCTGGGTCAGATGATTCAGATCCATAATTCAGTGTGGGAGGAGAATGTGGACGTTTAACATTGAGCTGGTCTTGCAGAAGAAAGGTGAGATTCCTCAGTGGCGAGGACACACTGCGAGTTTACAAGACAAATGAGCAGCGAGGGAGTGAAAAATGCAAAGCAGATGTTTTTTAGCCATTTTTTTAATGGCAGTGAAACATTACCGATGCCATTACCGAGCTCTTTTATGGCTTCTTTTAATCCTTCCACTCGCCCGAGGAAAGGAACCCCTTGTGGTGCAAAGCAGCCTCTTTTCTTTAGAGCGACAATTTGAAGCCATTTCCAATTCATTTCCTAATCTGCCACGAGGCTTCCTTTGCAATTATTATTTTTTTCCCAGAGAAAAAGGGCCGTAAAGTGGAACTTCTTTCAGGTAAATGTATTGTAATCTTTCATGTTTCTCGCAGTGGAAATGACACATATATGGCCCTCGTGCTTATTTTCTTTAATATTTAGAAAATTTTAAACACAGATGCTGAGGCTCTTACGGTCCTCGAGTAAGAAACAGGAACTCTTTCTCCACGGTAGTTCTGTAACATTCATCTTTTAGCAGTTTGAGGCCAATTTCTTTGAAGGGTCAGTGAATCACTGTAAGTATAGAGCGGCCAATCCGTGTTGAATCCGTCCAGAAGCGATCTCAGTGCATTTAAATAAAAACGTCCCTTCTCGCTATTAAATGTGTGTCTCCGGGAGCAGCAGAGGTGCATGATGGGTAATCAGCGTCGAGTCGTGTCTGCTGTCCGCATTAGGCTCATCGTGCTGTATTAAGCTCACAGGAGCGCTTCCAGGGGTCTGGGCTGAGACTGAAAATGAGGAGATGAACCCCGTCCCCGCGTCCAGCGTGTCGTAGATCACAATGATGGCAGCCGCATGGGCGTGTGTTCAAATGCGTCGCTCATAAATATCCTCGTCCCCGCCCCCATAGGGGCCGCTGTGATGGTAAAGGCGAGAGGATGTCTCTGTCGGAGTGATTGAAAGCTTCTCGTCCCGTGTTCGCTGGCCGGGGTGCGAGAGGCTCACCGCTGAGAGCTGGCCTGAGGGCCTGATAATAGTCCAGCCAGTGCACAATAACGTAAAAACACACAGATGCTCGGTTAGTTATTCAAAACATCTGTCACGTTTTATCTTCTTTTAAGTACGCTTCGAAATCAACCATACTGCTGTCACGATATTAGATTTTTACTACATGAAATTTAGCTGTAGGTTGGTTTGTTTGTTTTGTTTTTTGGCCAGTAGATCACTTTCGAAACATGTTTAGGGAGACGGAGAGAGATTTTGTAACTATTTGTCTTGAGAGCCACACATTTTAAATTAAGAATTACCACAATATTGATTGCTTTACTTTTAATAGCATAGTTATTGTCAATACTCGTGTATTGTGTTTAACATATTTAGTGTTTGATTTAATATTAAGCACTGGTTCCCAACTAGGTTTACCAACATTTTACAGTAAACATCATGTGACAACCCAACACATATGATGTTTTATTACTTTCATATAATGAAACATTTGTTAAAGAAAAAAAAAATCTATTGATATGATCCTACCAAATCCAAAATTATTCCCATGAAGATTTTGATTTTTTTATTTGTATTGATTTTTTTATTTAAATAATTTTTTTACAGTAATTCACAGAAGGCAGTAGCATGTTGTTGTTTGTTGCAAGTGCTGCAAAATTTTCTCATAGTTCTTTTGTTTTTCTACATTTGCTTCTGCACAAGTAACAGATAAACACGCTGTGTTTTATCAGCTGCAGATAAATAAATAAAGACATTTTATTTTGTGATGCAAACCATACATGATCTTATGATTATTTGCATTGTATTACTGTATTTGTGTTGAGCACAGATAACCAGTTGTGAAGCACTGAGACCAAACAAGAAATGTTATCTGAAAGCAAACATATTTATAGAAATAGAGCACGAGGTCAGATGATGTCATCATGTCTTTAAAGTGCCATTTCTCTTCTTTTTTCCTTCTCATTTTCTCCGGTTCTCTTTTTTCAACATACACGTCTATCCATTCTCATACACAGACGTCGTAGATAATAATACCAGTAATTAGCCCCGGTTGCTTTGTTATAATTGGGGGCGGGGGGGTTATTCATTCATAGAGATTCCCCCTCCCCGTAATTGCGTACTTAAACATCAGTCATTTTCTAATACTCATTTCCTTCTTTAACGTTCGCTCCCACTCACGTTGTCTTTTATTTCGCCAGAGGTCCAACATCTGTTCGCAGGTCGACGTCGCTCTCAAAAACGGCTGCCTTTTTCCTTTTTGGGTCCACTGCCGTCTATTCCTCCTCGTGACCGGGCCTTGACACTGTCCAGGTCCGCCCTAGTTGGCAAAGAAAGGAGCGATAGAGAGGGAGAGTTTATTTCCTGTTCTTGTGAATCATATATCAGTACAATTCCCCTCTGTGCTGTTTGGCAACGGCGGAATGACGGGTGTCATTTATCATACGGACTGAAAGAGGCTGTGGGAAAAGGGATTTGAATTCTTTCGGAGGTGTGTAGATTCTCCTTAGTGTGGGATCATTAAATGGAGGCTTTTTTCAGCGGGGGTTTGAGTGACTCCAGGAGCTTTTTTCCCGTGTGCTTAAGAACTGGCTGCGTCGATCCCTCACTGTCTTAAATCGAGAATTTAAAGCGCTCGGGTGGTTCGGCGAGGTGCAGAAATTTTGGTTGTGACGGCTTTTCATGTGATATGTATCTCTGAGCGGCGTGCTAGTTTGGAAACAACTCGACGAATCGCTTTTAATCTGTCCGTCATGACATGCACATCGGCGCTTTGTTCGTTTTGGTGCTTGTGTTTACTGGGGTACACATTGCTATTAGTACTGTATTTATTAAAATTGTCATCATTTGTTCACCTTCATGTCAAAACCTGTATATGACTTTTTCTTCTGTGAAACGAAGATATTTTGAGAAATGACTCGGTTGTTTTGTGTCCATACAATGGAATCTGTCGTTCTTTAAAATATTTCTTTTGTTTTCTGCAGAAGAAAGAAAGTCATATAGCTTTTAAATGACATGAGATTGAATAAATGATGAAACTAACGGGTGATAAACTAACCCGTTAAGTAACCACCTGCAACACCCAAGCAACACCTTAGCAACGACCCAGAACAACCCCAAAAAAATTCACAGTAAAAGCATCACTTTTTGTATTTTTTAGAAAGGCCAAATTGTTTAACATTTTATTTGTTCAAATGCAGTTAATTATAAAAGATAAAAATACATTTGTTTGAATGCTGTAAGGTTTACATTTATCACACAGTTATCTGGTTATCTCATCAGGCTTTTTTCATCTCATTCATGCTTTGTGACGGGAGAGATCAGCAAATACGACTTACTCAGAGAATAAGAGAGTCTGTGTGTGAATCAGGCCTGCACATTCACCATCAGATGTTTCTTATAGACACAATAGATTGTTGCCAGACTTCACAGCTTCACAGCTGGGTGTTACAGAATAAAAGAGACATCAAAAGAGAATTAAGGAGTAGCAGGTGAGGCATGTTCAAAAAGAAAGGATGGAGATTTCCGAAATGAACCTGAATAATCATTGTGAATGAGGTGAGAGCTTATCAAACATTTAATATCTTACGCACAGATTTGGCGAGGACACTTCTCATTCAATCTGAAATCTGAGGAAGTTCAGAGTTAAATAAGTGCAAGACTTCTGTCATCCAGAAAGTGAAATATATCTTCAGGGATCTATAATCATTAAAACATTCTTTAAAGATTCAAGCATAACTAACTAATGAAGAATCATATAAACCACTCATATAATCTATCATGAGTTGTGTTGTTTACATATACAGAAGTATCTTCTCATCAGAAAAGCATGTCACAGTTTTATTAACCCACTTGAAGCTCTCGCTCAGTATCTCTTAAGATTTGGTGTGTGTACGTTGACATTGTTTTACCAACTCATCCAAATGTGTAATTGCAATTATAGTCCCCTGATGACTCCCAGAGGGCCGCGTGATTGCAATTAAACAGAGAAAATCTTAATTAATTAAGCTACTCAAAGAGAAGTGCAGAACTGCTTTAACGGTGGACGTCTGACCCAAAGACACCGCAGAGAATTTCTGTTTAGATTTAGAGATTTACTGTGTCTTCATCCCTGCATTTATGCATCCGTATGTGTGATGCAGTTACAGGAACATGTAATAGACAAAAACTGTACTGTCAATATAAAAATATAGACGATGTTTTTTGCTTTAAGTGTGTCAGTAGAAAATATCTAGATTTCCAGTTATTTTGTTTCATTAATTGTACTAACTAATCAGGTCATACAACAGACTCTGATCTCACCATCATCGAATCAGTCTGAGACTGAAACAGAGACGACTCAAATCCAGAATAACGGTGGCAACATCTCCAAGATGCTTGAAACACGTAAAGACAAAAGGGTAGTCATGCCAAATATTCATTTGATTTACTTGATAGAAGTTTACTGTCTTTTTGTAAATACATCCTCACTTTACAGTATTGCTTATAGTGTCAAAATATTTTCACCGCACTAGTTTCTAGATTGTTTTAAGCATCTTGGGGATGTTTCTTCTTATGCTTTTAGGATGTCTCATTTTTTCTCTTGTTCTTGATGGTGAGATGAGATGTCTGTGTGTTTATATCACTGTGTTCATATAAAAAATGTAAGAAATATTACAGTTCACGGCACGGCATGTTTGTAAATCCCTTCTACTAATACTAATGCTAGAGATTACAATCTCTCTTTAAGCTCTTAAAGACATTTTTGGTGCCCAAGACATTCGCTGTGTGCGTGTGTCATATTCACTGTAAGTCTGAAGGAAATGAATGCGAGTGCTGTTGCTGGGTAAAACGAACCAATTAATGAGGTTTTATTTGAATACAATAACAAAAACTGTAGGATTGGACTATTTCATTGTTATACGCTGTAACATACCGAGATGTATTTCTTCAGGACGCAGCAGTTCATTGGGTTATTAGGCTGAGTCTCAGCACAAACAGTCATCTAGATTGTGACCAATGTCTGTGATTGATGACCCAACCTTTAGTTGCTGAGCTGGTATGTTTGTTCCCGTGTAATTGTCTTCCAGATGGCTAGGCTAAGTGTTCGTTAACACGTTTATGGTGGCATTGTTAAAATTGATGGCTGGGATGCTCGGCTTTCAAAAGATGTAGTGCACCAGACTGTCGTCCAAACAGTTAAGATTGTAACAAACACGGAGAACGCTGCCTTTTGTCTTAGTATATTTCTTTCTTTGTGATATCACATTTTTCAAGCTGTCATTTGTGTTTTACATTGGCTTTCCTTCTGAAAAAACTTGACTGGTTTGGTAAGGATTGTAAGATTTCGAGTTTCTTGAAAGTCGCATATTTATAAACTAACTTTATTCACATAAAAAGCTCTTTTGTTAAAATGTCGAAAGATGTGTTTTTACGGCAGCGTCTCTCGGCCTGAGAGAATCTCTACGATCGGAGGGGAAAATGGATATAGGTGGCGGTGCTAGTCATCAATCATGTTCCCCCAAGAGGAGGTGCAGCTAAAACTGGACTGAAGTGCTATCTGTCAGCTGCTGCCATACAGACGACGCTGTGCAGACCGGCTCGTATCGCCCCGCCATCAGCTCACGGCAAAACACGCTGCCATGTAAACACGGCAGGTGCTAGCCTTGCGCGCGGCCCGCGTACCCTTACAGAAGGTCATAATAGTAGCGCTCGGGTACGATATGCTAAACGTGCGGCTCTGTTATGGGATGCTGATAAATGCTTACGAGAAAATAATATGTT
The DNA here is from genome assembly GCA_019155185.1 of Beaufortia kweichowensis. Taxonomy (NCBI): domain Eukaryota; kingdom Metazoa; phylum Chordata; class Actinopteri; order Cypriniformes; family Gastromyzontidae; genus Beaufortia; species Beaufortia kweichowensis. Next base: position 1,754,849 of record CM032810.1, on the reverse strand, counting down.
TAATCCTGGATGGGTGTAAAAAGTAATCCATCAGAACGGTGTAAAATATGATTTTAGTTTCAAAGAAACACGCTCTTAAAAATAAAGGTTCTTTACGTTGTTGCCATAGAAGAACCATTTTTGAAGTCAAAGATTCTTAAAAGATCCATTTCGAAACTTTTAACATCACAAACAACCAACAGAAAGATTGTTTATGGAACCATTCATCCAAAAGTGGTTCTTCTATGGCATCATGAAGCATCTTTGTTTTTAATAGTGAACTGTGACACGCGAGGTGCAGCATACTGTTAAAAAAGCAGGACGAGAAAGAATGAAAAGCTGTAAAATCAAAGCGTGCGGGCCGAGACAGTCGGTTTACAAACTTCGGGGAAAATATATGCTGCCATTAGCTTTGTCTCAGTGTTGAATAAAGCCACCAGGCGCTTCTTCCCCTGATGTCAGGCAGCAGCTGTCGATAGCTCTTAAGATGGATAGCCGTTCTGCATGCCTATTGATTCGGCACAGGCCACAGATATAAGTATCATTTGTCATTTCTGGAACGATATGGAGTCCTAGTTAAAACCCAGAGAGGGGATATGGTGGTGCCTGCGGGGGGAGGCAGAGGAGCAGGTTGTCGGGCTGTTTTGATGAATGTCTCTACAGCCTTTGGTTTTGTCTGGGAACGAAGGGGGCCTTTTAAGCAGCTATTTGCTTTCACCGCATTCCAAGAACAACAAGACCGCCAGTCCCGGGGCCGAGCGGCCGACCCCCCTCCCGCGTCCCCCCGCGCCGCCGCAGCGAGCAGGGTGGTCTGACCCGGGAGGGTGGGATCCTCGCCGAGCGCTGCTGATGCGGTCAGATGTTTGTTCTGATGCGGGGTTGATGAAGGTAGGGGTGGATTCTGGTTGACACGCACATCATTTACCCATCTTATATTACGTTTTATATGCATCAATTAATATTCTTCTGTCGTCAGTGGACTCTATGACAAACAAATAAAAGTAATGTTTGCTAGTCAAACACAGAATGGCTCTGCACAATCCCCCGGTGAGTTCACTTTGATTATGTTGTGCGTTCGGGAGGCCGGCCAACAGGAGAGCGGACTTCATTACTGTATGGATCATCTTTTAAGACCGTTTAAGATCACAGGGCCTAGAGTCGAGTAAATACTCAAAGACAAAGAGACTCGCTGAAGTTTATTGAGCATCTTGGTTCATCTGGATCACAGTATGTAATTCCTCAAATGTCCTTCTGTAGAACTTGAACGAACTGAATCTTTTTTATTAGATTTTTGAAATATATGGGAAGTTGATATGTCATATGGAAAATATATTTATAATAAATGTAAAAGTATAATGCATTTGGAGTTTGGAGTATAAGTAACAGTGATGTATTTTTATTAGTTTATTAATTCATTTTAATCGTCCCTAAAGTAAAACAGTTTTAATTTTATCATTAAACATAGCATTTTTACTGTCATGCTGTGTGACAAATGATTAAGTTGATTTTCTAGCAATAGTTTTCATTAGTTCTTTAAATTGATGTATATCATAAAAATGACATCAAACTAACCTGACTGTTAGCTTTAAACTACAATAAACCTTTTTTTAGATCAAATTAAATATTCAACATGTAGTTTTCATGACCTCATTTTAAATGAGAAATTAATTTTTACTTTTAAAAATTCATTTGTCACACAGCAGGAGTGAAATCAAAAGTGCTAAAAAAAACTTCGTGACCATTTAACGTAAGTCACATTCACTTTCATATTCACATTTTTAGCTAAAATCTAAAAAGTTAACGTCCATATTCATTTGTCAACTTCCCATATATTTTGATAGAATCAAATGTCAGCGAGGGGTGCAGACGGCAGGACGGATATAAAAGATGTGCCACAAAAACGTGGAAACCCTCAAACAGAAGAGTGACATGTAATTACTTCAGTTGTCCATCAAACTGTGTTTGAAAATGTCAGCATGGGATCAGACATGATAGATTTACAACTTCAAAATCTAGAGGAAAATAATTACCAGATACAGAATACCGATGCGTTTCCGGATGAGAAAGTGCAGAAGTGACTGTGAGGTTTCTTCACCTCTTGCAAGGCCCGGCAGTGTTTGTGTGTGTGTGTGTCACAGTAATGCACAACAGGAGGACTATTGTTGCCTCGATTTCTTTCTGAACTGCCAAAATGTCATCGTCCAGCTGGAGGGCGATTTTGTGTCTTTAATGTGGACACACACACACACAAATTCCCACAGAGCTGTGGTTTAAGGTTACAGTCTTACGCTAAGTGACCAGATCAGGAGGAGGTCCGGCCTCTGACGCAAGGCCCGTCGTCTATTCTTTTAAAGTGTTGACAGCTGAGGACTGTGACATAAGAACGTTGTAAAAGAAGCATCTCAGGATGTCTGAGCATTATTGTCTCAATTGCCATACCTCCAGGATACCATCTGATGGCTCAGATGTTAATATTTGGTGGTTTATATACCCATGAGAGGTCTCTCTCAAAGTTTATAAAGCATTATTTTGGGGGGGGGGGTTGTGCTGTTTTCAGAATTTTCACATGCATAACAGTCCATATTCATCATATTTTATGTTCATTGAAGAATCATCTCTTCTCTTCATTTGTTGGGTATTGCTTCTGGTTTGTGTATTTTAATTCACAGAAATCCAACAAAGTATGTTGCCTCTTAAAAACATGTGTTCTTTTTTGTCACATCCATAACACATGGATATTTTCATTTTAAAATAGATAACTCATTGTAGATAATTGCTTCAATTTAGTCATATCTTTCTAGTGTTTAAGTTTCCTCACAGTAGATTTGTTACAGTATCAGTCGTTTTGTTGAACAGATACAGAAAGGTTCTTCTGGTGTTAAAGGGTCTTAATGGTAAAATATGGTTCTTCTATGGCATCATGAAGCAGCTTTATTTTTGAGAGTGTATAAGACTACAAAGGGTTTACCCGGGTCAAACCTTGTTTTCCGCCTTCGGTCATTGTTTCTATTTTGTTCCATCCTTGTATAACGGCACGTTCTCGCTTGAATCCCCTAGATGAAGTAGTGCATGAATTGATCTCATCCTCCCTCGAACGGAACAAACAGACGATGTGCGCGTGCCGCCCAGGACAGATGTTCAGGATTACTAACACCTCGCTGCTTCATTGTAGACACTTTGGAAGATCCCAGCTGATGTGGAACGCTTCAGTTTTCTCCTCCTTATCTGTCGTTTCCTCTATCATATCTCGCCGTCTGATATTGTCTTTCTATTCTTGACATCTATCACTTTAGAGTCACTTTAGAAACAAGTGCACCCAACCTTTCATCCTTTTCCACATTTGCAAAGCTTGCAAACCATTTGTCAAGTAAGATAATAATAAATAGCGTTTTTATTGGTTTTACAAAGGTGCCGACACACATATTTGAATTTACAGACACAGCGCCGGTCAGACACCTGTACAGTCTTGCGGATGTAGCAAACGCTCGCGTCGGCTAGCGCGCCACAGCGGGAGGAAAGCAGGTGTGTGTTTGTGTGTGTTTTGTGAAGTGGAAAGCCATTGAGCAATGATGCCCCTCGCTGAGAGCAGAGGAGGGGGAGTGACGTTATCTCCTCGCCCGGCGTCTATCTCATCTGGCCACAGAGAGCCACGGGCGGAAGTGAGAGCAGGACCGGGGACGAGGCCTCGCTGCATCTTTAATTACCGCTGATATCAGTGTGGAGAAGAGAGGGATGAGAGAGAGAGAGAGAGAGCAGGGTCCGTGTTCACTTTTTAATTAAGGCTCGGTAGTGTAACTCGTCAATGTACATTATTGGAAGAATGAACGTCAATGCCATTGCTTTTTCGCCCCCTCTTTTATCTCTGTCAATGATTCAAAGACATGATTTATGGTCGCTCGCCGTCTTTCAGGATCATCCATCAAAGCACCGGGCTCTGCCGCCGGCCGCCCGTTGTAAATCATTCTGAAAGCCTGTCACTCATTTCCATTAACCGTTCTTCTGTCGCTTTGGTCCCCGCCTCCCTCACCTCTCTCTCTCTCTCTCTCTCTCTCTCTCTCTCTCTCTCTCTCTCTCTCTCTCTCTCTCTCTCTCTCTCTCACCCTCTCTTAGTCTCTCTCTCTCAGTCTCTCTCTCCCTCTCTCTCCCTCCCTCTCTCTCTCTCTCCGTCTCCATCTTCCTCTCCCTGCTGGTACACAACCTTCAGTTACGCAGGGGTACGTGTTTCTCAACACCTTTCTTCCCCTTTCTTCTTCCATAAATTAACCACTTTCAGACGTGCAGTGGAGAAAGAGTCTATGCCATTCCGATCCGGTGAGCAGAGCCCCCCCCCACCCACTTCATTACTGGTTAAGACCCTCAGCAGCCCAAAGTCTCTAAAGGGCCGAAGGGTGGATGTGATCATTATGTAGATGGATAAGTCATTTACTTTGAAACTTAATACCGCTGAAAGCCGGTCAGTGTGAATGGTGTGTGAAACTGTTGGAATAATTCTTAAAACACTTTGAAAACAGCACGTCACTTTTGATATTTCTTATTTTACATAGAAGTGTATAAAAGTTTTGAGATGAAAATAATAGATATTTTTGTGCTGTTTGTCGTATTATATAGTATGATTTTATTTCAGTCAAACTTTTATCTAATAGCCGATTGACATAACGTGACGGTGGTCTAAACCTATTTTTTATTATAATTTTATAACATTTTGCAGTATTATATTTTAATACATTTTTTATACTGAAATACATTTGATACTCGTGTGTATGTATGTGACCCTGACTGTGAAAACCCAGCTAAAGCCATTTCTTTGTGATTTAATGTTTTCTGCATAAAATCCTGCATGAAGAACATTCTGTGAAAATATAATCTTGATATCTTCAGTACTGACTGAATAAGACCATGTCAAAGATTAAAATCAATGGTTAGGAAACCAACTGTCAGTATTTCTTTGTGCAAAATAAAAATAATATTTTGATGTAGCCTGAATTTCACAGATGTGGTCACATATGTACCCAAAAAGTATTTGGTTTGGAAGATTTGGAGAGATTAGCCAAAGTAAAACAAGTACAGCTATGCCCTGCATTAGATAATTCAATATCATCAAAGTGACATTTATTTTTAAGCACCACAAAAGATGCTTAAAGAATATAAAATGGAACAAATACTACGAATAATGTGTTTGGTTTTAAATGCTAAAACTACCGATGTACTGTTTAATGTTAACATAAACACTATTTGGACATAATTGTGTTTTCTGATGCTTTTTGTGTAAGAGCAGGATAGTGAAAGGTTAATCTGATACGTGTTTCTCATGTTTACGTGCCATAATTTACTCAGCGTCAGCATTCTTCCTTTTATAGCCGTGCAGAACTAATCCTGTAGTTTGTTTTTCCGCCTCTGATACATGATGGTGGATTAGTCATTCAGATGCGGGAACTGATTTATCTAACACGTCAACATGAAAGTTTTAAGGAAGTGACTCATGCTGTTTCATTGGCCATTCAAAGTTCACGCTGTAAGAAAAAGGGTTCGAGTCTGTCATTTCTACCATCCACGTTCTGTTGTGGCTTCTCCGCCGCCTTTCAGCTAAATTGTCTGTGTGGTTTGAAATCCCACTGCCCTTAAACGCCAACTTTACTCCTTTGACAGCACATACAGCAACATTCTTTTATGAAGTGGAAAGAAAGTTGAGTCAAAAGAGAAGTGTCAATCTTTCTCCGTGCCTGACACTTCACTGCGGGGAGCTTTTGGCCTTTCAATTGAGCCGCTTCCCTTTTTCATTCTAATCAACAACTCGATATCAACACGACAAAATATCCACCGACAGCAGAAAAGCGGCGTTAAGGGGGGAACTTTTCTTTGCCAACACATCTCACAGTTCGGGCAGCCATTGTCTTCGAGGCGGCCCGTCTCCGAGCGACGGCGCTCTCCCGGCGCATCCTCCCGTTTGCGTTTTTAGCGAATGTAATCATTGCGTCGAAGAGGTTTGACAACAACTCCTGACAAATTCACCATTAAAATGAATAGTAACCGTGAACAGAGGGTCTGTTTGGAAAGCATCTTTCTCTCTCTCTCTTGCTCGCTCGCTCACTCACTCTCTCCCTTTGGTGTTTTCTCTCCATAGTCTTGCAGGTTTTGGCACGGGAGCTTCTTCCTCCGCTTTATTTGTGCCACTAAACAGCCTTTGGTCCCACAAGAAGCTGACAGCGCCGTGCGTCTGTTTGCAGATACTGTGGAAAGTCTCATTGTATTTAATGAAGGGAAAAACTGGCTATCTACTATTAATGAACTTGGAATATAAAAATGCCTTCTTTGCTGAAAACTCTACAAAACTGCTTGAATAAGGCAATGTGGCAACTGGAGCGAAGCCAGAATCTAATGAAACATCCATAGAATATAGACTATAGAGAGATGAATAAGAAAATACATGTTTTAAAGGAAAATTTAACTTCTGTCATGATTTACTAACCAACAGGTCATAGGGTCAAACCCAGTGACCACACATACTATACATGTAGTTTGCTTTGGATAAAAGCATCTGCAAAATCCATCAATTTAAATCTACTTTTCTTTTTTTTACAAAGAATTTCTATATAATTAATTTGAGCAAGTTTGTATGTATGCTACATAAATTAATATTTTATGTTTTATAGACAAAAGAAATTCATATGGTTATAATTTTAAACGGCATGAGGGAAAGTAAATGATGACAGAATGTGTCATTTTTAGCTAAACCGTATCTTTAACTGATCTCAAACTGTGCGTTTGAGAGAAAAAAGAGCATTAAATGGAATGAGTTAAACCCGTATGCGAAGCGCCTGAGATCTCTTGACATTATGTAAGAGTTTTGTAACCTGCTGGTGTGGATGTCAGTTGATTAACAGCTGTCTATAGATGTTAAACGTGGGCTCGGAGTCGCGATCATCAAAAATCCTATGAAAAAGACAAGTTTTGTGTTCTCTGATCCAGTACCCCACTTCTTTGTCTTTGCGATCATCTCTCTGTACATCCGGCTCTATTTATATACAGTATGTCAGGCAAGGTGACTGAGATAAAGGCCACATACGGGTTTTGTTAGTATGAAGCACAGAGGACAGAGCTGCAGGTCTCAGTGGATGTGTTTTCACCGGTATGTCCACCTCACTTTCTTTTAGCACGCTGGAAATTGCTTCAGTACCTTCAGAGGAAGAAACACTCAGACCTGACGTTTCACATTGTAACATTTCATTATGTCCTGTGACATTTGCTCCAGGTCTAGGGATATTTTCAGTGTCTCATTAGCATCGTTCATAGATAAAGATTTATTGTTACTTCTTTTCAAGTTGTAAAGGAAATATTATAGCAAACCAGATTAATTGAGCAGAAGATTTGTGGCTTTGTGGTGTTCATGTGGATAAAATGAGCTTGAATCTTCACCATATTAATTCCTGTCCTCCTTATTATTTCCTCTCAGTTAAAGTGAGTTGGTGATTAGTAAACATGGCAGAATATTGCAATAGATCTTAGCCTTTGCATTAGATATTTGATTGTCTCCTGTGAACTTTAGGATGTTCACGTATAATTTTTTTTGTTTAAATCTGCTCTCTTCATCAGACCTCATCACGCTCTTATTGGAGCAGTTGTGTCACATGACCCACTGAGGGACGAGTGACAGATGTTTGAGAGAGAGAGAGAGAGAGAGAGAGAGAGATGCTGAGAGTGACCCATGTCATCACCTAATTTCCCGAGTGCTTGGTTTATTGGTAATGACAAAAATTAAGCACGTTTTGCAAACCCCCCCAAGAGCAAAAAATGAGTATAGTGTGTTTATATTGATTAATGTGACCCCAAATCAAGCTGTGTTAATGAAGGCCGTGTGATCTTGATTACTTGTGATCATGTAAATGGAGTGATTTTTTTTTATGCAGGATTTTATCTTTAACCTTTTAATTCCAGAAATAGAAGCTGTGTTTTTGTTTTTATTCATATTACTGTCTCTGCTTTTTGATGCTCTTAAGGGTGTGTGTGTCAGTAATTTTATTACAGGTGAAGGTTTAAGAACATCTTTTATTTCCTTATTTTTTTCTACTTTTCTTATTTTTCTTATTGTTTTATGTAAAGGTGATGTGATATTTTGTCTTTTTATCCATTTCTCAGTGAAATATACAGTTATACACAACTGTGAGGGTGATTGGTTGGTTTAGTCGTGTCAAAGGAGTGGAATTATCGAATTATTTGTGCTCTGTTTGTTGAAACATCTGAGCAGTTTAACATCAGCTTAACCAGTTATGTGAGTTTTCTGAAAGACTATTGAGCGAGTCTGAGGCTTAAAACAAATAGTAAAAAAACAGCCAAATCAAAATGATTTCAATATATATACAAAAAAAATTCTGCTGTGATGAAAGTGATTTCAGGGTCGTGTCTCTTTGGAAGAACACTAGATCATTGGCGTGATGTTGGAGTACAGAAGGTATCTCAGTTTTTAGCCGGGTTAACACTGGTCTGATTTCCATCATTGTCTGGCTTCACGGATGAGCTCCTCGTACAGCGTGATCTGGTTCACAGTGACCATAGAGGTATTATGAGCTTGTGTACTGATGCAGGAGGTTAAAGAGAGTCTAAATCATTGTTTACCAGTGAGAAGATGCCAAACGATTGTCAGTCTAAAAACCACAAATGTTTGTGACGTAAATGCAGCAGGTCCAGTTTATAACAAGCAAGCCCTTAGTGACCGCAAAGTGAGGTTCAGATTTCATTGTATTACTCTTACATTTTAAAAACGTGACACATGTAAACATTCTTCCAAACACTGTTGCTGGGTTTTCACCATAGTTTACATTATGATGCTTTCAGAGCATGTTTCATGTGCAGCACAGTAACTCTTGTCGCTGGAGTTTTCCCCCGTCCTGCCTGAATTGTGAAACTCTGTTTGATTATATTATAGTATTAAATATTTAATGGCCTGCTATATGAAAGCAAGGCATTTATCTGCATGAATAGCTCCTGTTTAGTCATGGAAGTAATGTGCTTTAAGTAACATCTCTGTCGTGCATAGAGAAATTAACGCTAATCTCTCCGCTGCCTGTTTTACGGCAGGAGTCCTGCAGAGGTTTGCACTTAATGCATCTTAGTGACAAAATACTTTACTGTTACATGTACATTATCTGTTTTATGGTAATGTTATGTGTGCATAGATGCAAATATCACAATACAGACAGAGATGGATGGAAAGATGCATAGATGGATATAAATATAAATATATAGATAGATATAGATATAGATAGATATAGATACATAGATATAGCCACAGATAGATGGCTATGGCTGTCTCTGTCTCTGTCTCTGTCTCTGTCTCTCTCTCTCTCTCTCTCTCTCTCTCTCTCTCTCTCTCTCTCTCTGTCTCTCTCTCTCTGTCTCTCTCTCTCTCTGTCTCTCTCTCTCTCTGTCTGTCTCTGTCTCTCTCTCTCTGTCTGTCTCTCTCTCTGTCTCTCTCTCTCTCTCTCTCTCTCTCTCTCTGTCTGTCTGTCTCTGTCTCTCTCTCTCTGTCTGTCTCTCTCTGTCTGTCTCTCTCTTTCTCTCTCTCTCTGTTCCTGGGGCTCAGCACCGCATGGGAAAAGATTTAATTGGGCCTGTTAAGTATTAATTGACGTCACATCAGCAGAATCATGTATTGGTGTATCGCAATCCTTAAAATGATTTACTAAACATCCAAACATCAGATTATGGCATGCTAATTACAGCCATCCATAATTATATTAAAGATGCTTATTTATAAATGTAAAGCCATAATAAAATTATATCGTGCAATGCAGAGGCTCAGCGGCTGTGGTCTGCAAATGAAGCCTTTACAACGTTTCTGTCATGTTATTTGATGCTGGGTTTCATACCAAACCATAACTTTAATGGTCCTTCCAGTTCAAACAGACGCTGATGGTGTGGTCTGAATAGTTGCAGCATGTTGCTCATGCGTCTGCCACATTTCCGGGCCCGCGTTGCAGACGTGTTGGGAGTGGCGAGCGCTGGTAAATGAGAACGTCTTTGTGTTGCGTGCGATTTATCAAAGTCTCTGTTTGCCGCAAGACTCTTGAACTCTATTTAGGGCACAGTTAGGTAAACCCACAGTGATCTCGTCTGTCATAACTTATGACAAGAATCAATAGCCAAAGCAGTGTGTCCGACAAAGACCTGCTTGTGTAATGCTGACTGCAGTGGAGATTACAGCGATCGCATGACCTGCTTCATTAACACTTGTGTGTGTGTAGCCGTTTTATGTAGGACGTGAAAATCTTGCCTCTCTCTCTCTCTCTCTCTCTCTCTCTCTCTCTCTCTCTCTCTCTCTCTCTCTCTCTCTCTCTCTCTCTCTCTCTCTCTCTCTCTCTCTCTCTCTCTCCTCTCTCTCTCTCTCTCTCTCTCTCTCTCTCTCTCTCTCTCTCTCTCTCTCTCTCTCTCTCTCTCTCTCTCTCTCTCTCTCTCTCTCTCTCTCTCTCTCTCTCTCTCTCTCTCTCTCTCTCTCTCTCTCTCTCTCTCTCTCTCTCTCTCTCTCTCTCTCTTTTAAAGCGTGGCATAAATCCAGCAGATGAAAATGTCATGGAGCAGGTTTATTTTGCAAAGAGGTTTTGATTGCCATGTGCGTGTAATTGATTGTTTCAAGGACAGGGGGAAATCTAGAAATGTCATAACAGCCTCTGCTTAGATCTCTCCTGCCGCGAGACGATCGATGAGAAGTAAAAAGAGCTATCGATCCGCGCGCTGCAAAAACTGTAGCCTGAGACGGCGAGGAGACGTGTGGAGAAAGTGCCACAGACCGCCAGACCTGTCAACAATGCCTCAGAATTACAGGGTCTCCCGCGACGCTAACGTTACCTTTAGCGTATTCGCAGAGGGCCGAACGCGTTACAGCTGTCTTCTCGGCTAACTCCTGCCAGCCGCCCCGCCGACCGATCAATGATAGAAATGTTACCGCTAGGAGGGTAAATGTTTGATGATGTGCTGATGGAAATATTAGCATTAGCCGGTGAAGGGCAGGCGGGAAAGCCGGCGCTGGACTGAAAACAATTCAGTGGCACGGAAAATTAGAGAGTGACAGGAAAAGTTCTTGCCTGAATGTTACGTTGGTTCATAGTCGCCCTGAACTAATGCAAATCACACCCCTGACTGAATGCTGACTGACAGATTTACCCCCAACAGAACCTCACACGTCTCCAAGGGGATGATTAGCCCACCGCAGTGGCACGCTGAAAGGACACGTCCACCGAGAAAACTCAAATGTCTCGTTCGCCACATTTTTAAGCGGTTTTATTACTGGAGAATCAGCGTGACTGACTTTTTGAGTAATTTCTGAGTATTTTAAAGCAAATCATTCTCAAACAGCTGAGCTAGGACCCAAACGTTTTATTTACTGCTTTCAAACATCATGCAACCATATTGACTTTTGCCCAAATTTGCTAAGCGTGACACGTGAAAATACAGAAGGGAAAATACTTATTTACTCATCATCCTGTCATTTCAAACCTGCATGACTTTGTGCAGAACACAAAATGAGATATTTTGAAGAATGTTGATAATCAAACAACACTGACCCCATTGACTTCCATTGTATGAACACAAAACATTTCTTTTAGGCGTATTCCAAATGAAAAGACATAAAACTTTATGTAAGTTATGATGTGATTCTCATGTCAGTACTATTTTTTCAGGGTTGGATATTAACGCTTTTCAATCAGATCAGAGATGTCATGTTTGAAGTGCTGTAATAAATTACACATGTATATTTCATTTTCAACGCTCAACTTTGTGCCATCTTTTTTTAATATCACTCTTGTCCTAGTCTTCCATAAAAAGTACAGCATAACTTCATTTTAGGTGCGTGAAATTTCCAGCCGGCGCATTTCAGCACGAGAACATTAAAACGACGGCGCCAGAGGAAATGATACAGATTACGCTCACTTTGATCCGTCAAAGTGCAAAATCATTAACTCATTACAGTTTTTGTAGGTTTAGAATACGGTTCATCAAAACGTCTGCCGTCATAAAAAACTGTAAATCTATCACTGTCTTTTTATGCAGTTAAAGAACGGCTTTGATCACATTTACAGTAATACGAACCGACTCCTATGAAGAAACTGTACTAACACAGCTACTGTATATATGAATCAGATGTGAAAAGCGCATTTAATGCACGCATTTCTCGGCGCTCTTCAGCGGCCGTTTGGCTGGGAATCAGGCAGTTCTTTGAAATCCAGATGCTGCTGTGTTATGCCAGGAGTCTTTCCCAACGGATTAATGTTGTAAACACTTAGTGCTTGATTTATGATGGACAGCTTTGGGTTTTTTGACCTCTGAATATCCCTGACTAAAGATATAAATTTGTTGTGACACAGATTGGAGGGTTTACAGAAGTTTATGACATGCTAAATCTCAGCACAGACGTGCCAGCACCTTATTTTGCGAGTCCGACGGTTGTTTTCATTGCTCTGATATAGCACCAATGACCGTACAGTAGACGCTTGCTAACCGTTTCTCTCTTTTTTCAGAGGTTAAATGAACGAGGTGCCGTAGTGGTACGCTTACAAAAAATCATTCGTGCATGCACCGCTTAGACCCAATCAAAATAATGTATATTGAATATTACTAAAATTAATACAAATGGCTCACGTCAAAGATCAAGTTATGCTTTGGTTGTTCTATTGGCTGAAACATCAATAATGAAAGCAGAGGGAGGGGTTGTGGTCCGCTCGTATGGTTGTGTCTCCCGCAGTGGATTATGGGAAAGATCTCATGTCTGAAGGAGTGGTGTCCTTGCGTTTGATCTTGCTCTCCAGAATCCCGCTGCTTTGGCAGGGATCATCAGACTGACTAACAACAACCTCCCTGTTACAAATGGGTGAGGAAAGGAAATGTAACCATTCACGTGGGGATTTTTGGGCCTATAAGGTTAACGTTTGCCTTTGGTTGTGTTAATAGAGGAGCTTGGTTAGGAGTAAACGTGTCTGCTGTTATGTCACCCCTATCTCTATTCGTTTAACAGAGGATGTTAATTGTCAGTGGATTTTATGCACAATGCCAAAATAAACCCAAAAAGTCAAAATACTAAAAGAAATTGGAAAGTATTTGTTTAGAGTTTCTTGAAGTGTGAGAGCACGGTTGCAACAGAATGTCAAAGTCATAAAACATTTTAATTGCTTTGAACGAGACGCTCCTCAGACCCGGTGTAATTTTTTATTAGGTTGAAGAGTATTACATGTTCACTAAAGCACAGTGCGGTTGACTAATGCGTTTCTCATTTAGCCGTCTGTCTTTCCTCGGCTGTACAAATAGCACTCGATTGATCCCTCCAGGTGTAGGGTGTCATGGCAACTTTTGCTTGTTTAGATTGTAAATACTTTCATGGAGCACCATTAGCAACTCGTAAAACTCTTGTAAGCAAAGAGATGCGTGCCAGTTACCAAAAAATGCACCGCACTTAACCGTTTGTGCAACAAGTTTCATTTCAGTCACAACTTTGTATACATACAGTACCAGTCAAAAGTTTGGACACGATTGACAAAAATGATTTTAAAGATCTTGCAATCTGAAGGTGTACATTTCAGTGTTTGAAATGACTTTTGTAGACAAAAATATAATTGTGCCATAACATACTAATTCTTTATTTAATAGAAAATGTGTTAATAGAAATGTTTTTGAAAAGAGCAAATAATAAATAAAAAAGCAGCCAAAAAGAGTCTGATGGATATAAATTTCTTCAGTTCTGTTTAAAAAGCTTTTCAGATTGAGGCCTCAAGAAACTGGATGATAAAATGTCAAGATGATCAAATATAACATAGTGCTTATTTATTTTGGATGCTATTAGTCACAACATAATTCCAACAGTTACAATTGTGTTATTTTATTTTGAGTTAGTCTTTTGACGTATCTTTATTGAGGAAGATCAAGGTCAAGGCACATCTTTTATATGGCCACGACAGGCCGCTTGTTTAAGGAACCCCATTCTCTGGGTTTGTTTGGAGAGGTTAAATCCCAACTCCATCTTTATCCATTTGCTGGCAGCAGTTCACCTCCAGGTTTGCTCTGGAGGCTCCACTGAAATATTGATATAAAAAGTCATATTTTCAGAATCCAAAGGCGCAGGACAAAGTAAGAGCTACATAGTGCAGCACTTTCAGTCCGAGTTCCCCTCATTGAGCATCACTAGCTCAAAAAGAAATATTAACCACATGAAAAGCAAGTGCCTGGTCCGGGCTGTTAGGTCCTATGTATATTTAAGCGAGCACATCTGCCTTAACAGCTCTTGAAATTCAAAGTGCCATCCAAATATGTGGTTATGAAATATAGATCATCTTGATTTTTCCTAACCGTGACGATTGATGTAATTGACTGACTCTGACATGTTTTATTAAGTGAATAATATAGTAAGCTTTGAGAGGAAATGAAAGATTTAGCAAATGATTCTTAATCTAGTCAATGGTGGTTAATCTGTAACCAACACATTTGACGGATCAAAAGGGTGTCAAGCTGCTAGTATCTAGTTTAAGTGAATTTATGCTGTTTCGTGTAGATGTTTTTTCTCCATTTGAATGAAAATGATTGACAGTAAATGAGAACTTTTTTGACATTGTGAACTTACTTTGTATCCTAAAAAGCAAAATGTATCTTTAGATCAACTTTAGTTTTGTATAATTCAGAGGATGTTTAGAGCTCTGATGGTTTTGGCATGTGCAGGTGTCACCAAAAACTATTAGATTTACAACGGGACTGTTGCGATAACACTTATCACAGCCTAGATAAAATCAATCACCTTTTGTTACTTTGCACATACGCAGCTTTTGTAAACAGATCAAATGTAGTGAATTGTTATGAATCCATTACAAGTCATATACACTTCAGAAAGGGAAGTACATCTGAAGGTTTATAATAATAAATTACTGTGTTATCTTTTCTTTGAAATCTTTTATCACTACACATGTACCATATATTGTAAATAAATAATGTGTGATCACAAAACTAACTATTTATCTCTTTTCTCTGTTTTACAGCATATGAGCCGGATGATGATGTCAGTGCCCAGGATTCGATCACCGGAGAGGAGGGCGACAATGACATGCAGGCAGAGGAGGAGAATTCTGAGAGACCCACATCCAAGGACAAAGAAGACAAAGACACAGACAATAAAAGCAGCTACAGCTTCCAGAACTCTCCAGTCAGTGTCCTGTCCAACCAAGAGGTCGAGCTGGAATCCCGCTTGAGCGATGGCAGCGAAAGACTGTCCGACTTTAAAACCTCACCACCAGGAAGTCAAAAGGACACGGAGAGCAACGGCTTGAAACTGAAGGATGACATGCACAGTAGCCTGGAGAAAATGAGAGCCGCCTATGCCAACTTCCTGTCAGACTCCTATTGGTCCAAAATCGGACTGGATTTGAAGGCTGGGAACACCAGGAGTAAAACAAACTGTGACAGCACCAACGGGAGCACCAAGACTGAGTTTGACTGGCACCAGGATGCACTTTCCAAAACCCTACAGCAAACGTTGTCCCCGAAACCAGTGTCAAAGCCTAATCTATTCAGCTCCGTCCACCTGTACCGGCAAAACAGCAAAGCGTGCGGCACCGTCTTCACCGGAGCCAGCCGTTTCCGCTGCAAAGACTGCAGCGCGGCCTACGACACTCTGGTGGAGTTGACGGTACACATGAACAAGAGTGGCCACTACCAAGACGACAACCACAGCAGGCAAAGCATTGCTTCCACTTCATCGTCCAAGAACAGGAAGAGGAACCTCCAAGACATGGAGGGCAAAGAAGATGCCCAAAAAGTGCTAAAGTGCATGTTCTGCGGCCACTCTTTCGATTCCCTCCAAGATCTAAGTGTCCACATGATCAAAACCAAGCATTACCAGAAAGTGCCTTTGAAAGAACCTATTCCAGTACTCACACACAAATTAGTGCCACCAGCAAAGAAACGTGCATTTGAAGCCACAAGGCCTTGTTCTCCTGACTCCACCACAGGCGTACCGGGATACAGCGATGCACAAAGATCATCCGCGCCCGCCAATGCTCCTAACAACCGCTACGGCTATCAGAACGGTGCTAGTTACACGTGGCAGTTCGAAACATGCAAGTCTCAGATCCTAAAGTGCATGGAATGCGGAAGCTCACATGATACGCTTCAACAGCTCACCACTCACATGATGGTCACCGGCCACTTCATTAAAGTCACCAATTCAGCTTCCAAGAAGGGCAAACAGCTGGCCCTGGATCCTCTGGCGATTGAGAAAATGCAGACGTTAGCTGAACCGACAGTGAACGAACTCGAAGGAGAAAAGGTGTCTCCAAAGAGCACAGCATCTGGAGACTCTGAACGGGTCACTCCTAGAGAAACATCACCTGACAAAGCTGAGAAAAATGGAGAGAAGGATGACAAGCATGATGATGAGGATCAGAAGTCAACTGATGGTGGTTTCAAGTATCCATATTTAAGAGAGGAGGACCTTGAGCAAGGCTCAAGCGGAGGAGGGGATATTCTGAAGTCTTTAGCAAACACGGTGGCTTCAGCGATTAATAAAGCTCAGACAGGGACCCCCAGCTGGAGCGCTTACCCCAGCATTCATGCAGCATACCAACTCTCAGGTGTGATCAAGTCCACCTCGTTTTCCTCTTCTCCTCCCATCCAACTGAAGCAAAGTCTCAATCACAAGCACAGAGCCATCGCTCCGAAGGGGAAGTTCTATCAGGCATTTCACGGACTTGAAAGTTTCCAGGGACATCACAATTCGGACATCAAAAAGGAGAGGGGTGGTGCATCTGAAAGCAAAGAGAGCGAGAGCAGCAGGTTTGATCTGTTGGAGAATGACGACAGTGATTGTCAGGACGACTCCTCTTCCTCTTCAAAGCTGGATGCAGACTGTGTAAGTGAAGAGAATGACACAATCAAAGGAAAGTTGAGCCCAGCTTTCTCTGACAGAGGAAACCCGTCGCCCAGCCCCCCCGCCAGCAATGGGCACAGCAGTTCCTCAGAGATTGTCAACGACTCCCAAGAAGTCCTTAGCATAAACCCTCTCAGCGCACTACAGTCTGTCTTGAACAATCATTTGGGTAAAGCAAACAAGCCCAGGCCGCAAAGCGTTCTTTCCCATCGCACACGCTCTATATTTTCTGAACTGAATAGAGGTTTAGAGAAACCGTTATCAGCGCTCGCAACAGCGTCTGCCATCAGGGCCGGCAAAGGTTTCATGTACACGAATGACGACCAGCCGATAGACCTGACAAAACACAAACCTAACAAAGCTCTCTCTTTGCAGTCCTCCACTCCGGTGCACCAGAAACACGCGCTCTCTGACATTGCAGATATGGTGAAGGTTCTTCCAAAAGCCACGACCCCAAAGCCCTCCATGCCAGCGAGAGTGCCCGTCATGAAGCTGGAGACCGACGTGCGACGTTTCGAAGACGTGTCCAGTGAGATGTACTCTGTCCACAAGCGTAAAGGTCGCCAGTCCAACTGGAATCCCCAACATCTGCTTATCCTTCAAGCTCAGTTTGCCTCTAGCCTTTTTCAGACATCTGAAGGCAAGTATCTCCTGTCAGATCTCGGTCCTCAGGAGAGAATGCACATCTCAAAGTTCACAGGGCTTTCCATGACCACCATCAGCCATTGGCTAGCCAACGTCAAGTACCAGCTTAGAAAAACGGGAGGGACCAAATTTTTGAAGAACATGGATACCGGCCATCCGGTCTTTTACTGTAATGACTGTGCTTCACAATTCAGAACGCCGTCTGCGTTTATATCCCACCTGGAGAACCACCTCGGGTTTCAGATCAAGGATATGAACAAACTGCCCATGGAACACCCGACTAAAGTAACAGAACCTGAACTTTCAAAGGCTCTCCACGTGCGGCCGACCGACTCGCAGATCACAGAAGATGAAACTGACTCCAAGTTCAAATGCAAGCTTTGCAGTCGGACATTTGCCAGCAATCACGCAGTCAAACTTCACTTGAGTAAAACTCACAGTAAATCCCCTGAGAATCATTCTCAGTTTGTTGAAATGGACAGAGAGTAGATTTGACGATTTTTTAAAACTTGTAGTTAATATCTTGTTGATAAACAACTGTAATTGCTCTGCTTTTATAAAACACGGGTCAAATTGTCTAAATTGTTTTCTTTTACCTTTTTCCATATTGTTTCATTATGTAGCATTATGTAGAATGCTTAAATTTCAACTTGAGAATCATCATTTCATCATACTGAGGACTAAACGGATGCACTGACTGGGATGGGATGAAGCGTGCTGTTCGAAAAGAAATAATCATAAAAAGAGAAATACATTGACGCAAGTCTTTGCACCCTGTTCAAATGCACCACCAGTAATGAAATGTATTACTGCTTGAGACATAAATGCTGATGTTTGCATGCAATAGCTCTGGCTATGACTACTATTTATTTGTATGATATGGCAAGTTTTAACTGTTATACGTTTAACGACAAATCGATCGACTGTAATTTGCAAATCTGAAAATGCACTTGTGTAAACGCACAGGCGCTCGGACGGCTAGCCAGACACACGTAAAAGAAACATTTACTGAAATGTACAGTATATTTGCTCTGTAAAATGTTTGTGTCGCAACGATAGAACAGAGAAGCACTTTAATAAAAGTTTAATCACATGTTTAGGCGCAGATTCAGTGTGTGGGCTTACAGATTCGGACAGGTTTGACACCAGGATGTCTCACGTTAATGTATATTTAGCATCGCGGAAAAAAAGTGTCTCATTGAAAAAGCTTTGTGAGACAATGAAACACTGCACCTTTTATACCAATACAAATAAAGCATTAACATTTTCTATCTGTCTACAAGTCTTCACTTCAGATTCTTTGTGGTGAAATGAAGTAAAATATACTTACGTCATTGTTTTGAATAATATGTTTTGGGGTTTTTATTTTCAGAAATTGTTTTTGAAATGCTTTTTATTTGACCCTGATGTCTGGAAAATTATGCAACTATTTTAGTCAACACCCTTAAAATCTGAATATATCAGATGATCTGTTTCTCTGAAATTCACCCCTTACTGGTCATTAAAAAGCATTTGTTATATCATGTATTTTCAGGTCCTTTATTCAATGACATGAATGTCCCAAATGTGCACATTTTATTTCTCCAGCTCAATTCAATCACCAAATATAAATGAAACCAAGAGCAGCACCATTACTGACACACATGTCATTTATATTTATTTAAAGCAGTTTCCAGTCCAGCAATCTCTGTGCATACTGTATGATGCACCTGCACTTCACCTCAACGTTCATTTCCCCATTCCAAAAAATTAACCTTTGCCCTCTGCACAATTTATTGCCATTTCTTTATTTTTCATCAATGAACCTATCCCCATCAAATCTGTTTTACAACATGAAACTGACATTTGATTGTAAACGGGAGAAAGCGGCGGGTGATTTGCGCATCCTGACACGTCCGTGCCCTCCTTTGTTGGAAACGAGCAGGCAATCACACTTGCTCATCCGATGACTCCTAATGCAGTTAAAGTATTCTGCAATAATTCCTCCTTGCATTTATAATTACAGCCATAGAGCTCACACCTCAGTGCACAGATTAAAGCCATAAATTATTTAGCGTCTTGCCTCACCGATGGATCCTTGATTCCCTCCGTCGAGCCATTATGCCTCGAATACCAACTTCTTTTAAATGGAAGCCCGAGGATGATTTAAGACAGACTGAACAATATGACAAACCGAACGCAATATTCCACTCATTTGTGTTTCTTAATTAAAATTGAGCAGTTCGCCTCTAAAGCCACATCGACGGAAGCGTGTCGTGGCCGCGGTGACTCGCGATTGAGTCATTTAGCCTTTGCGGTTAATGGCGAGATTTTGAAATGACCCAGCCGCCGTATGGGCACGTGTGACGGGTGAACATCTGAAATGGTTTCTGAGGTTCACATTAGGGCTCTGGGTACTTTTCTTCAGCGTAATCAGGGGGAGGAAATTAGCTGTTTCTAATATTAATTCAGAACAATAATTCAAAGTCATTTGAGATTTATTGCCACATTAAAGGAGAGCTGAAATCGGATACACAATCAGGGCTTTAAACAACCCCGCAATTAATTAACTGTGTCTGCTATGTTTATACAGGGTGCTGGGGAAAAATAAAAAACATTAAAAACCAAACGCTAAAAGAACAACAAGCGGCGGGTAGATGAACAAACGATTATGTAAATTATTATGTTATTGTCTTGATAAATAGTGCGGGGTAATTTCCAGATAACATCTTTTGGAGAATTCTGGTGTTTCTCATTTTACAAAAGAGTCGTCTTTGGATGTCAATAAACACCATTTTAGGCACCAGCGAGGGCCTAACAAACGTACAGCAGTTTTGACAACAGCATTGTTCCGCGAAGCGTATCGAGACACACACGAAGTTATTATATTCCACATCGTTGGATGCATTTAGACCCTTTGTCGTTTAAAGTCGTAGTGATTTGGAAAACACATCTACATAGAGTTTTCCCCTGAATGCTTAATCCAGCAAATGTGCTCGTATCGTCTTCTCCAGGCCCGCGTGGATTGGCTTGTCAGGCGGACACTTGAGATGTGTCACTCGTCTTCCTAATTAAGTCACAGCAGTGGAAAAGAGATTTTAAACCGCACCGAAATAAAACATTTTAAGTGCACTAACTGGACTGAAAATAAACTCACATTTGTGGGTAAAAATGTGAGCGAGTGGTTAAGTGTCACATGTCAAATGAACAGCAAAATAATGGGAAGGCCTGGAGTGAAATGTTTGGAAAATGACTTGTGTTGAATCATTTTCATAGTTTTGGAATCTGAGAGACATGTTGAAAAGCGGTCACATCGCTTAACCTGCGATGTCAGTTGCAAATCTTTCTCAACATGTTGTGAAGTTATTTTGCCTCTGGACCAAAACTGGACATCAGATGGTGATTCAACATTAAAATAAAATACTTTATAAAACAAAGTAAACAAAAACGTTTCCAAGTACGTCACGATTCTACACATCAATGCTGTAAGTCCATGAAATTATAAATGTAAACTCTACTCTTCTGCATAACCACTTAAAAACATAACAAAATCTCTTTAAAATACCAACACAACAGAATACTAAACATAAATAAATATATCTATTTTCTAATTTTGATTTAAAAATGCATAAACATCACTTTATTTTGACATTTACTTTCATTACCTAGTCACATGCAAAGCATGCTGAACTCAAAGTCCTCTGCCCAGAATAATGAAGCAAAAACAAAACAAACAACAAAAAATCACATTATTTTCAACAAATAAAGTTTCATATTTGGAGTAACTTAGTATACATTTGTACAACTCAATGTTGTATGGATTATCTTGAGTAAACTTGACAAGGCTTTTTAGATCTGTCTATTCAATTTACCATTTACTAATACAATTTAAAATGTTGGATTTTACTGTTGCAAAGACATGATTGGGCAGAGGATTTTGAGTTCCCAACATGCTTTGCATAAGACTGGATAATGAAAATAAAGTGTTATTTTTAAGCTTCTAAAAAAATGTTTTTATATATTTAATCAAAATTGAAAAAGTAGAGGAATATAATGTTTAGAATTCTGCTCTGTTGGTATTAAATGAGTTTATATTATTTATGTGGTTTTAAGAGGTTACCATTGTCCTGAAGAGTAGAACATTAGCTTAAGACTCTGAAAAACAGTTCAATCTGAAAATACAAATCAGAAAGTAAAACACTTATATAATTGTGGTTTTGTGTTCCTATTCTGTGCTTGGTGGAAATCTTAAATTGCTTAAAACGAGATAAACAAAACTTAAACTGTAGTGGGTTTATGAAGTTGAGTCGTCATGACTTGGCAAAAGATTTTGAGTTCCCAACGTGTTTTGTGTGGGAGTTGATAATGAGAGTAAATATATTTTTTATCAAGACAAGAAAAGTGAAACACTTTGTAATTTTTAGCATCCTGTTCTGTCATGTTAAAGAGTTTCTGTTATTTGAAAGGTTTAAGAGGTTACCATTGTGCTGAAGAGTAGAACATTAGTTTAGGTTCAGAACAGGGTTCGAAACTCTGGGTTTTCAAATGCTTTTAAGTGTTGCGAATGACAAGTTTCTGTTTTAAATTGTATGAGTTTAGTTGTTTCAACTCGATGAGGGAAAGTGCTGGAAACATAAAAAAACTGTTGTTTTAAACTGTTCTCAAGTAAGTTGTGAAAAAAAAATTTTTAGTGTGGAATGTGTTTGGTTGGTTTGCTTTGTAATAAACTTTTAACACCCACAAAACCTTTCCGTTTCTCAAAAAGTTTTTTGTACAAGGAAATGGTTGTTTAAGTTGTTTAGACTATAAAAAGGAAAAAAAAAAAAGTTTCTCTCTTTTTACCATTGTGCTTTGAAGAGTAGGACATTAGTTTAGGTTCAGAACAGGGATTAAAACACCAGGGTCTTGCAAAGATGATAAGTTTTCAAGAATAGTTTTGCCTTAATACAAATCAGTCTTTATATGCAGTTTGATTTGAATGGTGAGCCGCAATGCTTAAACTCTATGAAATAAAAGGGTGGCAGGCATTTTAAAAAGAAAAATGTTGAAAGTAATTAAAATGTAAAATTTCTTTTTGTAGTAGGAATCTTCATATTTGTTTTCGTTTCTCAAGAGGTTACCATTAAGGACTTAAAAGTGTTGTTTTGGTGTTTGTGTTTTAATACAAAAATCAGTCTTTGTAAGAGGTTACCATTGTGCTGAAGAGTAGAACATTAGTTTAGGTTCAGAACAGGGATTAAAACACAGAGTCTTCAAATGCTTTAAGTGTTGCGCATGACAAGTTTTTAAGAATAGTTTTGTTTTAATACAAAATCAGTCTTAAATGCAGTCTTGATTTGAATGGGTGAACGTTAGATTTGTAACAACTCTATGAAATAAAGTGGTGGCAACATTTAAAAAGTAAAATGTTGAAAGTAATTAAAATGTAAAATTTCTTTTTTTCAGTGTGGAATCTTCTTGGTTTGATGGTTTTGTAATGAACTTTCAACACCATTTAACACCCACAAAATCTTTCTGTTTCTCAAAAAGTTTTTTGTACAAGAAAATGGTTATTTAGGTTGTTTAGACTATAAAAAGGAAAAAAAAATATTTTTTTGAAAAAAAAAAGTGTATTTTTTTTTTAAAAATTGTTCTCTTTTGGTATTAGGGGACTTAAAGTGGAGGTTCAAGTGCTTTAAGTGCTGAGAAAGGCAAGTTTTTAGACTAGTTTAAGAGTTTCTGAAATACAGTTTATTTTGAAGAGTAGAACTGTTGAAGAGTAGAACATTAGTTTAGGTTCAGAACAGGGTTTAAAACAACAGAAGTTCAAGTGCTTTAAGGTGTTTTTGAAAGAACTGGTTACCATTGTGCTGAAAGAAAATGGTTATTTAGACTAAGTTGAGTTTGTCTGGAATCTTTTTGGTTGGTTTGTTTTGTAATTAACTTTTAACACCCACAAAATCTTTCTGTTTCTCAAAAAATGTCTTTGTACAGGAACGGTTATTGAGGTTGTTTAGACTATAAAAAGGAAAATATATATTTTTTCTCTCTTTTTTGGTGTTAGGATTAAAGTGTTATTTTGGTGTTTTTAAGAGGTTACCATTGTGCTGAAGAGTAGAACATTAGCTTAGGCTTATAACTTTGATTATAAAATGTTGTTTTTGTTCTGAAAGTGATGTATCATATTTCTGAAAGTAGTATTTTAGGAGTGTTACGGTTTGGTTTGATTGCAGTATATATTAACATTGGTGAGTGCCATGTGACGAATGTGAAACCGATGAATACTACAGGTTAGAACGGAATAAACTTTGTTTGATGAAAGTGACTATATATATATATTTTTTTTTATTTCTATGCATTAAAAGTACAGAACATCATTTTCCAAAAAACAACGTAAAATACAGAAAACAATGAGCAACAATCTTATACTTTCAATACATGACAAAAGTATATAAAGATTACTAAAATGTACAAAGAGTTTATGTTAAGTACATTTCCACCAGCATGTAAAACATCATGCACTGAGACCTCAACAATGAACAGACAAACCTCAATCACGGTGACTATCATCATTTACTCAACAAACATCATTCATAAAAAAAATAACTCTAAATATAATATACATCTAACAATAATAACTACATTACAAATAAAGCCAGAAAACAGTAATCAGTGACATTTTTTACCAAATTAAATTAATGCCCCATTGCATGCTGGGAACCTTCAAAATGTAGGTTTTAATGATGATCGTCACCATGATTGAGGTTTGCAAACAAAACTTAAAACATCGCTGTAAAAAATAATCATAATTGACTTAACATTTCAGGACAACTGGCTGCAAAGTTTCTTTAAGATGACTCAATTTTCAGGACCAAAGAATGACAAACTCAACCAGCTTAAATTACTGGAAAACAAACCAATTTCTAACAACACAAATGCTTCAAATTAAGTTAATTTCTATATTGTTTTTCTGTATAATAAATACATCCCACCAATCACATATTTGATCAAAAAAGTGACTCCACAGATCTGTGTTAAATGCACATTCATGCATTTTTAATATCCATAGACAAGCATCATGCACTTACACCTTAACACTGAACACACAAACCTCAATCATGGTGACAATCATCATTTACTCAACAAACAAACATTCATAAAAAAACAAATATAACATACTACATCTAACAATGACAACAACAACGTAATCATAAATAAAGCCAGAAAACAACAAACAGTGATCTTTTATCAAATTTTAACCACCAAATTGAACCCCAATGCATGCTGGGAACTTGCAAAATGTAGAATTTTTGTTCAGATTACAAAGTTTGACAAGTTGGACAAACTTTCCATAAAAACTTCCAGTTAATTTTTTTTGGATCTTTACAGTTTACAGTAATTGAAATATAACTAAAAAGCTCCTAAACTATAAAAGAACAACCTCTCAAATGCTATAAAAATCTAGATGTGTGTTTCAAGCTTTAGGTCGAGGGATGAGGGGAAACTCTGAATCCTGATAGAGTCGCAGCTAATTCATATCTGTGTGAGTGACAGATAACCCGAGGGCTAGCGGTCTGACAGCAGGACCCATTACAGCCTCACATCATCCTGTGTGCTCACAGATGGGCTGCACGTGACTGCTACAGTTGGCACAAATGATAATACATGCACATATCAGCTAACACACACACACATGCCAATAGACAAGACTGTCGAAATAGATTGAGATGTACCGACAGCGGTGACCTGAGGCTTTTGAGTTCCATTAAATGGAAACACGTAACTGATGTTTCATTTTCCTCCGTCAGCCACTGATAAAGGCCATTCATAACCAATAGATGCATGCTTGCATTTATGCTTTCCTGACATGCTGTATTCATGTGTGTAGTGTGCTTTTCATCACTACTACAAGATCATATGTAAAGCTGATGAAGAAGTGCTCAGAGGAGGTTCAGAGTTGGTATATAGAGAACATTTTTCATCAGATTTGTAAAGTTATGCATATAGACTGAAATAAAAATCTATTGGATGAACATAAATACATTATGCATTAGTATGTGCAACCAATCAATTTTTTTACGTTCATATTAGGTAAAAATTTTACATATGAAAATTATACAAGCATGACCCTACACATTTTTAAACTCAAGTTCTTAAACAAGACATAAAACAATCATTGATTCTCCATAAGACATTAAGCTAACAAAGTTTAACAGAAAGTTACACGCAAAACTGTCCTCTCGCAGCGTGACGCTCTTCTGAACAATGGTAACAACAAAACTCAAAAATATCAAAAAATTATTTTAAATCTCAAAGATAAACAGTAACACGTCTTTCTCTTTACTGAGAAAACAACACTTAAAAAGTTAATAAAAAATGACTCTCAGAATGCGCAAAGCATGCTGGGAACTGGAAATCCTCTGACCAGTTTCAACCACTTTATTTTAACACACACATAAATCATTATTGCAGGCCTAACTTGACTTGAATGAATTAAGTTTGATGACTAAACATGAAAAATTCATGTTGTGACCATTAAAAAAAATTTGAATTAACAAATTAAGATTTAATAAACATTAATAAACACAACATATATTTTTGGGGACTTTGGCTAAGGGAGGCTCGCACTGATTTGACCAAATAACAGATGTTCTTGGCACAATATTGTTGACCCTGAAAAAACATCTGTGTAGAAAAGACCCCATCTTAACCTTCAATCTGATAGAAATGATAGGTGAATAACAATAGTGAACAAGCATACAACACTTTTTTCTGTGACTTTAGGCTGAGGGAATTCAATGTAGTTGTGTAATATCTACAGACATGAATGTTTCAGTAGATCAAATCACGTGTTTTGTTACTATTACTTTTCCTAAAAAATCAGGCTTACAATTTTCTTCAGGCAGATGATAAAAGGCCAAAAAATCCCACAGAAAGAAAATGGAAATCCGAGTGATATCTAGAGACCAAAATATAATCAAGAGGTGGGCTCTTTAAACTTGAGCTCCCTAGCAACCACCTAGCATCTTCCTATAGAAACGATCCAAAACATCCTAGCAACCACACGGCAGCCTGGCAACCACTCATCATACCAAAGATTGCAAATATTAATAATCTGACATATGTAATCTTGCCAAACACTTTTGGAGATCTTTTCCTCTCTAAAGACACAAGATCTCTGCCTGCCTGGGAACATTACCAAGATGGCTGCCAGGTAACTTGACTTGTTTCGGGGTGGTATCCACTCCTAACATCATTCTCATCTATCCAGGTATAGTCGTGTTGAGATAACACACCGGGCGGGTCTATGGCAACAGGCCACGTTCAGCATGTTTCTGCTTTGCTGGTTAGGAACAGCTGGAGCGAGCGGTCGGACAGTCATCGGGTATCAGCGTGGAGGCCGTGATTGTGCTGACGACGGCACAGGACCTGGCCAGGAGATCAGTACCCAATGAAAACGTGTGATTTGTTGCTTTTGTATTTTGGTGATGTCAGCTCCAGTTTGAAGCAGCGCGACGGGCCCTGGGGTCAGTTGCCGTGCCACAACCCAGAAATCCTACAAAGTTTGTTGCAAAAACTTTTTCTAAAATGTAAAATATAAACAGATACTCAAAATATGATATGATATGATCAATATATGACTCAATATATTGGTAATAAATGTGGATGAAAATGTCACATCCATAAAGCTAGAATTGCTCATATACAAACAGCACAACATAAGAGAAAAAGAGGTTTAAAGCATCACAAGATAATCACAAATATTGTGATAGTACAACTGGCAATGCATCATCTGAGTTACAGTACTGAATGTAAAAATTGCTGCGGTACAGAGAAATGTTCAGTAAAAGCATCTCAGTTAAAGCTTAGATGACTTGGTACGATCAAGCCGTCAAATTTGCTTCAGCGGCAAAACAATTAAAATTTAAAATCTTGCGTTTCATGTGATGCATATTTATATATATATCTCTGTAATCGTCACTGAGTTGCTAAGAGTCTAAATCTTTTTTTGGAAGAGCGACACTTCATCTATCCTTAAAAGCGCTGCTGTCTTTCTCCAGCGTGTCTCTATGTATCGCTGACTTTGCAACGCTCTATTTCAGCCGGCCTTTTGAAAAGGTGACTGAAAGTGAGTGACGCTTTGCTAAAACCTTTCAAAACGTTCTCTTGCAGGTAGAAAGAAAATGTAGATGCCGCTCAATCACCGAGCATGTCTTTCCGGGGCCAACCCGGCGTCAAACATAGAAATGAAACAGAATGAATATTTAAACACAACCATTACAAGTTGAGCTTGCCACGAGGAAGACAGAGAAATGGAAAGGTAGAAAGGAAGAGAGCGACTGCCCTGGAAATGATGACGGTGTGTGTTGGTCTTGAGCTGCGTGCTGTGATGGAGAGCTGTTCCAGATACCGTGAGCTATTTAAAGTGTGAGAGTTCCTTTACCTGAAACTTTTATAAAGTGAGATTTCAGATTGTCAGCTCTGTCACTTGTTTTTCCAACGAGCCGTCTGTAGTTAAAATGGTTTTAGAAATGCATCTGTAGCAAAGCAGCTTTATAGGGCCCATGAAATAAAACCAAAAGCCTCAAAACTTCAGTTTTTATGTCTGTTAGATGTATGATATGAGGTCATATATGTGATTGTGAGTGCATGCCTAAAAGTAAAAATACAGTAACAATAAGCAGATATATATATATTGTTAAAGTGTAGTCTTTCTATAAAGGAAACTGTTGAAAATATCATATAAATGGCGGTGTGTTGATACTGTATGTCCAAACTTTCTGTTTCAGTGAGGAATATACAACATTTACAAGAAATGAAGAAAAGAAAAACAGGTATAGTTTTGTCAAGAAATTTGTCTTTGCTTGAATATATATTTTATGGGGTCCATATGAGATCTATCAAAAGCACTTATGTGAATTATGTAAAAAAAAAAATTGAATAATTCATTATTTAACAAAAGCATCAGTCTCACATTCCCACTTTACAGGGATAGTTTTAGCCAAAAAAAAAATTCTCATTTCAAACCTGTATATGAGGTTTTTTCTGTGGAACACAGTTTCAGTGCTGTTTGATTGCCAAAGTTCTTCAGAATATCTTCTTTTGTGTTCTGCAGAAGAAAGAAAGTCATAAAGGTTTAAAATGACATGAGGTGAATAAATGATGAAAGAATTTGTGTCTCTTAAAAACCTTCCAAACTGTTCTGCTCGGTTTACTAATTGTATATTGTAAATGCATTATTGTAACCACAAAATGAATGAAAAAGGATTTTCTGTGGTAACTGACATTATTTCACAGAATGCTGTTGATACAGCTTAACTTGTATTGAACTTGAAACATTCCATTAATATGTTTTATTCTGGTAATTCATATGATAAACGCAGGACTTACTTTAACTCTGGCCTCACATTTCAAGTCCCGTAGGAGGAAAGTAGACCGCCAGATGATCAAGCAGCAGTTTGTGACTATGAAGATCTGAAGGTTCACAGGCTGAGCTGTCAAGCATCCATCAGGCGAGTCAACATCTGCTGAGATGATAACATCATAACAACAGTTTCTCCAACACGTGTGGTCTTTAACTAACAATGATTCATGTAAACCTGATTCATCCACATTCAGACCCCACAAACCGAGAGGAACATCTTAAGTGCAAAACCTGAAACCCTAAACATGAGAATGCTACAGACATCAGATCTGATGTAGGTACTTTTATTTTTAAAAATGTTTAATCTTGACAATAGAAATTTTGTAACCGTTTCCTACGTTATCATTGCGAGTTCACTGACCCCTTTATGTTCTTGCTGGCTCTATGATTCAGAGAATACAAAGCAGATAAAGAATGTTTTGTGTGTATTCAAGCAGGCAAATTTCAATGCACATTTCCCCCATTACGCCGCATCAACATCAGAGAGCGGCGAGAGGAGCGTACACTTATCATTATTTCATAACATCTCTAATGACAGATTGACTGAGGATTTGCAAATGCGAGTCGACGGCGATTTTGCCAAGTTCGGTTTTAACTGCCGCCTGCGTGATGCAAGCATACTTACGTGCATAATTTGATTTTGCAGTGGATTTATTACTACGTTTTCATAAAAAGAAACTCCACGTCCTGTCGGCGTGCTGAATGTAAGACGGCCTGATGTTTTGAAGCCATCAGACTATGAATAATAGGAATTATGACATTTAGGAGGCTTAAAATGGTGTAAGTGCTTCAAAACAATTTCATAGGGAGTCAGAGAGTACATGACGGTACGGGCAAGCTGCTGGCTTTGATCATTCCCAAAATCATCAAGCAAAAACCAACGTGACCGACCAAGCGCCAGTTCATGGGCCGAATGTCTAAATATCCCCACGAAAGCTTCGTCAACCCTGTTACTATGCCGATCGTGACATATCTACAGATATGAAGCTTGAAGTTACATCTCAGATGGAGGATTTAAAGTCTTTGGCACACTTTCTCTCACATCATTTTGATTCAGCGGGCTGTAGAGGTAACGCCCGCCTCACGTGCACCCTACAGAGTCAATGTGCAAATGAGGTGCAGGATTCCTTTAATCATGCTCTTTGCACAGATTGTAGCAGATCAGGGTTCACAGGAAAAAAAGGCTGTAATTAAGGTGGACATGTTAGATATTAGATTAACTGTATTAATATGGAAACACTTGAATTGAATAAACATGAAGCTCAAGATAAATTACTTGCCAGATCTTCAGACTCGCATGACAGCGGAGGTGAGATGATGATGATGATGAAGATAAGCCTTAATAATCATAATGATAATAATCACAAACCGGACATTAGCAAATAACCCTGACCAAGAGTACCATAGTAATATTATGTTTTCGATTTCGATTTAGATATTCTCAATAGTAGACTGAAGTATCATGTTAAAAACATGTTACATTTAATGGAAAATATTTCAATTTAATTCAATTCAAATTCATGTCTATACTGCTTTTCTCAATTTTTGCATTGTTGCTAAGTAGTTAATATAATTATAATATAATATAATATAATATAATATAATATAATATAATATAATATAATATAATATAATATAATATAATATAATATAATATAATATAATATAATATAATATAATATAATATAATAATATATGTATGGCATTAAGATACACAGTATTATTGCAAATGTAAGATAAAAAATAATTTTCAATACTATCAATATATATATACAGTATTATATATATAATATAATATCAGACTGTTTTATACATATACAATTATTTGCGTGTTAATATATGGTCACATCTGAAAAACAGGAAAAAATGCCAGATCTTACATCCGTACTGACCTGAATTCATAATAGTGCCTTGAAAGTACCATGGTATTATTATCATCACCATTATCATAACCGTATGCCATAGAGTACATACTATAAATGTAGACCAGGACCCAGCAGAACCCATCCTTTAAACACTGTGAATATAAAAGATACAAGACGTTAGTGTTTAAAGAAATCAGTCAGGGCCCGGGGTGGATGGCTGACAGTGAAAAAACAGTGGAATCAATAGAACACTCTGTTATCTATCTCTATATCAGCGTTTAAAGAGAAAGATTAGATGTCAGAGGCAGACATACATCATTGTAAAGAGTCAGTGGTCTGTTGTGTGTAAATCATACGTCACACGGCCTCCGAGTTCATCCTCAGGCCACAGAATACATTTACAGCACACCTCCATATTTCTCCTCTGATTGGCTGTTTCCTGTAGATGTATGTAAATTATTTCACAGCTGTGCATTTGCTTGATATTTATTGTGGTCAGATGTACCGTATCTTCTACAGTGATTCTTTGTATTGTTGTAGGGAGGTCTCACGTAATGGCTTTGTTTTAAGTGGGATAACAAAGCGTGAATCTTTCTGATGGATGGACGGTCAGGAATCATTAGGGGGGTCAGTTTTTACATTAATACTAAGGGAACGAGAGCCGATGTCTGTTCATACTAAGAAGAAGAACTATAACGATAACTATATTAGCTTCAGATGATAACATTATGTTTATTCTAAGCTCATGAGCTGCAGTTTTACATTTTAAATGTGCTAGCCCTTTAAATTCATGATCCCAACCATATGATTATAGTTCAGGTGTGGACAACGATATTCTCTAAAACTGAGCGAATCGAAAACTTAGTTATACTATTTAATTTTTGGTGTGAGCCTTTGCTTATGGCCATTGCACAAGCATGATATTAGCATGTTGCCAAGTATTCATAGCAATCCTCTATTATTAGTCTATTTTTTATTTATAGTGTTTTAATAAGATGTAATGGGCTACACATTATTAAAAGCATTAAACTTAAACTTTTTTATAGTTCATCTGACACTAAATACTGAAGTAATGATGCTTAAAATTCAGCTTGGCCAAGAGAGGAATAAATATTTCTATTGATGGTTTTTTATTTAACAAATGCAGCTTTTTTTTTTCAAAAACATAAAAAATGGCATGCATCATCTTTGGTTGCTAAAATTTCATTTAGTAAGTCTTATAGTTTGTTAATAAAAATGTTTTGTAATTGTTGTGTAAGGTTACCACCCACACAGAAATCTGATATATTGAAATATATTTAAAAACAAATTTTAAATGAATTCAGAATGAAATATATTAAGCGTTTCTCTCAATTCTGCAATAAACATGAAGCTCAAGATAAATTACTTGCCAGATCTTCACACTTGCATGACAGTGAAGTGTGGATGATGATGATGATGATGAAGATAATAAGCCTTAATAATCATGATGATAATAATCACAAACGGGACATACAAAACTGGCAGAAATGTGAAGAAGAAGCCTTAATTTGGCCAACATGGCCATATAATTTTGTAAGTATAAGTATATGTAAGTATGTAGGGTTCAACTCACCGGTGTTTGGAACAGAGGTTCATTCAATAAGAGTTTCTTTGACAGATGCTTGTCTCTCTAGAATAATTGATCATTCATTACCTCCTGTAAAAGACAACACAAACCGACACAATGAGATATCAACATACAACAAAACAAATGAGAGACATCAACAAACTTGAACCAACGCAAGACACAGAATTATATATTTTTAAATAAAGCATCACATCTCAGGATTAACATTACCAGCTCTCTTTTCAAAGACAAATACGATTAAGAGGTGGCGAATCGAGCGGCGTTATGAACATCAGCTTAAATGTGCCGGGTGAGGAACCCAACAACCACGCTCACTTATTTCCTTCAGCGTGAACCCAGACAGTCATTGAAAACCTGAAGAAATGCTGTGAAAGCCATAATTGGCAGCCTGTTCCCATTCCAAAGCATCTTCTATTAAATTTCAGAGTGCCATGGAGCACTTTCATTTTGCTTTAATGAAGTTTTTAAAAGTTTGACTGATCTTGAATGTAAGTCATCTCGATTGCTGGACCATTTGCTCTGGCATCTCACTTTTTTCATTATCTCTCTCTCTGTTATGTCTGTCTGTGCCTCTCTTTCATTTTGCGATGAAGGATAGCGAGAGGTGTTCACGGCCAGAGTCTTTATCATGCCGTCGGCTTTTCCTCACAGCAGATATTTATGCTCACCTAAAAACAGCCATTTTAAAGAGGTCAACAGTCATACATTAGACTTTGGTATTAATAAAGAAGAAGCTGAATTTATTAGTAATAATTCTTAAAAGATAAAGTGTGGCATTTCTTTGCCATAACTTTCTGAAAACTAGTTTTTTTCAATGACAGTCAGGGAAAGTGTGCAGAAAATACAGGTGATGATGTCACATTATTAAAGGGATAGTTCACTAAAAATGAATTTTTTATTATTTATTCACACATGTCATTTCAAACCTGTATGACTTTCTTTCTTCTGCAGAACACAAAATGAGATATTTTGAAGAATGTTGGTAACCAAACATCACTGACCCTCATTGACTTCCATTGTATGAACACAAGAGAACCACTGAGATATTTCTCAAAATATCTTCTTTTGTGTTGCACTGAAGAAAGAGTCACATAGAGTTTTTAAAAGCATGAAGATGAATAAATGATGATTTAGTTTTGGTGACTATCAGTATCTGTATGATTGCTATTGTAACATTTTAAGACTAACAAAAATAAACAATAACTTAAAAATGAGCAGCATAAAATTATGTTTTATAAAACAATACATTTATGTTCGAGTTATTTTAGTGAGCTGTGTTACTCAGAAATAGCTTTTGACTCAGATTGATCAGTAAGAATTCTGAAATACTAAAGTGATTTCAATTCTGTTAATATTCAAGATATTCTTAAAATAGCCTGATAGGCTGATAACATTCAAGAAGTGAAGGATCCAGATCCAGCAGTCGAATAGAAACGCCACCAACAGCGACTTGGCAACCTCCAGCTGTCAATATGAATGCACCTTAAATTCACGTGCAAAAGCTTGAAATCAGGTCTGCGGACGACAGCGTGGTGACAAAAGCACGCTAAGCTAATCAAAAGAAAGCGATCTAAACGAACGACCGTAGCCATTAAGTGGCACGGGTGTCGTGGTGGGTAAATTCACCCCGGCCCGCGAGCGTCCGCAGACAATGTTCCGCATTCAGAATGGAAAAAACCCGAAGCACTTGAAGGCCTGAGACTCGCACTAATACAAAAAGTCTAATCAGAGCAGCAATCCCTGATGTTAATGAAGGTGTCACACACTGCACAAAGAAAGTTGTGCCTGGCAATCTTCCATTTTTCGGCTGCCTACACCAGTGACATTTCATCGCACATTCAAAGAGCGCCTGGGCCCTTAATGAAATGCATAATTAACATATTCTAATTGTGCTGAGCTGGGTGATGGTTTTGACAGAGCTCACTTTCCATGTCTAATTCAATGCTAATTTAATCTGTTCTTTTCCCGGCGACATGACCTTTCTTGATTGAGTTTCACCGCAAAGAATTTTTTGATGGATTGATTTATCAAGCTCTTGGAATGCAACAAAAGCATCAGTTTTAGATGGGAGGAGGGGAGAACGAAGACTGGAAACAAAAGGGTGAAACGCAAAATTATGAGGAATTAAAAAATGTTTCAATGTGATTTGCTGTGCTATTAACCCTTGGCGAGCGGATTCTTTCAGCGGTGTCCGGAGAATTTTCACAGTCATTTAATCTTTCTTGATGATTGACAGTAAAGCGATGAATTTAAAGAAGTTTACATTTTAATGTAGAATATCTGAGGGTGTTCACTTTATCTTAATTGGGAACATTTTGTTTTGTGGACCTTTAAAGAGTGATTTATCTTCAACCTGCAAATCTGGTTAAAAACGGAAACCTACCCTGTAGATTTAACAGAAAACACAGGCAATAATATAGTGAATAATGCATATGTAGTTTATTCAGAAAGATTATAACACATTGCAAATTATTAACACAACTTTAAAATGTCAAGGTGAGATGTGTGCAAAAGATGACAGTAAATCTTTTTCTTCATATAATCAGTTTCCACAAATCACATTCATGAGAAAAAACTCTCTCCCAAAAATATACAAACTTCACCAGCCTTTGCGACTCCAAACCGTTCAGGTCGTTCCATGTCACCTTTTTATTTTGAAGAAGCAGGAGTTTACGTCGACCAAAGCGTTCTCTGCACACCTAATGCCATATTCCAGCTTTCAGGCCGCTCGGAGACCTGAGAAACGCAGACGACAGCTCATAATCCAACAGCGCTACAGTAATTCCCTTCACCTGCCATTTTGCTTACCCCACATTTAGAGTAGAGTTAGATGCCGGGGACTGCAGCTGTCTGTCTTCGGCGCAGACGGGGGATTATGCATCCGCTCGCAGGCGCGCACACACACAACGTAATTGCAATACTGCCGGGCCCGCCCTCATTTGCATCTTTCCTTTCCGCAGACTTTGATTGGCAGCTGTACATGAAAATGCCACATCAGTTGAAAGTATGTTTTGAGCTATAGCACTAACGATCCCCGTGGCTCCGGGGAGACCTGCCATATTGTAATTTGGTTATCAGGCATGAAGGAAATA
Source organism: Beaufortia kweichowensis (assembly GCA_019155185.1). Lineage (NCBI taxonomy): Eukaryota > Metazoa > Chordata > Actinopteri > Cypriniformes > Gastromyzontidae > Beaufortia > Beaufortia kweichowensis. Next base: position 1,719,382 of record CM032810.1, on the reverse strand, counting down.
ATTCTAAGTGCCAGGATGTGCGAGACAGAATAAATGCTCGGGTGCCGCACGTTGCCCAGGGTGACAGTTTTTATTTTATGTACAACAGGCTGCTGTTGCCGTTAGCGTTCGGAATGGAAGTGAATTTCTCCATTTTGGATGGGAAAAGAGAGCGGGAGGGGTGGGAACGTCGACTGCGGAGGAGCGTAATCTTTTAAGGCAGGTGTCCGTCTCTGGAAATTCTGTACGCTGCAAAATCTGTAATTACCTCTTCAATGGATCCATAGGATGACAGAAGCAGAGGCCTCCCGTGGAGATGATGCTGAATTGCAGGACGGACTGGCAGAGAGCCGGGGAAGACTGCGCTGGATTGCGTTGTGCGTTCTTGCATCACGCGACACTGATCGTGGATTTCTCTTATGTGGCGGAGGCCTTATTTGTTGATTCGCCAGAGCCCTTGAGATGGAGCTGTCACGTTGTAAAGAGCGGGCCCTGACGCTGGCAGCGGCCCCCGGGCAAAATGAAAACAAGTGGCGTAGATAATGCGTGCCAGCTTCTTTGCGTGCAATCCTTTGCGAGCGGCGCATGGGCATCCTGAAGGTTCCCCTTTCGCAATGCAGCGGTGCCAGGACCATCGATGTTTGCTGGAACAACAAGAAAGGGAAGTTTAGAAACAAATTCTACATTTAGAAATAATTGGGTGAATGATTTTGTGGACCCACAGATCAAATCATTCTTTCAAAAAAGGCGAAAAGCAATCAAGAATTCACCCGACGTCTCGGGTTCGGCCAACCCCTGCCTCACACAATTAAGCTAATTATTAATGAATTCAAGGGTTAAGAGAGCAGTCCCTGCCAAGATCCTTCAACAGAGCTGATTGAAAGGCGAGAAGCCTGACGTTCCCCGGCCAAGCACGAATCGTTTGTCCGTGGGGATAGAAGCCGCTCAGTTCCAAATGCCATGTGTGGGGGACGCACACAATGAGCTCCATGCACGGCTATTATCCCCGGTGTCAGCAGCCGGTGCCCTCCCGCGTCAAGAGGTCTCCTTGTCTGTAACCGTGCCACTCTGCAACACATCATTTGGTAGTCTGTCAATTTCCCCAACGTTATCGGACCGGGTGTAAAAATAGCCGACAGGCCTGTCATCCGGCACCCTTCTCTTCATCCGCTGGAACCCGTGTGCCAGTCTGGGCTAAATCCAGACGGGTGCTGCTTGAGGAACACGTGAAGGTCATGTGTCCGTCTCACTGCAGTCGTACATGATCGGTAAACTCTGACAGGTCCGACGGAGTCAAATCTGCACACTTTTACATCGATTGTGGGGAGATTCTGAAAAATGGACAAAATTGCATTAATGATTTTATCATCTGTTCTTATCAGAAGTGCACACAAAATGAATTTAAGACTTACACAGTTGCTATTTACAGTGTCTAGTCGTCATATCGTTATATCTCAATTCTTCTAAAAAGCAATGAGATTAATTGGAGATAAGTCAGAGACTTAAATTTCAGAGATCAGAGATCTCAATAATGTCTCCAACTGTGTTCACATTTCTTAAGATACCAAACTAGTTTTATAACAGATTATAAAACTATCCACATTTTTGTGAAAAAGTTTAAATTTAACATTTGTAAAACCTCCTACAGACTCTTCCTGATGCAAAAGTGCATTCATGTCTAAAGATGATTGCACAAAATCACACGTTCATGTTTAGAGTTACACATCTTGAATTTATCTCTTAACACCTCTTTCTGTCGGGCCAGACGATCTTGACCTAGTTGTGCACACCAACACCACCTCCGCAATTTTATTCCACACGGCAAACCCATTGCTCATTAGACTTAAACCCCAGCATCGCTTCAGGAGAAAGTAAATCCAAAGCGAGGCATCGGGCCTTGATGGCCGTCGGTCTCAGAGACCGGCTGGCTGACAGCGTGAGGAGAGCTGATTGATCTACAGACACATCTTTCTGAAGCTCAGTCTCCATTCGGCTCTCTCCGGCAATATCTGTGGAGATCAGTGACGTGCAGGGCTGATACCTGATCAAAAAGACCTCTGAACTGCCAAACACGGGCATCATTAGCAGCGGAGGGCCGACGCTCGGGAGACGACGCCTGGACCGCGGCCATGTGGTGTTGATGCCCGGGGAGACGTCTGGCGATGTGGGTGGTCGGCGTGTTGAATCTTCACCCCGGGGTGTGTAGAGAAAGGTCTGCTGTTAACTATCAGCCAGAAACACCAGCCATCAGCTGTGATATGAAGGGCAGATGAGTGAAGAACAGCACCTACAGCTATATCTACCAATCACTCCGTTACAAAACACACTTATTTTTACACGATTCCTTTTTATACAGGTGTCTGTTAGTATTATTAAAGGATGATAATGAAGTACAGTAGGTTCTTTACCAAAATACAAGGTTAGCAAGTACAAATTGTACAAATGAGTCAGTTTTAAAATGACATATTTCAGCCTTGGTTTTAAACTCTGCAGGTCGGCTCTTTAAGGGATAAACCGTCATGTCAAACATCTTTCTTCAAAGTAACACAATAGAAGATATTTTTGTTAGTTGTTGGTTTTGTGTTCATACAATGAAGTCAATATGTCACCAACATTCTTCAAAATATCTTCTTTTTGTCCTGAAAGTCATACAGGTTTTAAATGCCATGACGGTGAATTAATGATGAAAACAATATTTCTGGGTGAACTATTCCTTTCTATTTAATATCTCCTTAATATTTTAAAAATATGTCTTAATATTTCCAGTCTCAACATCTTTATAATTTATGAGCAATCATGAGGGTGTAACAAGAATCCAAGAATTAGTGGGACGTGTATCTCAAGTACGAACATTTCTGAATGTTTGGCTGTGTTATTACGTCATCTCGCAGTGCATGACAGTGTTTTTCACAATCTCTCAGATGAAGTCTTTGTTTTTCCCTTTGGCACTGCCAGATAAACTTATGTGCATTTCTGGAGATGTGGTACAGCGCAGGCACTCAGACACGCCCGAGAGAATTAGATGGTAAAGCATCAGTTTGAGGAGAGAAATAGACTTTGCCAGTGTTAGATTTTGCGATGTGAGAGCTTGTTTACGTTGCTGTTTTTAGTGTAACTCTTACTGACAAACAAAACCAGACCGAATCACTTATGATTATGTTACAATAACGCTTTTGCTTTGAATAAAAAGCTCCTGTTACAATAAATTATTGATTTTGAAAACAGAATACAGCAGAAGTAGCAAGAAGTCAAAAAGGTAAACTTAGATGTACAGTAATGTTAATTGAATACCGCGTTTTGATCATTTCAAAAGGAGTTCGAAATCCAGTCCGATCTCACTTCAACAATGTTTCACGTTGCCAGACAAAGAAAATAAAATGAAAGTGCAATACAATAAATTTGTTCAAGTTTAGAGGAATAGTTCACCCAAAAAAATAATGTCTAAGCAAGTAATCAAAGTCATAAAAATGATAAAAATAGGTAATGCATGTTTTTTGCTGTAAATGATAGATTACATGATAGATTTTCATTTATAATACTGAATAACGATTTTAAATACTGAAATTATTGATTTTATTGACACTATGTTTTATTATTGCTTCCTAAACCTTTTAATTCCTAAATTTTAATCTTCCTACTCAGTCAGTATTAAATAATACATCAAGGTTATATTTTCACAGAATGTACATTATGTAGAATGATTTTATGTAAAACAAATCACAAAAAAATACTTTTTTACCGACTGATTTACTCACCTTCATGTCATTCCAAACGCAGGTGATTTTTCTGTATGCTTCTTTTCTGTAAAACACAAAATGAGAAAGTATTAGGAAAAACACTTTTGCAATGTACCATTTCAATATAGAGAACATAAAGCTTGAGTATGTCAACAGAAAACTTGAAATATTAAACACAAATGATATAAATTACTTGTACTGTATAGTACAATTCGACATCACCAACTATCACAAAAAATAAAGTCAAGACTCCAAAATAACTCCTTTCATGTTACACAAAAAAACAACAGCATTGATTGAGCTTATAAATAATGACAGAATTGCATTTTCGAGTGAACTCAACCTAATAATTCCAGCCCATATCACTCCAAACTGATTAAAATGGAGAATGTAAAGCACAGAGGAGGTACCAGAAGTACTGTACAAAAGAACACAGAGTACTAAAGCAAAAGAGTTCAGTCTTATCGTCAGTGATTCAGTGAACTTCAAACAACTGGGCTGTACTCTTGATGCGGGCGTGGCGCAGCGGATCTTCACGTTTAGCTTTGACATCCTAGACAATTGGGGAAAGAAAGCCAACCTTCACAACTTTGAAGCGCACATAAAACTTAGATCAACTGTATTTTAAAGGTGCGGAGGGAGACTCGCCATCCTCGATCCGGGCTTAAATCAACATTTCAAAGTCTCCGCTGAGCTCCACACTTCTGAGCTGAATCACAGAGCTGTGGATTGGCAAGGCCTCATTTACATGGTTGTGAAAGAGACGGTCACTTCATCTCGCTGAGAGACAGGAAGAGAGGAGACTCTGTCGCAAGCTTTTATCAAGCTCAAAAACATATTTCTGCAAGGGAAGGCAGAAACGGTGAAAGATAAATACACGACTAGATCAAAGGTGGGCATAATTGACATATTACATCTGTGTAAATAGAGCAAAAGTGGGCCAACCATAGAGAGATAACCAACGGTACAGCTGAAAATAAAATCTTATATCACAACGGGGGTAATTTTATTTCTCTGTATCGGTATAATACGGGCAATTCCATGCAGATGTCAACCTAAAGGTTTTCATTTTCATCTGGTTTAAATCCTCATGTGAGGTCTCTCACAAACTTTTTAAAGCATTTATGTTGAAATCATGACTTTTTATAATCAGGTAAAATGCTGTTTTCAGAATTATCACATTCATAACAGTTCATATTCCTCATGAATGAACACATGAAAATGAAAAAAAAAAACTATTTGATGTTCTTTAAAGAGTCATCTCTTCTTCATTTGTTGGGTATTATTGCTTCTGGTTTGTGTATTTTAATTCACAGAAATCCTACAAAGTATGTTGCCTCTCAGAAATGTGTGTTCTTTATTGTTACATCCATATATTTTCATTTTTTAAAATAGATAACCCACGTATAGACTGATATGTTTTGATGTCTGGACTCAATCAACAGCGCTTTAGTGAAAAACAAACAGATGGTTCACTGAAAATGTCACATCTATTATGCTGGAATTGCCCATTAAGTTAAACTGTTCCGCAAATAGTTGCTTATTTTGACACAATTCAACTTAAACAAGTTAGTAACTTTTACTTAGTGACTCACTAACACTAACTTCATCACACATCACATATACTCACAGATACTTCTGAAATCCTTCACGCACTCGTAGAGATTCATGGCCTGCAAAGACAGCAAAAAGAAAGAAAAGGACAGCAGAAGAGAGAGAGAATAAGTAAGTTTGAGTGACTCCTTGAGCGAGCCAGATCCGTGGTCCTGTCAGCTGATTAACCCTCATGATTAGCATTTATAAGAGGCCCTGGTGCTCTATTATTTGCATTCCTATTTAGCCGTGATTTTGTGGAGGGCGCTCGGTGATTAAACTTGTCACCGGTCCTGATTGACAGGGTCAAATCTTCACATTCCACTCGTCTGAAATGAGAGAGAAATAGAAACGACTGTCAGCTATTCTTCACGTTCCTGACGAGCTTTGTGAGGAATCTCTTTCAACTTCTCTCATCCTCAGACGCGTCTTCTTCCTCTCTTTTTGGCTCCGTCGCTTTCTCTCGCTCTCTCCGTCTCTTGTCAACTCAGATAGGTCAGGAATGTTTTAATTTTAGGGATAGATTCTGCCTGTCATGGAGGCGAGATGACGTGTGGCCCGGGAGATGTGAAGGGTGTAAAACAATAAAAAAAGAAAGTGCGAACGCACAAAAAGTGCTCACTTTATTAGACAGATTTAATTACTCTGAATAGGGATTAAAACAGGCCATTCAGTGAAGTGTGAAATTAACCCTTGATTACTGATGAATCTCACGACGACGGCTTAAAAACAACGGTAACGTTAAGTATTTGACTGTAATTGTTTTTGGAGGGATCAGATCGTCTGGTGTGGCGGGCTGATGTCAGGTGACTACATTATTAACAGTGAAAATGCTAACGAAGACATGACATTATGTGAAATCCAACGATGCGCTTGCATCAGGGACCGCTAACCTTTCGGAGCGACTGGGCTGCTTCCCCGAGGATGAGCTGTGGATGAAAAACAACAATTAAAAATGCAGAAATGAGGTGATGACAGTATTTTCTTCAAGAGGCAGAGGTATATATGTTTTCTTTAATGTAGATCTTTATTATAGAGGTCTGATGATGATCCCAGTGGAAATCATGATTATGTTTAACATCACCATATGCAAATACAGCCGTACATCGCTCAGACCGGCAGGTGTCACATACTGTAATCAGGTTCAGATATGACAGAGAAAACACTGTGACGATTAAGACATTGTCATATGCCCCATCCAAGAACAAAATCCGGTAATAGGTGCCTGAACGAAAGCCTGCATGCATGCGCTCGTATAATTAGTAGTAATTAATGATGAAAAAGTGAGGACCCGTTTGTACTTCAAATTATCCCATTAGCTCTTGTCATACTCGTGTACACAAAACAGCTTGAGTTCAATTAGTTTTTTGTCACACAAAAGTGATTATAAGCAGCGAGTGCAAACCTGATTCATGGGACACCTCCTGTCTAATCTCAGCTACTGATTTAACGTTCGGCCTCCGTACTCAACCCGTGACTCGTGAGCTCCAAAGCGGCTGTGTTTCATTTTAGAACAGTCTGAAAATTATTTTTCATGAGGCTTGTTTTTATCATTTTGAATTAATAATGTCTGTAACGTGATTAAGTCTAGATACAGAGCAGCCAATCAGAATTAACCGAGGGGTTGGCACTAGATGTCACACAATTGTCATTAACCTGTAGTTGTGTATCATCAGCCACTTTTCATTATGCAACTAACACAAAAAGTAGACATATTTCAACAATATACGCTCTTAAAAATAAGGGTGCTACTAAATGTTCTTCACAGCAATGTCAGAAGAACCATTTTTGGTTCCCCAAAGAACAAATCACTCAAAAGTTTTTTTATAATTTTTATAATCTAAAGAAACTCTTTCCACTATTAAGAACCTTTGTGAAACAGGAAGTTTCTTTAGACATTTAAGTTTCTTTATAAAACAATTCAACACTTCAATGGCATCATGAAGCACCTTTATATTTAAGAGTGAATGGTTTGAAAGATTTTGTAAAAATTGCAAACAAAAACTGTACTAGAGCTTTCCAAGTTTCTAAATCTGTACAATAGCTTTGTGCAAAAGATAAAGATCTACACGTGTTTGGCATGAGAGGTGACAAATTTTTTAGTTTTGGAACAGAAACTCAGCAGTAGATACTGAACAAAGTCTTAAGCAAATAAATTAAACTCATTTCATTATAAAAGTTTAATATAAGTTTCTGTGACACTGAGGGACGAGTTAAAGTTTTTATGATCTGTGCTTTGACACAAAATAAAAAAACAGATACAAACAATGAGCATTGTGAAGCAAACAGGTTTCAGCAGATGATTTCACGAGTCTTGTACTTAAGGTCTTTCTGCTGTGACCTTACGTAACCTCTGCATTGATCCTCCGTCTGTCTATTTCAAAATACAGACATAATCAAAAGCTTTCAGAATCGATTTCTTCACATCAAATGTTGTAATCAAGCCAAGATTGCTTGCCAATGAGCGTACGGACAAGAAAATAAAACATGATGGAATCAATGGGCTTAACGTATCGATACAACCTTCATATTCCAACAAGGCCGTCCGGCAGATCGAGCCATCTAAACGTTTCATATTTCTTTCTCTTTCTCTCTGCGAGCGTGCACAGGGGCTGTTATTTCTAGGCTGAGTGAAACTTTAACAGATGTTGCTGTTAATTACAACAGGAGGGGGGAAATGCGATTTAAACACTTTTATTAATTAGTTCCAATGGAAGTGCGATGCCGGAGAGATGGAGAGGCTTGAGGGACAGTCAAATACTGAGGTGTCAACAGTGCCAATGTCTGAGATCAAAATAACGTGCTTCAAAGAGAACGTCGCCATACGTCCATGCAAGAAACTACATTTTTGGTGAGAAAAGTAAGTTCTGGAATATAAAAATAGATATGTTATTAAATTTTATAGCTAACTCTCTTTTAGAGGCTTTTAGAGGTGAAATATAATAATTACTAAATCTTCACAGACATACTTCAAGTTTTATAATACATTATGTTAAAAATATTAAAATGTACAATAATGAAAAGTTGCTGTCTTAAAGGTCCATTCACTTTCATAATATGGACACAAGCTACAATGGAAGTTAATGGGTGCCGGTAACCAGCGTTTCCCACAAAAAGAAAGAATCATATACAGGGTTTTAATGACATAAGGGTGAAAAAACTATGACATCATTTTTATTTTAAATCCCTTTAAATTTGATATTTTCCTTATAATTAACATATATTTCATATCATCATTTTAATTCCATTGTTTACCTGTAACTCATGTTACAAATCTTGTGGTTTGATTCCTGGGGAAAAAGATATAAATTGAATGCATTATAAGTCACTTTGGATAAATTTTGGATCTGCCAAATACATTAATGTAAATAATTCTAGAACTCACTCTCTCTTTCTTAGTCTTATTTTCAACATAATCAGCTTTAAGCCAGAAATTACAGACAGTCTGATGTGACTTTGACGGTGTTCCCTCGTACCAAGACACACTTGCCATCTTGAATTCTTTGTCTGGCCGGCATGTACGACAAAACTTACAGCGACAGAAAGCAGAGCGTCTCAGCCGATCCGCCGAGCAGAACGCATGCACGTCGTGAAATATGTACGCTGTCTGTCCTTTAATACACCCCCTCACGTCTCACTAGCCGGGCCGGATGGACAGCAGAGAACAGACCCAGCGGAAAAATAAAGTGCCATAATGAATCTAAAAAGCCCGATTCACTCCCATCAGACGTGCTCGGGGAAGTGTCACGTTCTCCCAGGATCCCTGACAGGCCCGTTGCCGAGAGAAAGCGGCAGCAGGGCAGGGATGGTGCCACGCCAGGGTATAAATCCCAATTACACCCGGTATCGCCCGCCGCAAATGACCGCCTTTTTCACGGCAACAACTTTAAATTGCACAAACGTATTAAATCCCTGCAGGAAAAACACAAACAATACACACGCTCGAAAGAAAAACACAGGAACGTGGTGCGGGGGGAGGCAGCAACCTCTGCATCGGGCTTTGAAAGAAAAGGTAAGATAATCAATTAATCCTGGCAGTAATTGGGTGTGTGGAAAAAGGCAAAACGCAGTAATGAAAGTCATCCGTTGTGTTCGTCTTTTTCTCTCCTCGGCCTGACGAACCCTCCCCCCATCATCTGAGGGATCTCAGGTGCTTAGCCATGCAAATCTGTCTGACAGCTCAGTACATCTCTGTCTGCCTAATTGGACAGTATAGAGTTGTTTATGGATATTGCAGACATTTAAGACTCAGTCGGGGGCTGCTCAAAAATCATTAGCCGTGGGCCTCTGATACCGGACTAAGTCTTCTCCCTCCGCCGATGTCAAACTCGGCCGTAAAAAATGTTTATCTTTGTCACCTGAGCGAGAAGGGGCTCTGCAGGCCTGCCGATGTACGCGAGGAACGTCTTAATGTGAGAGAATGAGCGAGGCTTCGGCTCTGACGCCGCTCCAATTAGAGAACGGCAATGCGGCATAACGCTGCTTATCAAAATAATTTGCTCTAAAGCCTTTTATTCATACTTTTTATTTATTTCTCATAACGTACCAAAGCACATCTAAGCGTCTGCAGTCTGAAAATGCATTACAAGGTACAGAAACCACACGTCTGTATATAGTTTATCTGCACAATACTTGACTACTACATCAGGCAGGAGCAGGTTCACATGACATGTCAGCCCTTGTGCTCATTTTAGCGGATGTTGGGTCATTTTGAAGTCCATAAGATCAACAGCAAAGCCCATTGAGAAGTGCCTTAAAAGACCTTTTTTTTTTTTTTTTGGTCTGTGACCTATTTTTGGTAACATATAATTTTTTACTATTATATTCCTATTAGAAAATTAAACATGGTTTTATTTTGGCAGATTGATTACCATTTATCCTATCATAATTTTACTAATAACTATAGTTACTGCAGTGAGACCATGGCAAATATGTGGATTTACAACAAAATTAAATAAAAGCACAGCTACTGAATATCACAAGGGGTTGTGCAAAAGTACAGTCTGGATATAAACCAGAATATATATAGAAAGTTTCGCAATAAAATATGTGGACAGTCCAAAATATATATGGCCTCCACGCTACTATCAGCACCAACGTCTCACATTCTCCAACCTTCAACGCGGCAGAACAGCACACACAAATAAACAAAGATCTATATTACGGACAATAAAGACTCGATTATTGTGTAAATCGATCTCTTCATAATGAGAGTTTGCTTGCAGACGACACAGTAAGTCAACCATAAAGCACCACGTGCCCAGAAGCCTTGAAGATATTAAAGAAGTCAAGAAAGAGACCCCCTCCGTTCTCTCGTTCCAGCTATAAAGCAAAAGAGCCAATCAAAGGCAAACTCACTTTCTATTATCTCTTCCTACCAACACCCCCCCAGCCCTCCTTCACCAGCGACCCATTACAGAAATGTTTCTTCCCATCAAAGTCTTTACTTATCACTTCGTCGGTGACATTGAACTTCCCGTGCCCCGGCCGCCGAGACACATCTCTGAACCCTCGCGATCAGTCTTCATCCCCAGTAACAATTTAGTAATGAAGTATTGATTTCCAGATTCTCCTCTTATGGATGATATTAGATTTGGTTTGATAAACTGTGTCGGGGGCTCCTAATCTGCTCCGGCCCTTTCCCTCCTGTCTGTAAAACAAAGTGCCACTAGAGGGATAATGACCGGGGAACATCGATGAACTCATTTCATCAATTTGTAACACTTGACAATGAAAAAGAGCCAGCGTTTTTCACACACCAATGTCAAAGTTTATTGCTCAGGGTAGGGTCTTATTGGAAGCCCGACATCTTGGCTCTAATTTATGGGCCCCTGCGTGCTGGTTACTTTGAAAGGAAATGTTTGGATACGACTGGGATATTAGTGTTGCACCTGGCCTACGCGGCCACCGGGGATCTATGCATCACGTCGGCAAATACGACAACATCTCGCGGCCGCTCCGGCTATCTGGCCATTAGGAGGGAGAGGAAGGGATCTACGACATGCATAAGTCATGAGACGGTCAGAGCGAAACCAAAATAATTCACCTCTTAGAGGAAGCAACAAAGGGCTCTCGCGTGCACGGCACCATGTTTACTTTGGTGATATAATTCAAAGCGCTGACGTCTTGTAATGATTTAAGGCAATCTAAACATTTCAAAGGCATGACAGTCCATTTGCACTTTGACTGATTTTTTTAACCAGATGCCATAAAAGTCATGCATTAGATCCGTTTTACACCTTTAACCATCATTGTGACCCCATTTTTTATATTCTTTAATATTACTACATATATTCTTAAATATAACAACAACTAACAATTCTTGGGCCAAGTAATACTTTACGATAGCTTTTACAACAAACACTTTAATGCAGCACATTGCAAGTCTGAAGTTACTTCCGCATACATGTTTTCCTATGATTGAGTAAATCTAACTTAGTAAATCTAAGCAGCGCTGTAACTTCAGCCAGTCTGCCGTGAGATAATGTTGTATCCTGCCGCGACTGATGGACAGCTGAATCTCTTTAGCTTTTGTTCTTTATTTACAACATTCAGACTGCTCTCCACGCTGGCCTGATTTCTCAGGTGAATGCACACTATTCTTGGGGGGAAAAAAACAATCGGCAAGAGGAAAAAGACCAAGTTTCTGTGAAGCAGAAACAGATGATATCTTACTCGAGCACTTCCTGCAACACCTCTCTCTAGTTAGTCTGTAAAACAAGCTTATTTATTTCTCCGTTTCCAACCTTTCATGCAAAGCTACAAGGCACTACATACGTGAGAGGAAATGAAAACGACTCTTTTTCTGCGTGGTATTCAAATATGTTTGTTAGGGGCACCAGCGGCCCTTTAACTGCGGCTCGGGCATCATGGGCTCCGTAATCACATTCCCTCTCCCCCGCCAGATCTTTCTACATAGTGCTTATCAACTAGATTACCGCCAGGTGAAGATGAATAACCCAATTTGCGGATCCTCATTTCAGTGGATGTAGTTTTCAGTGTCAGCACGCATTAGCCCATCGAGTGGATTGTCTTGCCGGATAGATGTGGATGAAGCTCGGGGGTCAAGCTGTGCTAAACTCCAACCCTAAAAACTCAAGACAGATTAACAAACACTGGCTTGTATCAAACACATTATTTTCTGGGTTCATTCAAACTAACGGTCGGGTTGGGTTATATTAGCAAAGCCGAGCATCTTTCATACCTCACAGCGTGACAGAGTTTTGATGACTCCCAAGAGGTGTTGTTTTCCCAGGCCTCGTCCCTGAAAGGGTTGAATGCGGCAGGCGTTACGGCTGGTAATGCATGGCGGCGTTATGGATGGCCTTACTGTCCAGCGCCTCTCAGAGCACAAGAGGACGACCTGAGCGTTCCGCTGCCCTCGGAGGTGATTACTGATAAAGAATGACACACTGAAGAAAGACGCAGGGGAAATATACACCAGAGCCCAATCGCCTCTCCTGCCTCTCTCTCATTTGAAAACCGCGTGTGTAATAAATACACGGAGAACGAATACTCACCTTACTTTATGAGACACTTCATCTCGGGATAAAGGCTAGAAGGTCTGGTCATCAAAAATGCAGGAGGCTTTTAAGGAGCGTCCGCACCTGCTTTTTTGATGAGGATTTTTTTAACATACAGTCTTTCCTCTCGCTGTCATGGTGAAATAATCTGTGACACAGACACAAAAAGCCACATGAAATGGTCCTGGTGGGACACACACAAGTTTAACACATTCTTCTCTGGTTTAGTATCTATGCTGCTTATGTGGAAAGGGCAGATGTCACGCAACAAACATGTAGGAAATGGTATAATAAAAAAGTCTGTACATACAAGGGTACATAGCAATAACTGTAGCGTAACTTCATGTCAACGTCTTGATCATCCAGTCGTGGTTTCATTTGCGATAATGACCAGCTGATTGTGTTATGCTGCTTCCTGCAAAATAAATGCACAAATGAACATTAATATTGTACTCTGTGGATCATCCGTTTCAGCAATCATTAAAAAAATATTTGGCAACCACAGAATCTGTGAATGACCAATTCAATTCAAGTTTTGAAGAACAAAATATTGACTTCCATTGTATGAACATAAAACCAACCAAACATTTCTCAAAACGTTTTCTTTTGCAGTCATAGAAAAGAAGTCATATAAACATTTGAATGACATAAGGGTGAATAAATAATGACAATTTTTGGGTTAACTGACTCTTTAAGAATGATTGACTTTACAGTTCAAGTAATAGTTTTAAAACATAAAACATGTATGGGGGAGTATTTAGTAAAAATATTTCATTCAACTGCTTTAACACTGATATAAATTTGGTTTGGTAGGCTGCAATCGTGAGCTGTAAACACATTCATTCATGTAGATCAAAAAGATTCTCTGTGGTAATAAACAGACTGTCACAAATACAATCCACGCACATTAAGTTGTAAATGATCCAGAATATTCTCTAAAGACTGTTCTGTACTTAAATGTAATCCTTCAATTAACAGGACTTGTTTTCTTACATGCACAAATGAACTGATAAAATAGTTAAAAGAGTCTGTTATATTTGATCCTCGATGTGTGCACACATACATTTGAATTATTAGGTGGTTAGCATGCGCCGTTAGGAAGTGAGAACACAGAGCCATTCTTCTCTGAGAAGATGCCATGTCCCAAGCATCACACGAGGGCTCCAATGGCACCTGAGGGGGAATCTCATGGCTGTCATCCCAGAAAGACTTCTGCACGGATACAGGCCTGCCATCTGCTCTCCATATGAGATAAAAATGAGGAATTGTCCTCAAAAAGCCATCTTCCTCAGCTCACCATCTGACAAAATCACTAACAATATTCTGGAAGCAAAAACAGAGAGCTGTTCTGACCAACGCAGAGCCCTAACCATCCTAAACGCTAACAGAGCTGCTGAATCATTACTGCTACACTGTAACCTGTAGAAAATTTACTTCATTTACTTTTAATAGGGTTCGACAGACTTTCAGAAATGTACTCCGTATCTTTATTAAAGGAATATTTCACCTAAAAATGAAAATTGAGGATGAAAATGATTCACTCACCATCATGTCGTTCCAAACGCATACAACTCTATTACTTCCAGCGAGCATGAAAATCATCAACGGTGGTTTTTACTTTATATTTTCATAGTTTGTTCAATCTTGAATCTTTCTTGAAGATCAAGTCCACCAGTACTTTCATTGTAACTGTATAGAAAAGAGCAACAACATTATTTAATATTTATTTGTAATTGTTACATTTGAATTGATAAAAATTAGATTGATAGATAGATAGATAGATAGATAGATAGATAGATAGATAGATAGATAGATAGATAGATAGATAGATGATAGATAGATAGATAGATAGATAGATAGATAGATAGATGGATGATGGATGGATGGATGGATGGATGGATGGATGGATGGATGGATGGATGGATGGATGGATGGATGGATGGATGGATGGATGGATGGATGGATGGATGGATGGATGGATGGATGGATGGATGGATGGATGGATGGATGGATGGATGGATGGATGGATAGATAGATAGATAGATAGATAGATAGATAGATAGATAGATAGATAGATAGATAGATAGATAGATAGATAGATAGATAGATAGATAGATAGATAGATAAAAGCATCATTGGTGCAGTACTGTCATACCGGTGCTTTAAGTAACCTCTCCGTGCCTTTCGTTTTGTCACAGTGCACAAATGATCCCGACCCCCACAGAAACAGCATTATTTTATGACACCAGAGAAAAAGAGAAAGAGAGAGAGAGAGAGTGAATACTGAGAAAAAAAGGGTTTAAAAAAGAAAAGAAAAAGGAAGATGGGCAAAAAAGGTCCTTCAGGGAACATGGTGTAAATGAACTTCCAGGAATGACACAGGCGAGCAATGAGGCGTAGATAGAAAATATACGCTGCACATCATCGGATAGAGATGCCGGTGGAAATGGCTTCATTGAAGTGTCAGCCCTCATCCATCAATCAATCATCCGAAGAACAAACAATAACGCGCTCATGGGGCCACGGCACCGGCTTTATGAGGGCTTCACCGCAGGACGGACCCATCGGCAACAGCACTTAGGAGTGGCTCTGACACCGCAGGAGAGAGGAAAGAGAGGTTAGGGCATAGAGAGACGAGATTGAGCATGCAGGTAGAGACAGAGAGGAAAAGAGGAAGAGAGAGAGAGAGAGAGAGAGAGAGAGAGGAGAGAGAGAGGAGAGAGAGAGAGAGAGAGGAGAGAGAGAGAGAGAGAGAGAGAGAGAGAGAGAGAGAGAGAGAGAGAGAGAGGAGAGAGAGAGAGAGAGAGAGAGAGAGAGAGAGAGAGAGAGAGAGAGAGAGAGAGAGAGAGAGAGAGAGAGAGAGAGAGAGAGAGAGAGAGAGAGAGAGAGGAGAGAGAGAGAGAGAGAGAGAGAGAGAGAGAGAGAGAGAGAGAGAGAGAGAGAGAGAGAGAGAGAGAGAGAGAGAGAGAGAGAGAGAGAGAGAGAGAGAGAGAGAGAGAGAGAGAGAGAGAGAGAGAGAGAGAGAGAGAGAGAGAGAGAGAGAGAGAGGTTGGACGTTGCACTTAGCAGAAAAGAGAAAGAAAAAGTAGAAAGAACTCCCTCTGCAAAAAGAAAAACAGCCCCTTGTTTTTCTGATCCAGAGCGAGGAGAGGTAGAAACCATCTATCACTCATCCCTCCATCTATCATTTCAGCTGTGTGTTTTGAGAGAATGTGAGATTGTGATGTTTACTCCATTGTAATATTTATGGTTTGATGATAGAAAGGCAGACGGGCTCGGGCAGGCCGATGTTAGGTGCATGTTGTCGTGAGGTCATGACCTCGGCCCTACATCTCCCTCTGTCAGATCTGCTAACACAACATCTGGGGAAGAACCATTTTACATTCGTGTTTAATCAGATCGGTTAAGTCTTAAGGGACGTTATTTAAGGAAATAATGCACGTGTTCTGAACTCTAACAGCTGGGCCTACTTTTTGTTTTTGTTTAATCTTTTTAGTATCTTTTTTCACTGTGTTTAATGATGACAATGTCATTTCTCAAAAATCCTCATCCCATTAATGGGCTCAGCCAAACACGGAGCCGGCGAAATCTTTAAACGCAGCCACGGTCGCTTTTACTGTACGCACGTCTTTTGATTTTCCCCAACCAGGTCTCTTGATGGCTTCTTAGCAACATGAAACATGACACATCATCCATTATTCTGAACGTGTGCCTTGCTATCTTAGCTTGCTCCATATGGCCCCGCTTGTCTCCAGACACCCAAATCCCTTTCCTGAGGCCAGCGGCTGTTTTTCCGCGAGAGCCATTATATCTCCCTTCCTTTACTGAGAAAACCACGATGATGAGGAATCACAGTAAATGTCTTTACAATCCAAAAATCTGATTATTTTGTTAAGACCGCAGCACAGCTGACAATCTGTGGGCGGCGATTATCAATGACGACAGCATCTCCCATGAAGTTTATCAAAGTTTTGATATATTTCTTTTTGTCTGCAACGAAGGAAAACAGATGTTACAACTGTGAAGCAGGAGAAATAAATCTTTTCCATTTAGATTCACACTACACAAAGCTGTTTAAAACAGGCCTTACTCTTACCTCGTGAAAATTAAGCATTTACTACAAATAAACCAGAAAAACATTATTATTATTGTTAAACCATGGTAAGCAAAAAAACATCCATGGTTTTGCTACAGTAACCACAGTTTAACCAACTTGATCTTGTATTTTTGTATTTTAGGAAGTGGCTAATTCATATGAATTCATACAAAAACATACAACAATTATAAAAAAGCAATGATGAAGCCACACCCCTAACCCCTTACATCACTGGGAGAAGGCAAATTACACTAAACCCTACATTGGGATGGTAAACACTTATGAATTTTCTTGAGATAGTGTTGGTTTAACCATGATATTTGTAGCAAAACTGGTTGTACAAATGGTAATCAATGCACTAATAAACATTTCCACACTTTTACTATAACAAAACAATCATTAATCATCACAAGGGATTACTAATAGACACCAAAGACACAATAAGTGTATTTGTGCGAGCATCAGGCATTTTTACCTCTTTAATAAATAATTTAAATAAAACCAAAACATATTAAAGTAGTTGAACATGCACACGCTTCTACGATTAATACATCAAAATATTGATCTTACACAGCAATACTAAATCAGACAGTCAAACGTTTTTACGACGAACAAATAATTTGCCTGACAGAGGGGAAACGGCTGTAATAAAATATGTATACAGTCGTCTTTATATGTATACCTGTCTACAGGGAATATTGCCCTGGTCGCTTTGGTCACAAACGCTCTCACAAATAGTCCAGGAGGCAGCGGGAGGAACTGCACGCTGTGCGCGACGGCCCCATGTTGCACATAACTCTAATTAACATCTTAGCATTGTTCTTCTGCACATTACCTGCTGCACACAGCGTTGCGTGGGGTCCCGTGCGTGCCAGATCACTGTGTCAGCAAAAGCAACACCTCCTGCCGTGAATAAAGCAGAACCCAGTGGAAATAAAGCTCTCTTCTGCAGGGTGTGACCCCGGGCACAAAAGGCCCACACCTTCACACAAAACAAGGCAGGATGAAAACAGGAATTAACCATTGTGCTGGAACAGCAGGGGATGACGGCAGCAGCTGTAACTATTGCTCTGCATTGCATGCAATTATATAATGTAGATAGGCTCTGAGAATGTTAAAGATATACATGAAGCACTTTTACAAATATGGTGCTAACACAAAAGTTCTGTGTTCAATCCTATGTGATAAACGACATGTATAGACTGAATGCACTAGAAGTCTCTTTGGATTAAAGTGTCTGACAAATGCATAAAAGCAAATGTTTTACCAACAAACACGAGATTAAGACTCCAGTCAGATTAGGCTTCTAGTTCCAGGAGTCGACATTAGATGCCTTGGTGTTCCTGTGGATCACTTATAATAACATGTAAACTTAACACTGTATGACGCTTTGGATGAATGCATAAAAATGCAAAGACAAACTGTCCACTAATGGTATCCACTGTATTACAATTAAGAAATAATTTATTTATGAATGGCAAATTAATATGTGAATAGCTATTTTTTAAGACTCTAGCAGTACTATGTCAGATCCACATCAATACACACGAGTATAAACAGCTGAACAATAAATAACAAAAAATATTTTCATTCTTACCTACTTAAAGGAGTAGGCATTAAGTTATGAATTTTTTTTTTATCTCTAAACGGCTCTGACAAATTGGTTGTGAACAGTTTGATTCACCATAAATTGAACTGAATCTTTTAAAGAATCGTTCAAAATATTCACTGAACTCACTAAATCTATTGAATTTATAGTATTTAGATATTGAATCTATGAATTAATATCAGTTTGTGACAACATAAATACACATTCATAATATTCATATAGCATACATATACCACTATGATGTACACATATTTAAAGATCCCAAAAAACTATTTCCTTTTATTAAAATAAACATGGTTTAGTTACAAGTAAAACTTGTAAAACAAACATGGTTAATATAGATGAACCATTATAACCCTAAATGAATAATAGTTTTGCTATAGTAACCACAGTTTAACCATCGTATTCATAGTTAAACTTTGGTCACACAATTGGTATTTAATGTGTAACCTAAAAAACATGGTTACGATACTTTTACTACATTAAAACCATGGTAAATGTTGGTTATGTACTTGTAAAACTATTCTCCACAACACTACAGAGCTAAACCTCAACAAGACTACAGCAAACCTTAAATCTCATGACAGTCAATGACGTGCAAGAACCTTCCAGATTTCAAACACTAATGATGCTTGATCCACATGTCTGCTGATCACAGACCAGCACACTAACACTACAAAGTGTGCATCAAATAAACAGCATACAGAAGCTCTATTCAGCGCAGTGACAATCCTGACGTTAAACCCTTCAGCAGGACTCGAGAGGCGGATCGCATTGGACTTGAGGGATTACATCAAACAGAAAACGGTCACGGGATGAGGCCGTGCTTCCTTCACCGGCCCATCCAGATGCTGTGTGAGGGTGATACAAAGTGAAATGCTCATTTTGCGTTTGTGATTATTAAGGCCCATGGGCGATACGCGCTAATGTGAGCTAATGCAATAGATTACACAGCGACGGCCCTGGGGAGAAGACAGTAAGCAGATGCGCTACAGTCAAAGAGGAAAGGAGGAGGATTGAGAGAGTGAAGGACTGCTTAATGTGCTGGATATTGTCCTTTGTAATTTGCTGATAGACTTGTGATGGAAGGTTTAACACACCGTCCTCACCGAGTATTAGTATGCAGGACTGGAACGGAGCAAGTTAAAGATTACTGGAGCATCTAAAAAACCTTCATCACAAAAACATTAAGAGGTTATTTTATCTCACTGTGTGCACATGGGTTTACAGATGTTGCTCTTGTGTTTGTGGATGCTGCCATCTAGTGTAATAACAGTGAAGACACATTTATGTCAACTACTGCAAAATAAAAGCACACCATCTTAAATTGGCTTTAAGAAAAACAGTTCAATTTCCTCAGCCAGTGTGTTTATTTTAAGCAGATCTGAAAAGAAACTATCAAACATATTACCCAGACCTTACATGCTTATTTTTTGATGAATGGCACTGACATTTTCATTACAGCTTGAAACAGCCAATAATATAAATGTAACCTGAAAGTTATAAACATACTCAAATTTATGCATAATAGTAGTGTTTATTTTATTTAATTTGCATTGATTTTACTGAAAAAAGACTACAAAGATTTCTAATATTGTATTACAGAAACTGTGAAAAAAATTATTCTAATTTCTAATATTCTATTATTAGAATATTATTATTCTATTTTCTAATTTCTATTATTCTAATATTTATAAAGTATACCCTAAATGCTTAAAAAAATCTTAATTGTAAAACAAACTTCATTAACTTAATGAAATTTTTATTATCAGGGCACAAATTAAATCAAATGTTTTTTCCAGCAGGGCTGTCAAATAGCATTAAATATTATCCAATTATTTCATTACTGAATTTAATACGCTAGTTTTCTCATGATATAGCAGAATGAATGAACTAACATGTAATCTATAGACAAACTGCATGTTAAATTATATGACCTGCTATTAAGTAATGAAATCATGACTGCATTTTTAAAAAGTTAATAAAATGCTCAAGCCTTACAAAAAAGCCACATGAATTTTACATGTGCAAAAAACCTTTTGTGTATCCCATGTGAAACCCATGTAATCACATATAAAAATCATGTGGTTTTCCTGTAAGTAAACCTCCACCAGATTGAAAATAAACGAATAATTACCTTACAAACTTTTAATCCACACGATCAAATGACATCTGATGAAAATGAAATCAGACACAACATGTGACATTTATTCCAACTTACACAATTGCTTTATTTTGCCACTAGAAAGGGCCGAGGCCCTGTAATACACCCGTCACAGGTTTGGATTTCAACATTCTGTTCAAGGCCAAAACAACAGCACTGTATATGAAACATGAAGGAGAGGAGAGACGCAAGCATCTCGGCTTCATTTTGCATGCTTGTGAAAGTCAGAACCTAACCACGCAAAATAAACACGAGAGGAAAAGTTAGTGAAAGTGCAAAAAAATTATTAAAACACAAAGACACCCTAGGAAAAAATGAGCACAACTAGAAACATGTACACATGGCTGTCACTCCGTTTCGAACCAAACTACCTGTTTGAACTCAATTCAGTGTTTAAAACGTTTCATGAGGTCAAATTATTAAGAGATGAAGCAAAACATTAGAAAGAAGTTGATACGACAACATGAAGCAGCTTTGGGTTTATGACTTGAGCGACAGCCATCAATTCACTGCTCTAATACTCGCAAACTTGAACCAAACCAATTGTTTTACAGTAATAAAGTGAATCAAAGGGGGGAAAACACATGTTTCAAGTTCACCATCAAATGCTTCAACATGAAAACCCCTTAAATATTACGAAATAAGTTAACTCTCTGATGGCCGCACGTCTTCGAGTTAGTATCTAGCACGCGGACAGTAACAGAAAACCACGACGTGTTTCGGCCACCAGACGGGCTCTGTAACAGAACCGCACAAACACACACGCAATGACAACTTAATGAAGCGACACATGTGCCTGAAAATAAATACACATCCTTGAATATTGGGTAAAAATGGCACAAGAACCAAAATATGCAGCCGTACAAAAAGGCAACACGAACAACAAAAAGCAAAAACGTCACAGTCACGCATCCATCCTGAGGATTCTTTATCACAGTGAAAAAGGTACCATGCCGTCCCTGCATTTCTTTGTAATTTATGTACCTACACAACAGTACAAAGTATTGCTTCGGGAGTCTCCGACGAGAGACAGCAACACAGCAGCTAAATATGTACAAATGAGAGAGTTTCTATTATAACAAAGGTTTCCCGTTCTCTGCATAGCATAAAGTTGACCTGTATGGTGTAAAAAAGATGTTAAACATTAACAATATCACACAACTAGAGGGGCAAAACACAACACCGCCCTCTTGTTTATTTGGTCGGTGGCGTCCACTTAATACAGGCATGACGGCTTTTAATAAAAGTACATGGAGGCACTTGCTCGGTTTGCGGCTTCATTAGTATTTAGGCAATTATGAACCGCTGACCTGAAATGGATTCGCAGGTCGACTGGCGCACGCGGTAAACGGGAGCGAGTGCGATTTAAGTGCACCATGGATGAAACCACTGCCGTAATGGAATGCAAATGTAATCAAAACACTGTTTAAGGCTAAAGTCTGAAGTCTGAAGCAGAGCCTGCCGCCCGTGTCCCGCGGTACATCCACCCGTTAGTGTATCAACCACACTTAAAGACATTTGTGTCTTCGTGTCAAAGCTGCAAAGAGAGAGAGATGTCAAACTATTGGTGATGATCTCGACAGGTATCCATTTTCTACGCGCTCTTCTCTGAAGGTCCACAGCGTTCATTACTCATTGGGCTGCTCTGGATTCTCCTCAGATTCATGTTTGTGGAGTAATGAGGGAAGATCACAGACCTGCTCCCTAAAGAGAAGAAACGTGTCCAGATGTAATACCAGGCCATGTCACAGCAATTCTTAATAACAACATCTTTTAATTATACACTATGACAGCATCAAGTAGTTTTGGATTGTTATAAATATTTGGAAAATGTATTAAAACTGTGATGTATTTTTTATATTTTGTTCAAACAAACTCAATACATAACAGTAATGAGAACTGGGTGATAATGGTGCTTGTCATGATCTATATTTCATGCAATCTATACGTCATGGCTCATATTATATGTGGGTTGAAGTCAAATGACATCACACTGAAATTTCCCATGAAATCATACACAACAGCTACAATAATAAATCATTATTTTAAGTTTGCTGTTGTGAATATGAGATTTCGACACGTTTTTGAGAGGTAACATACTTTCTGTGAATTAAAATACACAAACCAGAAGCAATTATACCCAACAAATGAAAAAGAGATGACTCGAACTGAAAATAGTTATTTTATTTTAATTTTCATATGTTCATTTATGATGAATATGGACTGTTATGAATGTGATAATTCTGAAAACAGCACTTTACCTGACTATGAAAAATCACGATTTAAACATAACAAAAAAAACGCATTACAAACTATGAAAGAGACCTCAAATGGGTTTCAACCACCAAATATTAACATCTGAGCTATCGGTATGATGAAAACTCTAACATTTGCATGTAATTGCCCATATAAGAAACACTAACCTTAAAGAAATGATGTTTCTTATTAAGACTTTAAGCTTAGGTTTCTCAAGTTATTCTCAAAGTCAAAACTTTGTAAACACTTACCCGTGACAGGTGAAGGCATGACAGTGTGGCTTGAACTGGCGGCAGCAGGATGGTACAGTGATGCCAGGCTGTTGGGTGTGTATGTGCGAAGCAGATTCATGACGTTCCAATCGGCCTGTGCGCTGTTGTTAGGAGTCGTGGAAATCACTTTAGCAGGAGCTAAGGGCGAGTTAGCCTGAAATGATGTTTTCACATTTCTGACAGAGGGCACGAGTCTGTTGAAATCCTCTACGAGGCGCCCGGACACGGCAGGCGGCGACTCAAAAGCTTTGTGTCTCTTACTGGAGGGTTCACCGACATCCATTTGCGTCAGGTTTCGGAAACGGTCCGAGAGGCAAAGTCTGGCCTGGTCGTTGGGCCACATCATGCCGTTTTTGCCCAGGCTCGCCCTCTGAACAGCCGTCTCGTGATCGATGCCAGGCCTCTGCTTTGAGATTTCTCTGTCTATGACCATCGGCGTGTTCAAGCTGCGTTCTGACATCCTGGACGACGAGCCGCTGGGAGGGTCCGAGTCTCTGCCCCTTTGCTGATCTCTCCGTTGCTCTTTAGCGGGCGAGATCTTAGGCATTTGAGGATGTCTGGGAGTTTTCTCCACGGGTTTCTCAGGCTGGCGAGGTGGAGATTTGGTCCGGCGAGGATGTTTCTTGTTGATGTGGGGCAAAGGAGTGACGTCTTTGCCCTCGAGAGCCGGTGGGCAGCCGGTGTACCGTTTCTGTTTTTGCTGTCTGTATCCATTCTTCCTAACTTCCAACTTGTGGATCAGCTTTTTATGCATCAGGAGAACCTCGGGGTAGAGGGTCTCATACGAGCAAGAGGTACACGTGTTGGTCAGTAACAGGTTTCTGGGTACTGAGGTAGCAGATACAGATAAAGACACTTTGACAGACAGATTCAGTGGAGTCTCTGCAGCCTTCATCTTCAGGTTTACAGGCATGGGACAGTTTTGGTTTTGGTCCTCGCTCGAGGGGGTATATGGGGAACTTATACACTCTTGCTTGACTTGAACAGCAGGACTCGGGCTGGTAATAGCTGCCTGGCTGACGGCAGATTCATGTTTAACACTAGGAGCGAGTGGTTTAGGGGCAAGCCACTGTTTGGCTGGTTTTAAGGTTTGTTTGTCATCTACGTTCTTCGATTCGACGGCCTTGATGATATTTCTAGTAGATGACGTCGCAGGAATGTTTGGGATCTCTGTGAAGGGCTTGTCCTTGTGACGTCTGTCCAGATGGTACCTCAGAGAGGTCTTTTGTGCTGCAGCATAATCACAGTATTCACATTTATATGGTTTTTCACCTGTTAAAAACAGAAAGAGAGAGAGAGAGATTGGTATTATTGTATCTGTATCATTAAAAAATGAAAAGAGGCAAAGTAAACAAGTACATAAAGAAAAATGTAAATAAAATTGAATAAGAAATCTAATTAATAGCAATTTAATATTGAGAGAGAGAGAGAGAGAGAGAGAGAGAGAGAGCGAGAGAGAGAGCGAGCGAGAGAGAGTGAGAGTTTGGCATCATTTTTATTATTGTATCTGCCTCTTTTTAGGAAAGTAGTTTTTTTAATGATACAAAGTAAACAAAATAAAATTGTATCTGCCTCTCTTTTTTTAAAAGTTAATTAATAGCAATTTAATATTGCTTAAAACAGAAAGAGAAAGAGAAAGAGAGAGACACAGAGAGAGACACAGAGAGAGACACAGAGAGAGACACAGAGAGAGACACAGAGAGAGACACAGAGAGAGACACACAGAGAGACACAGAGAGAGACACAGAGAGAGACACAGAGAGAGACACAGAGAGAGACACAGAGAGAGAGAGCGAGAGAGAGAGCGAGAGAGAGAGAGCGAGAGCGAGAGAGAGAGAGCGAGAGACACAGAGAGTTTGGCATCATTGGTATTATTGTATCTGTATCTGTAAAAAAACTACTTTCCTAAAAAGGCAAAGATTTGCAATACCATCAAAACAAAATTGAATAAATAATTATAAATAATAGCAATTTAATATTAACAACGCAATATGCATATCGGCATGATTTGCAATACCATTGTCAGATTTTTACAGAAACTTCTGTCTTCTGTCCCTTTCCAGAAGTTGTAATGATAATTTTCATATTTGTTCAAGTTATCATATAATGCATTATAATCTCAATATTATGGACTGCTAATAATAAATTGCTAAAATAAATGAAATTGCTTTTACGAACCAGTGTGTGTCCTGAGATGAATATTGAGGTAATAGTTCGAGCGGAAAGTTTTGCCGCAGTAGCTGCATTTTCTTGGTGCAAGAATTTTGAGCTTCATTTTGCCAGACGCATCTTCACTTTTATCTGTAGAAAAGACACATGTTTATGATTCAAAACAATGCACGAGCACATGAACTGCTTAAAAGGTTCATGATATCCCATAGCAGAAATAAAGTGCACACAAGCACACACAATGAACCTTCATGAAATTAAGCTTAAAACATACATTTTGCTTCAAATATAATAGGAAAATGTATATGCAAACAGACTAATAAATGACTAGAATCAAAAACTAGTCTACTTGGGTTTTAAAAACCCAATAAAAAGACGTGCAAGTGTAATATTTCTACAGACCAGCAGATGGAGCTATCATCTATTTTTTACTTAAAGGCAAATTGAGCAATATTTGAGAATCATGCTTATTTTAATGCTTGTTTGGACCTTTTTAAATAAATTTAGGTCTTGTATAAAACGAAGAAATAACTGCAATAAATACAAAATAAATCATTTCTCCTTGTTAATAGTTTAAATCAGTTTTGACAGTCCATTTATAGTCTAAACAATCTGACAAGATGCAGACATTAATCCTGTACTGACAAGAGATCTCTAAACATCAGATTGTTGTTTTTACTGTGCAATTAAAATAAAGAAAAACACATTCTGTTAATAATACCTGGATTAAAGGCGTCGACTGGCACTCCTTCTTCAGAACCGTCCTCGGAGTACTCCTCGGCTCTATCGAGAGATGAACTGCTACACGAGCCCACGCTCTGAGCCCTTCCATCTACAGGTGTGGTTGGGCTCTCCGCTCCACCCCTCTCCTTCTTATGGATTCTGGAGTGAAGGACCAGCTGATGGTACGTCCTAAAGATCTTACCGCACTCGTCGCAGTTCGTCGGCTTGTCTTTTCGAATCAGGCTCTTCTGTTCGGGTGTTGGGAACGGGGTCTCGGCCGTAGGCTTGAGTTCACTTCTCAGGCCGCGTCTGACGGATTTATCTCCGCTCGAAGCCCAGATGGCCCCCAGTTCTTCTTTGTCCGAACCCGAGTCCTCGTTGTCCGAGTTGGAGTCCGCGTTGAGCTCCTTGGCCACGTTGGGACCCGCCGCTATCTTTCCTCTGGTGGCCAGCTGCCAGGCCTGGTAGGTGTTAAAAGGGTCGAGCTGTGAAATCCAGCGTCCGGACGGCTGGTTCTGTTCAGATTTCACTCCAGAAGGATGCAACTGTAACGTCTGCAAAAAAGCATCCTGAGATGCAGGCGCATCCTCGGCAGGCTGGCTGTCGGCGGTGACGTTCTCATCCGCCTCAGTTTCACGATTGTGAACTTTACTGTGCTCAGCCAGAACTTCTTTGTTGTGGAAGAAGAAGCCGCAGACCATGCACATTTTGTAAGGCGTGACCACAGGCGACGGAGGCCGGTCCTGGACGATGTCATTAATGGTGACGGGAGTCTCCAGGTCCTGGTTTTTGCTTTTAGACTTTCCGCCATGGGTTCTCATGTGGTTCTTCAGGAACCAGGGTTCTTTGAAACGACGTCCGCAGAGGCCACAGGAATAGGTGAAGGAGTCTTTGTGTTTCCTCATATGCGTTTCCAGCTCTGCTGCGTCTGCGATGACCTGACCGCACACAACGCATTCCATCTCCTCGCTCTTCTCCACGATCGGGCAGGTTTTGGAACGGGCCCTGTCGCTGGCAGTTAAGAACTCGGCTTCCACGCGCAGCACCGAGCCTGAAATGTAGTGGGATGCTGGGAGAGAAGATGAGGTCCGAGGTCATCCTGATGCGTGAAGGTTTCCTCACAAAACATGCATTCTAGAGGTAGGCCACTTCCTGCTGGTGCATCCGGTTTGTCTGCTAAGCTGGCGTGGGGCGTCATGCTGGATCCAGGGCCGGGCATGCTGGCGCTGCTGTGGTTGAGGATGTCATGGGCTAGTCCATCAGGACTTTCCACATATGGGATTAAAGGGTGTGTAGGCATGTTACGGCTTTTTATAAACGCTTTTAATTTTGTTTCAGTTGCAGAAAGCTTTAAAGAAACAATACGTCGAACGTCAACTTGCGTATGAGTCACTCATCTGAAAAACTGACAGAGGACACATCAAAGAAAAAAACAAATACTCTCAGGCCTTCCATAGAAAGCAAAAGGTGAATTTCAGATAAGTATATTTGCATTGAGTTTCAGTAAACCCCTATGATCCATTCTGCAGGTCGCTGCCAGGTGCTGGGGCAAAAAACTCTATCAGTTGTTTTCTTGTGATTCACACACCGAAATTGTCCCGACAGGCAAAACCTGAAAGAAAAGGAGACACAGTCAGGTGTGGCTACTTGTTTGGAATGCAATCAGATCAAAATATGCTTCATAATACAAATGATTAAATTAACACAGGGAGAAATGAAAACAATCGCTCTTTTCTTGTGTACTGTTAGTTTAGCTCTGTGACACATGGATAGTTAAAAAAGATTAGCAACCACCTACACCTTAAGTTTAAGGTGTTTAAGGCAGAAGTTTCAACATCCTTCAAAATGAAGACTGGTGAAATATCCCTTTATCAACACTTTATTGTACAGCTGTGCAATGCCAATAAAGATTTCTATTCTATTCTAATTCTATTCATCAGTAATGCAATGGTACATATGGTTATCCTAGCAAAAGACAAAATAGTGCATATACCAATATTTTGAACTCCCTTGCATTTACAAGCTCTAATTATAATTGTTTATGGCGATCTATATGGTGTTAAAGCAGTAACACTAGTGGTTAAATATCTAGGCCGCCAGCCAAAGGTTATGGGTTTGACCCCAAAGCATGTGAATTCTGCATTGGTAGTGAACCAGAGGGCTGTTCAGAACACAGTGTTAGTCTATAATCATCGCGCCCTTGAGAAAAGTCCTCAGTAACTCTAGTGGGATTGTCTTTTTAAAATGCCTAATGTACAGATGGGTATAACTTTAATTTCACTGCTACCTACAAAGGAGAACAATGTTACAGATACAGATTTGTAATACACACAATAAGTCCCAGTTAGATGGTTTCAAAACTGCCAAAACACTTTTCTTCAGATGCATTACCCTCTAAGCTAACAGGAAGTTGAAGTTTTCTGCCTATCTACAGTGCTGTCCGTCACAATATCTGTGAAACCTCACACAAGAGACTTTAGGTGAAGTCCCTGCATTGTTCTGGAACCTGAAAAATGCTGAAAAATGCCAACACATAACAGGAAACCCCATTCATCTTTCTCTTAAAATACTATATAACACTCAAAAAACAAAATTCAACGTTATTATGCAAGCCTAAAACTTTTTAACCATTTTCAAACGGTTCTCAATCAATGCAAAACAAACGATTTGCATACAAACTTTAAAGTGAGGATGAATGGCAGCTCGACCACTTTCACAATAAAACAACTGCATTCATAGTAAATGATCTCATGCTAAACTCTACAAACATAAATTACTTTCAAAGGAAATCCTGTACAAAACAGAAATATGTTTTTTCTAATGCTGGGTGGTAAAACACAGAGAACAGAGGTTGATGCATCAGCACTACAGTTATCTACACAAATAACCACTGTACAAAAAAGACTAAATCTGTCATGAAACAAGACCATATTATTATATTTCCTATGATAACAGGTCATAGAATTTAGTAGTTTCTTTTACATAGATACATGCCATGCCATTTTAAACAGTTATTTACTTCTAGCCTAAATGCACATCTTCACGAAATCTTTAATGATCGTTAAAGTATAGAAATTAATTAAGTACTTGTGTATAAACACACCACAGCGAGGTGAGAATCCAAAAAGGTAATAAAAATGACAAACTAATAACTCCACTTATAATAAAGCACAAACGGGGTTAGTTGACATGCTAAAGAAAGTGTTATAGAGGCCAGCTGGTGTTTGATTTGTGCTTTTGTTTGGTTTTGCCATGCAACCTGTTCACAAGAATAGCGTACTGCTTCCAAATCTATCCAAAAGTTATTAAAAACACGAGGTGTCAGCTGAACCTATTGCAAACTTGTTATGGGACAATAACCAGCACCTTCAGTTATATGAAAAACAAGCTGTAAATAATAACTAACTAAGAAATATCCTGAATAACAGCCATGGAGAAGTAATTATATAACTCGTCTTTAAATGGTAAAACTTTATAACATGATTTTTTTTAGTATATATGCATATTTCAATTAAAAATTACAAAAATAAAGTTGTAGCAATAAAAGATTAAAGTCGTAGTAGTAGTATTTTGGGAAAACATTACTAAATATAAATTTCAAATATTTTGAGAAGAAAAAAGTAATTCTGATGTGTTGTAGAGAATAAAATGTATTAATCAGAATACTTTTAATCAGAATATGTGAATATATTAAATAAATATAACAATAATTATTAATATACTATATATATATATATATATATATATATATATATATATATATATATATATATATATATATATATATATATATATATATATATACCATATACTTGATCTTTTTAATATTTAATATTCCTTTTTTTTAACCAATTTTCAGACGCATGTACGTCGAGAAATATCCAAGTTACGTGACGATGGCCGGTGATTAAAATGACGGTTATATAAAAACACAATTAATGACGTCACAGCCAAACAAGCCTGAATGTATTTTTGTATAAAACACACAGAATTAATGGTTTTATATGAAACAATGGCTGTATCTTCTGTATGGAAGCGTGTCTGTAGTGCAGCGGTAATTTCCTGACACGTGATCAAATCTAACCCGATGAGCAACTCAACAGACTGCTCGTTATTTCACCACATACCTTTCCAATATACCTGCATGTGTCTCTTTCGTTTTATGGAATGCGAAACGACACTCCTTTCGTCTTAACTACTAATGTTAATTTACATAAGCAGGTTTTACAACTCAAACACTACATAGACAAATACAACAAGGTATTCTCGTAACCATAAAGTGTGTTTTCCATTGAAATAACAGGACTACATATGTCATCAAACAAGGGAATAGCAAAGAACAACTATTATAAAACGATCACGATCATCTTCGCCCTATTGAACAAATTTGCAGTTATTAGAATAACTTGTTCCACATAAAAACACGAAACTATAAAAAAGTAAATGCTATTATTGCTTAAGCATAACAAAGAGGATCGCAAAATACAACTTCGTGAAGTTTGTTTTCGGGGGGATGGCGACAACTTCTGTCGGGCTGTTTTCTATTCTTTCCCTTTTCAAGTTAAGGAGGAACATCAAAAGATCTTAATGCAGTTCCTGCATTACAAAAACTGACAGCAACTTTATCATCCTCTTCCATTTCATCTCATATAATGGAGTGTCGATGTTTAACTCAAGTATAACGTTTGGCTCGGTTTGGTGAGGGTAAATCAACCTGTGCTCGTGGTGATAATAGAAATTTGGCTAACGACACGCTAGCGATGAGTGATATAGAAAATAAGGAACTCACCCTCCATACCTACCATTATGTTCAGACTCCGTCAGGTACTTTTATTCTGCGCTATGGTTACTACTAACGTTTATGGGATGTTAGATGCTTGCTGGTTTTCTTTCTCTTTGGAAATCAGATTAGCTGAGTTAGCCAATTGTTAGCCGGACGAAATGCCTTGCTTTCAATGTTTGCAAATCACTCACTGTGCAGCTGTTGCGTTCAGAGAGAGAGAGAGAGAGGGAGGCGCGTTCACGCAGCCCGTAGAGTTCTATGCAACTTGGCGATGCGCGCACCTTCGATCACGTGACCTACTCAACTATTCTTCATCTAGTTCTGATTGTGACAAAAACAATTGTGGCTTACCTTTACTGGCTAAAATGAGTTACGCGCATATTCGGATGTCTTCCGTAAGCACTGTTGATCATGTAAATAAATTAAAAGGAAATGATCTTGTAAATAACATTTCCTGGCACGAGCCACGAGGTGCAGCTTTCATCCTTATGCGGAATGCTATAGATACGTCTATACATTTATACATTATTATGGATTGATTATGCCCATTATTGCATACTCACAAACCAATATTAAAGAAGAAACGTTTAATTTAACTGTTACGATGCGGACAAATAGGCTTGAAGTGCCTTTCTTTAAGTTGCATGTATTTTAATCGTATCGTTACTATTCTGCAACTCCGTGAAAGTGCAGGAAATTCGTCTGTTATTTGAGAGAGAAGATACCTATCACGCATTGCTTTCCTGAACACACACACACACACACACACACACACACATACACAAACCATGTGGGGTGGGGGGAGGGGTGGAGGACACAGCAAGAAAACACACTAATGTAAAGCCTATAGATCTGGACTTGTTAGTGAGGTTATTAGTTAGAAGTCAACATTCAAGAACCAAGAACCTATTGTCAAATATAAAGGGAACACTCGGTTGCACTATACAATAAAATCCTTACCACACAATGCACAAAAGTTCACAATAGAATAATCACAAAAGTGCACAATATAAAGTACTCATTTGGATGTATAGCTCTCCTATCAAATATATACATGCTGATGATACGTTTTGTAAAATGATACTTTTATTCAAATAAATGTGTGAATAACACATACTTTCATTTTGTTTATTAGCAGAGTAATCAAACATTAAAACTCTCTGATTACAGTATTTATTATATCTAATAGCTGTTTTATAATAGGCTACGCAGAATACTATCCATTATAAGTGTAAATGATAAACATTTGTAACAGCATTAATGTTGGTTACAGCTGGTTGTATTATTGTACTTCATCAGAAGTAAGAAGTTCTTTAAACCCCTCCGGCCACAGAGCTGTTAAATTGCGCAATCTACGAGTCGAAAAACAACTGTAACACCTTAAATATATAGATGTTTATAGGTCAGTTTAACATATTGCTTACAGCTTTTGTTTTCACATGTATGCATTAGAAATGTAAGCTTATTTCTATTCACAAATACAAATCTTGAAATATTTCAACATTTACCAATGGATGTTAATGGTTTTTTAAATGAAGGGGTGATTGTCTCTCTGCAGCAGTCAAACTCTTCTCTTTAAGTTCGATATTATGCATGTGAATGAAGCCGCAACTTTCCCATCCCCCATTTCCACACCCAGCCGAAAGGAAGATGTAGCTCTGGGAATCTCCCTAAGGCCTTTTGCTTTTGCATTGTTCATGTATCAGGACTTTAATTTCATGTTAGTTTATTTAACCTCATTGGTTTAGACAAACATCGCTACAATGTTGCTGCATAAAATGTAACTACGATATGTTATTTATTGAGTAAAAAGTGTCTTAAAAGCAAGTGTACCCTAAACATACGTATGTGAATTATTATATATGTATGTATATTATATGATATTCACAATATTCATCTCTATCCAAAGTGCTTTATATAAACAGATGATTCAATGTATTGGTAATAAATACATTCTGTATATGTCCATAACGTTGGAATTGCCCGTATAGATTTACTGTAATATTAGTTAAAAGTGTATACATGTTACTTTATAATGATTCACTGACTATTAGTACAAACCTTTGCATTGTCATAAAGAATTTTGTTGGCAGGAACTAATAATTTTTGTTCCAAAGTCAAACCTCCCATTCTTTTGTAGCTACAGTAATTCCATTAAAGAGTGTCCAGGCAGTGCTGGTTTGTATGGTTCTCATTCATCTTCACTATGAATGCTGGCTCACACAGCAATCATTTCTGCTCACAGCTGTCACCAGACCAACACAGTTAACAAATCCACATCAGTACTGGTTTGGGCCAGGAATTGTTCAAACATCTCTCATTTGAATAAATGTTTCATTCGCGCTGAGTTTCCATGAGTAAGAAAAGTTATAAAAATCTTTATGATCCTTTATAATCTGTCTTTGAGGTGGTCAGGGTGATAGCAGACCTGTCCAGCCTGTATGTATTCAATCATTTACATTATCACACTTCTGTAAAGTGATTACACAATGAACTCAGAGGTTAACAGAGGTGTGATACTGACAGATAAAGTAGATGCAATTTTAAACCGTGAGTCTTGAAGTTTTTATCAAGACCCGTGAAAGTTTCATGTTAATTGTATTTATTTGTTTACATTCATTAAAAGAACAAACTTTGCTGTATTGGCTTTCACCTGTTGTTGTTTTTTAGTTTGTGACACAAACCAGTGTAGAATGTTAATCAAAGGCACCACATGTGACACACAGGCCTCCCGCTCATTTCCTATTGTTCTGACATCACAAAGGCTTTGGGGGAATGGTATTATTATGTCTGGCTTGATGAAATCCTCAAAAAGACCCTCTGTAGATTGAAGGTAGACAGATTTGCTTAAGTTGCATTTTATAAAGTTATTGATAGACTTTGTATTTTTTCAGTTTAGTTTTTTGCACTTTGTGTGTTGCCATTTCAAAACTATTGCAGTATATGCTAGTCAATATTGTAGTGTTTTTGTTTAGATTTGTTTACAAAAAGACCCACATACACCATTATAGTTTTCCCAATCATAACCATTAATTCCATAATAATGTTTGTGATGGTTGCTAATGCTTTTCTATTTAAAACTATTACAATACATGATAGCCAAACATATTTGATCACCCAAACAGCACCATTTTATATCAGCACCATCTTTATGACTTTTCTGAACGAAACAATCTTAACCATTCAATCCAACTACATCATCTTTCTGTGATAGTTTCACCTCCATGTGTTTGTTTGGCAGCTGTGAGTGAAAAGATGCCCATCACAGTGCTGTGTGCTCAACGTTTGCTGAGTAGGGGGGTGGCGGTGTTCCCCTGGGGATAATATCAAGCCAAATGGCTGGTCAGCCAATAATGAGAGAGAAAAGTAGGGCAGAAGCCATCATCACAACGTTTGGAAACAGCACAACAGTAGAAAGAAACAATAGGTTTACCTTTTATACGATGCTAAACGAAACTGTCTCCTATCAAATAAAAACAAAATAAATTCTTATAAATAATGAAAGGTCAGATTGGAATTTCATTAAACAAGTTCTGCGAGTTCTGCATTATGGCTGTTCATGTGTGGTGTCGCTAAGCAAACAGAACACATGAAAACAGACTGTGTCTGATGGAGTGTGTATTGAGCAGACGGCACACATGTGTGATGGTTTCGGATCTGAGTGGCTTGTGAAGTTTACTGGAGACTGTTTTTGTGTAGATGTGTCAGGAGCAGCTGACCTCATTGTTCTGCCAGAACTGCTCCATGTCACAAAAGAGCAGTACGAGTTACTAAACAAGTTATTAAACAATATATATATATATATATATATATATATATATAAACTTGTCGCTTAATGCATTCAATTTTGCAATTTTTTAAGAAAAGATGTGCAAAAAAACAACAAACTACCAGTCCATCACATCACAAGTTTAATCTCATTAAAAATGTTTGTCAGGTTTATTTACATTTGTACTTTTAAAGTGCAATTTATCAATACACATGATGGAATGAGCAGAAATGTCAAGCTGTCAGGGGGCTTTTGTCTTGGAAATTTACCATTGAGGCAAACCTGGGGCTTTTGAAATGGAAACATTTTAACCTAATGTGATGTGACACGACAAATAAGAGTAAACACTCTGGTTTCCTGACATTTATCTTGACTTTTTTAAAAGATAAAATTAAAACCAACTTCCCTACATACACAAGATCAGAAAGGTGTAGGGAAAACACCTGCAAATATTAAACATCCTGTATGTTTAATGGGTAAGTAAGATTTCTCAGGAACTAACTTTAAGAAATGACAAATATGGCAACAAGTGTGTAGTGTAGAAGGCTTTTGTCTGTGCTATACAAGGAAGGAACTCAAGGGATGTGATAGTTAGAGACACCTTGTGGTGAAACTAAAGATTTACCAAAGAATGTTTTCATATTACACAGACAAATTTATAAAATAGTGGTGATCATAATACAATACAAAACAATACATGTCTTTTTAAATATTTTTAAATATTTTTAATTGTAAATAGATCTAGCTTTTAAATATTCTCATATTAAAAATATTCTAAGAATATATAGATATTTACTCTGATTCTGATATAAAACATAACATATAAGGTACAATGTCAAATACAAAGATTATCACCTTAAGACAAATTTAGCAGTTCTTCTTTGTTGGTGAAATACTCAAATAAAACTGACAACACAGAAGGTTTGGGAAGCTAATGGAATTAATGGGGGTCACAACATCATGCGTGTAAGGTTGGTATCAGGGGCTTTGAGCTATCACATCTCTTTAAAGAAGAGTTCATGACAGTTATAAGAGCGGTCATGGGTTTGGGCCAGCACTGTTCATTATCCCCGAGCAAACGCTCTGTCAGCACAACACACAGACTCCCTTTTTAATATACAAATACATAAAGGTACCACACCTCCTCTGGCAGTGAAAGAAAACTACTTTAATACCACAACACATCATTTTTAACTCTTAAAACACATTCTGCACAATCACTTCATTTTTAAAATGCATTAGAGATCAAGCAAAGCTTTGAGACTCTAATACATTGATCGCAAAGCTGAAAACGACTTTTTATGGGAACTGAAACAAAAGAAATACTCATAATCTGCTTAATCTCTACTCTTTAATTTGTTGCCAAGATACTTTGTCTATGAAAAAAAATTATATTTCAGAAGAGCAATTGCAATGTCAAAAGCATTAAAAGTGGTGTTGTCTTTATCCAATAATCTGTCTTGGGAACATGTCAAAACCAGTGCGGTTTTCTCTCTCTCTCTCTCTCACTCTCTCTCTCTCACTCTCTCACTCTCTCTCTCTCTCTCTCTCTCCTCTCTCTCTCTCTCTCTCTCTCTCTGGCTGTGACACACATTAGTGCTGACAAGAGTCCTTCCAGCATACCCGTCCAGCCCTGTACTACCCTCCCCTGACCCATGATCCCACACACAGCTGGGACAGTGCGCCTGCGTGGGAAAACAGAAGCATGCAGCACTGGAGAAACAATGAGTACTCAGAATACTATGCATCTTTAGTCACAAGCCAACTGTGTTCAAAATGTTTTTTTTTCTGTACACAGTCGCTCTTAACTCTAAAGCTTTCTTGAAGGAAATATTAGTAACCTATTAAAAATGACTTTGTGGTGTTTGATGCAGAATATATAGTATAAGACTGCATGTGGTACTGACGTAAATGATACTTCAAATCATGTGGCTTGTTGGAAGGAGGTTGTAAAGTGATTTACTTGGCAGAAAGATTCAGAACATCGTAGCAACCAAATAACAACACCCTGGCAACCACCCAGAACACCCCTGCGTCAAAAACATTCATTAAATATTTAGACGTACATTTAATTTTAAAATAAAGAACGAGTCTTTCTAAAGAGGAGAGACATGATTTATGAAATCGTTTATTCTTATAAATTGGTTAAATAGACAAATATGCAACAAAGGAGAAACAGAGAATTTATTGAATTTTTAGATAGGCCCGTCTGCTCTTTACACAAGAACCAAAGAAAAACAGAGAACCTTTAACCATCTCAGAGATGTGTAATGCATTATTGCATCATTTTATATTTATATTACATCAAGTTCCAAGTAATGTTCAGAAAACAAAAAATACATGAAAGACCATGTAGAAACATTTTAATTTCTGTTATTAGTCTCCCGTGGACATAAATTGACGGCCAAGCAAGTTAAAATGAAAGCTGATGGTGCGGAAATAAAAACAAAAGACTTGTGAACGTTGGGTCAAACATAAAACATAAATAAGTGGGTCATAACATATGGTCATCATATAACAAAGTTAAATGAATTATTTTGATTTCTGTGACACTACAAGGATAATAATGTCATTTGAAGTGAAATTTAAATGGCATCGTAGGTTTCAGTGAGAGAGTTGATTGAATTAAGCAGACAATGGGCCATTGAGTGGGTTTCTGTCCATAGATCAGATAGTGTATGATTACATAAATAACTTCTTTTCATGTGTTAATGACATGTAACGTTTGCTTTGTACCAGTGGAAAGACATCAACACAACTGGTGTAGTGTTTAATGCTGATAAATAGCGTTAGTTGACATACTTCCACATTCTAACTTGCAAAGAAAATAAAGGAAATTGAGTTTTTGCTGAATGCAGAATCACATTTTCACTTTCAGTTTACCATCTTACACCTCATCCAACAAGTTTCTATCATTTAAAAACAACACAAGTCTCTTCCTCTGTTCAAGACCACAATAACTTGCATAACAAGGAACACTTACGTCTGCTCTCGCTAAATACATGGGGATTCAACCACGTGGCATAATTTCAAGTGTAGGGTCAACCTCATAACCACATTAGAAATGAAACTGGGAGTTGATAAATATTCGGGTCTGCAGTGTCTGCATGAGTTTCTTGCCCGCTTTGATCATGATATTTAAATGTGTATTCCTATGCTACGGTAGAGAGGATGGGCGTTTATTTGGCCTTCTCGGGTGCCACGGGATCCGTTTGCACTCCAGCATCAGAATGACGTTTTTGGCCCTGTGAGACACACCAACGCATAACGAAACATTAGTGATCCTAACTTTAATAGGAAGTGTTGGCTTCTTACTGGCGCCTGAAGCAAAACCCATTGCAACCTGTCTGACAAGTGGTCCCTTATTTACTCAAAAATGAATCTTGCTGCAACACGTCCTACTGTATGTAACCTCAGTTTGCAAATGCAACAACAATTATTAAATGCTGCATTTTGTGTGTATATTTTAATTGAATGATATTTAAATAGTGTTGCTGTTTAAAACATATTTACTAAAAGTGCAACACAAATACAGGTTTTAGAAAAATTATAGATTTAGTCTTTATAGATTTTCCTAAATGATGCCATCTAGTGGTCATTCCCATTAACTGTGAATAAAAACAAATTAATCATGTTGTGTTTTATTATATTACATTCTTTTAGGAAATGTTTTAAGATTAATAGCCAGCCAACAATACCATAATAACCAGGATAGTTAGACGTCAAACAATATAATGAACGCTGAACATGCAAAACTATATACAGCCGGACGCCGGGATGCTCATGAATTTGTCCTCGGTTAATTTCTTGGCTCTATCTAAACTCAGATTTCTACTTAACCAGGTTCTTGAAGAACAACTGCACGGAGTTCCTCTTCTCCAGTTTGCGAGAGTTGCTGGGCGAGGGGTTATCTGTGCTTCCCACTGATTTGTTGTCCGGGGCCGCTGGTGCTGCTGGGCCGGTGGGTTTGGGCTCTTCTTTGGCTTTAGCAATGGGGGCAGATTCTGCTGCGGCGGGTGCAGCTGGCGTCTCCTTCTTGGGCTCTGGGGCCTTAAGTTGATAAAATGAAGGATATTAACTATGAACTAGAATATTTATGATTTAAAGCTATTTTATGATAGAAAATAAATAAACGATATAAAAACAATTATTGTTTATATAAATAAGTTGAAAACTTGTAAAATTGTAAATATAATATAAACAATAAAATAAAAGTACTTAGTTATATAAACATATGTTATTTATTATGAATATATAATACAATATTCTAGTACATACCCAAATAAAAAAGTGTACTGTAGTATTTACTATTGTAAAAAGTAGTACATTTTAGTATACAGTAGTATAGTACAGTAATTACTGAATTAAAAAATATTTAAAAAATTTAATTTGATAAACTGTAAGTAATACTATAGTATACTTCAATCTTTACTACAGTAAGGTTCAAAAACACTGTAGTATCTAGGAATTTTACTACAGTAATCACTAATGTATACTAAAAAATGTATTTGGGTACTGTATATGCTAGAATAATATTTAATAACGTATTTGTATTATTTTAAGAAAAAAGTAAAAAATATTAAATAAAGATGTATTAGAAATTTGTTATTTATAAAAAATAAAAATGTCATGAAGAATAAAGAATAGAGTAGACAAACAAACACGCACGCACGCACACACACACACACACACACACACACACACACACACACACACACACATAGCAAATAACAAACAAATAAAGAAATGCAGATCATGTAAAATGCACACTGGAAACAGCTTCTGCAAGATTAATAAATAAACATATCATACAGGAGTAAAGGACTTTGAAAGCATACAGTCACTACACAAGTAAAACATTAACTTGATTAAAAGCAATCCATTCAGCTTGCTGTACCAGAGAACAGATCTCTCACAACAGAAAGAATCACATCAGTTATCAGTCAGTATTGTTAATGGCCACCACAGTGCCATTTACCGATCTGGGAGACATGAGGGAGAAGCTGGACGCGGCCGTCTGGATCCTAGTGCTCACTTGACCTAGCAGTACCTCAAATTCACACAAACCTATTATTGCATACCGTTCTGTTATGCAAAACTAAACGTGGATGGGTGTTAATGAGAGTCTGTTTACCTTGGGTTTAAACATGTTTCCAAAAGCAGATTTTTTCTCTTGTTTTTTTTCCTCTGGTTTCGGCGCTGGGGGTTCTTCTGGTTTGGCAGCAGCCTCGAGGGTGCTGGTCTTTGATGCATCTACCTGCAGTGTCCGAGAAAGAATCAGGATGTTGTTATAATGGGAAATAAAAAACAAAGAGAGGGACTAAAAAGTTATAGTGGACAGTAGAAAAGTTTTAGGATGAATCATCTGAAGTGAGCTTGAAACTGATAACATTTAAGTAGATTTGTATATTGAGGGGCCCTAATTAGTGCACATTTTGTTGTGTACATTTGATCAAGAAAAAGCCTTCTGACAGGTACCGTCCATGAAAAGAGTCAAGAAAAAACCTTCAACAAATATGAAATATAATGCAAAATAAAACATTAACATGGCTGAATGAATGAGCAAAACAAAGTGTAGTCAAAACTACATTTTGTGCAAAAATAAATAAAAAAGAAATCTCTTTTTTTTTTCTTGCTTCAATTTTTGTAGCCAAAATGAGTTTTTAATGTAAACTTTACACAGAATTGTATAAACAACTTTGCTGTTTGATTTTAATGTAGGTATGGGACAGCAGTTTATACTCTTTTCATAGAAGGTACGATGAACATGATCATTTTAAAAGTAATTTATTACATTTTATCAAGGTATAAAGTCCCTCCAGCATGCAGCCCACAAAGAGACAATCAATCTGCTGAATGTATTTACCTGAACCTCAACCGGCTTTTTCTCTTCCACCTCAACAGGCTGCGGGCAAGCAAATATTAGCATTAATGTCGGAAAAATCTGCAATTCTCACAGTTCTCCGCACTGCCCCATCATAGACAAACACTGGCGTCACTGGTTACACAAAGAGCATCTCATTAAATCTGATGTAAGTTAAGAAGTGGTGGAATGGGGCCCAAAGCACATGGTTTAGTTGGCCGACTGTTGTGACATGAGGTAATGGCTACTGTCCATGTGATGTCACATGCTGAAGGCTTCATTCATTGTTTCCTGCTGAGTGGATTGTCGTAGAAAATAATAAAAGACACATTTTCAACCTTGTGCTGGTTGAATAATATATATTATAAGCTCTCTTACAAAGAAAAGCAGCATAATAGCAGCTATTTAGATGAAATTAATTTGCATGATAAACAGGGTCAGTTCTGTTAATATTCTCTTCTCATTTACCGCTCTGCTCGTCTTAGTTCGGCCTCCTCTCGCTGTCGTCGCCTGAACTTTTGACACCACCTTGCCTAGCAACATCTCACATTCACATTCAACTCTATTATGATCTGCCACATTTACTACATAAAGCATAAGAGTCTAATGAGACAAGTCCCTGAAACACTCTTACAGTAACCCGCCGCTGTCAGGAGAGGGGCAGGTGAGCTCTCTTACCTTTGGACGGAAGAATTTGCTGAAGGCGCTGTCTTTAGTTTTGGTCTTGGCAGAAGCTTCTGCTGCTTTGCTTGCAGCCGTTGCAGACGTTTCCTCTTTCTTCACCGCGGGCTCTGCTTTGACTTCCATCTTAGGAGGTGCTGGAGGAGGGGGAGGAGGTGCTTTGGGTGCTTCCTGTACCTTAGAGAAGAGAAGCAGAGATTATTGTAGATAAGATCACATCATACAAGCAATCTATCTATAATGTTGATCAATCAGTCAATCAGTCTGTCTCTCTTTATTGCATATAACATTTTATTTTATTTAATCTTACTGTCTATAATAACACAATTTTAAAAGTATGGAGGTATTCTTGTGTTATGATAATGAAACATAAAGGGTTAATCATTTTAAGAGAAATGAAATATTGGATGCAAATATGACATACATTGGCTGAAGATGCTGCAAGCGTCTCCTTCTGTGACTGCACAATAAAAAACCCCATCAAATTTAGAAACAGTTAATACAAAATCATCTGTTTTTATCAGATTTAATCAAAGTGTTTATTGAGAAGCTCTGGGAACATGCAGAGGTTTAGATGCATGTGCAAACAGGAAACAAAAAGGAAAGAAACTGCCAGATGTCTAGCGACTTTGAATCTCTGACTCTGAGTTTTTATAGGCAGCTACATCAGATGGGAAATTGCTGATGGAAACCGTTGACAAACAAACCAAAGAAATAAATGTTGTATAACATAACAAATGACAATAGGTTTCCTTACCTGGTCTTTTGAAGCATCGGGAGTAGCTTTAGCATCTTTGCTGGTTTTGGTCGGACTGGCCTTCACATGCAGAAAAGAAAACGGAGACAGAGAAACATTAGAGTGACTGTGGAAAAGCATCAGAGTGGCATGTTTGAGCA
Source organism: Beaufortia kweichowensis (assembly GCA_019155185.1). Lineage (NCBI taxonomy): Eukaryota > Metazoa > Chordata > Actinopteri > Cypriniformes > Gastromyzontidae > Beaufortia > Beaufortia kweichowensis. The sequence goes on along the minus strand of CM032810.1, from coordinate 1,677,268 downwards.
TATATCGCTCTTTCAGGTACTCCATGCTTCATCTACATCTGAAGACAGAGATATCAAACTGTATCTTTAGTGAGGATAATGTCTGTCTGTCAGACGGAGATGTTGATTATACGCGATGGCACACAAAGAGTTCCCTGGCAGGGATCTGAACATGTTTCTGCTATTGAGTCAGCTATTGTCCTCTGGAGATGGCGTAGGCCTACCCGTGCTTTATCACAGCACATCACTACTCCAAACGCACAGGCCTGCCTTGTGTGCTCACATTATACAGCAAACAAAAGACATACTGACATGACCAAAGCATTTATTGAGCAGACTGTTAGAGATAGTTTAACAGATTAAAGGTCCAGTGTCACAAATACTGCAAATACTACTTCGCTTTTTTCATTTGATATTTTTATATGTGTGGTCACACATTTACATAAATACACAACACATTAGAAATTTGGTTTGGACTACATGAACAGATAATTTAGCTTGAATTCAATAAATTGAATTTGGATCAATCTTAATACAGTGCCCGACAAATAAGTACATGTAAACTAATATAATTAATAAGATAAGTTGGTCATGCCCAAGTGTCTTCAATACACAGTGCTATCAATGTCATTTACATTTAGGCATTTAGCTCTTTTATCCAAACCAAATATTAGGAGACAATGAATCGACACATCAAAAGAGGCAACAATAGTACATGTCAAAAAAACTTTAAAGCCATCAAAAACAGTACTTACAAATGTTTTGAAAAAGTTCATAACTGTTTTCTCGGCTGCTTTCGCTTCCTCCGGCTGATGTATTTCTTGTGCGACTTCTACGAGATCCTCCAAGAGACCGTTCACCTCGGGCACTGTCTCAGTCTCTGTGCTTGCCTTAATGGCCACTGATTCCTATAGAGAAATCCAGAGAATTAGACCTTGAAAATGTGTTACAACCCTACAGCTGATGTGCAATAGCTGCATTGAAATAGAGACACAATTCCATCCATGCCTCTGCCTACTCCAACCGCCTGCAACAATCAGTCTTTTATTAAAGACTCTTTCCCCCCTCACTCATTGATATTCAGCAATGTGCTGGACGTCTTCATCTGAAATAATGTGTTTTATTTAGATTATATATTGTATGTGGTGTGTTTGTTATATTTGCTGTTATATACAGTACCAGTCAAAAGTTTGGAAACACTTACTCACATTTCAGAATAGTAGTAAACTCATCACAATCATTGTAACTGTGAGAATGATGTTGTGATTAAAGTCATCCAATATAAATGAACACTATGTTATATTTGATCATCTTTAAAAGCATTCACCCTTTGTCTAGAATTTGTAAAATCATCCTCTTGACATTTTATCATCAAGATTCTTGAGGTCTCAACCTGAGAAGCTTTTTAAACAGAACTGAAGACATTTCTATCTATGCTGGACTTTTATTAACTGCTTTATATTCATTATTTGCTCCAAGTAATTCATTTAAAAAATGTAGTTTTCTAATGAAAGAAATTAATATATTGGAGCAATTATATTTTTCTCTACAGAAGCAATTTCAAACATTGAAATGTACACCTTCAGATTATTTTGTCAATTATGTCTAAACTTTTGACTGGTATTGTATGTCATATACATCACATATACACAGATGGGTGGTGACTCGTGCGCAGTCGTGTCTTGGTAAAGCTGTTAGTTTCATGCAAATGAAAAACTATTAAGAAAAAAAGACAAAATATCTTTTGTTAGACTTTATAATGTTGTCTGACACAGTTACGTTACATACAAAACAACATGCTTACAAACTTTACATTTCATTTACTGAAGTTCATTCCGTCTTGAGGAATGATTTTTGACACAATGAATTAGTATATGCACAATTCAAGCCAAATCTTTTTACACGTGCTGTGAGTTCATCCATGCGGTGATGTTTCTGTTGATAACATGCATCTATCCAAGAGGTCGGACTTACAGTACTACAGCGGACATCATCATTTTCTTGGATCTGATGATCTGACTCATCCTCATCTATCGGGCAAACCTCGATTGTGACATGAATCGTGTTTTTATTACCACTAACATCTACACTGACCGGTTTGTATGAAGAATCTTCTAAAGCCTCAATGCACACAGACCTCAGATGAGAAAACAATTTGGTAGATGTTGCTAAATCACTTTGATCAGTTTCTGTGCTGATCTGACTCTGAGGTGTGATGTTATTTTGTGGTTCATCAATAATCACCCAGCTTTCTTCATCCACAGCTGCTGTTCCTTTAGAAGAAACGATGAACTCGACTTTTACGGGAGCCATATCCTCTTCAACGATCATGGCTGATTCCACAGATAACATTTCAGGGGTTTCTACAACATCTATCGTGTCCGTGTTACTCATATCTGAAATGACCTCAGATTCCTTCGCTTCATTTACTTCCTCGCCATTTTGCTCCTGGTCTTCAGTGATCTGCAAGACTTCTTCAATGATAGGCACAATTTCTTCAGCAACTGGCAATGGTTCCTCGGGTCCAGAGACGGGTTGCTCATCCTGAATCACAGTTTTTGCAGTAGCATCTGCTGAATCTACGACTGAAGTAACTTTTGAAGTAACTGGTTCAGGCTCATCAGTCATTAAATGCTCCTCTTCATCTGCTATTATCATTTCAATCATTTTTAATAATTCTTTTTCATCTATTAAGGACTGTTCTTCATCAGCAGTCATAGGTTCTTCATATTTTAATGGCATCTGAGCTTCAGCTGATATTTCCTCTGCTTCAGATTTTGCTAGATGTAGTTCAGGTTGTTGAGATTCTACAGAAAATGGCTCAATGGTTTGAGGTTCTTCAGCAACAGCCATTGGTTCCTGTGTACTGCACTCTTCTGGGAGAACATCTGTGAAGTTCTGAACTTTAACAATAATGCTTGAAAACTCATCTGAGATGTTATTTGTTGGCAATCTTGAACATGTATAGTCTTCAGACGTTGGTTGCGTTGGAATGGTGTCAATCAAAGGCAAATGTAGGTTACCGGCTGCTTCTTCAAGAATCTCCTCTTGGTTTGTGTCAATGATGACTATTTCCTTGTAGAACGAGAAATTGGCAAAGATGAAACACAAAGTGCAATAAATATGATGGGATGATGATTCAGATGATGTTACCTGGTAGATGTGGAGTGTAGAAGGAGTGTAGCAGCTAAAGAAAAAATATTTCACAACATACAAACAAGAGAAAACAATACTAATAAATGAATAGCATAATAAAGCTTTTACTTACTGATTTCTCATTTGCTGTTGTAAGCAGTCCATCCACCAAATCTTTGCCTTCTGATGCAAGTTTCAAGGGTTCAGCCTTCTTTTTAAACATTTTACCAAAGAAGTTTGGCACTTCCTCTTCAGATGGTTTTGGAGGTTCTGCATCAGCTGCATCTTTGTCAGGAGATGTTTCCACATGTTCCTTGGCTTTATCCACCTCCTCTTTACCTGGTGATGTTTTTGGCTTATTTGTGTTTGTTGCTGGTGGAATTTCACTCTTTTGTTGTTGTGCTTCTTTGCTAGCTACTAGATGAAAGAAATAAAGCAAATGGTGCATGAGGCGAACAGGAAAAATAATATTTGAACTTGTACACCTATCAAAATGTGAATCTTTTTGACCTGCGCTGGTATGACTAATGTTTGCTAATACACACCCATTGCACATGGGTTAGGCTTGAAACATAATCTATACACAAGAAATGCTTCTGACTACACAAATTTGATAAAGTTTTTACTATTGTGTTACTGGCAATGTAACACAAGAACACTTGTAAAGGAAGTATGATTAAAGGGACACGTGATGCATTGACCAAGTATTCATAAAAGCAGCAAGAATTACATGCAGTATTACACACAACAAGGAAGTCTTTCAATTATAAAAGTCTCTGAAAATGGTTTTGTGATGGATTGTTTTTTTTATAAAAGCTTTGTAAAACTACATCCTGTATTGCAACGACATACAGACTCCTTGTATATTTTCTCGCTTCAATAAAAGATGATGTTTCAGGTCTAGATTAATAAATTGTTATATAACATCTCAAGTGCATTTAACAGTACCGCATACAATGCAGGACTAAACAACACTTTATCCTCTGTGTTTATACAGAGCTTTGAGTCGTGTTCTCTATTGTTGCTTTACTTGCTGACTTAATCCAAACTATGTAAATGCTCACAGAAGCGTTTAATATGATGGTATGTCTGTAGGTATTGATATTGAGATTATAAAGAAACTCAAAATGTTATCATGCAAGCAGATGATAGATTAAACTAAAAGTAATAGATCACAGCATATAATGTACATACCAGGCTCGGTTGTATCTGAAGGTGGGACCGCATGCCCGTTCAGTTCTCCGTTCTGGACTTTAGTCTCAGCTGTGTTTGCCTGTTTAATGATATTGGTTACCTTTACGTAGTATGTTATGTTGTCAAAATCATACATTTACCTAAACAAACACTAAGATCTGCTATATATAATCAAACAAGTATAATTATTTTACTGTAATGCAGTTTTATAAGCCTGATATGAGTTGTTAAAAAATGTGAAATTATTCTGTGGCTTACAAATGAACTGCAAAATATATATCTTAAATATGGTACACATCTTGCAGGAGCAAAATTGACCATTTGTACTTGTAATTTATATTAAATTGTAGTTATTAATAAAGAGATTAATGTAATTTGTCAATAAACAAACATAAATGTACAGTAAATGAATTTTACCTTCTGACGTTTTCTCGGAGTTGACTGCTCATTTCCCATCTTGACTTCAGCAATTTAAAATCTGCATTAGCATTACAAATACACAGTCAAAACACAAAACATAATTAACTTATTGAATATAAATATTAGGAATATATGCATGTTATGTGCCTTGGATCTACATAATAAAAGTCTATGCCTAAATTTAAAATCCAATAAGGTCCAAACAGTTCAGTTTGGTGGAGCAGCTGTAAGAATGTGTATTCATAAAGCTCATGAATTCAATTACAATCAGAATTAATTACACATTAAATAATGAATGGAATTTACCTTTCTAGTTATGTGTGCCCCAACAAAGCAATTCTGTGTAGTTTCCCGACTTGGATTAAAGTCATCAACAGCACTTTGCCTCTGTCAGGATGGTGTGAGCACATATACCTGTCCAAAGAGAGGGAGGAGCTCAAGATTAAAGTTACAGTAAAACCCAGTCTGTGAAAGCACAAACACTGATGAATCAGGGCTCTGTTCTATTGTTTTTCAATGATTAGCTGTTTTTGTGCAGAAAGTGATGAGCTTTCATCAATCTATTCAACACATACAGACAAACTTCAAAGAAACATATTTAAATGGTCTCATCAGTACTTCAATCAAGTCACTGAATTAGAGAAAGTGTGAAGCTGATCAGAGATCAGCTCTGGAGGTGTTTGGTGGGTGTGGTTGGCCCTAAACAGGATGTGTGTTGAGGATATAAAGAAAAGTTTATTTGCAAAGTATGACTCTTATCCAGGGGCTGAGAACATAATACCAAACTGAACAGCCTAAAACACTATTTATTTACTTAATAATTCCTCAGGTGCAAAATACTTAAAATACACATCATAAAAAACAATAAAAAGTTGCAAACATTTATTTTTAGATCTTTAAATGTTAGATTAACTGTGGGGTTCATTAATTGATTCTAATTTAAAAATGCTTTTAATTGAACACAAGTTGAAAAGTTGAAATTAACATAGATTTGGTTTGAGGACAGCATGCACTTCCGCTAAAATAAACTCCAGTTTGTGGAAAATCTGGTGATTTCTGGTTTTTAGTGGAAACTTTACAAACTTTAAAGACTTGATTAGTGAGTGCAGTATTACATCCAAATTACATCCCATAGTTTATTATCACACAACCAGATGCCACTATACCAGTTTATTGATTGAATTATCAGTTTGTTAAACTCATCAGTTTAAGATCATCTTTAAACACAAAGAGAGTTTTGTTTTAACTATTGGGATGAATCCTGGATTACTTCAGATGGTCGCAACATGAATCCTATTTCCATGTGTTTGCAGTCTCTCCAACTAAAACCTGAAAGACTTAAAAACTCTTTTTGACAATAACTGAAATAACAACTCTGCTTTTCTTCTTTGACCTCTTTTCATTATATGTACAGAAAAATAGTTACAATGCAAATCCAAAACTTACACTGAGAAAATCTTCCAAGGGAAAACAAACAGAAAATGTAGATATAAGCTAATTTATAGTTTACTCTGCTACTGCACTGGCCCTGTGATGATAGTATAATTGATGGTAAATTTATGCCATGGTAATGTGATGACACATTCTTCACACCCTTTTATCTAATAGGTGTATTGTACATTACCAATAACTTTTAAGATACATTGTAACAAGAGTATTACTTGTCAAAATTACACAGACTGTTCAGTAGGATAAATCACATACTTATTGTTATTGTCTCCCACAGGCCAAACCAGTGAATTCCAGTCATTCCCCAGTGTATCGAGATTAAGTAGTAGCAACTAATTGATTCACAAAGGGTTGAATACATGGTATTCAATCCATTTATTTAAGCTGGGGAATCCACTCACTGTGCCAAAGTGTACTGTACATTCTTTATTAAAATAAATCTCAAACAGAGCACTCTAATATGTGCAGTATACTGTTTGTAATTCAACAGAAAGCATGCCAACACAGAACAAAAGAAGATCCTAATAAAGCAGAGAGACCCCAGCAGTACAGGGGGAGATTTTGTCATGTAAGCGTCGTTCATGGATACAGAGTCACATTGTTAATGTACACACTGGGGGCGTGAAGCAAATTCCTTCGTGGTCACTGTGAACTTGATATCTGCTATCATGAATGCATGACTCTTGAAACATACTTTGAAACAGTAAAAAACACCAGGCATTCCACAAAATGATGAATTATCCAAATGTTGTATGATGAACAAAACTACATTTTCATTAAGCTACACAAAACAACAAATTGTTATACTGTATGTGGAGTTAGTTTTTACATTTATCAAACAGTCTTGCATAAGCTTTTCTTCTCAGTAATTGTAATGTAATGTAAAAATGAATATATTTATTTTAAATAATAATTAACACCCAAAAGGGATTTGGTGTCAATGCTAAAAAAAACAGTAGAAATGGTTATAATGGGAATTGGTATTGGTATTAATGGAAACTATAATGGTCTCAATGGGTCTGTGTTTGTTCTCATTGTTAAATGTTATCTGGAAAAAATCATTAAATCCTACTGGAATAAGACCCAAAACACTACATAAAGGAATTTTATAATGGTTTTAATGGTAAACAGCTAATGGTTTATAATAGTATTTGTAATGGAAACCATTTCTGTATGTTTTTTCAGGAATGTTGGGGAGAAAGTAACGAAAGTATCAATATTTGTCATTGGGTGTTGCAATGTTTACAGTGAGGATGTTTAAGAAAGCTCAAAAAACCACATTGAGTTTGTTCAGTCAGGCTGTGTCTACTGTCATTATGTAAACTAAATATCCAACACCATGAGTCTGCTAGCACAGGGAGTCTGTGTTCCCTTTCTTATTAGTACAATAAACACTTCATCACAGTCATGAGTCTTTAACATTGCTGTTGTCCAGCAGATGTCAATATTGCTACTAAAAACTCATGAGAAATTCTTACGAAACGAAATATAATAAATTATAGGTTTAAACGTTATTAATAATTAATGTACCATATCACATATTTATATCTGGCGAGGTTAAGTAACTTTTTAAAACAGGGAAAGCACAAAGCGTGATGACAATCAAAAGCAGCGTGCGCTCATCACTCACCGCTCACGCGCATGCGCGCAATTCGTTTCCGGTTCAACATGGCGGTGGCCATGAAGAAAGGAGTGGTACGTTTTTACATAAATGCATTTCTTTTAGATTTACCCCGTACGCTTGCTTGTGAATAAAAACACATTTGCAGCCCTCGAATGTTTATAGTGCAAGAGGATACTGTAAAAAATGCGTGTGTTTGTTTGCTATTAGGATTTTTTACTTGGTAATATCACACGATGGATGGCACTTCGCTGCTTTGGTTAACGCTAATGTGTGACGTTAATTGTGTTTGCATGTTTATTATTTACATGTACTCAGTCTGTTGTACTGTCAGGTTTATACGAGTCTTTAGTATCTCGAGGTTTAGCTTTGTGATGTTTCTTTTCGTAAAAAAAACCTGCTGCAAATACAGTAACAGAAACCAACGCAAGAATTGAGTTTCATGGGAATTGTTTTAATGAACAATTATGTGTTCTTTTATGTTAATTGTTTTTTCATACCATTCGGACATCAAATTGACCAATAGAATAAATATTATGGTAAATAAGATGGCGTAATCTATTATTAGAGGAAAGGAAATTAATAATGGGAGACTTCTTTGGAATGTCTAAAATTCAATGTAAAGATGATGTTTATTTTGAAGGTCTTTGATTAAGCGTAACTTGTCTCTTAACAGGCAGCTGAAGATGTCAATGTAACATTTGAAGACCAGCAGAAGATAAACAAGTTCGCAAGAAATACAAATCGGATGTCTGAACTGAAAGATGAAATTGAGGCCAGAAAGGTAATAAACTGTTCAGCTGACCTCTGGTAATGTCTGCTTTCTCGACTGGACTAAATGCTGATGCTCTTTTGTTGTTCCAGAAATCTTTACAAAATTTGGAAGATGCCAGTGATGACCTCATGATGTGTGAGGATGATGCAATGTTGATCCCATATCAGATCGGAGATGTCTTCATAAGTCATTCTCAAGAAGAGACGCAGGAATTGCTGGAGGCAGCAAAGGTAATGAACCCTGACCGAAAACCAAGTAATGCTGTAATCCTGGACCGATTGAATCTGTAATAAAAACACTAGAAGTCAGATTGGACCTTTTAAATAGTGTTGTGTCTTGTTCTGTCCCGCTCAGCATCTTAACTATGATGTTCTGGTATTCACAGGAAGCTCTTCAGGAGGAGATCAAAGGTTTGGAAAGTCGTGTGTCATCCATACAGGGGGTGCTTGGAGACCTTAAAGTTCAGCTGTATGCCAAGTTTGGAAACAACATTAATCTAGAAGCAGATGAGAGCTGAAACTTCAAGCATGCGGACTTGACATGATGGACTGTGATATTTATATAACAACCAGTTTCTGTACTGTTTACTCAACTGATGGTGTTTTTTGAAATTTCACATGTCATTGTAGTTAGTGAATTACCATTGCATGTTGTGAGCTGTTGTCCACAGCTGGTTCTTGAGCCAGCTGGACAGAACATCTGAAGAGAGAATTAGAGGCACTGATGTGAAAAATAAAAAGCAAAACAGTTACGATGTTTCCCTTCAGTTTCATATTTTATGTTTTGTATTTAGTGGATCATTTATTGGCTTGAGTTTATGCCGCAGTCACACCTATAAAGTCAATTCATAAACTAATAAGTGTGCCTTTACTTAAGTGACCTAATCTCAGTTTAGGCATACTGTCCTGATGGATGCATACTGTAGACCACTTTGCAGACAGGTGTCACAATGACAGAATGTTTTCATACAAAGTGACTTAAACATGTTTGGGGAATATAATTTCTCAAATGTAAAATGCTAATGGTGCATCAGGGCAGATGGTATGTGTTTATTTAAATTAAAAGACACCCATAATTATCACAAGACCAGTGCTCTAACCACTGAGCTATGAAGCCAGATGTTATAATACTTCCTGGCTTTAAGCAGAGGCTTTCAAGAAAATACTTTTCACATGACTCAACTTTGTAGGGAATAAATGATTTAATGTTTTGTTTTGCGAGTCATTTAATCACAGCCACATGACCCTTTAACATGAAGATGTTCCTGCAGGTTTTCATTCTGCCGTGTTTAAGAGGAAATCTATTCAAACCTTTAAATGGTTTGTTATTTACATGTGTGTACTGCTAAATGAATCATTATTTCCACTAATTACATCATTACCAAGTAAACATCGGCAAACCTGCTGGAAGAACTGCTAATTGGCCTATACAGAAGTAAGCTGTTGTGAATGTGCAGTCATCTGGTCCCTACTGATGCAGAAACACGGATGTGAGTGATTGTACAGTACTGGCCTAATTAAAGCTAGTGTGAAAATGTGTCCAGCTAATAAAATATCAGATCAGATGTAGTTAGAGGTTCTAGTGACTGATCTCTGGAGAATACAAGTTAACAAGATGTAGTATAAGATATAGTTAACAAGTTCCTGTGGCCCATGAGCATCCTATCACAGAGTGGCTACTTATTTTCTAAACAGTTGTGCTTGTTAAAATATGATATGATAATTTTCTGTCTGTCTATCTATTCTCTTTTCTGTTATCCAAACGTAATTATCCAAATTATTTCCTAAATAGTAAGTAAAAATCATTACATCAAACTAACACTGTGTGGAGTTAAAACATTCGTTAAAAATGTTTCGCATTTTTGAAAAAGGCTAAAAAATAAATAAATACCAGGATGATTTGCAGTTTACACTGAGGACACTTTTGTATCCCATGAGGCCACAGGAGCTGAGGAAAAACACAGGAGAGCGGTCACGTCTCGATCCTTTCAAGTGTAAGTAAACAGGTGTCAGTATATTTATAGTTTGTGGTTAAATCAACACATTGGTAATTTAGCTGATGTAGTATTTCCATGAATGTAGATAAATTGGTATACATATACAGTACCAGTCAAAAGTTCGGAAACACCCACTGTTGTTTAAAATAATAGGCTGTGATGACAGGACATAGCTAACTGATACAGTACCAGTCAATAAGTTTAGACACAGTTGACAAAACTGTTTAATCTGAAGGTGTATATTTTAATGTTAGAAATGACTAACATTACTAACATTTTATTTAGAAACATTATTTGAAATGGATTGGTTGGATTAAATAATGAATATGAATAGAAATTCCTTCAGTTCTGTTTAAAAAGCTTCTCAGGTTAAGACCTCAAGAAGCTGAATAATAAAATGTCAAGAGTATGATTTTACAAATTCATATCTGTCAAATATAAGATATAAGAATATAAGATATTCTATCAAATATAAGATAGTGTTCATTTATTTTGAATGCCTTTAATCACAACATCATTCCCACAGTTACAATTGTGTTTAATGTTGTTTTATTACTATTCTAAATGTGGAAAAACAACAGTGAGTAAGTATTTGCAAACTTTTTCAGAAGTCTGAAAACTATTTCTTTAGGTGATATTTCCAATATTTCCACTAGGGGTCGCTGTTTCTCAAGCAATTCCATTCTAGTCTCAGTGCTTTTAAACCCACCGATGTTCAGTCTATAAGGATTGCACCCAAAGGTCACCAGCACCCAATCAAGATTTCTGATTGAATCTTTCACACTAACATGCTGCTAAAACATGCCCTGTTTATATATCTCGTCCACAGTCCTGTTACGCATGGCGAACCATGTCAGACAATAAATCTGTCTGTATGTGTTCCCTTACTTTACTCAGGGCACTGCAAACTCATCACATATTCTTATCACATAGCTTATGTAGAAGAGATTATGACAGCTAGTCATGTACAGAAATGTTTGGGGATTTGTGGCAGATTAAAAACGCTGCCCTGTACTCACACTGCTGGATGTGGTATGGAAACGAGCTGAGGGACGTGTGGTACGGCGTGGGCCGTGTAAGGAACTCATTGTAGATTTGGTGTGAAGGAGACACTTGGTTTGTCCAGATGGACCTGCAGTGGGAAAGCAATCAGTCGCAGGGACTCGATGAATTCATTTGCCAATAATGACATTTCAATCGCTGCGGCTCGGGCTGCACTGTTAGGATGTTCACACATACTGAATGAAGTCAAACTATTATGTGTTTGAACAAGCAGATTAAAACAAGACGGCATCAGGAAATACCTGTTTTTATTTTGAGTGTAAATTCTCATTAGGTTCTCAATTTTTAACTTGGTTAACAGTTCATATTGAAAGTATAACTGGAATATTATTAGTAAATAATAAATTATGCTTAGTATAATAATAAATAAATTAGTATAATAATAAATTTCAGTCTGTTAGGAAGAGATTTATACTGCAAAAGGTTATGTGATATTTTATGAATTTATTCTCTTTTTATTTTATAGTCCTTCCTTATTCAAAACTGTTGCCAATTTTCTTCCATACAAAAGAAAAAAAAACACCTTTTGTGTTCTACTGTAGACAGAAAGTCGTTTTGGAGTAATGAGGAAAAACTTTGTAATTTCATGTAATTTATATATTGGATATGTTGGATATTAGGATTGTGTAGTATTTTACTGATGTGCTTTTCCCTCATCTTTATTCAATACAGTACTTGTTTTTGGTATGTAAGCTTGTTTTTAAAAGCTCCCTCCCGTCCCTTCCAAGGGCAGATGTGGAAAGATGTTCTGATTATAAAATCACAGATAATTTTCTTGCTGCACTGAATTTGATTGAAGTCTTTCACAGAATAACTTTACCAAAAAATTCTGTCTCATTCCACCAAACCTTCTCTCACTTCTGTATACAGCTGAAATACAGCTGTATGTTTTCTTTTTCGATTGCATCAAAATGTGAACTCACGTATATAGAAACTGAATTTGCTGGCTGTGAGAATTGTTCAGGAACTTGACTATTGGTGAAGAAAAGGGAAGAAAGGTTCTTATTTAAATAACATAAATATTTGAATAGTAGATGACGAAAGGTTTCATCTTTTTTTGGGGCCTAGCACAGGGATCTTTCTGGGGCTCAAACAACTGGATGAGAGAAAAATGTGTTTAATTCTGTTCACTGATTGAATAGAGTATTAACTATCTAGCGCCACCATTATCTAAACTTTTGAGTTTTCTTAACTTTAAACCCTACAAACTCTTTTTTAACATTGATTTTTCACCTCGTGCAGACATGAGGTTAATGATTTGAATTCATTTTGATGAAAATAGTTTTTTCTTATCTCATAATTCTTCACTTTGTTGCCACTCTACATTATTCTTCCCTAAATGTTTGTTACCAGACTGTGCTGGTCAAATATTAATAAAAGTTGGTTGAGGATTTAATCAAATTTCTCATTTGTTTCCACTTGATTTGGTGCCACACACCTGCTGTGTCTTAGCAACACTTTAACATGTTAAAATGAAACTAAAGGTAAGAAAGGTATGAAAAGCATAGATAAAAACTGCATTTGGTTTCATTGGTGACTAATAATGCAGCATTTTATTTACAAAAAAACAGAACCATTTAATGACTTACAGGTCTGTGTTGTACACAAAGCGTACCACTTTTACAGTGTTTTTATAGTACTGTTTTCAAAGCTTAAAAGTCCTTTTCCACTAGTGCAATTCATCAGAAGTGAAGAGAATCATAAGCATCAAAGAAAGTCAAGGCAAGTGTAACGTCATTTTAATTTTGGACAAAATGTTTCTTTACCGGATTGATAAAAACTTTTAAACAGATAAAAGGCACTTTTAAATAGACATTTCATGTCTTATTTCTGATAAAACCTCTTGTATATTCTGCACCTGTTCTGTTCTTTTATTTTGTATTCTGTGTTGTAGAAAAGCAAATGCAGCAAAACATCTTTCAATAAAAATAACAATCCCAGAGTTGTTGTCCAGTAGGTGACCACTGTGAGCGGGTCAAATGCCTCGTAACCCCAAGATCCCTGAACATCTGATGGTGTGCTGCAACATCTGCCATCTCATTTGCCTTTCTAATTCTAATCCCACAGTGGCTAAAACTCAACAACATTTAAATGGACTTATATTGAAGCACACTTATTTTGGATATGTTTACAGATGATAGCGGCAGTCACGTTTCACATTTATCAGGGGCACTTACAGACGAAAGGGTTTGACAGTTTAGTTTAACTATTTCCAACTCAAAGATATTTAATACCATTTTTTTCAGCAAATGCTGCTGTGAGATTTAATAAATGTATTTAGTCAGAGTCTTTTTACTTGTGGATTCTTCTACCGAAGGACTTTAATGGAAATACAAATGAAATGCACGGAGAAAAAAGCCTGTTTCACCTAAATTCTCCATCGGTAATACATTTCCAACCTGATTAGAGATAAAAGCTTGGGAAGTTCTTTTATTTTTGTAGATTTAGTTGATAAGGGAATAAAATGGAAAGCAATTTTTTGCTCAAATTGAAGGGTGCATTTCAAAGAGCTGCAGTTGTTTTTCGTAATATCTTCTGAATAATTCAAGACAAACTTTCGTCTTTGAAACTTAATTCTCATCAGACTTTTTTGAGACATATGGCTGTTACATTTCTTTTATATTGAAAGCACCAGGCCATAAGAAATACTAATATTTTTCTTTATTATCAAATATTAAAAGGGTCTGTTTGAGGTTAAACAAAGTTAGATTTGTGATGTGTGTTAAAGGAATGCAAAGTGTAGGTTGTTTTTGTTTGAATTAAGATGCATGGCTTTAAAAGCATGCTGTCATGTTTGGAAATAAAGCATGAACAGGTATTTAGATTTGACCTGCTCTCTGTTGATTAATCTGTGTGCATGGAAACTCTTATAAACCTGGAAAGAGTTGCGGGTGGTAATTTTTGAGAGCTGTTGTCAACAAAGAGTGACACAAAAATTCTCTCTCTCTCTCTCTCTCTCTCTCTCTCTCTCTCTCTCTCTCTCTCTCTCTCTCTCTCTCTCTCTCTCTCTCTCTCTCTCTCTCTCTCTCTCTCTCTCTCTCTCTCTCTCTCTCTCTCTCACTCTCTCTCTCTCTCTCTCTCTCTCTCTCTCTCTCTCTCTCTCTCTCTCTCTCTCTCTCTCTCTCTCTCTCTCTCTCTCTCTCTCTCTCTCTCTCTCTCTCTCTCTCTCTCTCTCTCTCTCACTCTCTCTCTCTCTCTCTCTCTCTCTCTCTCTCTCTCTCTCTCTCTCTCTCACTCCTCTCTCCTCTCTCTCCTCTCTCTCTCTCCTCTCTCTCTCTCTCTCTCTCTCTCTCTCTCTCTCTCTCTCTCTCTCTCTCTCTCTCTCTCTCTCTCTCTCTCTCTCTCTCTCTCTCTCTCGCTCTCACACACAAAGACCTCCCATTGTGTGTATTTAAAAGAGAGAAGGCAGATGGAGCCAAGCGTCATTTCTCATGAAAGTATTTGCTAAACTCAGCTTGAACTAAATATTCAGAGCTTAATTCCCTTCACATAACATGTTCATAATTCATTTTTTAGATGCCATTGCTTTGTTGTTTTCAAAGGCCTGTTCCAGTTTGTGGTGATTATTCATTTTCGGTACATTATACCTGTTCTGGGTCATTAGGGAGCTGAGAAAATTACAAATGTATGAAATTATTTTGAAAACAATTTCAATGACTGCAGAGATTAGAAATTTGTAAATTAGCGGGCATCAAACAGAGGTTCCATGCCGATGTCTGTTTTAAGACTTCATTAGAGTAACTGTAAAACAAATAGCATTTGAGCATAATTATAAATGCGTGTTTAAATGCATTGTACGGCTACATTTAAACCTTTTTTTATGTTACAGCAATGCCAAGGAAGTGCACAAGGAGGTTTTTAAAAAAGTTTCTGTCTCAGTTTGAACTGAAGTCTAAAACTAAGAAGATTTGTTTCCATACGAAAACGTATTAGCTGTAGATAAAAACTTCAGTAATTCTATTTCATCACATAAGCATTATTTTGGGAAATTTGTACCTTACTCAGACATTATTAAAGCTGAATACTCATTACTCGCTGGCCAGAGTGACGGGTCAGCAGTATGAAACAACTTGACTCAACTATGTTCAAATGTTTAACAAAACAAGTTTCAGAATGCAAACTGAGAAAATTGTGGTGAGATATGTCATTGAGTTAATGAGAAAGACTTTACTGTCTATTGACTGTATCAGTTATTTTTAAAGGCTAAGAAATAAAGTTTTCCTTTAAACAATATGGTACAATTAAACATGAATAACTTTTTTATTCTATTTCAGTTTTCATTTCACCTCTATCTTTACACACAGACAGTAGAAAGACAAGCCGATTCCTTCATAAGCTTAATGAGTTTCAGGGTTGGCATAAGTAACGCCCCGCTGAGCGCCGGCATCAATGCGTGTTACCCACAGGTGTGACTTCTCATGTCACCTGAATTATAACACCTGAGCTCAGCTACACGTCTGCTGTGTTTTACAGGGATGGATCCACTCAACTGATGCTCCTCAGAGAGCTCTTTCTCCTCTCCACCATCATTTATTAATATAGTGACACATGAGCTCTCGGTCCCACAACCCGAACTCGTGTCCCCAGCCGACAGTTACGCTTAAACAACAGTGGACTCCTCCTAATGAAAACCGGGCAAACGTTATGCTGCCACCCACACGCAGCTCTCCATCAGGAAGATTGCTGTAATACTGACAGGTCTGGCCCGTTGTGTCGATTCAAAGCATCTTGGTAAACCTCCGAATATCACTGAATGCTGTTGAGCAGACATAGGTGGGTGGCTTTTTTTAAAAGTGTGATAGATGGAGTTTGGCACAGACCCGCATGGCCTTCCGGCTCTCCCTGGGGAAAGAGAACGACTTCAAATTGCAATATAGCGCCTCTGGCAAGCTTTTGTTTTCCTTCAATCTACAACGACCAAATTGTTTGGCCCTTTTATTGGTTTCCTACCCAATGCCTCCGAGTTTAGCACTTATTGAAGAAGAATGCTTTCGGAAAAGCGTTTCGTGGTTAACCGTTGGCTTTACTCAGCATTACTCAACTAAATTACACCTGTTTTCACAGTCCAAATTATTCCCATAATGCTCTGAGTTCACCATCTGTAATGCATAAATAAAGTTTTAGTCTGTGTTTGTAGGCTTGAGTTAAATTGAAATAAATAATGTTTTTGCATGTACCAAAACTATACAGAACAAATTCGTTTAGCACAACAAACTCAGAGTTTGTAAAATCAGCTCTTGGGTATATGGATTGGTAGAAGTCCCACACGCTCATTTTTCATGCTGAATTTGTTGGGGAAACCTTGAAATGGATTTAGTGAAATGTGTTAAATAGGGCTTAGGGTATTAGACTGTCTCATTGGTAGATGAATGCATAATCTAATCAGCCTGAATATTTATTAAACATGCAAGAGATGTGCATGTGCAGAACTTGCCTTACATACATATACACATTTATAATCTTAGTTTATTCCTCTTTTATAGCTCAAGAGACGTAATGTGGTTCACAGTTATATGTTGTATAAAGATTAGCTTTATTTAAGATTATATTTCTCACTGGTCCTGATCTCACAGAATTCATATTTTACAAGGTGGCTAATTCATAAGAATTTGTAAGATGTGATTTGTACAAAAACAGCAAATCTCATTTGTGTTTTTAATATTGTATTTTTTGCAGAATACATTAAACATATATGAAATAGGCTTAACTGGACAAATGAATGTCCACTTTGAAATGTGATCCTCCATTTAAATCTAGGAAATAAAAGGTTTTTGTTAACGTACAAAATATAAATTTTGTATAGCTTTATTCTACCTTATTTTCAAATGAGAATTAAGCATATAAATACAGAGTCATTATTAGCAGTAAGCTGTCTAGAGATGAGAAATTTCAGAGTTGGATCATTTTCTGCTTATACTAAGTGTTCACGAGACTCTGTAAATGAAGTTTTATTATTTTATTGAAACTTTGGAGGTTTTAGTTGTCTGTTATAATACCCATTACAGTAATTATAACATCCCTAATTAAAGAACTTGCAGATTTTTTAATAATGCTGCAAAAAATAAAGAATTTAAAAGAGTCATGTGAAATATAATTATTAGTTTCTCAAAGTTTGACTTGAGCTCTCCAAACCCTCAAATACAGGAGATGGTGTTTTTCTTTTTTCAAATGAGACAATGGCGTGACCTGTGGTATCGGGCAAAATATAATGTGGTTATTAAAGTCGGTTTGCTGAATTATTTATAATAACTTGATGTTTTGCTCAATAACAAGGTTGCATAGGGAAAGAGGGTTTAAATTTTTATAATAATGCATTTTCGTGATGAAGGAAATGAGAAATTGATTGTACTTTGGTCTGAGAACTATGTAGATTTCAAAACGTCAAACTAGTTTCTACAAACTTTTCAAAGCAGGACAATTTTTTTATATTTATTAGCATTACGTTGAAATGTTAATTCTGTTTAGTATCTTAACTATTCTTTTTGACAGCAGTTACATGGAGACTTTTGCTTAGATCTCTCACATCTTATTTGAGTCTCTTTATAAGTTTAAACTACAGCTGATTGTCCATGTTTCCTGAACTAAAAAAGATCAATAAAATTGTGCTGTGGGAAAGTGTAAAGACACACCTGCCACTAATATATGTCCTCTAAGCCTCCTATATGATGAATTTTGTGAAATTGGCAAACCTAAATCCCAAATCTAAATGTTTAATGGTGACTTCCCCTTGATAGTATGATGTAATCCAGGACTAATCCTAATCAATGTCTTTGTAGTCAAACGGCAATAAAAAGACGATCCGAACCTCGCAGAAACCGAACTAATTTAATTTGGTTAACATGCAGAATAAAGGAAGTCACCAAACGTGAAAATCCAAATTGACCGACATGTTTAAATTATTCCAGAAACTTCCCTTGACCCTCACCTTCTTCTGCAATTCATGAGGGGTCTTTATTGATTTAAGCAGGTGTAAGGAGCTCTCCCACCCCAGGGGATGTTCAATCTTCCTCGACATCCACGCGTTTATTGCTCACGACGCTGCTACAACAGTCTGTGCCGCTTACACATCAAAACAAATTACAATATTCAACATTTCACAGTGTCATGCTGTGTTCAAGTCAAAGTTGAATGTATTGTGTTTTACATGTATTTCCTAGTAGGTAATGCCAGAGAAACGCTATATTACTATCCTGTGACAAATGTTGGACTTTCCATGTGTGATTGTTTGCTGAACTGTTTTTAAGAATGACATTAAGTGATTAACAAAGAAAACTTATCAGCAGTCCAAGAAATAATTAGAGTAGCAGGAAAGCAAACCCTGGAGATTCAGTCATGTTTTTGTTTACTGTTGTGTGACTTTTAAACATAATTTAAAGATGAATCAAGTTTTGTGACTGTAGTCTGTATCTGTTTAATGCTACATCTCATTTCTATGTTAGTGTATTTACTCATTGATTAAATTCACTTAGCAAATGGCTGTGATGTTAAAGTGAAAAATTCTGTCATTTATTTACCCTTATGTTGTTTAAAACCTGTATGTGACTCTTTCTTCTGCAGTACACAAAAGAAGATCTCTTAATGGAAGTCAATGGAGGTCAGTGTTGTTTGGTTATCAACATTCTTCAAAATATCTTCTTTTGTGTTTTGCATGAGAAAGAAGTCATACAGGTTTGTAATGACATGAGAGTAAATTAATGACAAAAGAATATTTATATTTGGGTAATTAATCCCTTTAAGGAAACTGGTTATTGTAAAGAAAAGGACAAGCTCTCCAACTTTCTGTTTGTTAAAATACAACAAAGCAAAGAAAACTGCACTTCTCGCTCTTTTAACTATAGAGAACAGAGAGAAGTTGTTCATATAGAAGAGGTCATTCAAGTTTTCATACAGAAGAGAAAAATGTGTTTTGTGCAGAGAAACATCTGCAGTAGGCTTTAAATCTCTATAAATGGTGACGTTCTTGTGCTCGGGCCACAGGAAAAATAACGGTTGCAGTGTTCTTGTTTCAATTGACCGTCCTCATAAATATGTCATCAGGCTTCTGTAACGTATTCAAAAGGCACAAGAGGTTTTGTCTGCAGAGCTTAACAGCAATTGCTTGTATTTATTCCACAGAGATTTTGATATTTGAGTGCATTTTATGTGCTTAAAATAAATACAGGTGAAAGGTAATGTTAGATCCTGCCGCATCGCATCTGATGAACAATGGAAATTAAGCTAATATTCTCTGAACAGATTTGACGTCAGGATTTGTGACTTATTTTCAGTGTTGAAAGACACAATGGGTGTTAATGTTGTAAAATGATGCACACTAAACTGAATACTAAATCGTATGGTTTTTGAAAAGTGCATATGTGAAATAATTCATGGGCATTTCAAAGTTAGGCAAAATGTTTCTTATTTTATTATAGCCTACAAGCCACATACTTTAAAGAAATATGAACTCAAACATTTCTCATCAAATTTACCCCAAATTATATTATCTTAACAAGCTCTTCTAAACCGAGTACATTCATGAAGTGATAATAAAATCATAACATGACTGTATGGTAAGAAAGCAAAAACACAACATAAGTGCCATTGATAGATTGGCAACTAAAATGCTGTGATCAACAGTTTTATATGAGTGTATTGGCTTGTAAAGTGCAGCGAGGTATCAACTTTAACAGCTCATATTATTGACACCATCCTGCGATCTCACAAAAAAACACATTTACAGCTCGCAAACAAGCAAGAGCGGCTTTATTTACATACCAGGTTATTTCATTCATATGCATTGCTAATATTTAGTCATATTCACAAAATTATGTTGAAGACAAAGGAATATAAAACCTAATTTAAATAATTTTGAAAATAATGGATTCGATTTGAAGATGAATAAAGTGGCATAACAGGTAAACGCTGTGTTTTGATATATGTTGGATCATGTCTGATCAGCACAGCATATGAGATCCTCGTTACACTAACAGTCTGAGATTAAAACCGATTTCATTAAATACCAACAAGACGCTGGACGCGTGTGGTTTTGTTGTGTAAGGGTATTTGTCTCATACTGTGAGTAAAGTTCAGAGAAAAGTGTTTAACAGCGAGAGGCAGCGATGGTACAGAAAACTAACTGGAACTGTAAGTTGAAGTATTTTATATTTGTGTAAATGTGTTGAGGAAGTTGTTCAAGGGTGTCTGTGTGTTTTCTGTTAATTAAATTAGCATCTGAAAAGTGGAATAGCTTGTGTTGTGGTGCATTTGTTCAAATTGCATTTGTGCATTTGTTTTGCCAACTCTTCTGTATTTTATGAATTTAGGAGTGTCTGATTTACACTGAATGTCATGTTTGCTAAATGTCAAACTTATCATAAGGTATTAAGTTTGTCGGTGGTAGCTGTGATAGTTTCTGGGTTTAGATGCATTTATTTTAATTCATTGCGGGGGGTTTTCTTCCTTCCTTTAATCCATCTGTCTTTCTTTCTGTCTCTCTGTTTTCTGTCAGTTGTATTTCTTTCAGGCTGTCTGTCCACCTGTCCGTCTGTTCATCCTTCTTTCTTTCCATCTGTCTTTCTCTGTTTTTTATTTGTGTGTGGTTTAAAACCATGTCACAAATGTATGTGTGATTATATACATCTCACATTAAATCTCTTCTTTCTCTCTTGCAGTGCAGTGTGTAATACGGTCCTACAAGCCCACGGATAAGTCTGCGGTCATCTCTCTCCTCCGCTTTGGGATTCTGGAGCACATCTATCCAGCCTTCTTCAAAGCCATGAGCCACTCGGATCACATCGGCGTGACTCTCAGCGTCTCTGTGGCCGGTTATGTCCTCGGAGGAAGCTCGTACCTCCAGGCGCTGCTCTTCGCAGGAGTGTGGGTCAGTTTGATTTACTACTGCTGCTTCGAGATTTACGACAGCTACCTCAAGAGAGCGCTGGATGTGGAAATGTCCCACATTCAGGCCAACTACCTGGATAACCCTGTGAATCATTTCTGGGTGGCAGAGACGGAGGTTAATGGGAGGTCAAAGGTGGCCGGGCTGCTGGCTGCAGTCGGTGTGAATGACCGAGTAACGTGTGACGGGAATGACGGCTGGAATG
This sequence comes from Beaufortia kweichowensis, assembly GCA_019155185.1. Lineage (NCBI taxonomy): Eukaryota > Metazoa > Chordata > Actinopteri > Cypriniformes > Gastromyzontidae > Beaufortia > Beaufortia kweichowensis. The sequence continues at coordinate 1,655,555 of CM032810.1, read as the reverse complement.
GTAACGCAGGTGATGCTGGGGGCATCTTTCAGTTGATCGTATCCCTTCCCCAGCGTCGCAAAGGTTTGGGAACCCAGCTGGTGGAGACCGCCATAGAGTTTTTTAAGGAGCAGGGCCTTTCTCGGGTGGTCGTGGAAATCAGTTCCCCACAGACGCCGGCTATATCACTCCTCCGCAAACTGGGTTTCACTGCGACGTCCACACACAACAACACACAGTCTAACTCTTGGGTATTCAGTCTGGCCAGGGTCAATATGATACAAATGGAAAAGTACCTTTAAAGTAAATATGTAGATTTTTAGCTCTTATTTACTATTTAAATACCTGGAGACAATCGGTACTGCATACTCTCTGCAAAAAAAATCAAGATCTGGGTTTGGAAATTTAAACAAATTACAGGTGTTAATAAATTACAGGAGGAAAATATGTCTTTTTTGTGATATGAGAACTAAAGAAAAAGCACAGGCAATAAACAATAGAAATATTATGGTGTGTGCTCTCATCCATTAGATCTGATTGATCCGATTTTTATTTGTCACGTAGACGGTAATATACACATACAACCAATAGTGAAATGTTCTGTGTATATCTTATGTGCAAAAAGCAAATCATTTCAGATTTATAGAAAAAAAACAGCCTAAATTGAGTCCAAACACTCTGTTTTCAGAGAAATATGTTATTTTATATATAGTTGATATACTAACTTTTAGATACTTTTAGTTAAATCTCATAAAAGCAACCAGAGGTTTTAAATGCTTTCGCTACAAGGACATTATGCATGTAAGTCTATTGTGTAGGTCAGAATAAAGCGTCTACTGTTTACAACTCAAATCACTGAGAGTTAAATCCATTATTCAGTTATTGGAGAGATTAGCAGCACACTGGCTCTTTATTTCTGTGGGTCACTACAACACTGTGTAATGTGTCCAACAATTAGGATTGTTATTCAAAGATAATTCAGAGTATTGGTAATGTAATTGCATAGAAAGTTAGATGGATGGATGGATGGATGGATGGATGGATAGATGAATAGATAGATAGATAGATAGATAGATAGATAGATAGATAGATAGATAGATAGATAGATAGATAGATAGATAGATAGATAGATAGATAGATAGATAGATAGATAGATAGATAGATAGATAGATGGATAGATGGATAGATGGAAAGATGATAGATGGATAGATGGACAGATAGATAGATAGATAGATAGATAGATAGATAGATAGATAGATAGATAGATAGATAGATAGATAGATAGATAGATAGATAGATAGATAGATAGATAGATAGATAGATAGATAGATAGATAGATAGATAGATAGATAGATAGATAGATAGATTATTGGATGGCCACCTTTAATCTATATAAAAAATGTTATGATACATTTCCCAAAGGTGTGCTGTGGTTGGTTGAGACTCACACACATCAGACAGCACACAGACATCAATCACTCGCTCAGATCCTGTCAGACAATATTAAACCAGCGTCTAGCCAACAGAAGATAAATCCTCTGGTGAGCCACTTTCAGTCACTTAGAGAGGAATTAGTTTCTAGTAATGACTCCCAGAATTATTATTCATGCCATGCATAAGGTCGACTTTAACACTAATTGTGTAAATTGCACATCATTATTTAAATGCATGCATATGCACATATGAGAGAGGGACAGATAACAATGTCAGCACAGATAATCTCGCCGTGTTAATGCTGAATAATTGGCAAACATTAGACTGTGTGATTCTGCATTTAGGAGCTTTGAGATGATTCTATAGACGCTTGATATCATTCTGAAATATGGAAAGGTTAAATGTTTAATTAAGTGGTTAAATTCCTTGACACTTCAAAACTAGGACTTTTGATTGTTTTTACACGTTGTAAACAAACACAGTGTAACAAATAAACATTTGTAACGGTGTATTTGTTTACAATGTGTGAATACATCAATAGGGCAAGATCTGCATGTCTGCATGTGTAAAATCACATAATAATCCACTATAATACACAAGAAAGGAAGCCAATTATAAAAATTGTGTTTAAATAATTTTTGATCGGTTTAATATTTAGCAATATTAATAATATTCTGCAAATTCCCTGCGAAAATCAGATGTTAATTGAAAAAGGAGGGATTAAAACAATTGCATTTAGTTTTTATTTAGTATTGCCCTGAATAGGCCATTTCTCATAACAGATCTTTATATACAGTCCTCAACCACTTTTATGTTTTGTGATAGTTGTTCACGAATATCTTGTTCGTCCTGAACTATTAAATTGCTCAGAATCTTCAGATCATCTTTGCTTTTCCAGCATCTTTGCAGTGCATATCTGACCCCTTTTCAACAGTGACTATGATGCTGAGATTCATATTTTGAGACTGAGGACGATTGAGAGACTCATACATAACTACTACAAAAGATAGTAACACAAGAAAGCAACACACTACATTAAGAGTCAGGTGGATGTAAACTTGTAAATAGCATGATCAGTGTCGATTGTTATTCAAAACGATGTTTGGCATTGTTTATCATTTGAAAGAAGCGATTTACAGAGAATTTCTATCAGCGATCTCATCATTATTTATGTGGTAACATATATTCCCAAGCACGCTGTGACAGCAGAATATGGATCGCTTGTGATTTCACAATGGCAAGATGACCTCTGTCAGCAGAACGGCTTCAAACTCCGAGTCTCTTTTAGGTCACTGGTTGAAGAAAAGTTCAGATCGACAAGTTCCTTTCAACAAGTTCACCTCAAATGCTCTTCACATCTGAATTAAATCAATGATGCCAGACGCATGTGCCTTACAGAGATTAATCCAGACCAAATCAAATTAAACACTGTAATTGGTGTGATAACTGAACTAAAGACAGATGCAATGTGCTGGAATGTCATAAGTAACTTGGAAAAATTGTGAAATCACCTCAAGCTTGAGCTAAAACAGCAGCAGATTTTACAATTGGTGTGTCGTCACAGACTGATCAACACAGTTCCAGACAATCTTCCTCAAAAGTCAGAAAACCATAACAACATTTTTGATATATATAAATAAAGGTAAACAAAACTTGTTTTTAAAAATGTTTTTTTTTGGAAACCTTTGACATCACAGTCTCCTACGCAGCATTAATTGACTCTTCATCAGAGTTTTAGCCGTCGGCAATGTCACCTGAGTGCTAGAAGTGATGTTGATCTGAATGTAAAATAAATCAAATGTGTCTCTTTACCTCTCACCCTATTTTACTTTAAAAGTTTAATCCACTGGGACCTGAATGACTAACTGATTTGCCTGGTTAGGATAGGTCAAACCCCCCCTGCTGGTAGATTTCAGGACTACACCATCTGGGCCAAAACACTTTTTTTCTCCATTGATATAAAGAACCCGTGTGTTTTAATTATTTAGGGGAGTAAAGCATAATAGAATTAAATAAACTTATATTTACAGCTTATGATCATTTACAATATTTAATTCAATTAAAATGTTTTACCAGTTTTACCACTAGCATGCTACTTTGTTCAGCACAATACTTTCTCATATGAGTATGTTTTCTGCTGTTTTGCATACAATAATTTCTTTGCTTTTATTTAAAATGTAGATATTAAAATTGTGCAATTGTGTTAACGCATAGACGCATAAAACATAGACGCTCAGACGAAATATTTTAAGAAAGACTACAAGAGATGTATCCTTGAAAAATGTTAACCACGGTTTTATTATAGTGAACAATAGTTTTTAATTACTGACTGATTACCATTTGGGTAACACTTTATTTTGATATTCTACTGTAGACATGCTACTAACTAAGTATTTTTCCAACTTTTTGTCTTATAGTTTTTATAGTTGGTAAAATATCTAAAGTGGACTATCAGGAATTGTGACCACTGTATGGATTACCCCAATTTTAATACAGACATCATGGTTATAACTGGAATTGTGCAATAAGTGCTAATACTTATAGGTGTTATATTAAAACTTAACATGTTTCCTCCGACATTACATGATCTGATGTAAGATCATAAGCAACACACTGCATGTTTTCTTTTCCTAACTTAGTCTAAACCCTCAGATGCATCTCATAGGGGTGTTTATAATAATCCATAACCCATCTCTCACACATCAGCATGTGATAACCCAAAACACACACAACTTTCATTTCTGAACACAAGTCATTACGGCCAGAAAGTGTGAACAACCTTCTTTTAATCCCTTTGAAAATCCACTTAAAATCAGAGTCACGTATGGTGAGCACTTCACAGGGCAGAAGGGCTCTTATTTCAGCACGGATGTGAAGAGTTATGCCCATGGCTGTTGTCATGGTATCAGTCTGAGCGAGTTCTTCCACGAGGAGCGTATACTTAAACTGGTACCGTTGGTCAGTGCTTACTCGGGTCGTGCACAGGAGACCTGTGTAAATAATGATAGCGCGCTGGAATTACTTGAGCTTGTTTACCGAGCAGAGCCTCAGGGCTTCATGTCTGAGATTTTAGTTACTAGCTGATATGTCACCTGGGGTGAGACGGGTTTTTCTTAAAAGTTGCAATTGAGCGTAAGAATATCAGTGTAGACAGCTGTGTTGAGAGATGGGTTTAGCCTGTTGAGGGCAGGAAACTACTGAACACCTAAAGGGACGTTGTGGTGGAAAAATATGAGATGTGGGAAAAATATTATCTAGAGAATGCATACTTCTTGCGAGAAAATGCAAAGCCGAAATGTTTCAGTTGCAGAAGGGATCCTCTTTTACTTTAAATAGATTTGTATTTTATTATTTTTCATATTCTTTCATATTTTATTGTCATTGTAATTTATTGTTTGTTGCTTTTCTTCTAGTCTTTCTTGTGAGGTTAAAAACAAAATAAGGATTTCATTGTGCCAAAGTATATAAGCCAATAAAGATTAAATCTTAAAGGAGGGGAAACAAAAGTTTTGCACATTAATGTACAAGCATAGTATTTTAAATATGTTTTAGTTAATTTTTGGGCCAGTTTATTAGGAGAGTTTTTTGTTTAGAAAGACAGGGAATATGACAGGAACAGAAGCCAGGAAATAACCCTTAGATCAGGACTCGAATTTGGATTTCTGGTTGTTGCACATTGGACCTTCCATTTCATATTTTTTACACCTTACTATCCTGTTGATAAGCTTCTCTTGAAGGAATTAGAAAACGTACTGCTGGTTTGCATGTGTGTGTCTATAAAATAGACCCCACACATCACTGGCTGCATAGCAACACCCTGGCAACCAAAATTTACACATGACCAAAAAGACAAAAAATAAAATGAGTAAGTAAGTGTTTTGTGCAACTAATCTATTCATTCTCTTGCTGCTTGACCATTCCATAGTCTGTCTGATTATTAATAGTATTTACTATACTGCTAAGCAATTAAAATATTACCTCAGTAATTTAATAAAAGAACTTTCTCGCTACAAAGACTGAGAGATTTGACCTCAGGCGAAGCTCATTTCATACAGGGAGTCTTTGAAAAGCTTATATCTCCCTTCTGTCTGTGGTGACTGAAATGCAGGGCTCAAAACTGCTGCATCTGCCATACTAAGTAGGGTGCTATTCATTATAAAATCTAATATAGTAATATCTGAAGGCTCAATTTGGTTGCACATCTTATTTATGCAGAATTAAGTTGGTAGACTGCATTGCATAAACTAAAAGCATGCATTTTACATTTGGCTTGATCTTTGCAGCTTGTTTAATTAAATGTATGCTTAAAAGTGAACCGCTTCATTTTTAGCATTTTTAGTTTATTAAAACAAATAAAAACAATTACCTGCTGCACCTGAATGTGATGGTGTTTCTGGGCAGTTTAACATGCAGCACATCAACCGCCGGCGTCCACGTAACACCCATTTCTATAAAAGAAAATAAAAAGCTCATTTGCCCGGTAGGGAATATTGCCGTAGTGTAGATGAACTAAGCTTCAGGATTATAAGTGGTCTGTCTGGTGTTTCTGAAGCTGAACCTCGTTCACCTACAGACCGGCATCTCCACAGGGACATGCTGCTGGTAGGTGAGCTGATTGAATCCAGGGCTTTAAGAGGGCAAAAAGCATCTTGACATGAGAAAAACGGTCGTATATTGTCTGGTTTCTTATGCAAGGGTCACAGCAGCGGGAATACCCTGGCCTAGCATTCAACATGGAAATAAAATGTAAATATAGACAGATATTGATCTGTGTTCTTTAAATCGATAACACAACTTTTATATCTTTTGTAAGTGTAACTTTAGTTCCATGAGGGATGAATCATACAGATCACAATTATATCAATGAATAAAATTAAGAAAGCATATGTCTTATAACGTGAAATTAAATGTGACCCGGTACTGTGAAGGTGTCTGCCACCTCCAAACGCAGAGACATTTAAAGTCAACACCTGTTCCAAAAACACATCCTGTGTGTTTTAGCTAATGCACTGTGAAAAATGGAATGAGAATATTTTTCACACCGCATGGTCATTAATTTACATTAGTCTGCAGCAGGCGGCCTGCGCAGATTGTGCTTTTTTCCATTGATGTTGAATAAAAATGCATGTTCGGGTTTGTTAACACCTGTTCCAAATCACAGATGCACAACGCCATGCCAAGCAGCAATTTGTCTCCGTTCGGTCCAAAAACACAAATGCATACAGCCGTCTTGGACATCTGCTTTCTGAGCCTGAAACTGCAGACGGTCATTAAAACTACACTGCTTTATGTGAAGATATGAGAGGTGTGTCTTTTTCAGGAGGAATACATGTGTAGCTGCAAAAGTAAAATACAGTTTGATGAGATTAGATTGTTTTACTTTAATTACTATTAAAATGTAAGGCAGCACATGATTTGATTTGATCACGAAAAGAGAAATGTTTTTTTGTCTTTGCATAAGATTCAACAAAATCTTACAACACATAAAAGTACATTTACATTTATTGTTAGCAGTAGTCCTATGCAGTAATACTTATTACACTGTAAACATCAAAATAAAACATACAAATCTGTGCATGTGTGGAAATGTGTGGAAAACGCTGACGGTGTGTTCTTTAGCTGTCTGGTATAATATTTTGTCACTCTCACGGTGTATTTGAAGAGGATTTGACACTGACCTCGGCTGTTACTTTGGGCCGCGTGAGTCAGCGATTCTCTGATTTAATGAAGCCATACAGAAACGCAAACTGAGAATATATCAAGCGAATGTCTCTCTTCATTAAATATTTCGTTCGCTTGACTCAGATAAAAAAAAAACGAATGAAGGAACGCAGTACATCAGTTCGAAATGAGGACGATCTGTGAGATAATAGAAAATGACACATGGAGCTTTCAGGATGAAGCAACATTACGATAATGCACTTAATATTAAAACAATCTTGTGACGTCTGAGGACAAAGAACAGGTTCCTCCTGGTTATATAGCAGATGATGGATGTCAGGGCTGTTTCTTCTGAATCTCAGGTAATGTCTACGGCATGAAGGGAACAAGTCAAATGGCTTTTGTTGAGCCCAAATCTGCACTGGCTTATTTAATAACAGCAGAAGTTATAAATTGTGCACAACGTCTCTAATACTGTGCCATATTTCAGCACAAATATGTGTATTATTGGCATTTCTTTTGTTTCAGGCATCATGTTGACTTTGTTTTAAAGAAGTTATGGACACAGGAAGCTGTTTCAAGTTTGTTCATGTTTTGCGCGTAAGGATCTTCACCAACTGAAGTGCCATAAAATGTGCAGCTTTGTTTGATGTGTCAACATAATTTATACTTTTAAAATGTTAAAAATGCGCTTAATTTAGCTCACAGTCTGGAGTCTGAAGTGCAGAATGATGTCATAAAAATCTGTATTGGTGGAAGTGAGAGATTGTAAGTTTGCAATTTTGTCCATGTTTTGTAGCACACTACAAGATGTAAACAACACTGGTCAAGAAGCACTTCCTGTTTCAGTTTTTGTGTATTTCACATATGTAATTGAACCTTAAAGATGTTCGTTAAACATTTTGATTCCATTGTAAATGTTCTTTCTGTTGGTTGTATTTCGTTCTGACATTGTGTAGTGTTACAAAACTGAGACAGGAAGTGCTTTTGGACCAGTGCTGTGCTGGATTGTAGTCTGGACTGGTCTATAGTACTAAAGGCCAATTTCCATTTTTTTGGCGATTTATAAAACTCCCCAGAAACCATCATTTTATTGTTTGTGCTGTCATCGACCTCCAGCATGTTACCATCCAACTTTAAACTATGAAATTATTTCTATGCGATTCAGAGTGTAAATTAGCAGCTAACACAGAAATCACACAGCGTCTAACACAAGCGCAGGCTGCAGTCTCAGTTGTAGCGGAGGTGAGAACTCGAGAGAGCCCAGCCCTGATTACTGAAGTGTGCTGAAGGGTTCTCTCAACAGTCTACATACTCGATCAGCCCGAGCTGATTACAATAATAAAATACAAATCTGAAATAAATAATTGCTCGGTTGGTACGTGGAGAGAGCTCTGCACGAGTGGAGAGGAAATGATCATGAAATGGCATTCAGTTTGCGCACTAAATGCATTAGTAATGTCTGAAGGTTTAAAAAAATATTTAATCATTTTTTTAATTCATTCATGTTGTTGAAGCATCCTCTGAAATTATACAGAGCCACAAGAGATCTTTAAGATAGCATTTAGCCTAAAATGGTTCTTCTATGACATCACGAAGCACTTTTTGTGTACAAGTGTACAAAAAAGTAGAAGTATACTAATAGCACACTTGAATAAACTGAGAAAAATTATCAAGAGATATTCTGCCAGGTCATATATGTCATTAAAAGTGAAACAACATTAAAGTGGTGAAATATGTGCTTACTTTTGTACAGAAAAGAGCATTGTGTCTAATACACATATCTAGAACTGCTTTTGAGAGTTGAAAAAGAAAGTTTTACAGGAATTTCCTCCTGATATTCTCACAGTACCAGTAATCAAGTTAATGAACATGTATTTAATTTTAAAATCACAGCATGACGGCAAAATGAACCTCTCTTCTTGAGATTCTCCCAGCGGGGATTATTGGGGCAAGTTGTTCATAATTTGAATTTGGAAAAAAAGAAATAAATGTAATTGCTGGAGTGCTCTACATCACCGGTCAATTAACTACATCATCATACAGACTTAAAGTAAAGAAAGAAATACATTTTTGTCAAATATATTCCATAACCGATGAAATGCTGAGGGCAAAAACAGCTCTTGATATGAAATATAAGCTAATAAATCATTTTTTGTAACTCTGATTATTCAATGTCACATGTCAGATTGCTTGTCTAATATGATAAGAAAAATAATGTTAGCTGTTTATATAGATGTTCATAAAGAAATTTTCACAATTGATTAATTATAATATCTATTGGTGAAATTATTAATATTTTGTGTATTCCTATTTCCATATTTGCAGTATTATTCACACAATTACTAATGCGACAATGTACCTCATAAAGGTCAACGTTCCAATAGCTTTATTGAAAACTATTCCTCGCCTCAACAGTCTTTAAGAAACTTTAACAAGATGTATTTTAGAACAGTTTTACACTTAAAATTCGACTTTCAGTCCTGTGTTTTTCACCTGTATTTATTCACACAAACTCAACATTTGGATCTGGTACTAAAAGCTCAAATTGGTATTAAAATATAAGCACAATAACTTTATCATTAAGCACTGCCCATGAGTCAAATAGATTTCTAATCTGGCTAAAACGCTCAAACGTTTCTGAAAAGACTAGCAGCATTTTAATCATGCAGCTCTATTGAGTTAACAGCACAAACGTCATGGGGATCAAACTAAACTGAGTTTGCATATGTGAATGCTGTGTTGATATAGATACAGATTGAAAATATGTTAGCATAAGGTATTCTTGCATATGCTGATGTCAAGTGCTGATGTCTTTTGTTGGTTGCTTTACGTTTGCATTTTTCATAGCAGTTTTTCTACACTTCACGTTACACTAAGTGCCTGTTTAGGTTGAGGGATTGCTGAGAGAAATCTCCCGCCTGCTGCTCGACAGCATCCTCTCTAGACTTTTACGGATAATTTAATGATATGCTAATTATCATCACTACATAATCAGCGTAACAGATATTGTCGTTTGATTACATTACCAAAAATACAGCATTCTGTCGCTGTATTCAGCTGGAAAATGTGAAATCACATTAACCTCTTTTGTGCGATGAGTTGTGATTCCCTCGTGAGCAGATCTACATGTGTGTGTATGATAGTCACACTAAAATAAGTTGTGCACTTCTGTTATCACCAGCTGATCTGACTGTGAGCACATACTTGAGAGTACAGTGTTATACAGTATACAGTAATGTAAATGACATCATTCATTTGATTTGACCAAATCATCATTATTATATGGAGATAGAGATATAGGCCTAGATATAGAGACATACATAGATACTATAGCGATAGCCATAGATATACAAATAGATGATATAGATATATAGAGATAGATATGTAGATGTAGAGCTAGATATACATTGCTATTGTTGCCTATATTGGTTACTTTAGGTTATTTTTGGGACCTGGTTGCATGTAGTTGCTTATATCTGGCACCATTGGTTTATTTATTCATGTAAATGTCTAAAACATTGACAAAAGTAGTTACCCTATTATCTTATTTGTGGATTATTGCATCCATACACATGCCACAGGGCCAATCCATAAATAATTATTATATTCAACTGCATTGACAGTATATTTGATAGATTCCATCAAGCTACAATTATTTATTGTATTGTATCATTAAAAGAAATATTTTTATTCTTACTGACCTATAAACTACCAGGAAAGACATACAAGAGCTTAACCCCATCTGTGGTTTAAGCCCCACCCCTTTTTAAAGTCTCCTCTCCCCCCGTGAAGATCCACAGGCTTCTGCTCTACTTGGAAAAACATCCCGAGAGACAGACAAGAAAAAAAGATAATGGACATTTGTCTCGGTGAAAAGTTACTCCTCTCAAGATCCAAAGTGAAAGTGTCCATCTGCCAGAGTCTATTTTCCCTCATGATGGATCACATTCTGAATGTGACACAAGAGATAAAGTATTAATCCCTCACTTTTGGCCTTTTCTTCTGTTTTTATCTTCCCTTACTCTCCTCAAACAAGATTGGTCTCTGCAGTCGACTTTTTATGACATTTAAAATGATTTTAAGAGATAAAACTTTAAAACCTTAAATGAAACTCACAACACATGAAATATCAGATACCTTCTGCTTAATGTGATTTAGTAAATCTGCAGTATATACTGGTTGGATGAGGAACAACATACCTGAAAACGGTCAGATTTGAGGTTTTTAATGGCAGGAGGGAGAAGTCAGATGATCTGATTTTGTTGCGAGTTGTTTAGTGCTTAATGCATACAATAAATAAACAATGCAATGAGCCACAAGATTATTAAAACTAATAAAAATAAGCTTTATAATTATAAGAAGATCATAAGAACAGCTATAAAGTTAAACAGAGCGAGAGAGATTTTCCTGCCACATACCGCACTTTTCTTCATATACTTTATTAGTCTACGTGTATGATATATGACCTATTGTCATTTCTCGTCTTTCTGCTGTGTTAACATCTTCCTTCGCTTCTAATTCTGCTTAGGTGGTAATAAATTGCAAAATGTACTTTTCTTTAGATAGACAAAAATGAAATGTTACGTTCCCTGTGGAGCAAAAGGAAACACTACAAACAGGGTAAATAAATGTGGTATTTTCCTGTAGAAATCCTTTATGTATTTGATTGATATCTTCTTTGTTCCACCATTAATAAAATAATTTAAATGTAAGAAAAGCACAAACGACAGTGACGCAACGGCCACCCTCTCAGATAGTGATTCACAGAGGAACGGATGACAGACACATCAGCTGCGTTGTGCTGTTTCTCACACACTGATGCAATGACAGACACAGATGACTATTCTCCCTGCCAGCAGTTTTCTCCGTGCCTCACAGTAGTTTGAATGTCTCTGAGGAGGTCATTTGATGGATGGGGCTTCATCCATACAGACCACAATTCCTTTTTCTCAGCAGTAGAAAAGAGCACGAGAGGAAACGTGTTTTTTGTCTGGTCATAAATGAACGCTTGCAATAAAGATTGTCTTGCTCATGAAATCCAAATGCTGAGAGCACAATCAACAACTTGTCTCATTTGTTTCTGTTTTTATTTAAACTTTTGATCAGACGAAGAAACCATTTATCATAAAGCATGTTTGCACATGAAGGGAACACTCATAAGGGACCGATACACAGGGTAGTTTTCTCTGCAGTCAATGACTGTTTCATAGGATTTGCTGTCTTTGTATTTTAAATGTTTAATTAGACCTTCATTGAAAGGTTTCCTTGGAAACCAAAGATCTCTCCAGAAAAGTTCAAGGATTTACTATAACTGCTGAATGAAGCATTAGTCCTATTTACCACTAATTAAAATGAAATATTTTGCGGCAATACGTTTCTGTAAAATCAAAGTTGTGAAATTTGCGAACTTGTGATGTGAAGTCACAGATGCATATCACTGTGCATATATAGTGCTCATTATCAGACATCAGTTCTGATCTGTTTTATAAGAACTAGTAAATTAATGTTCATATAATATTTCAGCAGGTATTATGTGTTTTTTAGGCACTAAATGAATGTTGTGGGTTTAATACATCTTAAGCTGTATTGAGATCCTTTTGAGCATAATATTGGCTACTAATAACTTTTAAAGAAAAGCACAATCCATTTACTGTAAACCACTTACAATAGCAGTAAAACAAAACAACACAATAAATATTAATATACACATTGTTTTGAAACTGTAGCTGCATAAAAGCATTTAAGAGCATGTAAAAGCAATAAAGCTTAAAAATGTATAACATGGGATTTGTGAGAGTTGCTTACTAACCTTATCTGTTAAGTTTTATCCAATATTTCATCTCCATTCGTGTCTTTGTTTGTTGGCAAACACAATAAGCATCATGGCATGATATGTGCAAGAACACAAGAAAAGGACTTTTTTCTTGGAGAAAAACACAGTCAATAGATGTTCATCCACCAAGAAAAGTAGTGCCACCCCAAAATTGACAACAACATTACATCTTATCTTAAAGACTTAAGAAAGGACTTACAGAAAGAATTAACAAAAGTGTTTTTTATATGGCATTCGGTTTTAAAGGTTTTATAAGATTTAATATATATAAATTCAATATAAAACCCTTTCTTCAAGTACATGGCCGTGACTTGATTCATCTCGACTGATTCCCCAACATCAAAACAATATTCAGAGCACAAATCACACAAATCTGAAGATATATTCTGGCTTTAATTGCTTTACAAGTGTTTTCTTCATGTTTTTAAAGAGGTGGGTGTAAATCTCAGCTGATTTGAATATAGAGCAGGCTGTCTGTCTCCAGACAGGCAAATCTAATCTTTCACGATCCAGCGGCATCTATTATTATTAGTTTTGCTATGAAAAAGAAAACTAATTTGGAAATCAGAGAAAGATAATTAAATGCCAAACACGTTTATTCCCAAAGACAAACCGTCACTTGACATATACTGGAGTCTGGAAATGCAATACAAGAATTTAGACGTCTTACATGGAATACATTAGACGGGGTCTTACCTTCTACTAAACACATGACAGAGGAATTATTCTGTCATTTACTCATCCAGGTGTTATTTTTTTCTGTTGATGAACTGTTATGCAATATAGGGACTGTCAATGAATGAAAGTAATCCGTATGACTTTGCCAAGGCAGTCACAATTATTTTTTTTATGCAAATTATATTAAAACACAACATCACAGATTGGACAGAATACAACATTCAACCAAGGTCTGTTTAATCTTTTATCATAATGTCCAACATTCTCATCCAACATCATAAACCTTGATGTCCGAGCACAACAAGTTGCAAACTGATTATAGGAATAAAAAGCAAGGGTGTCAATCATCTGTAGGAAACCTGCATGTTTGCTTTAAAGGTGCAAACTTCTGAATAAATAGACATTATTTTCATGAAACCTTTAAAAGAGTACAACTGAAAGACCTTGAAATGTATTACCTCTTTATTTGAGACCTTCAAGTGGTTTATTAAATACAGACTGCAGACAAAATGTCTGAGGATCTTGTTTGATACTTTACGGCTGTGTTCAACCTTCTGCTTTCAGTCTCTTTAAGCTGTCTAAATACTGTGTCATGTAATTGCCTGTTTACACAATGTCAGATACTCAGCGTGAATAATAAATCTTGATAATTCCTGACTAATTGCACCAGCTGTGAATAATTCCTTTCATGAAAATAATTACCAGGATCCGTTCAGATGTGGCGAGCAAAAGCGCTGCCCAAAACTCTTAATCCAGGTCTTTATTTGCACGGCACTGTGCCATGATATTACTGCTGTTCAGTGATATGCAATGTACTGACTTTATGCCATCTAGTGACATAGACAGTTGTCTACATCTCTAGTGAACTGATTTGAAACACACTACACTTTATATACAGTGGGCAATACTCGTAAAAATAAAGGTGCTTCACGATCCCATAGAAGAACCATTTTTGGATGAATAGTACCATTATGAACCTTTAACACTTGAAGAACTTTTCTGTTCTTTGTAGTGGAAAAATGCTTCTAGACTATAAAAAAGAAAGAAAGAAATTGTTATTTTAAGAACATTTGGCTGAATGGTTCTTCCATTATGAAAATTAACCATGAGTTTACCGTAGTATTTGTAGTGGTTATACAACTGGTTATTAATTTGATAAACAAGTACTTTAAGGCCATGTCCACATGAACACGAGTATTTTTAAACAGGTTTTGTTGTTCGTGCACACACAAACGCTGGATCACTGCAACCCACAAATTTAGATTTGGACTTTTTCAGGCTAACGTGGCTTTACAGTTAGGATTATATCACCACCTGTTGCTTTGGTCTGTTCTTGATGGTACTTCATATTGTGTTTTTGCATTTTCATGTGTTTAAACGGGGGAGAAGAACAATTCAGTTTTTAACAATACCCGTATACGTGTGGACTAGGTCTAATTTTAGCATAATACAACCATGGTTAATTTTCCTAAGGGTAATCCGTCTAAATATTTATGTATAGAGCACATAAAGAAATGGTCAAATCTAGTGTATTTTCATTTAAATATATATACAGTTGGACATGACTGTATATGTTTCATTAATCAACATCTTTCTTGTTTCATAAAAGAAAGTCTTACTGTCGATTAATTTCATCTAAACTCATTGCAATGGATTCTGTAATAGTGAATGAAATGATACTTTTGAATTTCATCAAAGATGTCTTGAGAGCATAAAAAGCGTTCACGTGAGGTGTATTGGTTATGATGTGTTTAACTGCTGCCCACAGAGACGACTCGCTGGGTTTGAAAACAGAGCGATATCCTCAATTATTCTCTGAAGCAGTTCAAAGACGATAAACAAATGAATTCATGGATTGAGGAAGTGATGCGTGGACAGCGAGACTGAAGGGTAGACAAACAAATCAATACTGCCAGTTTTGAAATTCACCCAAATGTTTTTCAACACATTTCTGTCTCTTTTCTCTGGTCTATGTAATGGCTCTCACTGATGATTGCTTTAATAACTCCTGTGTTTAATATTAAATGAGGAGAGGCCAGTAAACAGGGACTTTGTAAGTATTCCACATTAAAATCCATCTTACCTGCCGAGGTCTCCAGCGGCCGCTCGACGGGCCATTGTGTGCATCCTCCAGAACAACATATTTATCATTCTTGAACCGTGAGAGAAAACGGCCAAATTGACCAATTATTCAGAAACAGAAGTGCAGATTCTGCATAACGTCAGCTCTGGAAATGTGCAGAATTGGCTGTTGTCGGGCGAGGCGTCCGTTTAGTGCCTTGCTTTTGCTGCTCAGGGTGATTTAGTATTTAGAGTAATTGGACGACTGCTGTTGACTCCAGTGAGGATCCGCTGCTAAGTGAGAAACTTTAAAAAGCACAGAGATTAGTAAGTAAAGGATACAAATGAGTATTTCTAAGATGGTGAGCACATTAACTTTGTGTTTTGCACATACCAAGAGCTCCACCTGGAATGAAAGGATTTCTGGCACAAGAAGAAAACAGATAATGAATGCAAAGAAATTGAACGAATAAAAATGATTGATTGTGGTTGTTGATTGAAGCAAGAATGAAGCTCCATCTGTAAACCTACTGTATTCAGCACGGTGGAGAAAGCAACTCGTATCAAAGTATACAAATGAGATCGTATGACACATCTTTATTTTTAAGTTATGTGATGTTTTGCGAATGTTATTTTATGTGTTGGTTTTTACAAATGTTTGCGTAAAAAAAATCACTAAAACTTATGTTTTAAATTGACACTTCCAGGTGATGGGTTTGTGAAAACACAGTGGCAAAACAGCATCTCACAATATAACTAGATTTTGACTTTATCTAAAAAAGCAAAATGTTCCCCGAGACTGAAACGCTGTAGGTGATTTGTTACCTGCTTTATTTGTGGACTGGGTCTCACATTCAGGTAAAGGTTTTTAAGTTTTTTACACACCAGGTTAAAACTGCAAGTCCAAGTGCTTAGACAAGCAAAACCTTTTTTTTTTTTAAAGTAGCATCAAAACTGGTTCATATTCTTAACCCATGATACAAGCCTATGGTTATGAAAATCAATAACATTTATAATAAAAATATAATCTTTAAATATTCTTACAATGTCATGGCTGTCAGTTCTTCCGAGCATGTATTTCTGTCTCTGTTACAGACTCTCTATGAAAGGAATCGACTGACAATAACTAAACAATGAAATACAGAAACTCATCTGCACGAGGAAAATAATGTTTAAATACTGAAATAAATGTGTGCTCATGATAATACACAGCCTTGAATCTGAGGTTACAGATTTATAATACCATGTGCAAGATACTCTCTATTTAATCAATGGCTGAATAACTTAAGATCCACTGAATATCTGGGTGATTTCTAGAGTCCAGCTAGAAAACAAACAAGGACAGATTTTCATTACAGATGCTTTAATTTAATCGAACAGAAACACTTAATGGGTTCAAAGGCTGTTGTTAAAATCAACGGCAATCCAATCATGTGGTCATATTTTGGTGATTATTACTCAATGACATGGACTGAATGTCTCTCGTGTCATCTCATCATTTCAGCATCAGGGCAGATCTTAGTCTTGTGTTTATCAGGTGGACATTCAGAATGAAAGAAATGTTTCTTGTTTGACACAAATATAGACAAAGATCACTCATTTTTGCATCGCTCCATTCTGTTTGAAGTTCATCTAATTCACTTTTCTACTTTGGTAACTACTTTTGATCGTTCATGTGAGTGTTGTGAAAGATGTTTTAAATGTGCATGAAATTGAAATACAATACATGAATATTCTTTCACAGATAGAAAATATCTCAAATCATAGAAAAATAGGTGTTTTACATATAAAGATGATGAAGATTTCTACACATGAGAACCACAAATATTCTGAGATCCATCATAATCTGATAATTGTTTCCCAGAATTACACCTGTGCTAAAATAAATGTGTTCAGACCCAGAAATGCAAATTGCATGTGATCACTTGACTATTTTCCATCATGTTGATGTACAGTAGATGCCGTCCAAAGTTATTCATAATCTACATATTACAACACCCCACTTACACTCCAAAGGTGCTTTAAAAGCTTTCTCACAGCAATACAAGCCCTTGGTAAAAAAAATGTAAATGTATTTTGGGCCAAATTTTCCTTGTTAACTTAGAGATGATGATTTGGACCCTAAATGATTGGAATAAAATGGTAGATAATCCAGCCAATATTTTTCTCCAGGATGCTGGGAGATTTCCGTTAAAATCACAAACTAGCACCTGTAACTAATAAAAACACATCACAGCTCCATATAAAACAACTAGAGTCTAATTGGAGCCAATGTTATTTACGGAAGAGCGTATGGATGAACGTCATTTTAAAATACCTTTGCTTACACCTCTTCACAGCTTCACTGGAATATACCACATGCCCTTGAACATCAATCAAGCCCCCGGAGGACAGATCATGATCAAATCACAGCATCATCATCTGACCTTCCTAAAATCTATTGTAAAAATAGTGAAATTGTTACATCTTGTAGAAGAATGAATATATTTACAGATCAATGCAATGTTTTGTATAAAGACTGAAAATATTTCAGACGTACCCGCCTCTCTTTTACATGCCGCTCACAGGTTTTATTTGCTGTGTGAGTCGTAAAGAATCTTTCATGTGATTGAAGGGTTTAAATACAGAGCAGATGGTCTTTATGATCACCTCTCTCAATGATCATTCACTTTCTGGACTTTATAATATAACATTAAATATTGGGGTTATTTACGCATTAGACACAGATAAGTTCATCTGAGAATGTTTTTTTAAATCGTCAAGTTGAGATGAACATTACTTCAGCTTTTCAAGTTCAAACCAAGACCATAACTCGATTCCTCAAGGTCTGGATCCACACCTCAAGACTTAATCCAAGACTTATCAGTCCAAAAATTCATCTGTCCTGAACTTAAACATAAACAATGACACAGTTTATTACAGAATTCCTTTAAAATACTGAGCAGTTTAGATAATAGAAACTGAAAGTCATAAAGGATAAGGTTCCTTCTATGATCATGGCAGAACTACTCCACCTGTATGAAGTGTCAATGAGGGAGTGTTTGATGTGTGTTTGACGTTTGTAATGAGTGAATTTGTAGCTGTTACAGCGGCTTGTCTGATCTAATTGGCACTTTTACACGCCATTCTCTTTCGATCATGCTTTGTCATATGCTGTCACAGATTCTGTAAAAAAAAAAAAAAACGTGTAGCGGCGCTCTGTGTGAAGTCAATGAGTGAATCACAGAAATATTGCCTTTAACACCTCTCAACAATGAAAAAGTGTCAATGTGTTTGTGTTAAATCAATAATCACCTTTTTTTATCACCAAGAAATATATAAAGGATGTCCCCTGACGTCTGACACGAGAACTTTAAATGACATCACTTTCTAAACCAACAAGGAGTCTGGCGTGTTTTGTTGAACCTGCTGGGAGAGGTCTATGAGCAGACGGTAGATGAGATATTGCGCTGCGGTCTCCAGATAATTCACTGTCACATTTTCCCAGCAGTCTTTAGACAACAGCTGAATGAACTGGAGTTATGGTTTCATTCAGACACCTTCAGTTAATGCTGAAGGGCTGTTCACATGATGACGGTTGCCGGACAGAAAAGGAGGCTTTACAGAGGAAAAACAAGAAAGCCGGAAAAGGTGGAGTATTGCCATCCGCCTACCAGATTCCCTTTCTCCAGCTTCAGATAAACCTTGTCTTCCTTATTGAGATGAAGAAGAACGCCATTGGTGGCTGCTTCACGCGTGACGTCTTTGTCCCCGGCGAAGGCAGAGATGACCGGCTTTCCATTTAACATTAAATTCACCTGAAACACAGAGAGAAAATATTAATGCAGAGATCCCAAACAACTGGAAACAACTGTCAACATATTCACAAAAGTGATTGTGTATATAATTATACACTCAATATATATTAATATTTAGATTTTTAATCAATTTATAAAATACATTTTCTGCTAATTACATTTTCTTGTATCACTTTATATCATCATCAAGAGGGTGATTTCATTTTTGGCAGGTCAAATTTGAAATAAAAAAATATTTTTTAGAAATATAATATATATTAATAAGAATTATTAATTTAAGTTTTATTTGCTATTTGTAAACATCCAGGCAGTAAACTCTTAGGAGTCAGCAGTAAAAGGAGATGAGGAATAAATAATAATAAAAATAATAATAAAGGGAAATGTGTGTTGTGGACACAATAAATAAACACCAAGTACAATAAAATACACACTGTAAACATTGCATTTTAAGAATATTACATAGCCAATAAAACAATCAAATAATATGAAGAAAACTCAAATAAAAAGCCTTTGTATGAAAAACACACAGAAAGTAACAAATCACTATATAGCAGAGATACAAAAAACCTTGTGATCTTACAAAAGTAAGCTTGACATATTTTTTCCTTCTGTTGTCTTCTGCCATCCGCTGAAAGGAAACTGGTATAAAATTGTGCTGTAATGTGTTACAATGTTTTTTCTCTTTAATCAAATAAAACATAAATAGCTTTAATTGAAAATCTATTTATACGTGTTTCCTGGTAATCGTTTTGTAATATTGCTTTAATAATAATTGTGAAATATCTTTGTGTCAATCCTCCACTTAGAGAGATGGCTAACTTTAGTTACTGCATATGGGCGACGACACACTTATTTTTTCTCATTTGTTTTATATATATATATATCATGATTACACCTTATTATAACGCCTGAAGGTGTTGGTCATATGCTTTAATGCATTATGCTCTTTGCTATTTAAAGGTCTAATTAATGTAACTTACAATTCTTCACACTGATCAATCTTAAATCACATCATAAATGCATTGTAATGTAATGGCTTTAAATGTATTAGTGTTTTCATGTACACTCTTGAGCTACAAAAATATTAAACTACATGTGATATTGATTGATTTCTTTACTCACTTGGATAGTCTGGCTCTGGTAAACTTTAATAACGTGAAAGTTAAAGCTGTAGATTCCTTTCCGGGGACACAGAAACACAGATTCCAATGTGAAATAGTTTCCTATGTTGACAAGAACCTGCAAAAAAAGGTATTTTAGAGGTATCAAAGCAACACAAAGAATTCAACAAATGCCATAACAATGAAACATCCAAACTCAACTGGACAATCATTTGTTCAAAAGAACGACTTTGAAACATGTTAGTGAGAGATTAAAACAGAACTGAAATATTTATTCAGTCACACATACTATTGGACTTCTCCACAGTCAAAAGAAACTTCAAGATTTCATTCTGTCATAAGTGTCACATTTACTATTTTAGGGTCGGCTTCTTTTAGGAGCTTCTACATAGAACAACTTAGAACAACAACTACATAGAACAGAGACGACATAAATGTGTTTATACTTGAATCACAAATGATGGTAACAGTATAACACTTCACTGACACAAAATCAGACCACTCAGCAGTGTAAACAACACAACAACAACACTACAGAGTGTGTGACTAAAGTGAGAAAGCAACAGTAAAATAAAAACTTCCATTAAGAACCTTTATTTTTTTAAGTGTATGCAGCTGCTCAGGACAATAATAAATCCATGTTTGGCATCAAAAAGGTCCAAATCTTTTAATGCTCAAGTCAAATGACATTACAGTAGACCAAACATCATCCAACTGGCTTTCAAAGATTAAAAACACAAAACGCAATTTCTGAAAACTATAAATGAAATTTGGGGTTAAGTTTTATAAAAATGATTAACATAAATATCAGAATTTTTTTTTATTTATCTGAATACACTATCTCTCTCTCTCTCTCTCTCTCTCTCTCTCTCTCTCTCTCTCTCTCTCTCTCTCTCTCTCTCTCGTCTCTCTCTCCGTCTCTCTCTGTCTCTCTCCATCTCTCTCTCTCTCTCTCTCTCTGACCAAGAAACTCTAGTTTAGTCAAAAATATTTCCAGTAAGTCTGAAACCTGTCTAAAACTTAAAACTACATTTAAGATAAGAAATTAAATTTCTGTTTTAGGCTGTTTTAATTTTTTTTTCAATTTGAAAAGTGCACTTTCAAGTGGACTTTTACAGCCCACTGTACATGATATATGAATACATCAAAACAAACTGAACTCCCTGGATATATAATGGCAAAATGAAGCTCAGAGTCGCTGTGATGCTGCATTAGCATTACTCAGCATCCAAACACAAGATCCCTGTTGGTCCACAAAAGCCCTCGGTTCATAGACAGGAGGAGACAATCTCTCTCCTGCAGTCTGAGTTTTAAGTAAGCTTTCCCTGTGGCGAACCCATAGCAGTTCATTGGCCGGTGTTATTTGTGTCAGGTATAGAGAGAGCTCAGGGGCTGAGAGCAGCTGGCCACTTCTGCACCTTTTTACCTTATTTCTCCCTCATCCTGCAGCAAAAGCAATGAGAAGAGAATAAAACATCCTCAAGGGCAAAACGGCTCACAGTTTCTCTGTATCTCAGCAAAACTGAAAAAAAATCATAACCCATCCTCTGCTATTCATCTCCAGCAATTGTTGTGTCTGTGTAAACTGCACTGGTACTAAATTAGTTTCGGTTCTGGTGCACTAACAAATGATGCTATACATTACAAAAACACATGTATAATATAAAACAAGTCCTTTTGTGTGTGTGTGTGTGTGTGTGTGTGTGTGGAGGCTTTTTGGATAAACAATAAACACAGATGTATATACCGGGGTGCATTAGTAGCCACAAAAATTGTGTGATCATTGTCTGGTTACTAATGTACCCTGATAAATGTATAATCTATAAGTCTGTCATCCTCCATCCCCAAGTCTCTCTCTCTCTCTCTCTCTCTCTCTCTCTCTCTCTCTCTCTCTCTCTCTCTCTCTCTCTCTCTCTCTCTCTCTCTCTCTCTCTCTCTCTCTCTCTCTCTCTCTCTCTCTCTCTCTCTCTCTCTCTCGTTGTAAGACAGGGAGGACATCCATGAACTGAGACACATCTATCCAAACATTCAGATATACCAAACACTGGTTTTGTTTTTTGGGGAGGAGGGAGGGAGTAAATAAATGATTAAGTCCAAACCTAAAACAAGTTCATTTCATCTTCATTTTAATCTATTTCAAGGATGCTGGTAATAAAACATAGACACACAGCTGCAGGCTTTCTGTTTGATTAAATTCTGCCGCATTAATTCTACAACAACTTTGACCAGGAAAGCAAACTGAATTGATTCAGGTTGTGTCGTGATTTGTGGGTTGCCAGATTGTGTGTGTACCAAAACCACACCACATCACTTCACAGGGAAGAATGACCGAATATATAACCCAGACAACTTGTGCAAATTGTGAACATATTACAATAATTTCATATAGTCATATATCTAAAAGCTAAACCTAACCATTCATCAGAATGAATTCATCAGACCCTAGACAGTGATATGTGGGAAAAGTCATGAAAGTATACAGCACAGATACACTATTAGACCTCAGACAGCAAGCAAACAACAAATAAAATAAAAAATCTCTGCCCTTTACCGCGGTGACAGGTTGAGTTATCAGTAATGACTGTCACAATAATATTTTATTTCTTTGTCTGGAAACACAGGTTTCACACATTACTGTGCTGTGAGTTTCATCCTCTCCGCCAAACACTAAACCGACATTTATAATTTAGGAACAATTACACTTGTGTGTTTCTGTGTCACATACATAAACCTACGTCTGATTAATCTAATTCATTTTGTTGAATGGTTTTGTTTCTTAAACAAAGAATGATACATCACTGTTATTCTATACAAAACATAAAAAAATCCAATATTAACTAAGAACATCACATTGTACATTAGTTGCACTTGTTATGTGTATGTGTTTGGCAAAGAATACTTAATCTATTAATACATTACATTTACAATCATTACATCTATTACAATTATTATTATTAATTGTGGATAATTCATGTCAAATGAAATATAACATTAAATATTATATAAATATAACATTGTCCATCATGCTTGTTGTAATTTATGTAATTTCATAAAATTAGTCACAAAAGGAGAAATGAATTAGCATTAAACATATTATAGTTTTGCATTAACATTAATGTAAAGTGTGACCCAACACTATTTGTGTTTTAAGTTTTAAGATAAGATGAAGTCAAAATAGACCACTTCACATTACAAAATCCAGCCTACAAATATTACATCAATACAACTCATTACAAAAGCAATGTAACAATTATATATAAAAAAGATGTTCTATATATTAATTAAATAAATATAGTAATAATTAATAATTGTAACATAAGCACACATGTAAACTACACTATTATTCCAACTTTCACTTTAATGTGCATCATCGAAAAACATTCTTGCCACCCTTAAATCTTAATAATAACAGGAAGCACATCACAAAGGTTTACCTTGTCTGGTAACTGTTATTCTTACCTGGTCGAAATATATGATCCTGGTTTTATTGCTCATCTCTGATGGTTCGTGGTTGTTGCTTCTCACCGCAGAAAAAGCCACTTTGGAGTTGGCAGCGCGCACAGAGATGCCGAGCGGCGAGGACGAGCTCTTCCAGTCAGCCGGGTTCGAGTCACATACCACCAGACATTTCCCCTCCAGGACGATGGGTTCCGTGTCATTCTGAGGACAAACGAGCTCACACATGACGGCCACGCAGACTACAAGAGCCACACAGTCGACGCAAACCTTCCTTAATAACACCATGATGAACTATTTCCAATACTGTCAAAATCCGAAGGGCTCACGGGGTCCCGTCACTGCGCGCCTGCTTCGGGATTGCGCACGTTTACTCCAGACATCAGCCCGACATTTACAAATGACTAAATGTTGTTAAATCTATGATCATTTTTTAATATTAAACTTATTTCCCCTTTGTTAGTCGATGGTGAGTATCTTAAACTCCAGGAGACATTCGATGAGATGCGGAGAGGTTTGGAGAGGTGCAGGGTGTCTGTGCGCTCCCGGCGGCTCCGTGCGCACTCGCCGCACTACCTGCGCAATCGCCACCTTTTGTCCATATTAGTTGTGCACCACCAAACTTAAATGTAAACCTAATAAACTAAAAGGACTCTGTTTGGAGCATCTGTGAATGATACTGTCCCTCTAAACTAAAGGACGAGAGAGCGCGCACCCGACCCGACGAGCTCTAACACAAAGTGCGAATGACACGAGAAGCCGAGACACCCGTGATGTTGCGCAACATCAGATCACCGTTCAATAGCGTATTGAGACTCAGCCAACACTTTTGTATGATAATGTTTGGAGTTTTTTGGTGGTTGGGGGACATTTGTATTATTAAATGATATCAATATTTTTAAAAATCAATTACAATATAAATTTCAAAGGTTTTGGTGTTTGATGGAAATTAAATACAGCTCTTGAAATCAAAGAGCATCTGCTAAATGAATAAATGTGTATTACTTGCAGTAATATTTTGCAGTCTATGAAAATCCAATTGAATATGGTCACATTATATAATTAATATATCATATATTATCATACTGGCCACACCCCCAATTGTGGTATGCCAGAAGAGCTTATGATGTCCACTTTAACATACAAATGGACATCAAAGTCTCATCAGTAACAAAAAAATCCATCAGTATATTGCAGTGCAGGACAAAAAGATGCATTGCTGGTTCTCAAGAGAACACGGCACAGCGGATACACTGAATGACCCCCTATAAATGTGGCACGTTTTCAAAAAAGAAAACACAAAATAATGGTATAATAAACCATTCATGCATAATATAATGGAGCTGTGAGGCGCTTCAATATTTGGCTTTATGTGTCTTTTACTGCTCAAGCTGGAACAATAACCATTGCTTTTCTCTAATGTCTGACTTTTAAGCAATGCAATGCTCTCAATGTGTCTGTATCCTGATGGCAAATACATGAGATCACAAATGAAATGAGTTTATCAGGTCTCAATAAGTAAATGCAAAGTCATGCAACAAAGTCATTGTATACTGCCATTGATCTTGTTAATGAATCAAGTTTTTCAGGAGGATCTGGGGATGAAGTGTGCGCTAAGAAGTCCATGAAAAATGCATAATACATTTTGTACTCCGTAAGCTCATTGTTAATTTCAGGCACTCTGGAGGATGCGCTGAATGATCTTCAGCAATGTACCGCTTTTCATTTATATTTGCAAGCACAAATTAACAGTTAAGTCACTGGGGAAGTTATTGAGATGCTCAGGATAACAAATGAATAAATGTGCTTTTATTTTCTTTCTTTCACATTACTCATTTAAGTTTTGTATAAGAGAATATTTATAGGAAACGCAGAACTGGATTGCAGTACATCTGCAGTACAAGTATGGATGAACTTTTTTGCTTTGGAAAGCACGGCATCGGATGTGGCCATTCATATTTCAGAATTCATAAATGTTTTAGATGTTTAGACCTTGCATTCCTGAATCAAAGTAATTCACAAAATAGAGACCTGAGCATTCAGAAATATTCAAATCTAGAATAAAACCATAATGATATTGTAACCTTCATCTTACTGGTAATTTAATGAAAGATAATGGTGTTATTTAACCTTGCTTAAAATTGATGTTTTGAAAAGAATTGTTGTATTGTTGTAATTTATTTACTGAGCAGATGCCTTTTATCCAAAATTAGAGAGCATTAACGATATACGTTGTCATTACATAAGGCCCATTGAAGTACATAAACTGTAAGAACTATAAATCTAAAGTTTCAAAGTAAAATAAAAGCATACGAGTCCGAATGACAAGTGGGCAAGCAAATAATGAGACAATTTTTATTTCTGAATTGCACTGTCCCTTCAAATATAAAGTATCCAGAATATATTACTTTTTCAAACAAAATCAGACTCACAAATGATGACATAAGGAGTTAATATTTGATTAAGACTATTGGATTTTCGGACCCATCCTCAGGACGGCAGCCGGGCGGACAGCACCGAATCTATTTCTGGATAGGAGCAAGATAAATGAGCTGAAGTTCAGTACCTGCGAATGAATCAACCTTCTGTGACCTACATGCTACCTGTCTTCTCAATCAGGAGAACGTCTGGGAGCGTGAAGAAAAGGCTAGTGCCTGTGACCCCGCCGACACTGTTTGTGGAAAAATAGAGAGAAAAACCTCATGGGATCGAGTTATGATTCTGCAGGTCATGATGAGATTCACAGGCCAGACTGAACTCTTAATCTCTTTAGATGTTTATTGGAGGATATAATTGTGTGTCTGTATTTTTGTTTAGCATAAAACACAAAGTGAGCTCAGGTGTGCAGGGTTCGGCTGAAAGAGACTCCCATCGAGATCTGACATTGACAAGCAAATGACATTAAAATCCATCAAACGAAGACCCCCGCTTTTCCAAAAGTTCAAACAACCAAACAACCTTCTCTAGGGGTATCAAAACAAATGTGCCAGGTAAAATAAAAATGGCAAAAAATAGCACAAATGAGCCAATCTCAAGAGGATGAAGCAGTTATAGAGCAGAGAGAGAAGTTTAACCACCATGTCTTTCCAACACCGTATGATTAATCGAGTATGTTGACAATATGTTTACTCACAACAAAAACATACATTGACCACAAGCTGATAAACTCTAAAAGCACAATACAAAGCAACATACAAGACATATTTATATCTTTCTATATTTTAAGTTTTCTGTAGAGCCATCTTATATTATATACATTCTTACTGCAAGTCATTATGGAAGTCATACAGGTTTGGAATGACATATGGGTGAATAAATCATGACAGAATTTTCAGTTTTGGGTGAACTATTTCTTTAACAAATGCAAATATAACATGACTTTTGATACTGAAAAATCATGGAGATATCATGAAGATGAAGATAGCACCAGCACCCAGACACCTGAGACACACGTCAATAATCACTGTAATCATATTATTTTCCAGCACATTTTATTTTATTGTTCTAAAGCGATGCAGTGATTGAAATACAGCTATAGGTAGGAGCAACTTTTTGGCCATAATTTTGTCCGTCCAGGCTGACATGAGATTGGCACTTTGCTGCTTTCACCCCTGGCAGCCGCTTTACAAAGAAGATCAAGAGAAATAGTTTAATCTGAGATCTATAAAAAGGGGTCACAGCTGAGAACATGTGCTGAAGTGATTCATCTTCAACAGCCTAAAGGCTTCTGTGCTGGTCAAGAGGACAACTTGTGAAAAAAAAAGAGTAATGTTGAAACAATGGCTTCTGCTTCTCAAGCTAGAACTATAAACACTGTGTTGCCCTAATGTCGGACCTTAAAGCAATGCAATGCAGAAACTGTGCAGAAATGGTGAATATATGAAATTGAAACAAATTAATGAAACAAGTTTAAGAAAACTCAATGCAACCAAGTCATTGTATACTGCCATTGATGTTGTTAATAATAGATTTTTAATTACCAACATGTGCGCTGCTTTCATGAGCCATACAAAGATAAAGAATGATGAAAAACTCAGACCAAACAAAACACAAGCAGACCTCTAGAGCCATTTATATAAAGAAAGTGTTTTCCAAGTATTATTTTTCCAGATATTTTAACTCATCAAGCAAGTACTGCAGGTGCAAACGTCTTCTGTTTTTAAAAAAAGAGGCTCTTACGAAAATGCTGTTTGAAGTGTGCTGACAAAAAGCTTAAAGGATCTTAAAGCCATGAGAGTCTTTCAATTACTACAAACAACAATAAAACAATGACGTCTGAACATGCAAAAGAGTCCACCACAAAGTCCCTATGAAATCCTCATCCATAGATACTGTATGGGCACAAACACCCACAAAGACCATCTTTTATTTCTGGGAACACACATACTGTATAGCATTTTATAAAATAAATTGTAAGTTGCTTTGGATAACGTTATCTGACAAATGCATGAAATAAAATGAAGCAAAGCAATCTCTGGTATTTAAAATATCTCTTTACAAATATTCATTATTATTATTATTATTGTCCTTAATTTAACCAGAAAAGTAAACTTTCCAAAGTTTAAAGAATTTTTACCTTCATTTTTTTGGATTTGTCCTGGCCAAGACAGGCAGCCACTGAAACTCCCACAATGTCACAAATATCAAAACAAACACATTATCCATGATATTTCTATACCAAGCCACATGATTTGAGATGTGATTGATTATCGTGGCTCAAGCACCACTAAAACAGTCATCAAAACCCTAAAATGTTTCTCAAGCTCTACCAAATACAACAAAAACTCAAATCATTTGAAGATCTCTTTGTTGCACACCCACTTTTGTGGCAACAATGACCGACAGATCTTAAATTGAACAAACCACTTCACCTAATGCTGTACAGAGTAAACCACTATATACAAAAAATACTTTCATCATCACCAGCAGTCAATCATTAGCCAATTCCACATTTGCATTTACGCATTTGGCAGATGCTTTTATCCAAAGCAACTAACAGTGCATTCCAACATTTTGTGTGTTCTGCTAACTCAAAGCTTTGAAATACGGTTTTGTAAAATATAAGCAGCCACTGAATATCCAAAATAATATCATACAGATTTATTATATAGAGATTTAAAACAAATGTCGGGGTAGATTCATTTAAAAAAGACAACAGACATGCATCTGTAATCCTCTTGCTGTAATATGATTGTTTTTCTCATTTAAAACCGAACATGTTCAAAAGCTCCAAGTACAGAACGTTCAGTCCCTTAAACAATATTAAAGCAATGACAGCATCGAGCATCTTCCTTTACTGACAGAATGACTTTTATGATTTATTTAAAACAAAATGACTATTAATGCAAATCAAGGCTCCGGGAGATAAATTAGTCGCGTTTGATAGAAATTTCCATTTTCTTGCGATTTAATTTCTTTAATGAATAAAATGTTTTCCTTTTGTACAGTTGACTAGGTTAGTTTAAAATACAAAGGCACATCATGCTCCGTTTCCTGACATGAATATTTTACTAAAAAATCTCATTTATTTGCTACAGCGCTCGTCTGCGGTACGGAAGGAAAGCATTTAATCTCTGTCCGAGCGCACAAATCTCCTGTAGGTCATTACATGGCATGCAAAATACTTTACGCACCAGAGCAGAATGCAATTCTTTAATACTTTATTGACTTGTGTTGTACAATGATTATATATCTTTGGTACAAAATAACTTATTTACAACTGTTTACATTTGATATAGAGTTATAACTTTTCTGTGCTGTGGTGCTGGTTATAGAATAGTTCACTGAAAACTCAGTTTGAAATCTTTGTCATCCCATCTGATCACAAAAAACGTTTACATTTATGTATTTAACAAATGCTTTTGTCCAAAGCGACTCATAGTACATTCAAGATATAAATATTTTATCAGTATTTGTGTTCCTTTTTGTTGCTAATGCAATACTATCTTTCCCATTGAGCCTTTAAAAAGTAGATGTAAAATATAAAGTGAATATATAACAAATATTTGTGTTAAGTATTTTTTGTTAGTTGAACGATCGCTTTAACAACTCGCATGCAGGTGTTCATTTCAAAGTGTTAACAAGCCATGTACATCTTACAGCAGACTCAAAAGAAATTTATTTTGCTGTTATTCATTCCCCTTCACGTTCTGAATGAAATCCTTCACAAAGAAAATTCAAGACGGGTCTGTATTCAACGACATGAAATGCTGATGTTCTGTGCTGTGAAGT
The DNA here is from genome assembly GCA_019155185.1 of Beaufortia kweichowensis. Classification (NCBI taxonomy): domain Eukaryota; kingdom Metazoa; phylum Chordata; class Actinopteri; order Cypriniformes; family Gastromyzontidae; genus Beaufortia; species Beaufortia kweichowensis. Next base: position 1,625,301 of record CM032810.1, on the reverse strand, counting down.
TTGATTCTGTATCACCCAGAAAACACACACACCTCCTCAAGGCCATAAACAGAGTCAGAGAATCATTCTGGAATCTGTTCATCTGGACCAACAACGGCTCTTTCACACCGGACCGCTGTAAATTTACAACTAAACATGAAGCTTGCCAAGACTTTTAATTAAAGCAAACAGCAGAACTGGGAAAGATTGCCATCGGACGATAAACATATTAATGAAATGCTTAAGAAACAGGTAAAGATATCAGCGTTCATGTGCACATTTGATGCGGCACTTAACTGGACAACAGCTCTCACTGAACATACTCGGAGTAAACTTTCTTGAAGTCATTAATAAACTGGCAAATCCACCCGAAAAGTTCTTGAGAGTCTTGATCCAAAGGTTCTCCAAATTTTACCTGCGAATGAGAGAAAGAAAAAAGACATCAAAACATTTAAAGAATAGCTGTCAATCCAAACGTTATATTTCAAGAAATATCAAACCAATGTTCAGACACCAAAAAGTGTGAAAAGCAAACTGTACAGTAGCTAAAAAACTCGTTTATTTCGTAGCAATTTCTCTCTGTTCCATCTCACTCCAGGCTTTTCAAAATTGCTGTTTTTCTGTATTTTTGCCACAAGCTAAAGTGTGAGCTGTAATTGTAAAACTTAAAGTAATTCTCATCCCTGGCAACAAACTCGCTCCTCAGCCTGTCAAACTCACAATGGGCCAAACGTGAAGCACAACCTCACTGTGAGATTACAGATAGTGCTGAGGAACATTGGGACAGTTGGGTAATACACCATATAAACGGAGAAAAGGGACCGACCATAAAAAGTTCTTTTACTTTACAGTTATAATCAAACAGTGTATTTCATCCCCTGATGTGATTTTCACCAGAACTTTACTCAACAAAGTACAGAAGAAAATAAAACTGTTCAGGAACGCGGCACATACTGAATGGAAATGGAAATAAGACAACAGAATTGAAATAAGACACAACACAACAAAATGGAAATAAATAAGACACAACAGAATGGAAATAGATAAGACACAACAGAATGAAAATAAATAAGACACAACACAACAAAATGAAAATAAATAAGACACAACAGAATGGAAATAAATAAGACACAACAGAATGAAAATAAATAAGACACAACAGAATGGAAATAAATAAGACACAACAGAATGGAAAATAAATAAGACACAACAGAATGGAAATAAATAAGACACAACAGAATGGAAATAAATAAGACACAACAGAATGAAAATAAGATACAACAGAATAAACATAAAATGCAAAACATAGGAAATAAGATGCATCAAAATGGAAATAAGATACATTACAATTGAAATAACACACAACACAAAGGAAAAAGGACAACACAAAGAAAATAAGACACAAAACAAAGTAATTAACACAAAACAAAGTAATTAAGACATAGCACAATAGAAATAAGACACAAGACTATGAAAATAATACACAACACAAAGGAAATAAGACACAAAACAACAAAAATTAAACAAAACACAATAGAAATAAGACACAACACTATGAAAATAATACAAAACACAATAGAAATAAGACACAACACTATGAAAATAATACACAACCCAAAGAAATAAGACACAAAACAAAGTAATTAAGACACAGCACAATAGAAATAAGACACAACACTATGAAAATAATACAAAACACAATAGAAATAAGACACAACACTATGAAAATAATACACAACCCAAAGAAATAAGACACAAAACAAAGTAATTAAGACACAGCACAATAGAAATAAGACACAACACTATGAAAATAAGGCACAACACAACAAAAATGAAACACAACACAATAGAAATAAGACACAACACTATGAAAATAAGGCACAACACAACAAAAATGAAACACAGCACAATAGAAATAAGACACAACACTATGAAAATAATACACAACCCAAAGAAATAAGACACAAAACAACAAAAGTTAAACAAAACACAATAGAAATAAGACACAACACTATGAAAATAATATACAACACAATAGAAATAAGACACAAAAAAAGTAATTAAGACACAAATCAAAGGAAATAAGACACAACACACTAGAAATAAGACACAACACACTAGAAATAAGACACAACACACTAGAAATAAGACACAACACACTAGAAATAAGACACAACACAAAAGAAATAAGACAAGGAGTTTTCTCTAAAACTTAAAGGAAGTGAAAAAGAAACACTATGGCCAGTCGCTTTTAATTTTGTGCCCCTCTGGGCAACTGTATGTAAGCCAATACCGTATCATGTTTAGTAAACATCATTTGCTTCAAGCACAGCCATAAACATTATGGAGAAGTGACAGTATAAATCACGCTCAATAGAGCATCCTGTTTCTCACAGTACAAAAAGACTTTGTAACCTTGAGAAATGGCCAGACTGAAATACATTCCCTCACACAGATAAGCAGAGAAAGACCAATCTCCACAAGCCCATCCGTCTCCCCGAGCAACACAACACGAGATATTGAAATAATAACTCAGGGATTACCAATATGTCAGTGTAGAGTTTCCTCATCTCCTCACACCTCTTCGTCAGCTGGTTGAGATCCGTTTCATACTTCTCGATGGCCATCTACAGCCGGAGATAAAGGAGAGGTGTTATGGATGATCTCTTTTCTTTTGTTCTATATGCCGGCGGTTTGCATTGAAACCTTTCTGACCACAGAGAGAATGAGCTTTTCTACTGGGAACAGGCAAATCAAACATGTTTGGACTTTAAAGGATCTCTGTGGAGTTCTTTAAGAATAACACAGTGTATAGACATTATTCAAGCTAGACTGCACACCCTTAATACAAGCTGTTAAATAAAATGGTACCATTGCTGCTATAATTTAGTGAAGTAATGCAGCACAATTTTGTCACAGTGTAATTTTATTTAATGGATTTTATAAAATAAAACTTATAACCAGTAGCACAGAAATTCCCTGTCACCGAACGTTTTTCTTCTGCTAGTATTTAAATGTACATTTTACTAAATGCTAATTCACACTGAGCCAAAAAAAATGTTTTTGGCATTTGTCAATGTTTGTTTTTGTTAGTCTGTATTAGTTGTCATCTGTCCTAAATAGATTAAATGGTGTGAATATCTTCAGAATGTGGCTTTCTAGTCAAATAAAAAGTTTTTTTGGTTTAGAAAATGAAGAAACAACTGCATGACTGTTTTTGTTACAGTGTGATTTGTGTGTTAAAATGAGAAAGATAAATTGATACAACAAAGACTTTGTTTATCTTTAATTTGTATTTTCCATTTTATTTTTAAAAGACAATGACAGGAGGTCGAGTGGTGGATCTCTTTTGGATTACTTCTGAATCACGTGCTCTTGCTCTTAAGCTTTATTCTGAAGTGTCCTTCATTTAAAAGACGGATGAATTTCAATTAGACACACAATACACACACACGCACGTTACCCCACGAGAGGTTTATCTGTCTATTTCAAGACCCAGTGAACATAAAAGTTATCAATCTATCGTTGAAAATATTAATGAACCAATATTGTGAATATTGGGTAATATTCTGAAAATTATAATATCTCCTTTTTTCTAAAATCAGAGAGAAAGGACTGGTTAAACATGTTCAACTTGTGTATATTACATTAAGTGAACTGCATACAATTATTAGCCAAGTGTTCATTCAAATGCAGGTTTATGTTAAGCTATCACATATAATAATGTGCAATAAATGGCAAATCTGTAAATTACCTTCAAGTCTTTGAAGAATTTAGGCTGATGATTAGCTGCGTTTTTCCGTTTGTGTGTTTTTCTGTACTGGATGACCTTCTGAAACTCGTTCTTCACCACTGCAAGTGAACACAAGGTCAATATCTTTATTTGACATTGCATGATTCTTCAGGCCGAAGCATTTTAACATTGTATTATGGCAATGGCTTTTTGCATTAATGCACATTTAACGCTCAGCCTATAAAAAGTGTTCATTTTAGCATCACTTCCTCATCAACACACAAAAGTTTGGTGCAGCGGCATCCCAAAATGCATCTCCACGTACCGTCCACCTCGGCTGTCAGGCCTTTAACTGAAGCTGCAGGAAAACCACAGAAACACACAATCAGAAGGCATTTGATCAAATCAGCCCTAAAAACATCTATCACTTCTTTCCTTTCAATAAAAGTTTGATTAGAGTACCCCCAGAAACCATCTCGAATTCTGCCAGCTCCAGGAAAAAGGTGGCCAAACTCGGTTCCCGCAACATGATCTGCTCCACAAGGGCGTGCAGCAAGGTGAACTTTCGATCGTTCCCACGCAGCTGAGAGAGCTGCAGAAAGAGAAGACAGAAACAATGAGAGAGTTTGAGGAACTCTTTAATTCACATGCACCTAAATCATAAACGCTCACACATCTTTAATCAAATATCCCACCTGTAGAATGCAGCAAACAAATATTCATCTTTTGCGCATTTGTGTACACATGCATTTGCATGAGTCCATCTTTGAATACAAATACCACGCTCAAGGCTGCAAAATGAGGATGGTTTGACAATACAACACCCACGTGAATATTACCATGAACTAAAAATGCACTAAAGCGCATCTCTTTTGTAAACATGTGACAACAGTTTCCCACATGGATCTCCTTGACATCTCTAAGGTTGTGCCCTTTTATTAAACATGTGGACACAATGCAAAAATTGTGTTTTGTATTTGTATTGTGGCTGTAGGTGGTAAAAGTGAAATTATTAATCTAAAACCACGACAGCACCGAAAAAACAGCTAATCCACAAACATTTCCCACAATTTTACAAATCATAACCTAAGCCAATCATAAGCGCTGTAAATTATTAAAGTGTTAAGTGCTAAATCCCTCGATCTGAATTGCATTGTGTAAAGTGAGAGGTAATGGCACAAAGGCAGTTTGCATGTATTAGAATGATCATTTTCACAGATCTACATCTGAAGAGGTCTATAGAGAACAAGTGTGAGGCTCAGTCGAGCTCTCCAGATGTCTTCTTTATGGTAATATATGGAGACGTGAAGACAATTTCCTCCGCTGCTCATTTCAAACACGAGTGCTAATCCTCGGATGAGAGCTGCGGTTGAAAGAACTGTGTTACTTTGCTGTTTACCATTTCAAATCTCAGCCAAAAATGTTTGTGTGAGAAGCCAAAAGTAGATGGGTTTGTTTGGCTAATGTAGCATAAAAGCATGAATGTGGGTCCTAGATATGATCTTTACATTACATTACATTAGGCATTTAGCTGACGCTTTTATCCAAAGCGACTTATAAATATTAGAAGACAAATATTTGGAGATGTAAACCTCAGTATTTAAGAGGACAATAGAGAGGACAGTCACTGTTTTTGGACAAAACAGCCTGAAAATTCAATGCACAAAAGAAATAGAAAAGAAAAGAAAAAGAAACTGTTAGAAATATGGTAAATAAAGCCCTATGTATACTCATTGAATTAGAACAACAAAAAGGAAACAACAAAAGGCAAATCATACAAAATGTATGGTTTTCATAGATAAAAACAAACAGATTCATATAAACTTGTGTATATTTATAATAATAAATGAGATTTTAATGATATTTTGACCACAGATCTAGAAAATGTCACTGGGATTTTTTTTTTATTTGGTTACATTACTGAAAATAAGAAAGATAGAAATTCAAAAGCAAGAAAAGCAAGTCTTTGTTTCTGAGATTTTTCTCATGGGTATAAATCACAGAAATCACAGATTTCACAACAATTGTGCTTCGATCTGCCAGCAGACCATTTGCAATTACAAATCAGACATTTTACAAAATTCCATGACCAAAATATCTCAGATACCCAACTCACATTTATTTTCTTACTGCTCACTGCTGAGAGAAACATCTGAAAACATCTGAAGTAATAAAATATAACTACACAGTTTCCTAAACAATAATGATCAAACTCTTAGCAATATCACTTTTTCTCTGTGGGTTTCATTTGTTCATGATATCGTCCCCTGTTAGCCTAAATGCAGAATACAGCTCACATAGACAAAAGCGTTTGCATTCATATGTCACAGACCTAAAAATAACCGAGCTGCGTGAAATAAATGTTTACTCAGCACATCCTGTACAGACATAATGCTAAATCTCACGGTGAGGAACCCCGAGCAATACGCAGAGCCGTCCGGCACACTCCATCACTCTTAAAAGAGCGCACGCTTCTGTTCATTCTCTGTCAGGTCTCCATGGCGACAGCACAGGGGTACTGCCTTCACACGCCTCATTAGCTACAAACAAAGTCATTCTGCTTATCGTGCAAGTGCCCTTAAATCTTACCACCAAGCATGCGGTTTCACGACACCCTGGCCTAAAAAATCAATACATGTTAGCGGCGTGTTACTAATGACCAGACAAGCTATGAAACAAATGCATGTGACACTACGTGGTTAATATATTAGGATGCGACGGAAGAAACTCACGGAAAAGTGGAAGCAAGAGAAATCTGAAGGTAATGCTGATGTGGCATGTGTAATTTGTGTGGCGGATCAAGTCCTACAAATGAGACAAAGCAAAGGCTTGTAAAAGCTAACAAACTTCCTTAAGGTGTAAAAAACGTAACGCATGTCACATCAATACATCTCAGGTCATCACAATATCAAACACAACCATTCTGAATGTAGAAACCTCATTTATTTTCTCCTTTTCAGGACCGAGTAGTTATGGTTTTGCTTGTCATGCAGATATAAAGGTAATGTACATGTATTCCAGGTATTTTATAGTAGATCTCAGTCAGAGATGTCACATCTTAAAAATATTTTTAAAGCATTTTTTAGGCATCTTGTTTTAAGATGAGATGGTTTAGAAAACATTTTCATTCACATGCAAGACCTGGAAATAGAAACTTCATTTATTTTCTCCACAAAGTGCTTTTTAAGCAGTTAAAGTCTAATCACACCAAAGACACACCAAATTATAACTATAAAAATCAAGTTAAATGAATAGAATAGTGTTCACATCAACTATAACATTGTAGACTATACAACTATACAAGAAATCAATATTGTCAATATCTTCTTACAGCTGATGAACAATAAATCATTGACAACCAATCAAAATCCATGTGACCCTAACATCTATAATGTTATCATCCATTGGTGTGGATGCAAATATAGTTATCATTCTTGGTGTGAAAGGGCCTTTAAAACAAAGTGATACCCAGAATGATAAATCTGATTTTGCACAAGATGAAAAATAAAAAACCTGTCAGATATGCCACTGAAAAGTTTGATTAGCCCTTGCTCTCCACCATCTCCCAAGCGTCCTTCAGGGTCCTACCTTTGTTAAAGATGAAAGGCGAAATCCCTTGGCCCGGTCTTTGCCCGCGTTCTTGTTGAGGTAATTGCCCATAGTCAGGAGATACTCCAGCACGCTGACAAATGACTCGCAGGAGCCCAGCTGCTGGCACATGGCGATCTTCTGCTTAATCAGCTGCAAGACAAACACACACGTCAACTCAAACCAATGCAAGGGCAAACTTAATCTCACGCACTGGTATTTCTCTGTGATTTCTCTCTGGTCCTGTTGACACGGATGACTCTTATCAGGAGTACAAGAACGTGCTGTCGTTTTTCATTTGAAGCTGGATGAAGGGGAAGATTGAGACTTGATAGATTACAGCGGAGGTTAAAGGGTTCATGTCGGTAATATATTGCTAGACACACAAAATTAGGACCACCACACGTCAACAATACACTTAACGGCTGGGGACCACGTTAATAGTTGCAGGACTAATACATATGGGCAATTCCAATGTCATGAATGTGACATTTTCAGCCAAAATCTATATTTAAATTCTATAATCATCAATATATTGAATCATCTATTTATATTTTCATGACCTTCTTCACAAAGTTATCTATTTTAAAATTAAATATACGTGGATTAAAACACGCGTTTTTGAGAGGCAATACACTTTGTAGGATTTCTGTGAATTAAAATACACAAACCAGAAGCAATAATACCTAACAAATGAAGAAGAGATGACTCTTCAAAGAACATAAAACAATTATTGTATTTTAATTTTCATGTGTTTATTAATGAGGAATATGGACTGTTATGAATGTGATAATTCTGAAAACTTTACCTGACTATGAAAAAAAAAACATGATTTAAACATAAACAAATGCTCAGACCTCACATGAGGATTTAAATCTCTTAAATCGAATATTGACATCTGAGCTATAAGTATGATGAAAACCTTTAATAAAAACTTACTTTTTTATGATATGGTTGATATTTGTGTGTAATTGCCATACGCAGTCAATTAAAATGTAATTTGAAAATATAGAGTTGCAGAAAATAATGCCATTAAAAACTGAATCAGCTGTAAAATAAACAAACAAAGAACTACATTACCTTTAATTGTTTTAATACCGTCTCTAAAATGAATAACATCATACTCCCCTGAGCTCCACCTAAATTGTTAAATAAGTTTTGTTCTTGCCATAATCAAAAATTAGTTTTTATGACAACTTTATCTATACAATTTCTTATATTAAAACATTTGATTCAGACGGATAACATTGCAGCGGTGAACATTACACCCGCAGTGCATCAGAATTCAAAGTGAATTTGTAATATCCACGTCGGATTACTTCCAATTAACTTTACCAAATGAGAAACACCATATTCATTTAGGTGTCTCATTTATATTCTTATTAATACCACAAGTAACCTCCTGATGGTTCTCTTGAGGAAAGCCCATGTGATTTAGTTCAGATAAACAGGTTGGGCTGATGCCGCAGGTATTGTGAGATACAAGCATTAATTGTCAAAGCTGTTTGTGTTCTTAGTTATTTTCTAACTTTTCTGACTGTCTGCTATATTGAACCCAAAGCAGAGCAGATATACACAACATTTCAAAAGTCTAGGGTCAATTTTTTATTGTTTTCTATATTTAACAATAATAGAAAATGTATCAAAACTGTATAATAAACAAATGCAACTTTGAGAATTGTGTTGAGAGTAAAAAATATTTTACGTATTTTATCAAGCAGTTTTTAAGGTCTCATTCTGAAATGCTTTTTTTGAACTATTTTGGGCTTTTATTGATTCAGTGAATTGATTTTCTGGGTTACATAAAACTGCAGTTTTCCTGCAGTTTAAATACGTTTAATATGCCTAAACATCTCATGAGGAACATTTCAGTAAAGTGACCCTAAACCTTTGACCGGTAGTTAAGTATCTGAGTTAAGTATCACACATTTAAACCTTTAAGACATCACATTTCATACCGGATAATTTCACACCCGTAAACGCTCATTTAACCAGTCTTTATTAACAGTAACCATTAGCGAATCTTCTGTTACCCTTTTATTTCATAGTTTTGTTCTCTTTTAGTTTAGTAAGCAGACGGTATGTTTTGTTTAGTAAGATATCAGCCTGCCAGAAGGAGTTAGTATTCCAAAACACAACACATCTCCAGATTCTTCAGCATTCCCTTCTCTAAGCCGGACCAATTTTCCAGCCTAGCACCCAGCCTGTCGCATGTTGTGTAAATCCGTCTTAATGTTTGGGTTTAAAAAGTCACCCATGTCAGAAATCCCGTGGATTTAAAGGCAGAAGTAGAAACACAACCTTCAGGGTTCAGGTGCTCTTAACAATGAAGGGTCTCTCAGTGTCACCCATACTGAGATGTCACAACCCCAAACTTTCTTTAAGAAACAAAGCACGTCTTAATCTAGATGTTGTTATTATTTAACAAAGAATAAAACCTTGCAGAAGACAATATCACAGAATACATATTTCTCCTCATTTACCAAATTTATTTAATCTTATCGTCACTCCACTACAAAAGCAAAGATGATCTAAAGCACTACATTAAAATAGACTGTATTACACAAAATTAACTATTTGTTTACAATGACTACGATGTTAGTTATGATGTTAAAGCTGCAATCTAAAACTCTATACGTACTAAATTTAACACGAATTGACGTCAAATGACATCACACTGACCCACAAAATCATACCCAACACCTCAGATCTACAGATTTCAGACCTACTACTGACACACAAACATCTTCAAATGTGAACTAAAATGTCTACCGCATCTGACATCTTTATTTTGACGGCAATCTGTCACACCAGCATTGAAATAAAAGTGGACAAAACAGCGAAATCAGCTGTCAATCCCCTGAGGAAAAAACCGTAAGCCCTTCCAGCCGCCCATTTGCAGAGTCAAGTGTATATTCTGCACACCTCACTGACCTCCTGGTTTACCACCTTAAACTTGATCATTTTCATACACGGCAGCTTATCAAGATTACCTTCACCTCTTACTGGCCCTTAAGGTCGTACCTTCATTCATTAGAGGGATTTCAGACCGCCGAGCGAGCACAACATCAGACAGAAATCTATTTAATAGCGTAGGGCCAGATGGTTACAGAGGGAGACGAATAAAGTTTCGAGGTGAACTGAAAGCACAAGAGGGATTTCAACCCTTTCAGGTAGAAAAAGGCTTCAGAGTGCTCTTCAGACTACATCTTTTAGTCCGCCAGTACCTTCCTGTTAACTAATAAATGACTTGCAGAACTTGTGGAAAATTTGCCATTAGAAACCCCTTCAGTCCTCTCTAAGTGCCGATATCTGAGGAATAGCTCCCGTGTGTTAATGCACGATTTTTATCAAGTCCATTTCATTCATTTTACTTTTTCAGGCTCCCGCTGTCTGCCAAGATGATATTTTGCATTAGTAAATGAGCTTTTCAATCTTATTCTTTGTGCTTTTCTCTTCATCAACTCTCTGTCTCAGGAGCCACCTTTATACAGAACCCCCGGCGTACCGTGAGACTCGTTACGAGATTGTGCTTTCCCACAAACAAACTTTTCATTTTCCACCTCTGTCAATCATAATCATCAATGCGAAACTACAAAACAAATGCCTGCACACACACACACACACGGCTTATCATGACATAAAAGAAATATTAAATGTGCCTCTGTCTCATGTCTGAAATAAATGCTTTCTATATTGGTGGGCATATTCTGAAAGTGCCCCAGAAAGAGCTCACAGATGAAAAGGAAGTGGGGCTGACACGGGTGTGAGTGACAGGTGCATATGAGGTGTTTGTAATGCGAGTCTGACCGGAGTGAGGTCCTCCATACAGATGGGAAGTTCTCGCAACATAAGCAGCAGGTCCAGCTGGGCGTTGAGGTTCGGGATGTGACACATCTGTGAATGAAGGTGATACATCGTAAGACGATCTGCACAGCATCACAATGTCACAAACACCTTTAATATGGTTAATATGTGTACAGGTGAATCTGCCAAGAGAATGTCTCTATCAAATTTAATTTTACATTAAATGTAAATTTGCATAAAAACATGAAGATTTTATTTGTAGGATCACATGGCACACTTACTAAAATATATGTATATTTTTACAACTGTAAGGACAATTTGGGGATAACATGGTCTTAATGGTCATGAAAAATCACAATAAAAACCTTCTTATTAATAGTTGACTAGTTCTATTTTCTTTAAAGAAATTATTTATACAAAATATAATTTTTACTTTATATACCATGCCATTTAGGGTGAAAATAGGATATTGTTCATGTAAAATTTTACCCAAAAGCAAAAAAAATGACAAATTGTGCAAAACCCCTTCAGGGACATTCTAAATGTGAAGGTAAATAAATTTTTTTAAAATTAATAAATAAAAAGACGTGAGTCACAAAAAATCTCTTGTGAAAATGACATTTTACAAGGTTCTGAATGGAATGACGTGTGTGTCCACAGCTTTACCTCCAGCATGTACCGGTCCACAACATGCATTTCAGTCACATCTCCTTTATATGATTTATACATCTCAATGTCATCCGCCGTGGGCACATACCTGAACGGGTCAGAAACAAAGAGTCACGGTCGAGCTCTGACATGTCTGCCCTAATTGACTTTAACACAGATCACATCTCTGTACTTTATAAATGCTTCAGAGATGCCCGTTTTAAGCATGCACGACTCTAACGGGACGTCACATAACCTTGTGTTCCTTTTAAACAGCTCAGCCAGTCAGTTTCTCCTCTGAGATTGTCTCCTTCTCTTTTTATCCCTCCATCTATCTGTCTAAAAAAAGGCCACGCTACTTTGATTTCCAGTGGTGTGAGGAACAGAGGTTGATAAAAAAGCCAAGCCCAGTTGTATTAAGTGCTCAGGTGGATGACACTTTAACTTGCATCTGTTTTAAACCTGGCTCACCTCCGAAATGGACCTGTGTTTGTGTAGTTTTAGTGTGTTTCAAATCCATACCACACTGACTAATTCATGAACCCGAAGGATGTTTCACTGAAAACTACAGCCACCTGCCATTAATATTGCAGCTTCTGCTGGGAACGACCGGATTAAGATTGTATTCTGAAGCCCATGCGGTCGTACTTAGATATTCGGAGGATGTGGCTAAATAAATACAAATCCCTCAGCAGGTGCATTAGATTATGCGTCCCGCATACAGGTCAGCCTGATGCAGATGTTTCCAGAAGACAAATGCGGACAGGAAAACATTTCTTTAGCTTTTAGACCAAACATCCCTGAGGGCAACTCAATAGTTTCCCTTTCCTCGAATACATCTGATGAAAGTTTCATTAGAAGACTGTTCTGTTAAAAGAGTCTGGCATATGTTCTTGTACATTAGCATTAGAGAACGGCTACGGTATGTTCTTCAATCTGAACTGTCTGTGACTTTATCCGGTCTCGATGGGCTTCATTACATCAGCCGCCGGAGTAACACACAACACAGATCTCACGCTGGGCTTTCTCATCGAGCTCTGGTTTTCATTTATATTTTATTAAGGGGCAGTTGACAAATAACATGGGCTTTTTTTGGTAGTAGGTAGTCACATCCCTAAAAAAGAAGTCTCAACTATGATATCTTTAATGATTTCTCATGCAAAGAAACATAGGAAAATGTCAGATTTCTCTTTCATAGCTCAGGAGTTCTCAGTTAATCTCAGACGTTTCTTCTAATATTGCTTTAGAGAAATAAAATCAATTGTTAAAATCCATAAGAGTATGTGGATTTTTGAGGTAAGATGGTGTAAATTTGATGAGAAATGTTTGAGTTCATATTGAAATATTCAATAACATCGACTTGACAAATCAAATCAAAAGTTCGAGATCTCTTCTAAACTATCTAGACACAAGACTTAAACAAAAGTTTTCATGTGCTCTCCATTTAATCTCATTGATGTCTAGAAGAAATAACGGAGATATTAAAGAGATCTTATCTTATCTGTTTTTTCTTCCTTATGGGTTGTGTGACTTCTGATTTCTTTCTCACAAGAAACAGACTCTAGTACTCTCTGAAGCATCATCTAGACTTTCAGAGATCTCAATAATGTCTCAATAACTGAGCTCAGATCTCAGATCAACATGAACGTAGTTAATTCTTTTTGAGCTATGCCATTCATCTCTATATTCTTACAGTACATATCAGTAATTTACCATAATATTAGTTATCCTCATTAGAACATTAGAAACATAAACTTAAAATCTACATAGCGATGATGGAGAGGTTGCTAAGCAATAAGATTTTCCTGTGGGTAGTTCCTAGGCATGATTTTAATTAATCATGGACATTTCTGGTCCAAAAAAAGAAAGCAGCTCAGACAGATTAACTGAGATACATACACCTCCACTTGAGATAATTCTCCACTCGTGAAATGAACTATCGTGTCAGGTGTCGAGATCAGCAGACGTGTTCAGTCTTACCTCCTGAGAGAGGCAATGTGTTCGTCGGAGAGACCTCCCTCCTCTTCATTTATAATCAACAATTTGTCCTTGAGCTCTTCTGCAGGCACAGGGAAACTTTTGAGGAAGATATCTGTGGGGACAACAGGCAAAAAGTCAGTTAGTCTTATTGAAAAACACTTGAAACGAACTTCTCCTGACAGACACTCTCACCACCTGTGATGGAAAAAGTCCAAGAGCATTTTGAAGACGAAAGGCTGTGTGTTTAATTATTTCTCTCCAGGGCTGGATGCATGCTTATTTACATCCTACAAACCAATATAAACCACGCTGTGCTGAAGTTGAATGCTGACGAAAAGGCCGTGAATAATGCAAGATGAGGTGAATGGGATAACATGCATTACAGAAACATATTCGTGCTTTGATCGAGTGGCACTGGGTTCAAGGGTACAATTACAGTGCCGAGCGCTTTTATCAACTCTGTGCAAAACACTGAAAAAATCCTCTTTCAAATCTATATGGAAAGAAGGACGTCTCATGGTTAATGCTATTTCAATTCAACATTGACGCAAGCCTGATTTCATCCATTCTTACAAGTAGGAGGAAACATCAGGTTAGAAAACTCTTTCACTGCTGAAACAAGGAACACATGAACACAAAAATTAGCCGAAAATGAGAGAGGAGTGTGAATAATGTTCTTGAATTGTATTACTGGCCAAATGGCTAAAAATAAAGCAATTAAGTCAACCTGAGCTACCAAAAAGCTTTACATCCTGTAGTAAAGCTCCAACATATAATTCCCACTCGTATGTGACGCTTTTATTCTAAGAAATTATATATCATTCACCTTATTTCCTCTGTGTGAGTCTAGTACCTCGGCAGAAACTACAAAACACTTCAGATCAGGTTTGCAGCTTTAATCATGGGCTTGAGATTAGTGATTTGATTTTCTTTATGAGTGCAATACGCAAAGGTTTCATAAGTTCAAAAACACAGAAATGCAAGTCTGTGACTCAGCCGGTGATCTCATTATGAACACAAATATTTCTCATTAAATTCTTTCAAAACTACATTATTCACATTGGATGCATATGTGACCCTGCCTGAAACCCAGATAATTGAAAAACATTCTGTGAAAATATAACCTTGATATCTTTAATATTGACTGAATAAGGCAGGGTCAAATATTAAAATCAACAGAAGCCAAATTTCGGTATTGTTTTGTGCAAAATAATAAAACGTCAAGTCAAAAAATTATTAATTTCATTATTAAAAATCATTAATTTCAGTATTATAAATGAAAATTGGAGTATTGCATCTCAAAATCTATCATATAATTTATCATTTACAGCAATAAACGCATCATTTTTATGACTATGACTACTTTGATACTCATAATTAGATTTTAAAACTTCACAGACAGGGTCACATATATTGTATGAGTGTGTTCAGAAATTTTTAAGCTAAAACATTTTAGAAAAATGATTACAATCGTCCTCTAAAACTATAAAAATCATAGCCCTGAGATTAATTGATGGCATGTTTTGTGTTCTTGAACTGAGCTCACTGTCCTATTGCTATATTTCCAACAAATT
The DNA here is from genome assembly GCA_019155185.1 of Beaufortia kweichowensis. NCBI lineage: Eukaryota > Metazoa > Chordata > Actinopteri > Cypriniformes > Gastromyzontidae > Beaufortia > Beaufortia kweichowensis. The sequence continues at coordinate 1,609,992 of CM032810.1, read as the reverse complement.
TGTTGTTCTCCTGTTATGTATTTACACGCGGGGTTCATAAACTTGATATGATAATGAGATTCTGAAGTGGATGAAATTCAAAATCTCGTAATTCCTCCCTCTGTGTTTTCACTTCATGGTCATGTGTGTGTGGAGAAACTTTAGTCAGCGAGTCTCTGTGAAATAAACATACAGAGTAATGAACTCGCTCGGATGTGGGTAAGGATAAAATACATATTGCGTAGAGATACACAACGAAGAAATTAACACGGTTAAAAATAGCAAACAGTGGCCAGCAGAAGCCGATGGAGTTAATGAGCGTGTCTGAAGAGGACACGACACAAGCAGTTTCCTTCTGCAATCTCCATCGATTCGCCTCTTCTTGGTGCAATCGTCTCAGTCTCCTACAAGCTCAATCACTTTGCACATCTTCTTCCCCTTTCATGCAGTCGGGTAGTTTACTGCGCTATTACTGATCAACATGCAATATTCATCTGAGGAGGTATTATCATTTTTCTGAGCTCCATGGCCCTTTTGCCCCCTCGGCATTAGACAGGCTGAGAGATAGATTGCCTGGGGGTTGCTGTGGGCTCTGATTGTCGACAACTATAGCTTGTCAGAGACGAGGAAAGGACATTTGGAAAGGGAAGAGATGGCTGACACATGCAAGTAAGGGTGATATGCATTTTTCATATCACGCTGTTAATTGATCCACCTGCATGAGAATCTCACAGCTATTCAGCTTGTGCAGGTGCGCTGTTGATGGGCCGTCAGTGAACCTTTTGAAACCCAATAGCTCTTGACAAACCTTGCTTTACATCTGAATCTACTCTTCTGTAAAGAGTTTGAGAACAAATAAAATGTAAAATACTGGCGTCTGATCTTAGTTCCTTTTGCAGGTGATGACGCTTACATAACGTTTAAGTGCTTTTGGCTCATTTAAAGGGATAACAAAATGTTGCTTATTAGAATCCAACATTAAACCATCAAAATACATTAAAAAAGTGACCTCTGAATTGTGATAGCATTGCTAAGGATGACTCAAAGATCACAAGGACAAATAAAATCAAATGTTATTTTTACAGGAGAAACACAGAGAGAAGTTATTAAGTTTTTAAATCCATACGTGTTGAATGCAGCGCTCCATTTTAAGGATCAGCATTTACAGCCAAAACAAAAAAAGTGTCCAAAACGTATGTTTCCAATGATGCATCTTGACTCACAAAAAGGCTAAAGTCTAAAAATCTAATTCTCGTCATGGCTGGGTTTTCACAGACTGGGTCACATATTTTCAACAAAACACTCAACAAATCTCAGTTTGACAAATGAAACACTGCTGTATCACTTTGTACAAAACTTTTCTGCTTTACAGCTGTATCTATCTTTGCAGTTTGATGCAACACTGCCACCTAGCTGTCTTTGTTCAGATGACCAAAATATAGAGATTTAGATTTAGATTATTTGCCTCCTACATATAAATTGGGCCTAAACATGCCACATAACTGAAGGTATAATTCATGTCTGTGACACAAACATACAGTATGAGTTGATGTACACTATGATGTTCAGTCCCTATGAACAATAGTAACTGTCAGACAGACTTTAGCAAATAAAGCTTGTTTTGGGCTGAACGATACAAGCAAAAGTGTTTTGCCGACTCTATTGTTATTCAAAATCAATCCGCCAATCATCTGTTGATGCTCTAATCCTCTCAGAGAGATCAATAATCTGCCCACCGTGACTGACTTCACAACAACAAACCATTTACAACTATCTGCCAATTCTCATAGAATAATAAAATAAGGCCTGGCATACTTTAGCTCAACCTCACATTTGTAAACGAATACATGTGGATCATAAATAGCAAGCAGGTGTCAATAGCAGGTGTTTTTCTGTGATTTACCACATTTTGTATGAATATTTTCTGTGATTAATTTGTGACAACAAATGCATAAATCATCTCCATTGTACTTTTGAAATACTCACTGAAATTATGAGCGATCTTTGCGTTCAGCATGATTTCGACGTTACTGCTGGACTCTGATCCGCTGAAGGTGCCGATGTCTCTCACCCCAAACAGCTCATGTAAGCGTGAAGAGTCGAGTTCAAACTTCTTAGTGGTCCTCCGGGCCCACATTGACTTCTCAATCTGTAAAGGGAGAGAATAGTCAATATCTCAATTTTCTCAACTGTGCAATAAATTATATTATTGCATTTAAGATGTAAAATGTGAAAACTGTTTAGAATCCATGAGATTATTTAGTATGAAAGTTTGTCAATCATGATCCTTAGGTCTTTACTTTAAAGCAAACATTATTTTCTTTGATATAGTTAGCACAAATAAGTCCTGCAGGTGCTTTCTGTCTTCACTAAGAAAAGGTTGTTTTCTTAATACACACACTGTGACGTTCACTTGTAACCACCCGCACCACCCGTTTCATTCTTTTCATTTAGATTTCTTCAAATCTTTGTATGAATTATACTGTGTTTTAAATATGTATTTCTTGAAAAAAGTATTGTTGCAAAGTCAGATTTACATTTCACTACAGTTTGTATGTGACCAAAAAAATGTCATGGATAAAATCAGATCCACAAATAATTCATAAAAATTTTAGGTTAAGCAACAATAAATAAACATATTTATTTAATCTCATAATTAACAAAATGGCTCAAATTTATTGTTTGTTTAACAGTCACGTCATTTTCATTGATCTATAGATGCTATATTCATTCCCACACAATTAAAACGGCTCTAGAAAGCCCATTGAATTTTTGCTAAAAAAAAGAGCTTTCTCACAGACACACAAAAGCAGATACCTTATCCTGAGCAATCAGATCCCAATGAAAAGCTTTCATCTTGTTTGAAGATGGCTTTGCTGTGTTCTTGAGCGGTGGAGGAGGTAAGGGAGGAGGTGGAACGGCCTGGTTTAAAACAGCACCTGCTTCAAAACTCATGGAGGCCAGAGAGAATGATAAAGCAGGTGATGGTGATGTGCATGTGGCCGCCGATGAGATCACATGTGTCGGTGAAGGTATCTCCTGTGGAGAGGGTATATATTTTATCTGTGCTCTTGGGGCTGGCTTCAGTATTAGTTCTGACCCTTGCGAGGCGCTGGATTCTGGCTCCGCTTCTGTCGGAACAGCCTCAGGCCCGGCTGTGGGAGTTCTGGGTATACGTGGTCTCGGTGTGGGTGGCAACTTTGGAGATTTGATGGGCATGTGGTTATTCTCATATTCATCTTCTGTGTTGGTTTCTGTAACGTCATTGTAATTTCTCTGTGTTTCAGGGACCTCATATAAGTGTTCATACTGGGATTTCTGTTTCCAGTCAACACATAACTCTTTGATGGCTTTCACCCAGGCGTCTCGCTCATTTTTAACAGCTTCGGGGGTTGAATGGTCAGCCTTTGATATTTTGAACCTGTCAGAAGTAAAAGACGTGTGTGAGATATGGGTGAGGTACTGTAACTGTGAACAAAGTTATTTATTTTATTTTAACTACCATATCAGCAATAAAAGCTTTAGAGTATTACAACTTTAAAAGACCATAACACCAATAAAACCTCACTAAATAAATAAATTATATAAATAAAGAATCCTTTTTTTATGAAAAACATCATATATCAGTTAAACAACAAGTGATAAATAATCATTATAATAACTTTCATGAGTGATTTACCTTTCTATATATAATAGGAAAACTTTATTAAAATTTAGTGACATAAGCCATTTAATGTAAATATTTAAAGACTTTCATCGAAAACATCGAAAAGTTTCGAAAATAAAACTTTTTTAATCTTTAAAACTTACTTGTTCCCATTTTTAACCATGGGATCAAAGTCAGGGAAAATTATAATAAACCAACAATTCTGTTCATAATTTAATCCAATGTATAAAATATTCCCTATTTTTATTAAATACACAATTTCCCTTAGAAATGACTGAAGTTAATGCATAATGTTTGCTATAAAGTCAACACAAAATGAATCCAATTCTGTACATGTTACTGTTCATCAGTGCACATTATTTCTAAATAAAACACGTGACAAACACAAAGGCACCAGACTCACAGAAAGTCATTCCTGTTGTTGAGCAGCGTAAAGGTATCGGTGGTGCCGAAGGTCTCCACCCTGACATTACCGTCTGAGAGATGGATGACAACAGCTGTCGAGTCGCCTCCGTCACACCTGTGATTATTCACAGTGGCATAAATGTCCGAGACGTGACAGACGGACTCGCTGGAAGCAACGGACACGTCTGTATCGACGGCAATAGGTTGCTGAGTAACAGGCAACAAGGTCAGCAGGCCAGTTTCAAGATGAGCCTCATATCTAAAGGCAGAGAAAAAGTCATAACCGTTAGAAATCTCTTAGGACATTACTCATCCATGTGTTTGCATTTCATTTTAAAAAGTTTTCTCAAACATCCATAAAAAATAATGCTTGTCATAGCAGCAAAAATGCAACCACTTTAACAACTGAGAATTGATTCGCAACACACAAACAAAACAGAACATGAAAATACATCCAGAATTGTTCATACTTCTTCCATTTGAATGATGCCAGTCCTCCTCTCTGAAGTAAAAGATGTCCCTCTTTAAGGTTCTCTGGAGATACATTTGAAGTTTCCACATCTTCAGATTTATCCTCAGGAAGGCTGTATACGCCATATATGTTACTGTAGATGATCTGATTTACCAGCTGCATGATCTGAGGGTGTGACAGCCATTAAAAACTGTGTACAAATGATTTTGTTTGACTGTCATTGAAGGGATAGTTCACCCAAAAATAAAAATGATGTCATCATTTTTGCCCCCTTATGTCATTCAAACCCTGTATGTGGAACACAAAAGATATTTTGCAAAGCGCTAGTTACCGGCACCCATTGACTTCCACTGAATCTTGTGTCCATACTAAGAAAGTAAAAGGGTGCCGATAACCAGCGTCTTGCAAAATATCTTCTGTGTTCTGCTGAAGCAAGAAAGTCATACAGGTTTAACATGACATGAGAGTGAGTAAGAATAAAATAATTTTTATTTTGGATGAACTATCCCTTTAACATGTTGCACATCATCTTCTCACCCTCTGTTTGTCCTCTGAAGAAGCCGCTTCCAGCTCATAGTCCGGTCGACCTTTAAATGAAATGGAAAATCTTGTCCCTGCAGCATCATGGCAGTTTTTCACATCAGAGAAGAGGAGCTGGCGCTTTACGATTCCTTTCTCAATGCTACACAATATGTTCTTGGTGAAATCAATCTGAAGAAAGAGCATGAATCAAGAGGAACACATCTTTCTAATAATCCCTGGGCCTCGTTTTGAGAGGTTTTATTTATTGAAGGTTGTATATTTCTGCTTTCTAGATACAAACCTGTAACACCCTTTTCTGCCATATGTAGCGGTTGAACTTGCGGACACTGAAGTTGTACTGCGAGAGTTGATATTCCTACGACAGACAGAATTATTTTTGCACGTTAAAGGTTATGACATGTCAGTGTATGTGATTTTGGTAGAATCATGCATTGGCTATGAATTATCTGAAAGGCCAATCAATGCGAGTCATGCTGATGTGCGATCGGTCTGTGCTTCTAACGTTTCATGACACTGATAAACAAAGAGTTCAGGAAATAACCAACAATAGTTCCTCAATGCTGTTTACTTCACAAAACCTGCCCGGGGTTGATTATTATCACCATGGCAACCTGTCTTTCAATATTGGCATCCCGTGAAAACTGGTTAAACTGGTCATTTCCTTAACAGGAAGCGTTTTAAAACTTACAAACTTCTTTCAGCTTCCATTGGCTGCTGGTTAAAATTGCTATGACAAATATGTCAGAGATTAAATCTTGACTGTACTCTCTATTATCTACACCCACATTTTACACACCAGTTTAAAAAAAGTGATTTAAAGACCAAAAAGGAAAATCAAATGTCAAACATTCTAAGTGTAGATAAGATCTTGCTTCAAGTAACATAGAAATGTTGTTTTACTGTGTTCCCAAAACAAAACATTTACTGCATATTTTGTATTTTTTTAGACTCGTTGTACATTTAACATGAGGCTGTAAGCCATAATGCACCTCTGAATTTAAGTTCCTCAGTCTCTCCTGTAACGTGCCAGTTTTAGCATGAATCACAGCTTGATCAATACTCATCCGTCCTGACTTCACCATGCTCATCAGATTGAGCTGCATCTCGTTGCTGAGCTGTAAAAACAAAGCAACGGCAATGAACATTAACATTGTGTCTATGAAACGTTATTGTTTGACAACACAGAACTCACAGAAAAGACTGTTAAAATGAGGAAGCTTTTGCTTCATTTGATCCTTTTGTATTTTTGTATATTTGCATTAGCACTTCTCATGTTTTTGCTCTTTAGAATGAATCGCTTGTACTCATCACTTTTGAATAAAACAGTCTGGTAAATGCTTAAATGTTAATGTTGTTTTCATGTCATGTTATCAAGTGTCCATCTAAATATTTGCACTTTATATAACAAAAACGATTTAATGAAAAGTCTTAATTGTTTACATTGACTTAAATGAAAATGTATAGCTATTTCATTTAAATAATCAGTCTAAAGTTTACATGATCACCTGTTGTCTTGCATTGCAGTTAAACAGATGTAGTTAAATCTCTTTTCCTAAAGATTTGCACATTGCATAATTTAAAACGTTGCTCTTACCTGAGGAAATGCCCTGCGATCCATGCTGTTAAGAGATGGCACATATGAAATGATGTCAGATTACTCACCAGATGTTGTTCAACTAATAACCTAGTTTACATTGAGGTTTGCCGTCACCTAAAAAGGCGTGTCTGCGTGCATGTAACACAGAGGGAGAACTTGTATAGTGTGTTTACATTTAACTAAATCACTTCCTTATGTGGTTTACGGGTAAATTACAAAAAGGAAGAAAAAGCTGAAGTCACACACCTTCACTATCTTATTTCTAATCTCTTTTTGATATCTGATTCTCTGTTGCAAATTCATTTCAAAAACAAATTCTTAAAAGCGTTATCTTCATGTCTCAAACAAAAGACAGAATGATATTTTTGCAGTTTACAAGAGTGAATTACAAGACAAACTATTAACTAAAGTCTACATTAATTGATAAAGTTTTTAACAAAGACAGAAATTGTAAAGCTGTTCAGTGAAAGGTACTAAATCACTTTAAATGAATTTATCTTTACAGATTGTATTAAAGTACTTCCATCCTGTCAAACTGTTTCAGAGTTGTTGTTTGTGTGTTACTGTGACAGCATTGTTTAACCACATTGTTGCACTGCTGTATCAGACACACTGTTCACAGATTGATATCAGTACAGTTCCTCTTGCTCAGAGTTGTAATGAAAAACCCAGAACAACAGTATGCTTAAAGTGAATTATCAAATGCTTTTAATAATCATATAAGTAAGAGATCATGTAAATACACTTGCATGTATAAAGTATGGATAAGTGACATTGCAGACGCCCTAAAAAGGAAGTTTTCCATACTGTTGTTTTTTTATTAATTCTCCCAGGGCCCAGTTGATCAGATTGGATCAAATCTTCAAAATGAGTTGTTCAAAAGACAAGACATATTCCGAATTCGGATCCCCAAATCCTATTGATTTAATTTTAGTTGGTCTCTCTTCAAATAAAGCAACTAGACATATTTTTTATGATTTAAAGCGTATGCTCCAGTGTTTTGTGTATAATCTATTTTTGTTTTCTGACTCACACAGATGCACCTTGCCTTGAGGACTTTCTCTGACCGCATCTTACCGTCTTGACCTGTCCAATATGGCGGCGCCGGTGACACGCGACAGAAATGCACCAGAGCATCAATTCAGCATCTGTGTATGTACAGCTCCTATTCTTCCCATTTCTTGCCTTTTGGGAGTTGATGGTGCGATAGCATCACCCCTCGTGATGTTATAATTGTAGACACTTGTACTACAAATGACGTTAAACCTCCATGTGTTTCCATTTCCAGTGTGTTTCTCGTGCAAGGGGAAAGTGTGACATTTTAACATGAAATTAAACCTCGCAGGACACAATAAGCCTCTGCTGATTTTACAATATGATATTTAAACTTAATAGTTGCATTACAATACTCTCTATATGAAGAAAACAAATCAAACTGGACCATTTTTGTATTAGGATTCGGTCACAAGCTTGCTGAGATTTTAGCGGAAATACGTAAGCAGCGTCTGTACATAGCGACCATATCAAAATTTCGCACAATTTTTAACCCGTTAATTGATGCACTAACACTAAAAAGTTAAGTTTTGATTTCAGTTTAAAACAATGCTTTTCTTCTTTACGAAAATATTTATTTCACTTGTTGTATATTTTGTTATTGTATTATATTTGAGGAGCTTAGGATGCGTTGCGATATTATTGTTCACTTCATTGCACGGAATCAAATCTTTTGTTTTGATCAATTAATCTGGTTTTGCTTTGGTTTTAGACCCTTCTGGGAAAAGTGGGTGGTCTCATGATGGGATTTTAAACAATACCAAAAGGCTGTTTGATAGTCATTCAATAGTCATTGAAGCACAATGATCTCCAGATGTGTATTCTGCAGTTTTGTTGAAGGTTTTCTTTTAAGTAAAAATGTTCTATGAAGTGAATTATTCACAGCATGTGACTCAGTCAATGTAATCCTGATGGTTATTTTATGTCACTTTTACAGCATAAACATATTGATTATTTAATACGACGATACATACTGGTTCCACTAGAGGGCAGTACAAGTGAGCAAAACTAAACTCAAGAAGACTCACCTGTCACTTGACTATATACTCAACAATTACACATCACAGACCAACACATGATTCACTTTTTATTGATGCTGATCACAGAATAAACATTTGCACTCTGCTTGAAACCAGAAATCCAAAAATGTAATATCCACAAAAAGGAAAAGATGTCTGGCATTAAACATTTTTCACCCTAACAGTTTTAATGTATATGGATGAAGTAGAATAAAATCAATACATTGAGAACTCTCATTAAAATCAACATGTTTTTACTTTTCTTTAACAACAACATCGCAGGCTCCATGAACCTGAGTCAGCTGAGGACAGTCCAGTGATGCCAGAAGTTTGCATGGACCGTGACACTTGGGAATAAACGTCTCCAGCAGGCTGACTGTGGACAGACTTGCAATATCACTACAAACAGACAGAACAAACGGGAGAGAGTTAAATACATGTAACAGTAAAATAAACAAGTAACATCACAATTAAGATGAGTTAGTGAAAATGATTATGCAAAACAATGAAATATTCCAGCGCTTTACCCATAGTTAATGGTTCTGCAGTCCTTCTGTCCTAGTCCAGTAATACGGATAATCACATTTTTCAACAGGCAGGACAATGGATTCTTAAATGTGATTTTGATCGACACCTCTTTGCCCACCACACAATCACATCCAGGCTAAAGAGAAAAAGCAGATACACATGTCACATCAGTTCTATTTATATGACATGGCCAATATATGCCCCATTTGGATCATAATGCATATTCTTCATATTTTAACATGAAAGGATTTTAAGGAGTATCAAAAACAACTAAACAATTGAAGACGAGCATGGGAAACAGACATAGATAATTCAAACTTACACTAATAACAAGATCTGGTGTACACAGTCTGAATCTGAACTGTTTGGACAGAGTTTGTTTAGTCTGCAGGACCCGTCCGGTGACTGTGAGCATCATGGATGCATGATCCACTAGATGACACATATAATCCTCATATCGCAGGGTCCACGCTAAAGTCTTGGCTATGGAGAGAAAATAAGTGATAAGTTGTATGTTTATATGTGTTTTAATGCAGTTTTTTGCAACCTTAAGTTATTATTTGCTTACTTTCACAGGCTTTGAGCTCCAGGCACGTCTGGTCCTTCTTCACTAAGGCCTTGCTGACTCCAGTGTAGTAAATGGCCGACACCTGGCTGTTAAGTGTGATGGTACGGGGTGAGTTGCATTTGTTCTTCAGAGTGATGGTAAGCACAGCATCTTTGCCCACACACAGAGCCTCTTTCTGCATTGTGATTTCACACACCACATCCTCAGCACACGGAAGTGGATACACGCAGCACTTGGATCCGTGCTGAACGGCTGTTTCCACGGCTTTGCGTTCCTCCTCTGAACCTGATGAACGTAGATGGAGGAAAGCCAAATACTCACATTCATTTCATCAACGATTCATTGAATCTTAATATGCTGGCATTTACCATGTGCATATTATTCCAGTGTTTTAACTGGGATTATTTACCTTCAGGGTGTTTGTAGAGGTGTGTGATATCTACACGTTTGTCCGAGCCGACAGCTTTGGTGCTGATGCAGTGGCCCACTGCGTTCTTATCAACGTGGATCACGGCGAAGGTGCCACAAGCTGACCGCTGCCAGAACACTACATCACTGTTCACCTGACAAAGAAAGACACCCAATTTATTTCAAATTAGTAAAGCATCAGTCATATTTTATTGATCATTATATATTGATCATTTTCAGAATTTTCTTTAGTTAAGTTGCAGATAAAGCAATTTACTGCCATGACTGCCTGTGGCCATGACAAATAAAAGACTGTTTACAATACTTTAACTCAAGTTAAACAATTTTAACTTATTTTTTATAAATTATAGCAACTGATTGTACTTCAAAATAAAAACATGTATTGTTTTGCTGTGTCCTCGGGATGAATTTCTTATGTTGTAACATTTTTTATTTGTAACACTGTCAGCAAAAATGTAATCATCAATTATTATTCAAGATATAATGACATGCTATATGACAGTGGATTTCAGTGGTTTTAGCTTATTTTAATGCTTGTTATAAATAAAAGTGCCATTCTCCTAATAGTCATCACTATGGTTAACAAACACTACTACTGTATATGAGAAAATATTAAATTACAGATAATTAACATACTTCAGCAAAGACGAAGGGCGTGTCATATTTGTGGAAGACCTGCCCGCTGCAGACGGCATTAACAGAGGTGGGACCGCAGCGAAAGAAACCCTGACTGGTCTCCTGAGGAGTGGCATCAACCACCTGCCAACCTCCAAAACCACACGGCAGATCAGGACGAGTCATCCAGCACTCGTTCCACACATGAAAGTTCCTGCATGGGAAAAGACTCATGACCTAATGTTCTTAAGGCAGTAATGCTCATGTTTGTAAAGGATCATACCAGATTAAATCACGGTTCAGGTAATCGATTAGCTCACAGTTCTCATCAAGATAAACATCTGTGGTCATGGACACGTCAGTGTCGTGAGCCGAGGAGAAATTTGTGACAGGACGTGCAGGAATGCCAAAACATCTCAACACTAATAAAGAGAGAGAAATATATAAGTACTGTACAAGTAATACTCCTATAGCTTTTCTCTTGTTCATTTTGCTTAAACTCTTACATGTGTTGGTGACTCCAGCGAAAGCTAAACTCTGTCCATATTTAACAGGCTTTCCTACAGTTTTATGGTATTGTTGCAGGATTTCACTGCTTCCACACCAGGCTGCAGGAGAAGTGCCACTTTTATAGCAGTTAGACCAGTTTCCTATCAGCACACCACAGTCATTTTCTGCATTTATCTGTTGGGTTAAATTTAGCTGTGTTATGTGTGTCCATTTTTAGGTGAAATAAAGAGCTGATCAGGTTATTTGTAACTTGTTTCGCAAGACTCACCATTGTAGAAACCACTCTGGACACATTAATGGGGCTTCCCCATCCTGAGCAGGGGGTTCCACTTTTCTCCAGCACAAAGAAACACACATCCAAGATTCCCTTATCAAACTACAAATCAGATCTGGGATCAATTAAGAGCCATAACATTCTTATATAAAGTCTTATGTAGTATAGGGTTTACAGAAATATAGGCTTATTTTGTACATTAGAAATATGAAAATGTACATGTTGTTATTTATGAATGAAAGCGTGTCTCTTACTTGACCAAAGTTCCAGGTTCTGCAGCCAATCTGGTGCTTCGTTCCATAGTAGATGATGCCCATGTCATTCAGCACATACTCATTTCTCTGTGCCTCATCGTCCAGATACACAGAGTCATCTAGTACAGATAGCAAGTGTTGAAAATTCAACTCACTGATCAGTGAAGTAGCAAAAAGATTTAATCCTGTTTTAACTTTAAACATACAGCAAAACCCATAATTACCTTTACACCAGGGGTTAAACAGCACATAAATGTCATTGCAAGGGTTGTATGCTGAAGAAGCCCGGCCCTTTGGACCGCGTGTGACTACGGTGAGTCTGTATCGCCCAATAGGTGCGGTTGATAGGGAGTGAACGCAAAGTTTAATACGGTTTTCACACTGTTTGATAATCTTCGCCTCCCAGCATTTATTCTTGAATTCTTCCACTAACGGAACGATCACCAGAGTGCCGTTGCGTATTGATGGAACATTACCTGTGAAAAACACACACATGAACAAACTGAATCAAGCATCGGATCAAGTAGATAAAATAGCATATAACTAACCAAGTCTGAGTTCCAGGAGAAGCTGGTCAGTCTTTGGATTGAAAGTTCTAGAAAGTTCAATCCACATGTGAAAACTCTGTCCTCTGCGGATGATGAGGTGATCACTGGAGAAACGGTCTGTGTGATGCTCCAGACGATTCTGTTCTTTCCAGGATTTAATAAGGTCAATGCTACGTAGCTGCAGTACCACTTCTGAGAATGAATGAACAAATACACACAAGAGAACCAATTCAATGAGTTTAGTAGTTAAGCATAGATACATTTTTAATTTATCAACACATGGTTTTGGGGGTTTATGGTCATTACCAGGCTTGACGCATGGGTCTTGCACGCAAACAGGCTTGACGCATGGGTCTTGCTCACAAACCGGCTTAATGCATGGCTTCTGGTCACTGGCAGGCTTGACGCATGGCTTCTGGTCACTGGCAGGCTTGACGCATGGCTTCTGGTCACTGCCAGGCTTGACGCATGGCTCCTGCACAACGACTGGCTTGACGCATGGTGGTCCCTGTTCACAAACCGGCTTAACACATGATCCCTTCTGTTCTTCACATGGGAAACGGCCGGTAGGGCAGGTGTGTTTTTTCTGGGACCTTTAAATAAAAGAGAATGGATTCTGAGAGGATGGCATTGGCAAGGAGAGATTACAAATGTCTCGAGCCCTTGTCAGCAGAAAGAGAGCCCTCTTAAACATCTTATTGTAACTGTGTTGTTGAAAACTACATTACATTTTGTTTTTTAATATCACTGTTATTGTCAATACCGGTATACTGCAACGCCCCTATTTAAAACAAAGCATCATGCTTTACTAATTACAAAATAGTTATGATACATTTCATTTTGTGTTAATTAAAATGCATTTTAAAAACATTTCATTTTCAATAAAAAAAGATTACTTACATAATTGCAGATGTCACTTTTTTGATTGCCAGATGAAAGTATCTTTTTATCTTTACTAGGAAATTAACAAAGCAGGATTAAAGTTAGTCTGAATCAAGTTTTTCTTCACTGTGACATTTCTGTCTGCGGTAGTCCGATATATATATTCACTTCTTCAAATCTGCAAAACTTTTACTTATCCTTTAAAGGGAGGGAAGGGTTTACGATGAATCACAAAGTTTAATTTGATCCAAAATTAAAGTTAATGACACAAATTAACATTTTGATATAATTGCTTAACTGACAGACTGAGTTTCAACTGAGCAATTCAAGGAAGTTTGCAAATATAATCTCCATTTTAAATTATAGTTATACTATATGATTGCAAAAGTACATCTACATTTAAACCTAATTTTCATTACACAATATAAGTCTATACTCATCCAGAGATAATGGTGTCTGATAATACAGAAAACTAATTAATATTGTTTGATCAATAAAATCTGTAAAGTAAAGAGAGGTTGGGTTGTAGGAAAAAAAGGTAGCCTGCATATTGTGTTTCTGATGTGGTCTTCAATGCAAACAACTTCATATTTATCCTTCAGTTGTGAACACTAATTAAAAAAATACAGGGGGTGCAATTCACCCATATTCCAGTCTCAGACACACATATGAAAAGAAATATCACACCCAACGCTGATGGAAACACACCATGCACCAAAGGTGTGTAAACGATTTTGTTTAATAGCTGTCACATCATACATTTATAATTTGCAGGAAAGAACAAAAGAAAAAAAATATTTGATGAGGAATAAGGTGGAATCCTAATTATCACATACTATAATCATTAAAAATAACAAACTGAATGGGTATTCAGTTAGAGCTTCAGGGTGAAGGTGGATTCACATTATAGCTGACCAATTGACTGACTGTGTCCTTTTATTTTTATTTCCTTGTGCAACTGTGCAATTTAGGGCAATGCACATGATTAAACAGACCGTATGAGTGTCTGGAAAGCTTTTTTCTTTGGACCAGTAAAATTTTGCTGGTTATTTTAGTCTAAATGTCCTACCCCTACTGGTTGTTAAAAAAAATCTTTTTTAGTCAGTGGTGGCGATGAAGCACACCGGCAACTAAAAAATATATTTATCTCTGCTGACAAACAAATGCAATTTAACCATGCAGAACAGGCAAATATGACACCAGCATATTTGTTATATTTTATTTGTCCTAAAGTATAAAGATTTTCCCAAACAATATCTGCAACATCAGATCTGAATTTCATGAAATTGTGCCTGCAATGAGATATTCCTCCAAAATAATGCATTCAAATAAAATCAAATGACAATCAAATCAGGCTGTAAATTACATTCCATCATATCTATTAGATATTTACATTTATGTATTTCGCAGACGCGTTTATCCAAAGCAACTTATACTGCATTATACAATACATTTTTATACAAGTATGTGTTATTTAGGTATTAGAAATTTTCACATGCATAATTAAGATCAATGGTATTTTATAAATAAATATGATGCAAGGTTATATGAGATCACACTGATATGCTTTGATAATATGCTTATGATATATCTCGATTCATTATATGCTACCCTGTATTACTTTCTCTTGTTTTCCCCATTTTAAAATTGCTATTTAATGTGTGTATTTAATTGTTAATCGTTAATATTTCATGTATTTTTCTGAGGTGATACTGTGTACAGTAATTGAAATTGTAATTGTATTGAAACCTGTTTCAATACCTGCTTCTTTAGCTTGACAGGAACATCATGTTTAATGATTCACTCTGGGATATAGTAGCTCAGATTACATCTGTATAATATCTTACAAAAGTAATAATCCTTCCAAATTAAAACACACCAAATTCTCTCGCCTGACACTTAAAATCATGACCCTCATTAGCAATATTAACAGGAAATGCATGACAGTAACTGAAATGATTTTCATATAGCAATAGAGTTAACTTCAGATGTTGAGCTGCAAAAAATAAATAGCAAAAACAGGTAAGGCTACCAAAACATACCACAGTTGAATGTATATAAAATAGATAACATCTGATATCACAGTAAGACTGTAAAGATATATCTATGAAGATGTCAGAATACACAGCTGACTGTGAAAGGAAAGATGTTTTTGCTCTGTCATATGTAGTATCAGTATATACCAGCAGGGGGCGTACAGGGTCATGATAGTGATTTACAAACTGTAGAGAGAATGGAGATTAAATGTTTTTGAACCTTTTTACCATGTTTTATGAAATTGTACTATTTTTCTGTTTAAATGTTGATTAGACTAGCCTATTTACAGGCAGGTTCATGTTG
Organism: Beaufortia kweichowensis; assembly: GCA_019155185.1. Classification (NCBI taxonomy): domain Eukaryota; kingdom Metazoa; phylum Chordata; class Actinopteri; order Cypriniformes; family Gastromyzontidae; genus Beaufortia; species Beaufortia kweichowensis. The sequence goes on along the minus strand of CM032810.1, from coordinate 1,594,309 downwards.
TGACAACTTACCCCTCATAGTGTGACTACATTTCTTGCTATTGGCTTTTTTGATCATGAATGGTTTTATTGTCGCCAAGACATGTTCCTCTCACCGATCTATCCAGAGAAAGATTTAGAGTAAAAATTGTGACAACTAGCCCCAATCTGCCCTGCAAGAGCATTAGTGTGTGAATGTGTGTGAACCTTACACAATCAGGAAACAGAATCTGGTGACAACATGATACAACATGATATTTCAGCAAAACTGCTAAAGCCATTTGACTTCCTCTCCACAATATCGCAGTCAATATTCCAGAATACTAAAAATATTACAATTAACACTTATTATATATATATATATATATATATATATATATATATATATATATATATATATATATATATATATATATATATATATATATATATATATATATATATATATATATATATATATATAAGATTCAATGCAATACTGTGTTTAATTTACTCTGCACTTGAATGACTACTCGTATTTAATCAAATCTATAGTTCATTTTTAAATGCTTTAACATCTAAAGCCAATATTTTCAACAAGGGTTTCATGGACACCTGAGGGTTAGTAAAAATATTACTTTAAACATTGACATTAATGATGATGATTAAAGTATTTCAGTATTATTCCTGTGTGTGTGTGTGTGTGTGTGTGTGTGTGTGTGTGTGTGTGTGTGTGTGTGTGTGTGTGTGTGTGTGTGTGTGTGTGTAGGTTGCTAAACAAGACTTAAGCTACCAGCATTGCCAACATCAGCAAAACTATATATATTTTATGCGTGTGTGTATGCGTGTGCGTATATACAATACACATCATTTTGCTGATGGTGCTGATGATAGTTGCTTAAGACTTGTTTTTGAAACAGATCGTTGGAAGTAAAGCTAATCTATTATGTTGAATTGGTCCAGTAAGAGGAACACACACTTCCTCATTTATGAGGTCAAAGCTGAGGTCAAAACTGCTTCATGTCAACCCTGCAACACATCAGAACACACATTCATGAATTCACGAATTATAGTCTGCACAGTTTTAACTTTTAACTTCTTTACAAAATTTCTAAAGCTTTGTCATTTTTGAAGAAGTGATGTATGAAATAAAACCTGCCGTATTATCACACCTCTTTATATTCTCTGACACATTTACACCCGATTCACACACAAACTTAACACATACTTGAACTTCTACTAACCACAAAATATAAAGTTTACACTGAGGTTAGACATCAGTCATCTTTAACATTCAGAAACATTTAACAGATATCAAACTGATGGGTTTAACATCGAAGGTAAAAAATAATAATAAACACAGAAAGCATGGACACAAAACCACTAACAATAATATAATCTGCTTTATGGCTGTGGGTGAGTATTTGAAGAGAAAAAAAATACTTAAGACAAGCTAAACCATAAAGGGATTTTTTCATTTCTAAAAATGATATTCTCCATTTTTTACGGTCCATTACAGTAATGGAAACTGGAGGAAAACTGACATAAATCTAATGTCACAAAGTGAAAAAGCAGTCATTTTGTCTTTTCTTATTTGCTACCTTGACCAATGCTTTAATAAAATCAGATATAAACATATTACTTTGTTTTTAATGCATCATGCATGCACTTAAATGCATACTGTAACCCTAAACACCCTTTTCATTCTCTTCCTCTCTTAAACACACACAGATGAGTCATGGTGTAGCTGGTAATCTAGAATAATCCAGCTTTATTGGCTGTTACCGCTGTGACGCAGGTACGCTCCCCCTGATAGATTCTGGGTGATATCTAGCCTGACCTGACATGACGGCAAGACATTTACACACACGTTTCTATACATAATGGGGGACTTTTCTTAGACATAAAGACGTAATTTATGGAAATCTGAACAAGACTTCCACTTAACCTGTGCTCTGAATTTGAGGCAATTATAATGACTACAGACTAAGGCAGACCATAAAGCTAAAATAAAACATATGCAATTTCAGATGGAAATAAAGACTTTATTTTAACTTTTAATTTATTTAGGGAAGCTTTTGTGTTTTACAGTATGTATTTTAAGATGATTGAATGGATGCAAACTGTACTCACCTGTGTAAAGGTTCAGCTCAGTCATCATGTCTGCTTTCTATCTGTAGATGGCAGCATTGAGATTCACTGCTATCTATAATGACAGAAAGGGAAACTTTCTTGTTACTTCACAGTAACAGTTACTTACAGTAACTTCTTGTTACTGTCACTTTTAATTAGCTTATAAAGTGTATAGTTTATTTTTCTTAACAGTAATGATTTAGGCATCATCTAGCCTACCAATTTTCTAGGTTACACACAAATACAGATATATGATTATTTTACAATAGAATTTGGTCCAAATGAGGCAAACATACAACATAAAAAATAAAGCTGGTTTTGTAAATATACACACCCCGCTCCTTGGTTTAAGGTTATACTTGTGTATAAACTAAGTGTAAGTGAGGGCTTGTTCGGATTGGCCTGCTCACCTGTCAATCAAGTTGTCATCGTCACTCGTTTGCGGGTTAATCTTCATGCAACTTCACAGTGCGCAACCGAGATGACACGAGAAACCAGCAGTTAACACAGCTCATGATGTGATGACACGGGTAGGCATTGCATTGACACTACATACATTAATGTATTGATTTATTAAAAAATATTCGCATTATTATATGCATTCCTTATTGCATTTTACCCATCGTTATTATTTCATTGCGCATTTTAGAATAATCAAAGCTGTAACGTTTTATTTGTATGTAATTATGTTTTTACAGGAAAAAAGAACATGAAAGCAAGTTTCACTTCAGCAGTGAAGAGTGACCGCGTCTTATCCATTTGATATTGAGGTTCTTGGAAAGGCGTGTTCTTTTTCCACTCCAGACCTTTTGAATGGACGTGAAACTCACAATGCAGCCATCAGACCCGGGACTCTGATTTACACGACCCCCGGAGAGCCGTGAGAACCCACGTCCACCGCCCTGTGCGCGAACTAAAGCGCACACGGGACATCTGGCGAGCTTTTACGCACAGAGGTGAAGCGCCGCAGCGGTGCGCTGCAGACACTGCACATGCACAAATGAGCAAATAAACATATCATATTCTTTTTAGCATTGTTTAATATAACGGTGACATTTTGAAATCTGATGTCACCGCAGAAAAGGACGTCACTGCGAGTTCCTCATCTATGTGACATGGCGAAAGCGATCTAAGACTGTAGAGTCTAGAACTGCGTAAAAAGCGATATCAACTCGTTCAGCATGGATGAGAATTTGAATAATCGTGAATGCACCAACTTGAGCGTGCTGAACTGGGAGCAGGTAAAGCGTCTGGACGCCATCCTTACTGAATACATCCCCATTCACGGCAAGTGGAACTTCCCCACTTTGGAAATGAAGCCTCGGGATATCGTGAAAGTGGTGCGGTGCCGTATGGAAGAGCGCAAAATCCACGTCCGGGAGGTCCGGCTGAACGGTTCCGCGGCCAGTCACGTCCTGCACGAGGACAGCGGGTTGGGCTACAAGGACTTGGATCTCATCTTTTGCGCGGATCTGAAAGGAGAAACAGAGTTTCAGACTGTGAAAGATATAGTACTGGATTCCCTCTTGGATTTCTTGCCTGACGGCGTAAATAAAGAGAAAATAACTCCGCTGACTTTAAAGGTACGGTTTTTTTTACATTAAATACTTTCATTTGCAAATTAATACGATTTGATATGGTGATTAAAGGTCACATGCTCGTAAACAAAATGTTGTGGGTACAAAACTGGCAAAGGTTGGTGCATCATCACCATTGCGCCTTTGAGCACCATGCTTAACTTCAAGTTACTCCATTGGGACTGTTTTTGGATAAGAGCATTAGTAACATTAGTAACTGATATAATTTCGTATGCATCCATGTCGAATGTAATGACATCTAGACATGCCCTAGAAAGTGTGCATTAGGTTTAATCTGCAGAAAGATAAGGGAACTGGTAAAAACGTCGCTTTCTACTACAAAGAGGATTTCTTTAAACCAATTTAGCACGGATCCGCTTTCACCTCCCTCTACACACGTATGCAAAAGCAGATGAGGTTTTTATGTATTTAAATTAGGCAGATATCATATGAACTGCACCCTTAATGGTTTTATGGCATTAATGTATATGCAAAGTGACTTTAATCCACATGATTTTGCACACATTACATGTTCTGAATAACTCGAGTTTTGCAGAAAAAAATTCAAGGAGAGCACAATGAAAACAAAATAACATTTATTATTTTCCCTATTTGTAAAATAATCCTCATTTTCACTTTTTCTTTCAACAATTCTTTTTCATCTCCATTTTCTTCCCATTTCCTCAGGAGGCATATGTGCAGAAGATGGTCAAAGTATGCAATGACTCAGACCGCTGGAGTTTAATCTCTCTATCTAACAACAGCGGGAAGAACGTGGAGCTGAAGTTCGTTGATTCCCTGCGGCGTCAGTTCGAGTTCAGCGTTGACTCCTTCCAGATCGGCCTGGACTCTCTCCTGCTCTTCTACGAGTGCTCTGAGAACCCCATGGCCGAGACCTTCCACCCCTCCATCGTGGGAGAGAGCGTTTATGGCGACTTCGAGGTCGCTCTGGACCACCTGCAAAGGAAACTGATCTGTACGCGGAATCCCGAGGAGATCCGGGGCGGAGGATTGCTGAAGTACTGCCATCTGTTGGTGCGAGGTTTCCGGGCGGCTTCGGAAGGTGAGATGAAGCTTCTTGAACGTTACATGTGCTCACGATTCTTCATCGACTTCTCGGATGTGGTGGAACAAAGACGCAAACTAGAGTCATATCTGCAGAATCACTTTGTGGGCCTGGAGGACCGTAAGTACGAGTATCTGACCACACTTCACAATGTCGTCAATGAAAGTACAGTGTGCCTGATGGGCCGTGAAAGACGACAGACTCTGAGCCTCATCACTATGTTGGCGGTACGCGTGCTGGCGGAACAGAACGTAATTCCTAACGTAGCAAACGTGACCTGCTTTTACCAGCCTGCGCCGTACATCGCCGATGGCAACTTTAGCAATTACTACATCGCTCAAGTGCAGCCGGTCTACACCTGCCAGCCAACACACACCTTCTCTCCATGGCTACCCTGCAACTAACAGATATTAAAATACAACAGATGTTTCCAACGGGAGCATCACTTATTGCTACGGAAGGCAATTCTTTAAGAAGTTAAGAAGTGTGCTGAAAACCCAAGACTCCCAAGCTCTCTGTAAGGGGAAGCGACCGGATAACAGATCAGAAATAGGTCTGGAGAGTAAGGTAACTTGGATTTCTTCCCATCGGGCAGCACGTTCTAACTAGGCTTTACGTGGCCATATGCCAAGCTTACAGAAGCACAACACTGACTCACAGCAAACAACATCGAAGCAGTTACACAAGGACACAGGAAGTCCTCTTAGTGTGCGTGTTAGACATACTTGAATACTCAAAGAGATTAAACCTGCAAACAGTGTTTAGATAGACAGTTTTCACATGAAAAAAAGAACTGAAATCAATTGGCTGGACACTTTTTACAATCAAGGGATGTTTTGTAGATATCACATCCTCCATTATCAAAGAAAGTTTCTGTTAAGTGCCTTAAACTACAAAATGTTGAAGGTTATTCATTCTGTGTGTGTGTGTGTTTGTAAAAACATCTGCAGGAATCATGTTTGAAACCGTATGTTTGATCTTCATGATGTACAGTACCAAATAAATAAAATCCACCCGATGATGAGAGATATTCACAACATGTATAAATTCAGTACAAAAATCTATGAGAATCAGGTGTTTTGTGTAAAGATGGTTTTGAATGGGTCACAGTCAAGAGTTGTATATCTCTATATGACACTGTATGCATGCGTCTTATCTCAACTGACCTCAATGTACTGTTGGCTCAGCGCTGGCTTAGCTCAGATTAAAATGTCCAGGGCAATGCCATTACAACTAAAACAGCTCTGGGCTGAACAGGAAGAGAATTAATGAACCTTGTTTAAGTCCAAATGGTTGTTGTTGGATCCAGGTAACCTGTCATCTTTCTGATGACCTATTTAACAGCGATTATACCTTTCACCTATTTGACCTGTATAACCTGTGAGATTAAGAACTTGAAGTGCATGTAGGTAAAAGAGAAGATACACCAAAGATGTTCTTCGTATTCTTTAAGACTGTGAAACAACAATAGAGTATTTGATGTTGGTATGAAAGACGTCACACAATCCACCATTTCTATCATGTTTCCATAAAGTCTGAATCAGAAAACTTGTAAGCATTTTTTTGTAGATAAGTTTACTCAAATTTAGGATATGGGCTGATCTCACATGTAAACATGTCTCTTATTTTTCTACTGATTTTTTTTATTTTTGTATATTGTGATGTTTTGGTCACGGTTAGGACCCTTTCTTTAATGCTGTGAAGAGTGTTTTATGAGTCAAATAAAAACCTGACTAAGAATTCCTGCAGCAAATTTCTCAACAAATGTTTTTCTTTCTATTCTGAGTCATTATGGTACTCACTGATAGTGCTCATAAGTTTTGAGACAACATATGTGTTGCTGCTCGTAGATGATCATTTCCTGTTGTGTGGTTATAACCAAACCTATAGCTGATAAACGTGTGCAGTATGATGTTTATAAAGATTAGCGATGCATTATGATGAACCCCTTTACTATCTTAACCAGTAAGACTTCTTACCTTAAACTCTTAACCATGCTGGATGACCGTCCTTCATCTGGACCAGCAACAAGCCGGTCTTGACCGGTATGAAAATCCATAAGCTGGATTTGTCAGGGGGCTGTGTTGAAAAATTATAGTGTTAACTATAAACATCTATAATTGGCAAATACATGTTTAACAATTTCTATTATTTCGTATTAGTGCCACATTGGCATAGACAAGATATCTTCACAGATGTCTCCCCTCACTCATTTGTTATCTCTTCATCTCTCACTTTTCTGAAATGGTTTCCGATGTCTTTATGTGTAAACAGTGCGAATTGATTGCTTTTCATGATGCTTACACTAAAAATATCTTACAGTATGATGGATTAGCACCATTTATATCAAAATGAGTCTTAAAATACAAGATAGACCTTATAATATTCCCACTACTTGATGCAAGGTCCAATTTAAAAGATTGAGAAGCTCTCCAAAGTGTATTTTCACTTGCACTTCCTAATGCACTTCCTCGTATAAAGCAAAGAAAAAAAATCACTTGTCAAACATGTTGCACAGTGTTGTTATCAATGTTCCTATGGTACTAGTGATGCTAGCAACCCCATGTAAAATACTGTAGTGTTTTGAATATTAAAATGCAAAAGTAAAATAGTAAAAATGCACTAAAATTCTTTAATTATAGTGTTTAAACCTTGCTATAGTTAACGTTAAAGTATACTACACACAGTTTATCAATTCATTATAGCTTCATAAAATATATTTGATATTAAAATATACATTGTGAGTAATATGCACTTTACGTTCAATTTAGGGAGCACACTTAAGCGTACAGTACCTCATTAATTGGGTCTGAGGGCGTGTTCACGTAAAGGGGCCGGGGCTTGGTCACTGTTATCCTCTGGTTATGCGTCACTTTAACTATACTAAATTTAGCACTTCATGAGCGGGATATTTACCCATCTCTCCTAATCTGATTAAACGCTTAATAGTCTTGTGTTAAAGAGTCTAGGGAAGTTACAGCTCTTGGGTTTATGAGTATCGCACTGTAACACCCGGATGAGAGCGCCCTCCCCTTACAACTAAACTAAACTATGGGGTCAGTGAGACCTGAATTTAGTTGAGATTTACTTATGAATAGAGAGACACAGATAGAATGAGGAGAGATACGACAAAACACGTATGCTTGAGTTCACTTGCTTCTCACGCCTTCATACAAAGCAAACAAAAGCGTTGCACAATTTCCTCACTTACTTAGCCTCAAGCTAACCACGTGACCGGGGAAATGATCCTACAAGTTGGTTTTACTTATTCATTTGTATGCAGTTCCTCTTGCTAATGCATCTTTGTGAAAGCAACAATCTTCTCTACATGTGTTTGCTGTTTATTCTGGTACGCCCCCTTGTGACAAAAATGACGTATTGCATTAAATTGTTGTGTTGAGTGAAATCTGGACAATCCCAACCTCTATGGCTTGGTCAAAATTGACATTTTACCCAACCACTGAGTTTAGATTTAAATCAGATCATTCTGTTAGATTTACAAGACCCAATGAGTAATGTTGAATGACTTTGTAATGGCAAAACTGGGGCATGCTGAAACAGAAACATGTTGTGCGGTTTGACTCATGGTTTACTGAAATGGTTGTGCACCAATTTTCAAAGGCTTTTCAGGCCAGATAGGTTTACTGATTAAGTTCACATGGCGTAAGGTTTCAAATGTGACTTTACAAGATCTAAATCAAAGTGTCTGAATAATACAGTTTTTCTTATGAAAATTCCAAAAAATTGTCACAATAAATATAAAAATGGTTTAAATGAATCATTAAATTAGTCATTGTTGTAATTTTTTACAATTGTCAAAATGCTTATACATTTTTAGGTTTGAAAATTAGGACAAGTAAAAACCTTTTTTTTTTAATAATGGGCATTGTAAAAATTGTAAAAATGGTAAATGCAAGAAAATATTTTGTTCAACTACAGTATATGTTTAATATTAATGATGTAAATTAGAAACAAGTAGCTCACCTGAAAAGCATATACAATACTGAAAAAAGCAAGATCTAATTGCCCATAATGTCTCTTTAGATAAAACTGTCTGCCAAATGCATAAACATAAATTAAATCTGTTTTTTTTATGAAATCAACTCCTGGAACATTATAGTACCTGTTGTTGAAGAACCACAGATACGTCTCTCCAAATGTCTTTGCAAATCATTTCCTATGTCAGAAACAGATGCTGCAGGTCGAGTCTCTTGAGAGTCTTTCTGTTCTTTGTGAAACATGATTATGTTGACAATGAATTCAATCCAATGTCTTAAATTAGACAGACTTTGGACGACAGAAAACCACTTTATTAGGTGGGATGTTTTTGGATCATATTGTTTATTAGTCATGGAATCTTGGATCTTGTTTTGTAATAAAATTACAACATCCGATACAGTCCTGTATAATGTAAGAAAATCCAGAGTTTTCACATTGTAATTATGTTACTTAAGAAATTATTCCTGCATTTGTCTAATACTGTACAGCATGTTTCTCTTCAAATCATGACATATTGTATTACTCTGGATTGTACAAATCCATATTTGGCAAAAACTTAGGAAACACAATCTGTCAGTGATGTAAACCATCAAACTAGATATGTGGCCATTGTTTTTCTGATAGTTCTTTGGTCTCTCTGTCTAACAGAGCTATTGTTTGGATTTTAGTCTGCGTGAGATAGCGACCTCTGAACCTTTCTCAGTCTTGATGGTTTCTCATCAAGCCAAAGTGGAATCTTCCAGACTGTTCAAGTTTGTCTGAGTAAGTGAGAGAGAGAGAGAGAGAGAGAGAGAGAGAGAGAGAGAGAGAGAGAGAGAGAGAGAGAGAGAGAGAGAGAGAGAGAGAGAGAGAGAGAGAGAGAGAGAGAGAGAGAGAGAGAGAGAGAGAGACAGCGAGAGAGATTGCAGTGTTTCACAGAATCATAAAAACTCAAGCCAGAAACGATAATGCAATCTACAGTTTAAAACTCCAGAAACTCTTTGCTGTCACTTAAACATCCTGTCCAAAAATCATTCATGATAGTTAAATAAATATTATAAACTTCTAAACTCTTTTCTCATGTCTCAAAAGCATTTTTACTGTAACTGCAGCATTAGAAAGCAATGCATGATACCCAAACAAGACAGCGTTTTAAACAAAACAATTCATTAATGTTTATGCTGGCCAGACTAGCTAAATACAGACTGATGAAGAGATGCAGTTCAGCTTGTGTTCGGCTGCGTTGTACTATCATAATAATGAAATGAATCAATGTTTAACAGTAGGCAGTGTACAGTGCAGTAAGTACTGAGATTATTCTTCTACCCAATAATTTAGTGTGTTTTGATTTGTCTGCACAGCGGGTGGGCATTCATAGCAGTAGACTTATTGGCAAAGCGGGACAAAGTCATTTAAGAAGAAAATATGTTAGTAATTGGCCAGACATTTGCTCAGGAATGAGGAGGCTTTTCCACACCATCTATAAATCTGCTGATATACGGAACAACCCGAGCACAAACCTGGCACAAGCCGCGACTCTTCCACACACAGTCTGAGAATATCATTATAAACCACACAAACTGACAATCATGTGCTCTATAGGGTTATCACACAACCACCCTCATTCAATCTGATGTTTTGGATTAATGCACACTGGCCCCATAAAGCATTTGGACACATCAGGAACATTTAAAAGTAAAAGTCACTGCATTAGATAGCAAAATGTATGTAAAAGCAAAGTGTCACTTATGAAGGATATTACAAGCTATTTAAAGCGAATCATTTCAGTCGAATGAAACTTTGATGTCATGTTTTATTGCAATGACATTAGCACATTTTAAACGTGTCCAAGCACTTTTGGGGGCTGTACACATAACCAATTTATGTACCAACAAACAATTTCATTTACAAAAACACTCAGTACAGATGTTTACATGCATCTGTAACATTCTGTCAACTCACATTCATATCTCCAGACAGACGTCTCCTGTGTTTTTATGATGCCGTGTGTGGATCTGAACCCATTCTTCCTCTGGCTGCAGATGTGCAGAGCTTTAATGCCTGGAAACATCTGGAACAGTGAGATGGAGAGAGATATGTAAAATAATCAGAATTACTGAGACATGTCACACATCACTCCTCAGAGAGATATTGACTGACAAGAAACCTAATTTAATCACAAGAATTGTGATATCAAAAATAACCTGACTTTAAAACTTAAGCTGTTTAATTGGCTTTATGGTGCACTTTTTCTGTAAATAAGAGACAAATTTACAATGAGCCAAAGTCTGAAAATGAACACTAAATACGACAGTGAGATACTAAATGCACTGTAAATTGATTAAAAAACCTACTTTTTGAAAACAATTGTTGAAATACATTATATTGCATACATGAATATTAACACAATCCATTGAATAGACATTTTAATGTGTTCAAGTAGCTTAATAAAGCAAAATATTGCCTACAGTTTCAGTGGCCTACAGTCATCTCTTGAAATTCAATTTGAAATATTTTTTCACTTACACACACATAAACACAGAAATGATTCACTTTCCACTTTTATCCATCACTCATCATCACAGAGAAAGCTCTTAATGGATAAAGTATACAAACCCATCTATCAGCTTTAATCTTTAAAGCTTCCAATCTCAAAAACTCTGGAAATATAGTTATATGAGACTATTACCAGTACCAGAGATGAAACTAGCATTTATATGGTCTTTCAGACATTACATAGGAACATTTTCATGAGTATGAATTCTGTTTTTCCAAATGAAACCTATCACTGTGCTGTGTGGCTTCAGGCTTCACTTATTTAATTATGCTGAATGGGGTCAACATGGGATTGTTTGTTTATAAAATACAAGAGATATGACAAACAATTGGAATTTACAATGAATTAACCCTGAATTAACTAGCCCGACTCTAATCCTAATGTCTCTTAAAACTTCTGGACTCTAGATATGAGGTCACTATCAGATATGAGGATATTTTGTGGGGATGTTTATGCTAATATGCTAAGTTCCAACCACCATTGCCACATGACTAAAGAATGATGTCATTCTTATGACATATACTATATACATTGTACTATTTTATTTTTTTATGCCATTTTATGGCTTGAATGAAAATAAAATGGACCTTAAAGAAAAGATTGTGAAGTTAATGGTGTAAACAAAAGTCCAAACCTGAACCGTAAATATTGTAATAATTTGAAAAACCCTTTAATTGCGATGAATCATCACCAATATTGAGCTATCCAACATAAGATCTTGTAAAGTCAAAGCATTTAACAATTCAAACTTTTACACAAACCACTGCTGACGGAGCAGAACATTGAGTATAAACCCCAGGACAGAAAGTACAGTCAGTCTCGTGTGTCTGCAGATTAAACCCTTTTCTTGATTTGTTTCTCCTTTTACATTAAGCAGTATTATAAAAGGATGACACCGTCACCTCGTTCTCATCGATTGCAATCATGCATATAAATGGATCCCAAAACTCAAATGTTCATTTCTGCACTTTTTCTCCCCCAACCATTTCAGCTGTCCTGAGGCTACTCTTAACGTTTGCAAATTACACCCACAAAATACCATCCAAACACCTGCTCTGCATCTACACACCTGTTCTGAAGTAAGTATAGCTTTTACCCTTCAGATAAAATTAGATGTATCCGGCCTCACAGAATTTGAGTGATGGTCTGAACACACATCACAGTAACTCAGTAGATCAGAATTAATATAATAAACATCTCTGTTTATCACTTCATTTAATCGTTTAGTAAATGAACTCAATTACATACTTTAATACTTAGGATGGAAATTTTGGTTAATTGTCATTTATTGTTACAGGGTTTTTGCAAGTCAACAAACCTCAATTTTAAGATGTTAAGTTTGACATCACACATTCACAACTTTATCTCCATAACAAAATTCCAGGTGACCAAACAGCGATACATTGTTTATGAATTATTAAACTATTGTTGTTAGACTCTCGTGTACATCATGCGTTTATAAAGTTTATCTTGAATGTGTAATATGAATAAACAGTGATAAAAGTTGTTTAAATAGTAACCTCACTTGAAAACAGTATAGAGACTTGAACCTAGTAACTGTATTTCTTACGTCACAAATTAACAATTAGATTGTTAATCTTCCAGACTGTTCAAGTTTGTCTGGTGGTGCAGTGAGTGAGAGAGTGAGAGAGAGAGAGTGAGAGAGAGAGAGAGAGAGAGAGAGAGAGAGAGAGAGAGAGAGAGAGAGAGAGAGAGAGAGAGAGAGAGAGAGATTGCAGCCAGAAACGATAATGCAATCTACAGTTTAAAACTCCAGAAACTCTTTGCTGTCACTTAAACATCCTGTCCAAAAATCATTCATGATAGTTAAATAAATATTATAAACTTCTAAACTCTTTTCTCATGTCTCAAAAGCATTTTTACTGTAACTGCAGCATTAGAAAGCAATGCATGATACCCAAACAAGACAGCGTTTTAAACAAAACAATTCATTAATGTTTATGCTGATAGTTCAATACGCAACATCTGTGAAGGTTTTCATGCTCATTTGCATACAGCTTAGCTCCACCTATCAGATGCTTTTGTTGTTTGCTTTGTGACTGCAAACTGATGTGTATTTCTAAATAGTGAATTATGTCATCAGTAATTCAGAACTGCAGGAGATTTTTCATCTTTTCTCTAATTGTGAATGTTCTTATCTTTCGTTGACGTCTCTCTCTCTTTCTTTAAATCTGCCTCCTCTCACAGCTGTGGAGACAAAAAACATTCATCAGTTTCTTCTTTGCCAATAAAAGCTGATACATTCAGTTTCTCACGAGCACCAGACAGTACAAACATTAAAATAATAACAGATCATATAGTATACGACTGCTCAGATTTCTCACATACTGTAGTTAATCACATCTGACTGTCAGAACACAACGTCCCTTTTCTGTGGCCTGTTAGCAGTGTGTCAGTCTTCCATTAAACCGTCTATGTAGACGACACACAGTCAGACAGATCTCTGTGGGCTGGATCACTATCATCAGAGAACTCTCTGTACTGACGCTGTGGCGTGAGTTTTCACCCAAAGCATTTAAACATAGTGAAGCGGTGTAACATCTGAGCGGATGTAGGAGATCAGAGAGGTTTGAAAATATTGAATAATGAAGTTTTTACTTTTTACAGTAATAATTACCTTGCTCTGGATTTGAAAAATAAAACCCCGTTCTGTCACATCCCTCATCTCCTTTAAGAAACAGCTAAAAACACACCTCTTACACGAAAACCTGACCTCATAATAAAAAAAAAAACCACTAAACTCTTTTCTTTCCTCTACAGGTATTTATCTAGCACTGCAAAACATTGTAAACTTAGTAAAGCACTTCTTAGTACTATTGTTGCCACTTTTGACGTGTCGCTTCATTGTCTCCTAATATTTGTAAGTCGCTTTGGATAAAAGCGTCAGCTAAATGCCTAAATGTAAATGTAAATGTTGATTCCAGACTTCAGAAAAAAATCTGTGTTGTGTGTTATGGATGTGACACGTTTTTAAGAGGCAACCAAGTTTGTAGGATTTCTGTGAATTAAAAAACACAAACCAAAAGCAATTAAAGCCAATAAATAGAGAAGAGATGACTCTTCAATGAACATAAAATAGTTATTCATTTATGAGGAATATGGACTGTTAAGTATGTGACAATTCTGAAAACTTGAAGTACTTTATCTGACAATAGAAAATCATGATTTGAAATGCTTGATGTTCACAATCTTTTGCTCAATTTCAGTTTTGTTTGCCTAATTGGCATGGCAAATGGCATGTGTTTGTTTCGGCACAGTAGGTTTACTGTGAACTATGAAATAAAATTAAACCAAACAGCAACACATAATAAATGACAAGTGTACAACACTGCAATTCTTATATTTTTTACTTATTTATTCTACAATGTAAAAATGATTTATTGTTAATATCAATAAATATTAAGTAGTATATTTGTCATGTTTAAACAATCTTAAAGAAACGTAAATGTACCTCTTGGTTTTCACAAGACACATTGAGTTGCAGCACACATGTGGGGATAAGGGTTCGAGTCCAGACCTTTTCCATCATCCTCTTTCATCTCTCTTTACTTTGCCTATAAATAAAAAGAGCAAAACCCATAAATGATTCATTTAGAAATGGCTTTTTAATATCTTTCCACTGGAAGCCATGTTTTCCTCCATTTCTAAAGTTTCTGCTCAGTCTATCTGTCAACATGTACCAACAGTTTGCAGTGATGCAATGAGTTTAAGAGTCAGATTACACTGCAAACGACTGTTTTTATGTTCAAGTTTCCCAATAGGTTATATAATCATGATTTATCTATTTCAAAATATAGAAATCAGGAGGTACAGCATTTGTGTGGACTGAAAGCATTTTTTATTTTGTGATGAAAGCATTGTTGTTTCAGAGCCCATTACTGATGGATTAATATGAACCCAGATACTTGAGTCAGCCCTTTCAATGACTAAAAACACACGTAAATACACCACATGTCTGTATATCTGCCCGGTTATAAGACTCTTCCTATTTAGACATAAATGATGAATTATTACTGCCATGATCACCGCAAAACACACACATCTCTTTAAATAAAATACAGTTTAGTGCCTGCGTTATACGAAACATTCAGATGAAATAATAAAAATAAATAAAAAGTAAATCATACAACTTCTCTTCAGATGAAAGGAAAAGGAAGCACTTAAAGGGAAAACACTTAAGGGAAAAGGAACGCAGGGAAACGCTGCCCATCTGTTTTGTAAAAAAATGACACAATGGTAACAGATGTTTCTAAGACTACAGTCTGTGTCGTCATGGCGACCTGTGTACTGTAAAGGTGGTTGTTATAGACCCGGCTAGCCTGGACAGTACCGTCATAAACAGCCCTATCATCATATTCAGCTCTGTACATTCTCTCAGATTATTTTAAGTGAAAACAGAATAAGTGCGAAAACTGAATAAATGTGCTTTCTGTTTATCAAAGTGTTGTACTTAGAAGATTGAAAACTAAAAAAAGAGATTGTGAAAAAGAGGTGTGGGAAGACAAAATGAGAGAAAAATGCCCAATTATCCCACATGTAAAAATACTGTAGTTTAGTATTTACTATGTGTATTTACTTAACTGTATGGTGAATTGATAAACTGTATTAACCTGATAACTGTCACAGCAAAGATTTAGTCCAGATATTAAAATGCACATCTGAACTAAATTGTTTTATATTTTGAGATATAATATATGTTTATTATTTTATTAAATTATTTTATCTTTAGTCTTTTACTTTTCCATCAATTAATAGTTTGGCATGATTAGACTAAACTTCAACCATGTTCTTCCTGAGGAAAGGTGAGACTTAACAGGTTAAAATACTGTACTATACTTAATTTTTTAATTGGTTGAATAGTTGAAAAACACTTTTGGGAATTTTACTAGACTTTGACTGGGTGAAATCTAACATTATTGTGAATCTGCTGAGTTGATAATGTGTGAGATCAGGACTGTAAAGGCATTGTGAGGATTGCATTGGGTTCTCCGGGTCGTTCCTCAGGTCTTGGAGGCAGATACGGTTCTGTCTGCAGGTTGAGGTAGACAAGAACATCAGAACCAGATGTGAGATCTGACTCGCTCTGGCTAGAAAAGCATGAGGAACCGCACTGTGCCGTGAAGAATATGACTCACCGGCTGCTTTTGGCCATTAACCATCACCAGCCAGCCAAGACCTGAAGAATCAAGCCAAACGGTTTGGTTATTAATGTAATTTTAAACAGAAAAAGGGAAAAAGGCAAAAAGGCCACAGTCAACACGCGCCTGCAGTTTATTTCAACATGCTGATGTTTTTAAAGCTTTTAACATTAGAGGCATATGTATTATCTGAGTTTTTATGCACTTATTAAAGTGTTGTTCATTCAGTACAAAAATAGTTATGTGCAAATTAAATTTTAGCTTAGTTGCTTAGTTCAAACCTGGTCACCGGCATCGTGTTTTGTTTTGGCAATCCATCTTTTAAAGTGTGTCAAGGTTCTTTCATCTTCCACTGTTTGCTCCACCTCAGACTTCATTGCTGAAACGAGCAATGGTTTCAATCTCTGCGTTTCTGCTTTTATATTTACAGTGACTTCACTTTCACTCGACACGCTCTTGATGTTCTGGAAACATGCAAAACAAAAGAACGTCATCGACAACATCAGCCTTTCAGCAAGACGATCCCTCTAAAACTCTCACCAAAGCATACATTTTCCAAAATAAAATGTGAAAGGATAAACAGAGCACACAGTAATTTGACTGAATTTTTACCTTGGCTTCGCCTAACTGAGCTTTAATTTTCTGTGGGTTGGCAATAACAAAACGCAATGCCGTCGTGGCTAAAACTGGAATAATAACCTACACTTGCCGTGACTCATACGGATTAAAATCCAGCTATTTTGGTGCTAGAGTTCAGAAAAAACATCATCTTAGATACATCCCCTCAAACACAATGGTACGCAGGTGAAACAAGGTTAAAGCCTGTTGTTCTGTGTGCCTGGTGGGGTGTATTAAAACCTCTGACACTAATAAAGTCACTATTGCCTCACCAGCCAGCTGTCTCAACACACGTGATTCATTTACTACACAACAGCGTGTGTTTGCGCTTGCCGGGTGGGTGTTCGGGGGTAACTGGAGTTTATTGAAGCAAATGATTACATATTTCCAGCCGAGCAGATGTGAATGAGATCGGCAAATATCCGGAAAAGAAGACAGGATACGTTATGCTTTTGATTAGGTGGGCGTGAGCATCAACAGAGACGACGACGACCCGCGTCTGTGCGCGCGTCCCCGCGTGACCTTTGTGACGGACGGGATGACCTCTCTTTATTTGTCTCCCTGCAACAGCTGTTAGAAACTGGACTTCTTTTTCTTTACCCTGATGTTACTGTAGGACACATCTGATGCGTTCACAAATTTCATCTAGTGACTGGATTTTGTTTTGGATAGTCTTCACTTCTCTCCATGTTTCGTTCTGCTTTTAGTTCAGAGATGCTGGACTTTGATACTCCAGCTGACAGAAGACTGCTTTCATTCAATGCTGAAATCCAAATTGAGAAAGAGTTTTTTATTTTTCTTGGGTTAGCCAAAATTAAAGGTCAACAATACGTCTCTGCTATGAAATCAAAAAGATGGATGGCTTGGATTACTTCTGGCTTTATTTTTAGATTAAGACATTAATTATAACTTTTGTATGAGGATAGTTTCGCTCACAAGTGATAGCCGGAACATCAAGATCAGTGAAAAGTTAAGACAAATGACTGTTTGGCAAATAAAAGCTTCGGTAGGTACACATGATTTTTGCTATTAATCCTTGGGTCTGACATATAAAGGCCATCAGATAAACAAAACAACAGTTTTCCCACTATTTAGAGTGAACTACAATCAAAACTGTGTTTACACTGTCGGTCTAATGCACAGATCTGATATCCCATCAGTTTACACTCACAAAAACACATTTCTGATTGGGTTTACATTAACACACTGACAGACACCACAAAACTATGATGCCCAAACTGATTTATTGCACATTTACACGACACTGTTTTTAACTAAAAACTAAACAAGTTGGATGCACTTAGGCCGATCATTTACACAACAATGGTGTTTTGGAGACTGAAATCACAAAGGTCTCCAACAATGGCGAATACACTACTGGATCATAAGTATGCAAACTGGTGACAAAATCACTGGTTTTCGTTTTGACACTACGCAAAACATTTCCATTTTTAGGACACACTTGTCGTGTAAATGTTCAGTAATCTTTCTATGTGTACTGTACTCGGTCTGTAATCTCACCCTGACTCCAGATGATGAGGCTAGATCAGACCCAGCTCACATGTCCTGTATCATTAATCAACAATTCTGTAAAAATAGAAAAAACAATGCAATAATTTAATGTTGAAAACAGATATTGGACATGTATCGTAAGAAAAAGCACTGTAAAAATAAAAGGTGCTTTTTAGGAACCTTAAAATGTAGATCGGACACGTTGTATCTCACCTCATAAAACACTTTTCTTTCTCAGAATTTGACTGACATCGAATGATGGATGATTACAAAACAGCACAAAGTTGTTTCTCTGTTTGTATTAGTGAGACTGAATGAACTGGTGATTAAAGAGAAAATAAAGTCTTTGTTTCTCTCGTGTAATCTGGTTGTTATCATTCCTCTTTCTATCACCCTCTTTACAGCCGGATGTGTCTGTGGAGATCTAAGATTCAGAAGAATCTTACAAGATTCTTCTTGAGAAGAAGAATCACACAAGATTGTTAAACAGATCCAAATGACCTGTAAACACAAGACAGCAGAGAAAGACTTAATCTGGTGTTGCTTGTATGAGACTGAGTTCAAAAGGAGATCAAATTCAGCTGTAGTAACTATAACATAAAATAAACACAAAGCCTGTTCTGCCATAAACAATGACTTAATCCACTTGGATATAGTTGGAGAAGAAAGAGACAAATTTAGAGTTTCGGTTTGAAGGAGGTTTCTGTGGTAGGACAGCGGCACAAAAAGTAACATTTGTATTTGTTAAAAAGATGTTAATACTTATAAATATTCAGTATTATGGTACCATACTGGTTAAATGCAAGCCATGGTTGGGTCAAATATGGACCTTTTTAACAACACTTTAAATAATGATCATTTTGAGAAATCAAGAACCAAATGGAAAGTTTCAAGGTAAACATCACTGACTAATAGACCAAACTGGTTTAGTTTATAAAAATCTTTATGTATCTGTTGGAGACCTCATACAAAAGCTCCAATATCAAACCCTGCCAAGTTTTTGTTTTGCTGACAATATCAACAGGGTCTTGTTAAAAGCTGAAAATTTGGTAAAAGTGGAAAGTGTATCCTGATGGGATAACCCTCACTCTCTTTTTATTCAAGAAAAACTAAGAAGGCCAATCAATTTAGAATAATTGAATTAAGCCTAGATTTTAATGGAATTTTCCCTATAATCGCTTCTCATAATATCTGCCAGCATCTCCATCCCAACAGCAACAACACACGGAAAGAGAAAATCTCCAGCTGAAACAACAGCCAGCCTGCGGTCGGCCGAAAACACATTTGCTTATCGGTTTAAAGACGAAGTGTATAATTTTTTTGTTGTTAAAATCCTTCTCCCGTCCCGGCCTAATGAGCATCAACAAGTATAAGTGAGCCATTGGTTGGTTGATTTCCCTGAAGGGTATAAACACTGCCGAATTCAACGTCACTTAGTTTGTTGAGCCAAGAGATCAAGGTTTGGCTGTGTGACCCTATTAGCCCTTGCAGGTCCATGCCATGACTATATTGCTAATGTTTAATGATAGTATATAAAATATTTTGCCAGTGCCTGATTTTTCTTTTCGGAGACCTCTGTGGCTCATTGTGGTTCACATGGAAAGATTGTGTACCTCTGCTGAGTCCTTAACCCACCAAATGACTGTTGTTGAGATGAAGGAGAACGCAAACAGACTGCTTTCTGTAGGTTTTAAAGATCTTGGTTTGAGCATGTCAACTTTTGCTCAACCTACAGTTTAAATTGTCTGGATCAACCTGGATGATGGGAAAAGTATTTCATCAACAATCATAACTTTCACTAATGGTGCAGATTACACAGATAAAACACACATTATACTGTAACGCTTTTAGATGAATTTTAGGTGATTGCAAACTGATAGTAAAAACTGTGATGTCACAGGTCATGGCAACGGTTGACTTCAGTGTACTTGATAGAGGCTAAAGCAAATTGGAATTTAATTACTTGAAAATCTTGTAAAACAGCAAACTTTTCCATTAACCGCTTTCTCTCCAACAACAACAATAGTTGAGATATATTCTGGTTGTGCATCAGTCTCCAAGGTCTCCGTCTCCAAGACACGCTGGTGTGGAATGAGGCCCAACTAAACCCTTCAGAGACTGTCAGACTCCGTGAAACAAACTCAAGATTAATTCTGGAATGAGATAAATGACACGTTGAAGAGACATTTCAATGCACATGACTGTCTTTGCATTAAAGCAGGATTGATGCTGCAGGTGAGAAGCATCAATCATCTGATAGATGGACAGACAGATACTGTAGACAGATGGATAGATAAACAAATAGACAAACAGACAGATAAATACTGCAGATAGATGGATAGACTGACATATAAATGGGTAGACAGATACGAGACCGTGTGACCTCAGCATTAGTTCTGAATTAAAGTAGTGTATGAGTCATAGATAAATTGGGAACAGAAAATATTTTTATGGAATCTCCCTTGAATCCCGTTTCTGCAGCCAAACTGTAGACAGACAGGGAGTGAAGTTTGCAGAGAAAGAGAAATAAAAGAGGAAAAACTAAGAGATTGAAATGAGTGAGGAGATAAAGAGATGAATGCATTCTGTTCAGTTTCTGTGGGAAAAGAAAAATCACACACAAGATCTCTAAAATATCACAACTGTTCTTCCCACACAATAATGAGGGTAAACGGAGAGAAATTAACTGTGAGAAAAACTAATTTCATCTCTAACACTTTTCTAGAGTTTCATTGGACGTCTCAATAATGTTTTAGCAAAGATACCAAGATTTCATTATGAACAATTCTTATTAAATCTCATTATTTACCAAGACTCTCTCTCTCTTGCCATAATTGCTCTTATTTTTTAGTTTCTGTAGATCCCAAAAAACCAATAAAGCTCATGTGTGGCTCTGACTCGTGTCGCTCACAGGTTGTATTTTCAGTAAATGAAGTTTTATTGTGACACGCTTCACAGCTGTGCCTTATTTGGACATGGCAACATCACACATACCGCACATTCTCAGTTCCAACCACAACCTTGGCCTTCAAAGGCTCAGACACACGTGAAGCGCAGAGCCAGAAGCCGCTTTTATCGGCCTGTATGGCAAAACTCTGGAATTTCAACCTTCTAAACACTTTATATTCATTCAATTGGTGTGACGTGATTCATGCGCTGAAGATATGCATTAGTGTATAAATTTCATAAAGAGGAGGATTCTTTTGATCCCGCTGTATTTTTATGTCTTGTCCTGTAATTCAGGTCTCTCTCTCTCTCTCTCTCTCTCTCTCTCTCTCCTCTCTCTCTCTCTCTGTCTCTCTCTGTCTCTCTCTGTCTCTCTGTCTCTCTTTGTCTCTCTCTGTCTCTGTCTCTGTCTCTGTCTCTCTCTCTCTCTCTCTCTGTCTCTCTCTCTCTCTCTGTCTCTCTGTCTCTCTGTCTCTCTGTCTCTCTGTCTCTCTCTCTCTCTCTCTGTCTCTCTCTCTCTCTGTCTGACTCATGGACTTTCTTCTCTCTTTCTGTCTCTGACTCTCTGTAATGGACTTTATTCTTGTTCCTTGTTCCTGTTTCTGGCCCTTACACATCACATAGACTCTCTGCCCTTTCAAATTGTAGGTTTACAGTCATCAACAGTGCAAAACCATTATAAGACTCTTACTCACAGATGCTAAGAAAAACTTCAGTTGGTTTAAAAATATTGTTACTAAATATACTATGCTATATTAAATATGCTATTTATACACACTATATGAATCACATTTATTACATTGCACAAACCCAAATACAAACTTTTTATGTATAAATTTGGCAATTAGCGAATTCTGGTGCTATTACACAGCATTCTGATTGGTCAGTCGCGACATTCCATGGTATGTTATTCTCTGATCTCCAAACGGCCGTCAACTGGAGACGCTTCTCGAGACACGTCTTACAAGAATCCTAAAAGTCAAAAGTATGAATATAAGTCTAATAAATGAGCTGTTTGGCGACAGCAGGGCTGGACTGATGTTTTGAAAGTCAAGAGTTTTCAACAAACTAAACAGAAACTGCCACTAAAATCTTGACTACTGAAACCTGAGCAGAACTGCGAGCATACAGGCGTGAGATATCACACAGAGAAATCTAAATCTGCATTGCAAAAGTGCCTCAGAAAAGCAGATGGAGACAATATAAATGATCAAACCAGTTTCTCGCTTTAGTGAGAGACATCCGCTCGAACCAAAGAGTAAAACTGAGCAAAGCGGTTTCACGTTGACACACCACAGGGAAGCGAGTGACTCATCGTCACGGTAACAGGGACAGTGTCACACAGGGACCTTGTTAGGGGCCGGAGTGACTGAGCAAAGACAGAGTTTCATGTCCTTGAACATATTTTAGGGGCCCATTAGTGAAACCTCCAGCAGTCTGTCTGCAGTCAGAGTCTGTTTCTGTGGCTTTCTTTTATGCAAAGAAATATCTGAAATACTGAGAAGACTGAGAATGAATTTCACCTGCTGATAGTTAAGGGTTTAGTTGCACATGCTCGCTTTGTTGTTTTAACTATCTATAGGAAAATTAAATAATAAAATGTGTTTGACGTCTAATTTTCTCTTCTAGAGGGCAATAGGATCGGATATGTATAGCATTTTGATGACAGCAACAAATAACAGTATTCACCATTGACCCAAATATTATAATATGGTACATAATATGTCTTTACATATCTGGGCTCAGGTGTTGACATCTTCAACCGCGATTCAAATGGAACAACTAAAGAAAAACATCAAGAGAGTTCAATATCAATATTGATTTTTATTGTGGTGAAATATTAGTTGGACGTGCAGTGAAGTGTTAAACTCACTCACACGCTAATCGCTTCTGAAACCTGTAAAAAACACCGAAAACTGTTACCAACACACACACTGTGGTCTCGGCCTGGATCCACAACCAAATTACTGACGGCTTTTGTGGGAACACAGAGATCACTTAATATTATCCTGTAACCGGACACGCACACAAACATTCGCTCTATTGTGCTTTTTTACTGCTAACATCATTCAGGTTAGAAAATGATCCAAACATACATAAAATGCTCTCATAGCAGCCAAAGGAATGAGTTGTTGCTTTAATCTGAAGGCGATTTGAGAAACCAAATCTGCAAGTTTCTTTACATGACAGAAATTTCCATTATAAAAATAAAGTACAGCCAAATAATACTATTACTTTCATGAGTGAAATACTCTCCTGAACTGTATAAACCCTTAAATATGTATTCAGATACACAAACAGAGCGAGATTTTATTGCTCACAGAATTGTAGTTTATAGCTCAGGAGTCTCAGTTGTAACCCTCATTTTGATGCTTTTCCATCTTATTGTGATTAAATATCTGTAGGAGATATAAAAATGGACACAAATGAGATAATTGTCATAATATAGCTTTCATTTCTTGCAAATGGTTTGGTGGAAATTGCATAACATGAATGTTCATATTGTTATCAACTTACTGTATTCATATACGGTAGAATTCAGAATATTCAGATAGTCTATCATATATATAGATATGTTTTAAGACTTTATCACATTCGCAAAGAAATAGCAATTGAAGACATTTAATAATTCTTTGTGGAATTTTCCAAAAGTACAAGAACTATAATGATGCTGCTATCATGATATACAATTACTCCTAGCACCCAGTCCTAACACACAGATAACACACTTATAAAAGCACAAACATACATATAAATCAGTAAGCACTGGGTGTATTTCTGGCCACCTCTCCATCTTTTATTGCATGTATAATTAACACAAATCTCCTGCAGTAAACCTGGAACGGCTGAACGAGATCTCACCAAAAGCCATAATCAACACCAACGGACACCAGCGCCCAGATCTGCAACCTCAGCCCTGTCCGGAAAAACCACACGAAATGACTTACTCACATCAAAGACATTCCTACACTGAAGGACAGGATTACAGAAAAGTAGACTGGATCTTATTTGGGTGTTTGTAAAGTGGGACACAACAGCTCAACAGACCAAAGCTGTGTTCACATGTACAGACAGACAGAACGAGTCGAGTACAGAGCAGAGACGGGCCGGGTAATCGTGTGGAGATCATTGGTCTTAAATGGGTGAAATTTACAGCTTATTATTTTCTTGAAAAAAATGTACATTTAATTGTAACGCTACAATCCACAACGTTTAAAAGGTAAAATTGCAGATTACTTTACGATTTGGGTTGTCAATTATTTCCAGTAAAATCACACCCAACAGTTTAACTTAATAATAAATCATTATTATAAACTTCCCGTTGTGAATCAGAAAAAGGAGACACTGATTTTCTACTTGCTGAATAACTGACTTTCATTATTTTCAAAGGATTGACGTGTAAAAATAGTTTAACTTTGGTAGTCTGTTCAAACAGTAAAGATGGAAATGAAAGGACAAAAATTGTTCAAAAACATTTAGTTGTATTGATTCAAAGCAGGTAATTAACTGGAAAAAAAACTCTTTGGTGACAAATCAATGTTTTGTCAAATTTGGATCCTCAACCTGCCATAAAAACTTCTTGGATCTCGAATCACATAAATTACATGTTTTGCATTCAGAACTGTAAATTTTGCTAAAAGGCGACGAGTTTGCAGCACTGTAATTATCTTTACTGTGGAATCCACCTTGTTTTAAACATTCTCTTTTGGTGTGAGAGCAGAACGCTGTTAGAACAGACAGTTCTCCATCACAATCATACAAATCAGGGAAAAACATCTGATTTACTGTCCACCAGACCAAACCTGTTCAAAAGATGTTTTATTATGTTTTGGATTGGAAATCTGTGCAACATTGAGCCTGGACCAAACTGATTGTCAGCGAAGACAAATGTTACCTCTGGTGATAAACTACAACACACAAAAAATACCAAACAACATCTGAAATGTGCATGATTGATTTGGAGTTTTGGCAGTGGATGGTATACTTACACAGAGTCATAAAGACTTCATGAGCACTTTCCATTAGACTGACAGAATATGGCCGTTCCTAAAACAACAATAAAGTCATTTATTTTTAAAGTATTTAGCATTAAGCAAGACACAATGAATTCAGATTCTGAATTCTGTCACTCATAAATGAATGAAAAATAATGAATGTCAATCCTAAGACAGACACTGACAGGAATGAATCAGGGCATTAAATGCAAAGAACACTAAAAGAAAATGGTGGTTTTAGCTGTTAAGACACATCCTGATTAAATTTAACCCTTTACCTGCTCTATAACTATAGGTGAAAGGCTAAAGCCAGATTTACTTTTATTTCATTTTACTTCAAGTGCTGATATGGAAAACAATCTATTGTAATGTTAAAAATGAATATGCCTGTCTGCAATACTGTTTACAAGGATTAATCACAAGGTCAAGCACAGCCAATTCATCCAACACAGCTCAGGAGAACTGAATGTGTTTGTCTGTGTGCACCTGTCCAGACCTGCCTCCAGCTTCAGACACGCTGACATGAGCATCCTGCAATCCTACACAGAAAAAAATAAAGAAAAATATTAAATCCATACAATTAAATGATTCAAACATATAAAGACATACTAAACAATGCTCTTCATAACCAGACTGCAGTTACAGCATGCACTCATGTACAGTTATATAAAATAATCTAACACATATCACATTATTAAAGAATTTCCTCTTGAAGTGTGTTTATAATTCAGTTGGTATGACAGTCTGTTTGGAGGCATTTAGATCAAGGTTCTTCTATTTCATTACCATTTAAGGACCATTGCAGTCGTAGATATTGTTTAGTATGGCATTTTACACTGTGGCTGTATGAAATATGTATTTTCCTTTTCTCTTCAGCTGTTTTGGATCAAGCCTTGCTTACACAGGCTTTGACTCGGTGGAAATGTGCTACAAATCACAAAAAATGAAGCCTTTAATTCTAGTGTTTGCTGCATTTCTTTAATAACTATGATGTACTTTAATGAAGATGTAAGTGGTCTTTATGGTTTAAAACTCCTTTTCAAACCACAATTTGCTTTCTGAAACTGTGCTCGGTTTATTGATCTGGATTAATTTAACTGAACTCATAAACGCATTTCTGCATGATCTAATTTAATAGTTGATTTACTATTAGTTGATGTGTTGGTGCGTGTCATGCGGGGCCAGACGATGCATCTCTGCAACATGCAGACACTATTACTCACATCACTTTCCATTTTCTTCCTTCTTCATGTGTTACCATGGCAATAAGACAACTCCTGTGCCGCCCTGTCCTCAGACCCACCTGTTGGCATTACCATGGCGACGAGTGAGAATTACCATGATTTGCACTGATGTGAACAGTGACTGTATGTATGTGTGTGGTGGAGGGTGATAGGACAGCACACAGGGTTACTAGCGCAGGGTTTGTATCAGATTAGCTCTAACACACAATGACTGGGCTCAAGAGATTACAGGCTACTAGAATATAACCAGAGCTGATTACCTGCCCGCATTCCAGCCAAAATTTCATAATATATGACTCTGCCCCTAACCAACCCCACTGACCTTAAAATAATGATCATCTGTCCACCCCGACTTGAAGACAGACTGCTTTGATTCAGGCCAATAAGGCTTAAATCTATATGGCAACACCATAGAAATAATGGCAATCATTTCTTCATGTGCAAGAGCGAGAGAGAGAGAGAGAGAGAGAGAGAGAGAGAGAGAGAGAGAGAGAGAGAGAGAGAGAGAGAGAGAGAGAGAGAGAGATTTCTATTTTTAACAGAGATTCCAGTCAATCAGACGTTTGGGTTTTCAGTGCAACTTCCACCAAATATACTGTATTGTTTTACCCCAAAAATTCTTCAGCACTGTGAAAAGTAAAATAATGTCAAAAATCTATTTAATTTATCAATTAACTAAATCAAATCAATATTTGGTGTTGATTGGAGCACCCTGTTTAAAGCAATGTTTGTCCTACTTACAGTTGCACATAGTTTTTTAGGTAGTTTTGCAGGTAGCTTTCTTCAAGCATCTCGGAGATACTGCCACAGTTCTTCTGGATTTTCTCTTTTCTTCAAGTAATAATCGATGACTCGATGATGGTGAGACCAGATCTCCAGATCTTGCCAGACTCCTTAAGGTTACAAAAGATATAAATAACTGACTTAAAATCATTTTGTGCACTCTAAAAACAGATGTGTTAAAAATAATACAAGATGTGTCTAGTTAGGGACAACACACAGATGTGTTGTCCCTAACTAGACACATCTTTGTGTTAATTTAAAAACAACACACTTTGTAACACAACACATTTTGTGTTACTTTTAACTCAACTTGTGTTACTTTCAACTCAACATGTGTTGTCCCTTTTATGTATTTAACACAAAATGACACATTATGTGTTAAACAGCATAACAAAAAATGTGTTAAAAAATAACACATCCTTTTTTAGAGTGTGGGTAAAACATGTCTAAGACTTTTGCACAGTCCAGTATATATAAAATGTTTGTTTCTGCGTAGAAGAAAGAAAATAATAGTTTTAGATTTGTACTGAGGTCTCCATGTACACTAAATGAGAATGGCTGATGGACTAGATTCCCCTTAAAGATAAAGGATTCATGTGGTACACACATAATCAAAAAGAAGCACAACTCAAAAAACAACCATCACACCATAACAGTAACATGTGGTGAATAATTAGGAAGTTTTCCCAGGAAATATCACTCTCTGGGTGAAGGATGCTGGAAGTCAACTAGACATTGACGTACATTATGGGAAAAAGACACACAGAATAAAACCTGCCAAACTCCAAGAGCTTTTACACAAAACACAAATTAATTTAACTGTTGGAGTCAACTCAATAAAACTCCACGTCCAAGAGTGTCTGACACACACACAACACCATCTACAGAGCAAAACAGTAAATTTATTACAAGCAACTATAAATATGTTTATGAGGTTCCCGTACAGAAAGTTATTGTCTTATTGACTTTAGCAAGCACGACCAACGTGATCTTGTGGGAAATCAACAAGAGCTGGTTACATTTTGTGCCTCTTGAGACAAACATTAGAAAATTTGACTGGTACAGTTTTTTCTTTACTTTTAAATATTAATTAATCAGACTTTCTTTGCACAGAAAGAGAAATTAATAGAGTTTTACAATGTTTATTAAGTACAGTCTGTCTGCATACAGTGTCGGCCGGAGGGGTCACATCGGCTTGTTCCACAAAAATGACAATGACACCGTCAGGCGCATTAGACTGATTAGCTGCCGTTTGGTCGTGATCGAGAGACTAGATAACTCGATACGTGCTGGACGAGGGGGCTTGCTCATGCCAGATCACTTTACATGAAACAAAAAGGTCAACGCGCCTCCTCTAGATTACGCAGCCTCGCCTGTCCACACGGCAATGACCTTTACAGCCAGATCTTACTTTCATGAATAGAATAATTACTTTCTGAGAATTTGCTACAAACATGAGATCAAAATTTCACCGTCTGGCGAAGCATCGAGAGCAGACAGCATGTGACCAACACATCACTGCTGATGCATTTACTGCGACAAAAACGATGCATTATAAATACAAAACGAACATGAAAAATTAAATTGGTTACTATTTTATTGAATGACCACTGCTTGCAAATTTGCTTGCCAAATTTTCTTTATAATTTTATTGTCTGTTTTATAAACAGTTTCATTCATGATGTGCTACTGTATACTCTGGTTTCAATGAACATCTGAAAAAGTTTGATTAATGTTTATTATCTCATGAACATGTACATTATTTGAGAGTGAGAGAGAGAGAGAGAGAGAGAGAGAGAGAGAGAGAGAGAGAGAGAGAGAGAGAGGAGAGAGAGAGAGAGCGAGAGAGAGAGAGAGAGAGAGAGAGAGAGAGAGAGAGAGAGAGAGAGAGAGAGAGAGAGAGAGAGAGAGAGAGAGAGAGAGAGAGAGAGAGACGGAGAGAGAGAGAGAGAGAGAGAGAGAGAGAGAGAGAGAGAGAGAGAGAGAGAGAGAGAGAGAGAGAGGAGAGAGAGAGAGAGAGAGAGAGAGAGAGAGAGAGAGAGAGAGAGAGAGAGAGAGAGAGAGAGAGAGAGAGAGCGGAGAGAGAGAGAGAGAGAGAGAGAGAGAGAGAGAGAGAGAGAGAGAGAGAGAGAGAGAGAGAGAGTCTTTACATAGACTCTTTACATCAGTATATTCACAGCGTCTGTCCTGACTTTGTTTCTGTGTCTCAGTTCATTTAAGGACACAGTGGTTTTCTGCATGTGTGTAACATCAGTCGCCTTCTTCTGACCCATGTTCAGAGCACACACTCCCTTACACACACATTTATGCTTTAACAACCGATAAAAACCTCTGAGACGCTTTCCAGCTGAAATAACAATGTGCTGTGAGGCTACAAAACACACATTAACACGTAAATGTGAAATGTAAATGTAAATGTAAAAAAAGCACAGGTAGAAATACATAATGCAATACAAATAACACAATATCAGTCCCATCACACACATCATACAGACTGGCACACAGTCTAGTCATTTTATTATTGTGTGGCAGTATAAATATATACGTTATTTCAGTTTAGGATTTATATTATGGTTCGTGTTTTGTATTATGTATTTTACTGTTTTACATAGATTTATCAAATGTAAAATGTGTCTCAGAGTGCTGTGTTGTTCTAGTGTGAGAGGAAGATCTGTTCACATCTTGACTGAGTTAAATATCACATGCTCACATGCTTCTTTAGTTCTGCAAGCACAACACACACTCACGCACCTAAATGAGGACATTTTAATAGACTTCACTGACATTTTATAGACTATTGTTTTCATACACAGCTAGTTATAAACACTAAAACCCTAACCTACATTTTTATGTAAACCTTTAATAGTTTCTATTTCACAGTACATGAATATGTAGAAGGTGAGACATCTCTCTAGTGTTTCTCTTTCACAATAAAAAAAGTCTCATTTAAATCAAATTATCTGGTCTATTTTAAAAGAAACACCTAAGACATTACTAAGATCTACATCAGCCCTCTCTCTCCTCCCCTGTATCATTAACTTCCTTGTTTGCATTATGTTGTTTAAGATCTGCCAAGGAGTCTCTGAGCATCTGACTCTAGATCAGCATGAAAACAGAGCAGCTCCTCAGTACACATCATCATCACTTACAGAAAAATCATCACCTCTGCTCTCTGTAACTAAACCCTCTCTCTCTCTCTCTCTTTCTCTCTCTCTCTCTCTCTCTCTCTCTCTCTACAGACACACATAACCTTAATGAACTAAAATCTAAATCTTTTTGTTTGTTTTGAGCCGCAGCGACACACAATAAAATCAGGTAATGAATGAGAAGCAGACAACGGACAAATGAACATCTGTTTGATTGAGTCAAGTTACAAAATACAAACTTCTGCCAAGTAAAAACCACAGGACAAAAAAACATGCTTACCCCTCAACTGTAGGTAATTCAGGTCATTCTCAAGAAATCTCAAAGAAATAAAGTATATGCTCATGTGACCTGGTGGAGATGGACCATGCAGACTTTATTGGCATCATCTGCACCGATCATGGATGTAATTCTAGAGTTAATGAAAGCAGAGAACATCAGACATTTATTGACAGCTGGAGATACAATAAACTTTGCCTAAATATTTCAAAAACAAACATGCAATTGATGGCCAATGTGAAAAACTATATATTTGTGCAATGCAGTTTATAAATATTAATTTTGCAAATACACGTTCTGTTTTTTTACTGTAAAGGAACAAACCACACTTTCAATGCTTATGGAGTTCTATTGTCAGAGAATATGCAGAAGAAAGAAAGAAAGAAAGTGTAAAATCTGAGGTAATCAAATAATAAATAGTCACAGGTGAGATGTTGTGATGAGTGAGTTTGATTCTTGTTTTGACTCTTGTCTGTCATCACCTCCTGCTGATGGATTTAATCGCTCCAGCTGCTTCTGCTGCGTATGATCAGAACACCTGCGTGTCACACAAAACCAGAGAGAAATCACAAAGGTGAGATGTTATCCACTTAATCCACTGACTCATACACACTGTAAGATTTTCCTTTCTGCAAAGTTTTTAAAGTGTATTTTGGAGAGGACACTTGGATATGGAAAGGTCTCATGAACAGCCAGAGGGTTTCACTGAGGTCTAATCTGCTAAACCTAAATATTCCTGAAATCAAGACCAGCCGGTGTTTAGACAGCGATCATTCAGATTCTGATTATGTGCACTGCATTATAGGATATGCACCTCTGACCTTACCCGTGTGAACCAGAAGTGAAATAATTAAATCTTAAACATCTCTTTCTAGACTCATTTGGTATGACTGCCTGAAGTCAGAAGTCATTTTTGTAACCAAGAAACTTTTTTTTTACATTTACATTTAGGCATTTAGCTGACGCTTTTATCCAAAGCGACTTACAAATAGTAGGAGACAATGAAGCGACACATCAAAAGCGGCAACAATAGTACTAAGAAGTGCTTTTTTGTATTATGATGTCAGGTGTTCGTGGAAGAGGTTTTCAAGACGATAGGCGCAGTCCACTTCCAGAATACAATGTGATGTTAAAGGTTTAAAACCATAAAACTATCATTTGATATCAACATGAAAAATGAGAAAACAGAGTACAGGGTCTTTCTGTTTACTGTGGTTTGCTGCCACCTCGTGTCTGTATTGTGTCCTCACAGTATGACAAAAATATTAGCAACACCTCGAAGCACATTATTGCGATTTCATTAAAAGGCCCAATCAGTATGGCTTGGGGTATATTAATGATATATTTTATAAGTTGTATTTAGAAATAAAAAATGATTGATTATTATATAAACTAAAAAACGTAACACTAGTATTGTAAAAACTATTTAGAAATGACAAAATATTTGTACCTTTCTACTTTTTTAGATTTAGTTACTGAAAAACTCACAGACTGATAACGGTTCAAGAAAGCGCTCGCAGCGGCGCATCGTGACTGCGCATGCGCAGTGTGAGACCGATCGGTCTCCAGAGAGTGCGCGTGAGAGACAGATACACAGAGAGATCAGATAGCAGAGGATGAGTCTGCCTCGAACCCTTTTACTTGCATTGCATTTGCCTTCGCTTTATTTTTGCCAAATCTGTGGGGTTGATGTGTTCAAACGCACGTTGTAGATTTAAATCCAGATTGACTTTATTGACTTTTATATTTCACCTGGGCTGCACTACACCTGATAGGCGCGCGTTTGCAAGGTAAGTGCGTGTGCGTGTTTAAATGCATCATCTGTAGTTTTACTCTCCTGCTTGTTTTACAAGTTTGCATCTAATTAAAAGCAAATTACTTTTAACTGGAAGAGGCCAGACCCAATGTAATCACTTTAATGAAGATTAGTCATGTTACGGCTCTTTAATCTTACAAATAAAAGGTTTTGCAGATTAAAGAAAAATATTTGTTAAAAAGTTACAAACAACCTTTTATTCTCTAGCCAGAAATCTGTCATACACAGAACCTGTATGAACTTATAAACAATATAATTCATCTAATTCATATTCATTTATATGAGTTATTAAATGCCAATAGAGAAGCATAGAGAGAGAGAGAGAGAGAGAGAGAGAGAGAGAGAGAGAGAGAGAGAGAGAATTAATAACATTTGTTCATTTAAATGATATTTTATATAATCACTAATTCTTTTATTAAAAGGAATTGATACTGCTTAAAGTGCTGTCTTCTTTAATACTGGAAAAAAGTTTTGTTAAATGAGCTTTTTTAATTTGGGATAACCTTCAGGGCTCTCGGGGTGGTTCGGCCTCGGATGTGGGTCGACGGGCATTCGTACTTAAGCTCGTAGATCAAAAGGAATTAAAGTCTGACTGACAAATGCGCGTGAAACCTGCTGACACACGCGCGCGGAGGCTTTCGCTCGGGAGCGCGTGCAGACGGGCTTTGCGTCGCCTGTTAAACTTTCCAGTTTATATTCTGACAAAACATCCTAGAAAATATGTGAAAGTTTAAGTCTTAATGCACGTGTCATTGCATTAAAATAAAAAACGAGGGATTTATTAATTTATAAAATAATTGTAATTGTTTGTCTAAACACTTTTAAATACTATTTGTTATTTGTACTTTTTGTTTGTGTGCTAGTAAGACAGCTGTCCTGCTTTTAGTTTGCCCCTGTGCAAAATGATACAGAGTCCCTAAATAATGCAGGAGTCTGAGCAGAGGACAGGCTGATTACGTAATGACGCTGATAAACTCTGACTCATTCATTCTGCTTACCTGGCGCACAGGTGTGGAATTCACTTTAATTGAGACTCGTCTTGCCCTGTAAAACAGTTACATCAATTGTAATAATACAGTAAATGTACTTATCAGTCACTATATTGTCCGGTGCCATACTTTAAATCAAGGCTTCTTACTGCATATGTTAAGTTGTAGCTTGGTTTAAAAACTACAAGAAATACATCCTACTAAAGTGATAATTAACATAACTAAAATGGAAAATGATTGACCTTTACAAAAAAGAAGATATTTTAAAGAATGTTGGTAAAAACAAACACCAATATGGGTGAAAAAAACATACATAATCTTTATTTTGAAATAAATAATTTACAAACATCTGTTCAGTGTCTGGAATGTATCTATACAAAAGTCTTGCAAAATGATGCTTTCCTTTCTTAGTTTTTCTATTGTGCAAGTTTACATCTTTTGTCTCTTTGCAGTATAATCGTCTTAGAACTAGCGCAATGGACACCGTCATTCACTTTATGAATGACTCTGCAGAGTTTTATAAATGGACCCTTACCATAGCAGGTGACGATATTTATTTCTTTAAAGTTTTAAGATACATTTGACATTATTAACTGATAGTCATGTTCTGATTTATGTTTGTGTCCCAGATAAGCGAGTGGAGGAATGGCCGATGATGTCGTCCCCGCTCCCGACCCTCGGGATCAGCGCTCTCTATCTGCTCTTCCTTTGGGTCGGACCCCTTTACATGCGGAACCGGGAACCCTTTCAACTGAGAAAAACCCTCATTGTGTACAATTTCAGCATGGTGCTGCTTAACTTCTACATCTGTAAAGAGGTCTGATTTAACCATCTGCCACTTTTCACCCTTTACAATTGTTTCAGATATTTCACAGTCTGCTGGCTAGTTGTGTTGTTTAACTTAATAAAGAGGACATGTTGCCAGATCAATAGTTTTCAGACAAACAGATTTAGGGTTGGAGTTAGGCTAAGACTGGGGGTTTTGAAAATGAAGTGGAAATATAATGCAGACAGAACTCAGACAGCTCACAGATGTTTGGCATCAGATCACTGGTTCAACGAAATGTTGTAACATATTTTCTTATGACATATTTGACCTTTTACACAGACAGACAGATCTGTTTCACCAGCTGAACTCTTACACATATTACACAAGCATTAGACAATTATCAGTTATTAATAGTGTGATTTTTACCCTATTTTTCTGTCTGTAGTTGCTCCTGGGATCCAGAGCAGCCGGATACAGCTACTTCTGCCAGCCTGTGAACTATTCAAATGATGTTAATGAAGTCAGGGTAAGACAAACACAGTAATTATAATAATAACAATCATTTTAGCAATTTTTAGTCATTTGACAGTAACAAGGTAAGAGCGGGAAAGTAGGGAAGAGCTGTGTAAAACTGAGTCTTATCTGTAATCAGAAAACCTGAATCCCTAGATGCCACTTTCACTGACGTAGTTTAGTTTCTTCATGCTATCGGCTTGGCATGTACCATCGCTCTCATTGGCAGGATTCTTTCTCTGGTGATGTGAGGACAGAGATGAGGTCACCTAAAGCCACGCCTTCACATCCACATTGGGCCTAAAGTCAATAAATTCAATTAATATTATTTACAGTATATTGTTTAACAGTTGCAACATGTTTTTCTGGAGTAATCTCAGGTCTTAATCTGGGCGTCAGTGTTCTACTTGAACGAGCAATGTTTTATTTACCAGCCCGAGCTATGGAAATGAAAATGATTTCATTAACTATAAAGGGTGTTACACGAATACAGAATAGAATGTTCTTTAAACGTTTACGTGATGGTACAGATAGCGTCGGCCCTGTGGTGGTACTACATCTCTAAGGGGGTGGAGTTTCTGGACACGGTGTTCTTCATCATGAGGAAGAAGTTTAATCAGGTCAGCTTTCTGCACGTCTACCATCACTGCACCATGTTCATCCTGTGGTGGATCGGCATCAAGTGGGTTCCTGGTGGGCAATGTGAGTACACACACAAAAATATCACTGAGAGCATCTCATAGACTTCCACTGTTTTTATACCAGACACCCCAAACCTTCTGACACTATTAGATTTGAAGTAAAACATGATTTAGTCCATTTTAGTAGCCAAGGAAAACATGTACACACACATTTACCTACTATATATCACTTTTCTTAAAATAATCTTATTGCGAGGCTAACCCTAAACCTCCAGTAAATCTCAGTCTAAGCCTATCAGCATTATTTTCTACTTGAGCGCACCCTTATCAAAGTATGCATTAAAACACACTTAATAAGCAAAATGCAACTAGTGCAGATAAAAGTTGCAGGCCACCAGAATAGATCAGTGGTAAAGGTTGATTTGCACAAGAAACATCTTTAATATTTTCCAAAAGCTAAAACTTCAAGAATGTGGAGAGAAGCAGAAGTTGAGGAGATGTGAGGAGAGGGGAGGAAAGGTCAGGAGAGATTAGGAGATTTTAAAAGGGGTCGAAGGGTTTTAAAGGGTACAGATGGTCCTAAAGGTAGTTATGGGGAAGAGTGAACAAAAGATGATTTGAAATGGGTGGAGAACACTGCTTTAAGTTTTAAGATGTTGTAATCGAGTGTCTCTGCAAATGCTTTTTACATGTCAAACCCTGTTCCTGAAGGGTGACGGTCCCTATATATGAAACACATCTGAATCAGCTCATGAAAGCGTTCAGGATTACCTGAATATAGAAGCAGGTGTGTTTAAGCAAAACTGGAACCAAATTGCAGGATTTTGGTCCTCCAGGTTTTGATACCTCTACATTATAAAATCCATATAAGATAGGGATCTTAAACAGTATAAACTTGAGCAATATACAGTAAATACAAGTGATTCCTGAAACAATTTAATAAATAATAAACAAACAATTTCTGGCCACATCAGTAGGTCGATCAGTCTGAATATGCACATTACATTTAATGTAAATAATTATGCAAGAAAGATTTTTTTACATTCTGCTTTCATAAAAAATATTTGTTCATTTTATTATTAATCCACATAAATAGTGATCTATAAAACTTATAGATTTATATTTTGATTGATATTACAGTAGATAAATATTTTGTTGGTCAAGAATATTTCATCTTTGTGCACGGTAACTTTTATTTCTTGCAGCGTTTTTTGGAGCTACAATAAACTCAGGTATTCACGTGCTGATGTACGGTTACTATGGTCTGGCAGCGTTCGGTCCGAAGATCCAGAAGTACTTGTGGTGGAAGAAAAACCTCACAATCATTCAGATGGTAAATAAACACATTCATTATTTCACATTTTATTATTTCACAAAATAAATATAAAATCAGACCAAATAATCAAATTAAAGCAATCTTAGCATTTCAAGATTTCACAATCCATTGCAGAATCTTTCATCAAAGCGAAACATTGAAAATGCACCAATATAACTACAGCATTACTTGATTCATCTTGCTTTGCGTTTAGATCCAGTTTCACGTCACCATCGGCCACGCGGCTCATTCTCTCTACACGGGCTGTCCTTTCCCGGCCTGGATGCAGTGGGCTCTGATTGGCTACGCCGTCACCTTCATCATCCTGTTTGCCAATTTCTACTACCAGACGTACCGCCGCCAACCGCGCCTCAAAACTGCGGTCAACGGCATCTCCAAGGTAACCAACGGGACCTGTAAGACGCCGGAGATCACAGAAAATGGAAAGAAGCCCATGAACGGAAGAGCAAAGAATGATTAAAAGATGGATATGGAGGATTGTAAAGAAAGAAATACTTGGAAAGTGAAACATTGGGAGGCCCTGTGCTTTTAAACATTGTTAAGAGTGAGATATTTCAATCATGAGACATTCTCTAAGCGAGATACTCTGTTTAGTTATCATCTGTGCAGCAGCAAGGGAAGATATTCTGATTTACCAAACAATATCTGGTAAATACGCTTTTTCACATACTGTATGCAGAAATGTAGCTTACCTTACGCTCTTATTAGTCTCGTTTAATGCTGCAGCTGTTAAAGGATTGTTACATGGTCTCTTCTCATGTTTTTCCTTTTCTTGGCAACCAATCTTGTTGACTCTTGAATCAGTCAAGCTTCTGTAAATAAGACACACATTGATATTGTCTGTTTGATCATTGGGTGGTAGTTTTAAACACATTAATGAAAGCTATCGCAAACAACCAGTTTAAGACGTTGTACATTCTACGAAAAAAAATCCACTTCTGCATTCGGTGATGCTGTGCATTAGATAACTAAACTTAAGATAACTACATTTTCTTAACTAATGTTTAATTTCATATATCAGCAAACGGTCACCTGAGATATCAGAGCCTGCAGCTTATGATAGAGAAATAAAAGCCTTCATATTCAGGTAGTCTCACAGATGTTTTGATCTACATGTTTACATTTATGTTTAGCAGACGCTTTTATTCAAAGCATTTTACAAATACTGAGGAAACAATAAAGTGAATTTGGACTATATCAGACATACAGTATTTCTCAACACACAGACCTATAAAGCTAAATTATGAAGGAACTTTAATTTACTTTTATAAACATAATAGTCGTCTAAACCTTATCCTCACACAAATCTGTGGATCTCCCGAGATTCAAAACATTTTAAAGGACCATTTAAAAATATGCTTTATTATATTTGTGAGGATATTTTTTCATATATTTTGGTCCTCACAGACATAGCCAAACCTGTACACACACAATCTCTGTGTCCTTAATGTTTGTAATGTCAGGTACTGTATTGCTTTGTGCATGTAGGTTTTTTAATGGAGTGTATACTGTAGGTGAAAACTTGGCAAAGTCAGAAAAAATTTACAATTTTAATTTTGCTTTTTAAAGTCTGCAGACATATTAAATGGTACTAAAATCAAAACATTAACAAAATCTCTCTGTCTCTCAAAACATTACCATATGAAAAGACTAATATTTTTGTTTACTGTCTATATGAATTTAAGCAGGAGGTACATGAGTTCTCATGCTCAGTAGATACACTCCATGTGTGCAACAGCATCTTAATATCTGCAATGTTCATCTTATATTAAACAACTATACCAAATGTTACAGAATCCAAAAAATAAACTACTAACTGAACGTCAACGGCCTTTGGTTTCTTTACTGTCTTGTGTGTTGGCTTAAAGTCAAGTAACTATTTTGAATGTCAGAAGAGATTCAGGGCAGAGAAAAGCATCACAGCCCCCGTCACCTCGTTCACAGACCCTCGGCCGAACATCTCCCTGCTTCCCGCTTGGGTAATTAAGTGTTCTCAGGCATCCATGAAGCCGTCCAGGCCAGAGCTTTGAGGGGTTGGGCAGACAGATCTGCATTAATCAGCTGGTAAATTGGCTTTCGCTGTAAAAGAGCTTATATCCACGTCACAGTTTGTAGCGCTAACCAGGTCACTGTGGGAGAAGCACAATTATCAGATCTCTGAAACACAGATAATATAAGATAGACTTAAACACATATATAGTGGAGTCCACATAGAAGATTAAAATATGTACTTGGAAGGTTTTTACACCAAGAAATGCTACGAAGAGATGCAGTTATCTAATTATCTGCAGTTATAAAAATTTGTGACACTGACAATGTTGAATTTTATGTACAGAAGTTCAGACCTTTTCACCCTCCATTTAAGCTCTAAATGCTCTTTGGATCATCTTCAGATCAGACTGGATGACATTGTTCTTCAGGCTTTGCACAAACATGTCCCTGTAGGTTGAGTACATGATATCATTATAGGGGACATTTATTAAACACAAATAAATGCATGCATATTTTGATTCATCATTGATTGAATTGTAACTTGTTTACGGTTCAACTTTTGCTAATCATGCTTCCACATTTTATTGTCTAAAACCAAGAAAATCTCTGCATAAATGTAGCATGCCACATAAGAAAACAAATGTTTCATACACTGAATTATGGGTGATGCTGTTTTCTGACCCTTTTGACTAAAGATTGCACAATAATCTAACATTCAGGAGAAATCTATTGGCTTCAATAGTGCCCAAATTCTTGTAATCCAAACCTATCCACACTTTCTCTCTCTCTCTCTCTCTCTCTCTCTCTCTCTCTCTCTCTGAGTGTCTAAACAAGGATATTTGGCAGTAAGAGGATTGTACATAGGCCAGAGCTTTCCACTTGTCCTATTAACAAAGCGGTTTCACCTTTCCCCCAACCTGTTCCACTGATCATATATGCCCACAAACAATTGGTGAGAAAATGAGCCAACTAAAGTAGGTTATGCATGTAAATCAATGCATACAAATACAAATACATTGCTTTATTATTTCTCAGTAAGGTAGTATGTTTTTTCTATATAGTAACAGTTAGTATAATTGTTCACAAGTGCAAGTATAACTATGCACATGTGGATGAAAAATACTGCAGGAGGACGATGCAGATTATTTAAAAGCAATTTTAGTTGAGTTGATAAATGTTGTACTACCTCATCTATTTAATTGGACGCCATGGCTCAGACTTCAAAATAATTGACCTTATTTCTATAGGTTGAATAGAATCATGTTTAGCTCAAGCACATAGACAGGCACGTGTCGCCATCTTGTGTTCAGAGACAGTATTACACACTGCTGCTATCACAGGGTCCACGAGATTTACTTAAGCAGACACATAAGCAATTCACATTCAGTACAGTGCAAATCATTACATTTTAATGCTGTTTTTGCAAATCAGCCTTAAATTTGTAAGCATTGCTTAAAAATTTAATTGGCTGTTCATTTTAAATGTTGACTAGTGATGAGTAGCTGTAACCTATAAAAAATAAGCTGCCTAACTTATTGTGATAAGTAATGCAAAAATGCATGTTACCATGACTTGGTTACATCATCATTTTTTACAGTGTTACCTAGTTTGTTACCTAAATTGTAATGTGCATCGGCTTCTGCATACCAAATAAAAAAAACACTTTATCTTTTTTATCTATTACGGTCATTTCAGAGGTGAATGAGGCCGTTGTTGTTGGCTGTACGTAGCAAAAACGTCAGATTGACCTTTTCAATCTATTCATGCACAGTAGTGTACTGTATGTGTGTGTGTGTGTGTGGATGTGTGGGGGGGTGACACTGCACTTTCAGCAGCTTATCTGTGAAGCTGCAAACTCCAGCATACTTCAGCTTTCCTTCCTCCTCAGCTTTTAAAGAGGACAACACTACAGCACATATACTGTGGCCATTAAAATGATTTGTGGAGGAATGTCATTGCTTCAGATAAAATATCAAACCAAGTATTATTTGTTTTAAACCAAGCAAGCACAAGCAAACATTACACCAAAAATAGACCCAAAGTAGT
Source organism: Beaufortia kweichowensis (assembly GCA_019155185.1). Taxonomy (NCBI): domain Eukaryota; kingdom Metazoa; phylum Chordata; class Actinopteri; order Cypriniformes; family Gastromyzontidae; genus Beaufortia; species Beaufortia kweichowensis. Next base: position 1,553,259 of record CM032810.1, on the reverse strand, counting down.
ACTAGTTGTCACATATAACATCCAAAGCTATGTGGCATTGTCCATATTAACGTTATACAATAGGTCAGATTACCTTGCGTCATCCAAATAATGCAAGATTGGGAACGCTATTATATAATTCTGAGACGATATGAATCTTCAGTACATGCTGTTATTAAAGCAAAAAAGAAACATAGCAGATACAATGATATTAGAAATGTACCTTACTATTGAAATGGTAATCATAATAAATTTGTTATGGAGAAAATGTATAAAATATGCAAACATAGATACAACTGCAGCCCTCTATGGGATGAACACAAGACAAAGAGTCATTTCTTGCAGTTCTGAGTCTCTCACACTTCCTTATATCATTTACGTCACCTCATGAATATTCAGCGTCTCATTCTGGCGTGCCTGAGCAGTGCCTGGTACCCTCAAGATGAAGTCTGATGTCCTATACACACAGGGAATAAATGAACACAGCTGTTAAAAAAGGTAACGTTATTCAATATTCAAGAGAATAACTAATCAAATGCTTATCCAAACGATGCACTTATTTTCATCATTATTTAGACATAAACTCTTAAGCAAATTCTGACCAAGAAGCATGAAAAGACTAAAAACTGTAAAAACTACAAGTGGAATTTTCTTTAAAAAGCAAACGTTGTAGCAATCATGGACGACCTCAGTTTATGTTTTTATCTTTTTCTCGGCCTGTTTAGATGCATAGTAGTACTTATTTTAATGACAAAAATGTAAAATAATAAGAATGGTTTGCAGTTAAAATTATTGTGTAAAACGGACTTAGTTTCACACGGTGTCTATCCGTTTTATTTATCAGAATGAGACATTGAAAGGCTGCTGGAGGTCTGTTATATGACATGATGCGCTCTGCCGCAAGCGGCGCTGCGGATTTTCCATCCTCAGCTGACAGACGCGAAGGGAGGAGGCGAGCGCGCACTCCATCCCCTGGACAAACACCATCCGAACCGGCCTCCAGAGCCACCAGCAGCCGCTCGTCATCTGCCATCGCGTCCAGCAGAGGACCTGAAGGAGAGCAGGCGCGTCTGCTGAGGGTACGAGGCGCGGCCGCTGTTCATGGTGCTGAAACTGACGCGCTCCGAACTGACGCGCTTTGGGGATCTGAGGAGAGGATCGAACATCCTTCGGACGCGCGTCGTTTGCTGCGTTTCCCGTGCGTCAGGAGAGACGCGTCACCGGAGCGGCCCGGTGCTGGTGCGAGGGGGAGAGTGAATGAGAGCGAGGCCGCTGTAGGAGCAGAGGACGCGGGCTGCGGGACGGCCTTCTGGGGCGGGGGCTGCTGTCTGCAGTCGGAGCTCAGCCAGATTCACAACAACAAGCGCGTCAAGAGAGGCGGCAGGATGGAGCGCGACGCGTCGGCAGAGACGCAGCCGGGATCCGCCGCGCAGGCCGCAAGCGAGTCGGTGACACAGCAGAATGAAGCTCTGCAAAACGAGATCGAGAGACTGGAGGATGAAAACGAGGACCTTAAGGTATGTCTGCGATACTCCTGAAAATGTCTGACACAGTCATGTATCCAAATGATCCAATCAGACAAATAGACAGACAGACAGAGTTGTTTTCTTTAAAAACTAAGGATAGAAAGTCACATAGACACACAGACATCTAGACAGAGTTGTTCTTTTTAAGAACTGAGGATAGACAGACAGAACAACAGACAGATTCTCATGTTTTCTTATTAACAAGCACACACTCTGGTTTACTAGAATGAGATCGAGGAGATGCGCACAGAGATGGAGGAGATGCGCGACACCTTCTACGAGGAGGACACCTGTCAGCTACAAGACATGCGGCGGGAGCTGGAGAGAGCCAACAAGAACTGCCGCATCCTGCAGTACAGACTGCGCAAAGCCGAACGCAAACGCCTGCGATACGCACAGAGCGGAGAGATAGATGAGGAGCTGCTGAGGAGCTTAGAGCAAGACCTGAAGGCAAGTATTCATGTTACATGCACACAGTGACAGAGAGATGAAGTCTGTGATCGCTTACTCACCCCCAAAGTCTTGTTGCTAAAATGTCAATGTTTTTATTTACTCCTTCTGGGGTTGAACTTGCAGATGTTACGATTTCAGATCTTTCACCAGCACACAATCCCATTGTTTTCTTCCAGGTTGCCAAGGATGTGTCCGTAAGACTTCACCATGAGCTGGAGAACGTAGAGGAGAAACGAACAAGGACCGAAGATGAAAATGAGCGACTGAGACAGAAACTCATCGAGGTGGAAGTAACGAAACAGGCCCTGCAGAATGAGCTGGATAAAGCCAAAGAGGTACATACAACAAACTGCAAAAGCAATTCACTATAACACCACACACTGCTCACTAAGGTTTGCAGATTATAAATAATGTTTTGTATAAAGATGCTGTATTGCAATAAGTAAGGAATAATATACTATGACTATATGATAGAGGATACATGAGTAAATAATTGAACATTAAATATAGATTTTAAGTACTTTTTTAGCTCATTTATAACAAAATCAAGCCTGTGCTTAAATTTTATACATCATAAACATCTTACAGATTCTGTATTTGCACAACTAGATTTTCAGTATGTCAATATTGAGCATGAGCAGAACGTTCACAGAAGTTCTTTGTGTTCAGTCTCAGAAACGACGAGGCAGCAAAGATGCACAAAAGCCTGAGAGGAAAATTCAGACGCCTACAGAGGTGAGAACAACACCAACATCGTGCAGATTTTGCAAAGCTGTAAAGAGCATTACAAAACAAACTGAACATAAATAATCCTTAAAAACTTTATAACATGTCATTACTCTTGTGCTCAGGAGGACAATGATGACTTAAAATGCCAGCTGGCCTTCATTAAAGAGGAAGCCACTTTAATGAGAAAGAAAATGGCAAAAATCGACAAGGAAAAGGATCGTCTAGAACAGGAACTACAGAAGTATCGCTCGTTCTACGGAGATCTGGACAGCCCTCATCCAAAAGGTGAAGCGGGCGGGCCTCCCACCACCCGTGAATCAGAGCTTAAACTCCGCTTGCGACTGGTGGAAGAGGAGGCAAACATCCTGGGCCGCAAAATTGTGGAGCTGGAGGTGGAGAACCGTGGCCTGAGGGCGGAGCTGGATGATCTTAGAGGTGAGGAGTCATCCAACGGAGGTTCGTCTGGAGCGGAGGGAGGAATGAGCCGTGAGCAGGGGTCGGAGGTGTCTGAGCTTCGCCAGCAACTTCAGCTTGTTGAGGATGAAGCAGAACTTCTGCGGAGGAACCTGGCGGACGTAGAGGAGCAGAACAAGAGAGTGACGTGCGAGTTGAACAAACTGAGGTTTAAAGAGGGCACGAGGCACGCTGCGGCTGGGAACGCGGCGGGTGGCACGAGCGGAGCGGCGGACGCCTCCAAAACCGAGGCCTTGCAGGAGGAGCTGAAGGCCACCAGAAAGCAAATCAACGAACTGAGCGGGAAAGTCATGCAGTTGCAGTACGAGAACCGTGTTCTGCTGTCCAACGTGCAGCGGTATGACCTCACACCCCACTTAGCCGTCACGCCCCGTGACAGCGATGCAGAAAGCGACAGCGGCCCTGGAATCGGGGGGCGTAGGGGAAGCGACGACGACTCCTCCCGCCTCCCTCCCCATCGCAAACGTGAGGGTCCCGTCGGAGGCGAAAGTGACTCGGAGGAAGTCCGCAGCTCTCGCTGCCTCACCCCAACTCGCTCTCTTTATTCTCCCGACTCCGCCCGCCTGCTTTCACGCTCCATGCGGGACAGGCAACAGATGATCGACATCCGCGCAGAAGCGGAGCGGTTGGGGCGGACCATCGACCGACTCATATCCGACACTAGTAACATCATAGCAGAGGCGAGGGTGTTTGTGGCTAACGGGGATCTTTTCGGGCGTATGGAAGATGATGACGATGGAGGCAGGATCAGGGAGCATGAGCTGCTCTTCCGCATCAACGCTCAGATGAAGGCCTTCAGGAAGGAGCTGCAGGGGTTTATAGACCGTCTGGAACTCCCAAAACCTGAGGAAAGAGATTCAGAAGAACCGTTGTCTGTGAGTCTCGAAAAAGTCTGTGTGTCTATGTAATTCAAGAGTGTGTTTGATTGTACTTTTAAAGGCAAAGAACACACAAAAATGAAAATTTGCATTATTTACCTTTCAATCTGTATGATTTTCTGTCTTTTGTAGAATATAAAAGGTGATGTTTAGCCATGTTTATGCATAACTTTTGGGTCACCATCTGTTTAAAACATGAAATGGTGGAGATACAAACAGATACAGATACAAAACAAAGACGAGGAAACAAAAAGCATTTTGTACAAATGAAAGAAAATCATACAGGTTCTTTTAAAGTAAACTATTTCATCAAAGGAATTGTTCACCCAAAATTGGACCCCATTGACTTTCCATAGTAGGAATAAAAATTACTATGGTCAAGTCAATGAAGTCCAATTTTGGGTGAACAATTCCTTTAAAACAAGAATAACCATTAGACAAGAACAAAATATCTAAATCTTTAAGCTTTTATTACCCGACTGCTTTTAACATTTAGCAAAGCAACAGGCATAATTTTGTGATTTGTCGAGATTTTATAAAATATGCAAAATGAAAAATGTCACTAGCCATAATATCTTAACCTTTCTTTCTCTCTCTCTCCCCACGCACCCTGTTTTTAATGCATGTTCTTTAATTCTGTCGGTTGTTCACCAAGATGTTTCAGCCCATCATTTTATTTATCCTCATATTAGTCTTGTTCTCCTCTCTCTCTTATGCCACCATTTTTAAACTCGTGTTTCTTTTTACCCTCTTTTTTGTCCTGTGACCAGCATCCATCCGCTCATTAGTATAGTTTCGCCCTTTCTTTCGTTTGTTTGTCGATGTCCGTATGTTGCCATGGTTGCAGGATGGTCACTTTTTCACGCAAAGGCTGCACGAGAAAGCACAGAAGTCTGCAAAACGCTGCAATCTGGGGACTATATCACCTGTATGTATCAGAAATATATATGTACATTTGAGGGAACAACACCAAAATAAAGAGTTTAGAGACTAAAGCCACATGAATCTAAACTGAAGACTTTGGTATCTTGCATACCCTTGATGCACTAAAATCCACACAACAATTATGGACTATGCAAGAAAAGACAGTACCTTAAGAAGGCCAACCATTAGCATTCCACTTCATCTCAATGGTAGTTGCTCAGATGGCACGCACGGCACTGGATCTACATCATTTGGATGCTGTCATGGGCAACAATGATGGAAATATTTTTGAGCCAATCATCTGTGTTGCAAATGTCATGTGACTGATCACGGCATATTACAACTGCAGCAGACCTTGAAACAAATTACTTATACAACATCAACTATAGTGTAAATCATATTCTCATTACATGGTAACTTTCTAATGGACATCAACAGAAAACTGTTACATACCAGCCAAACATTGTCATCACGGGATATCAGTCACAGTGATGCCTACCAAAGACTTACATATTACCCAGAATCTGTACAACTGCTCTCATGGGATACATCAATGATATGATATACAAAGAGGTGAGTAAGAACATGTCATACAAACACATAAAGCCAGATGGGATAGACATATAAATACAATAAATGGCTTTAGCTTTTTCATCTTATTATTTTCTGTTACATTATTTATTCACCCTCACATCATGTCAAACCTGTATGAAAAGATTTGTATTATTTTAAAGAATGATGGTAACCGAACAACATTAAACCCCTGTGGATAAAAAAAAGTTTTGAATGACATGAGGGTGAACAAATAGTGACAGAATTGTTATTTTTGTGTGAATTATCCCTTTAAGGTGCTGTAAGACGAAGCCTCCTCCCCAAAAATCTGTGGTCCGACTATTGTTTGCTGTTTACAGAGTCACACAGACAGGTGTAAAGTCTCATCTATTTAGGTCATAACTGTCAGGTGCATGTGTTATCGCTAACCCTAATCAGCACCTGTCAAAAGCTTGAAATAATAAACAGATTTATTTCAGGAGTAAACATATCAATATTAGATAAGATCACCTTGTTTGTTGGCAAACATGCCTGCCAATTGAAAGAAACATTATTGGCAAATAAAACATTGTAGATTATGTATTCAGATTTCATCGATTCTGACCTTCTCATGGGTTTTTGTTTATCATTTCTCACTGGGAATCTATTTGAGTCAGCGGTCAATATTAGGGCCCAACAGTCGTCCGCCTGTCTATTGCGCAACAACCGCAAGCATCACATAAATATACACTGAAACAAGCGTAAGGTGTCCATTAAGAAGCGTGGACAGCGCTCTTATCATCCGCTAATTCTGTCCGGTGGCATCTTAAAAATAAAATGGACAGAGTGTTTTGAGAGTCACAAATAGCCCAGTTGCCTGTTTGCATCAGTAGGAGGCACAACAACTGGAATGGAGTCACAAGATCTGGATCTGCCAACTCCTAAAAGCAGACCAGCAACAAGACGGCTTCACCGCGGTGGGGCAGAAGAAGCGGGCGGTTTAAAATAGACATGTAAACACACTCGCGCTCGATCTTTGTAATTTTAACCTAGAATGTAGGTGACGACAGTCTCCTGCATGGAGACCACGAATGCTGGAATAAATCTGACATTATGACACCGGACACCGAGCAGCGTGACGTCGCTGGGGGAAATAGTTTAGCCTGTATAAAGCCCCGGGTCTCCCTCAGGACTCACAGTTGTTTACCCTGAGGGCCGGACCAGACCGGAGACCCGGATGAAAGAAAATTAAAGATCTAACGCACAGGGATTTTGTCACATTGGGGGTCGTGAGGATCGGAGGTCTTTGTGGTGTTACGGCAGAGGAGCTGTCAGGGGGCTGGTACTGAAACGAGAGATTCTGATTTAAGCATCAAACCCGGGCTTGAGTAACACTTCAAAAGAGCTGGTTTCACTTTATCAGAAGCTTGTTAGAGGAAGTTACGGGAGGAAACATTAAAAGTGAGTGGTGAGTGTTAAAAAATTTGATATTAGATTTGTTGTGCATGTGCATTTTATACACAAAGTTGAGATGCTAACATCATAAATTTCACCAAACACGCTGATGTGAAGTTTGCAAACTTTTCTATTAGTTACCCAGACTTGTACTTGGACAAATACATTAGATAACATTAACTTAACAGAAATATTTTCACTTTTTACACTGTGTGTGTTAATTATTTCATTTAAACAAATATTTTAAAGACTTCAAATTTCAAAGAGAAATATTTCAACAAAATGCATATGAGGCCGTCTTCAAATCTACACACTTTGTTTGCATTATGATTTCTGTACTTAAATATACATTCAGTAGATGATACACGCGTGAAAATGGTTACTTACTCTTTCTTTATGATGCACAGTTACAGATAAAATAAATATCTCCTCATTTTTATGTCACATGCCGGTACATTCTGGAAATTTCGAGTTAATGTTCCTTGTGTTCTGGGTGTCATGTTCCTTCATGGGAGAAAATTCCTGCCTTAATTCCTGTCGTAAATCAAAGCGGCGTTACAAAGAGACTTAGTGACATCACTGTGGAAAGGATTTGAAACATTTGCCCTCGTGCCCAACACAAACATAGTAGACTAGCAGTTAAAGGTTTAAATCTTGTAAAAGTTGGATAATGTATTAATACTGGAAATACCTCAGGATGCTTTATGGGAGTGAATTTGTAAATTGTATTGTAAGTTTGTTTGGACAGATTTTCGTTGATAGATCACTGCAGTAGGACCACAAAGGTCAAGGGTTTGATTCTCAAGAAACACGCATTGAATGCACAGGGATTTTTCTTTTTTGCTAAATGGAAACACTTCAATGGCTGACACTTAAAGGAATAGGGATCCATTCATCATTTATTCACCTTCATGTCATTACAAACCTGTAAACTTTATTTCTTCTGCAGAAACACAAAAGAAGATCATTTGGAGAATGTTGGTAATCAAACATTGACTCCCAAAATATCTTCTAAAAGTGTCATATACAGGTTTTGAACAACGTGAGGGTGAATAAATAATAATTTGACAGATGACAGAACTATCACCACTTGTTAAGTCGAGTTAAGTTATTAACATTTGACCGATGAATGTATCTATTGTCCTTACAGAGGTTTTATAGGACTGTGTGGTCACTCCAGTGACCTTTCACCTGAAACAGGAAGTGCAGTAGAAGAGCTGAATGGCGGCACTGGATCTTCACTGTGGACTGGAGACTGGAGGTCACGTGTGGGGTGGAGAAAGAGTCGACCTGCTGGACAGTTTTGACTCGGAGATGCAGGAATGGGAAGATCAACTACAGGAGATGCAGAAAAAGATTGAAGAGGTGAGAAAAACAGAGACAGAATCCATTTGTGTACATATACAGTAGTGTCTATATATTCACTAGTGGCCAAAAGCCATCCTACATGCCTTCCCCTTATACAAATGTATTATTAAAAATTGTTGAGGGTCAACAAACAAGAGAGGGTCAACAAAACAATAATTGTAGTCAATGTTAGCGCTTTTTGTTTTCTATATGAATAAATGTTTTATGTGAATGTAAATATTCCATGCATATATTAGCCAATACCCTGATATGGTGTAGTTTGACATTTATATAAATACCTTTCCCTATTGTACCATACAGTCGCCTCATATTTTGATGGTTTCTCCAAACCTAAGGGGGTTACCAAAACCAAATGTTGAACAAATGTGCCACTACTGCATGTATAAACACTACTACAATTTGCCTATAAACGGTATGATAAAATAAGACACTACTACAGAGTAATAGAGAAACAGTTGTTGTTGTTGTGATGATGGCCACTCTTAACTAGCGCTGTGATTGGCCGAAAGAATCTTGACCCCCGTTTCCAAAGTTGGCCACATCTCTTGGATATATTAATATGTGCTTTGCTTTCCATCTCCATTTGTGTCTTTGACATATGTTAACAAGCTTATTAAGCCTAAAGCGATCCAAGCATACACACACACAAACTCTCACGTCATTGGGAATCAACAAGCACATGCTGATCTCTCTCTCTCTCTCTCTCTCTCTCTCTGACCTCTTTTAATGCACAAACCTCATGTGGGTTATTTATGCAGAAGTTGCATAACTTGCTGTAGAACATAGAAGCGGTATTTGCTGGCTCGTGTGTTTGTTTTGGTTGCGTCTTATTTGTTTTTTTAAGGATGTTTTGATCGGATACGCAAGGGAGTGAAATCATGCTACTCCTTCTAAATCATTTTCTTTACATTCTAGTTGTACAATGAGGTCAAAGCACGGAGACAAGCCAGTGAAACCAGCACGAGCAACATCACAAACAACAAAAGCTTGGACATTACTTTACTCCCTGTCAGCTCTGAGTACAGTCAGCAGGCTAATGGTTATTATCACGGACCGTCTGCTCATCCCAACAACATCCGCCCTGTTCATCAACGCACCGGAGGTGGTGATACTTCGGTCGGGCGAAGTCGTGATTACTGCAACGGCTCAAACAATTACACGCTGAGCAGCGCCGGTCATTATCCTGTCAGTTGTCATGATGTTGAAAGACAAGATGCAACCTTAGATATCCTGAACGGATACTTCCAACAAGGGCCACAGTTTATCCAAACGAATCTTAGAGCTCAGAACACAGTGAGTTTTTCCTTTATTGTTGATCTCATTTGCATCTAGACCTTAAAGCTCTCAAGTATTTCTCTTTTCACTTGCTAGAGAAATGACATCTATAATAAAATTCTCTCTTACCTTAAGAACCCAAAGAAGCATCCAGTTGTGCACAGCTATCAGGAGAATATAAAAACAAGCCCTGGAACGAACAGGTACAGAGTTTAGCATCTCATCTTAGACTAATAACTAAAACTGTTTATTGCTGTATTGAAAATTAGGCATGAAACTGTACATTACACATTGTCTAATCCTATCCAGACTGATCCACGTGGCTCATTCTTAGTGTTTGATGATATGTTCCTCTACTTCAGGACATCCTCCTGTTCAGTTCCGGATGAGTTTGAAGACCTTGAGAACAAGAAAAACAAGAAGACAATTCTGGATGAGTCTCAGGCCCGTCGCATTAGCTGGAAAGAGCCGATTTCGTCAAAGAACCTTCCACTAAAAAACACAATTAAACAGAAAGACGCTCCACCCGTACCTCCTCGTTCCACTCATCACGATCCACAACAGCAACCAGACAGGAAGTGCCTCCTGGTCGACAGGAAGTCTGGCAGTCCATCTGTGTTGCGTAAGTTTGGTGCTATGTTGCAGGAGAACGAGGGGAAGACCCTGATCGAGGACGGTCTGGTGACCACCGTGATCCCCACCGAACGCCTCGCCAGCACCCCCGTCTGCCAGCGCAGGTTCAGCGTTGGGCGGGCATCCCCACGTGTGCCCGTCCAGAAATGCTCAGCAGACTGTGACGCAGAACTGGATGCCGTCCAGGAGCCTCGGACAGCTGTTACCTCCAGACACGTGCTCCTCAACGGAGACAGCACGAAGCCCGTCTCGGCCTTAAACGTAAGCCCTTCGCAGACGGCCCTCAAAGCAGGGCATCATAAGAAGACTTTAGAGTCGAAAGAGCGCAAAACAGGATTCCAGGGTGAAGATCTGTTCTCTGACTACCGGATGATGGAGAAAATTCTAGGATCAGGGTCTCAACAATACGGCAAGCACGCGGGGCTCGGAGCCGACACGAGATGGGAAAATGACAATCTGGACCAACTTCTAGAAATGATGGAGATGGAGAACAATAGAAGTCAGAGGGCCACGTTCACCCCGCAACTGGACACCAAGCAGGTAATAAAGATTTATACTCAAGTAATGCAAAACTCAAAGTATATTCATCAACACAGATACTTACATTACGCTTTATCCTTTCAGGTCAGCCGTGATTCATCTCCAGCCCCCCGCAGTAGCAGTTTCTCCCGACCCGCCCGACCAGCCAATCAGCGCCGTCCAACCAGATGGGCGTCACCTACATCTTCGGGCAAAATCACTCCTAAATCCTGTCCATCAAGTCCAAGCATGAAACGCAAACAGTTCGTGAATTCCTATTCGCTGCACACAGAAACGGTCATCATGTGATCAGGACATAAAACAACCTTAACGGACACTTTCAGCATATGACAAACCTACGAAAGAACACAATCTGCTGTCTTTTGTATGTAACTCTCTTCAACTTTAAAGTCCTTCATTGGAGAATTTTCTCGAATCACTTCAAAAGGAAACAGTTTTTTGTAACTTTGGAAAGTATCATTCTGCAACCTGGTGAACTTTTGTGCCTATAAACTCATCATTGCCTTTCAGTCATTCTCATAACTTTTTTATTCTTTTCCCCCTGTTCTTTTCTATTTCTTCGATCGCTTTGTATACAGTGCAATTTTTTGCGTGTCACATGGGACATTTTTCTAACCATGCAAGCATGAATGCCATACATGTCACATGTATTGAAACATACATGCCAACAAATGATTGAGCCTTATTATGTATTATGAATAATCTGTGAAAGCGTGTGCAAATGTTTTGGTGTTACATCAGATCATTTTATTTATTTCAGTACTGCATTAGTGCTTTATGATACTGACATGTGGAGGTCATAATGGACTCATAATGTTTATTTGGGCTGCACCTCTTCAAGGGATCGTGTCTACATTTTCCGGCCATGTAAAATGAATGAAGCCAATCTTTAAAACATCTGTGAAGAGTAAAGTATATCTTTTGACTGTATAATAATGAAAAAATGCTTTTGGAATGTTTGTTGTTTGATTAACATTGTGACATGATAATAATGTGCTTTCTGTGTTTTCTTTCTCTGGATAATAAACGCATAAGTGCTTTGATGCATCTTGGTATGCCTCCGCGTTTGTATTTCTATCTTTCTTCATGTCACACATGTACCAAATAATTCCTTTTTCACACATAACAGCTAATAACAATACACTAATAAGGAAGGACCCAAACGAAAGACACCTGGGGATGAGAACACTATAGCAACCATATAACAACACTCTGGCAACTATCTACAACAGTAGCATCATGACAACAAGATTGGCACAGAAAAACATCACTCACATTGTCTTATATAATTTACCTTCCTCAGAAGGTGAAAGGAGGGGGTAAAACATTAAATAACGTTCATCCACAACTGAACTGGCCTAGAATACTAAAAGCAAAACAATCTGATGCTTCATGCCAACATAGTAAAAGGCGTGTCTTTAATTAGCTCCTTGTTAAGCAGTATTAACGGTATTAACATTGCTCTCGGCCCATGTTAGCTATCAGCGGTTCTCTATCCGGAGAGTACTAATGTTACCCACCGTCACCCAGCATCCCTCTCTCTCTCCCGTCCTGCTCTCTTGGTCACTCGACCCCTCACTGAAATCTTGCACCCGTGCTTGAAATAGGAATCGTGACGTTGTTTTGGTGCCAGAAATCTTAGACGTGTCACTGGAGGACATAAATGCGGAGACGGGGGCGTTCTCTCGTACTGTCTCACTCTATGACAAATAAAGGCTTTCTCACACCGTGACACCTCTCTATAAACTCTAAGTAGTATTTTAATGAAGTCTCTCTATCCACTGTGTACAGATGAATTAGAGAAAGATTTGCTTCCTCTTATTAACTGTTCAGTTTACCAAATATGAAAAAAGTACTGCATCCTTCACTATCGTTTTACTTTCTTATGTCATACAAGATGTAAATGTTTACTTGAATTTTTTGGTTACCTGTTCTGCGGTTCAACCCACACACCAGAGGATCCTAGACTCTTTAAGAACCATAGTCTGTGTTTGATCTAAAAGAGAAAAAACAATGACAATTTATGCTAATACCCACACAAAACGCTTTATCTAAAGTCACTTACAGTGCATTAAACTATATATTTAGCACTATTTGTGTTCCCACAGAATAAACCCATGATCTTTGTGCTCAAGGAACTCAATATCACTTAGTAAAATTGATGTTTCATGAACATGTTTTCAACAAACAGTTCTATGAGATAATGAAACTGAATGCATCCGACACCAGCATGAAAACATTTATTACCTTCATGTCATAAATAACTAACCTCACACTGTTGTAATATGTTGTAATGTCATCCGGTCCTGCATGCTTCAAAGAAAAATCTCTCTGGACACAAACGTCTGTCACTAAGCAGCAAATGCAAAGAAAACAACAATCATGTCAAGGCAGATTAAACTACAGATAGGCTCAAAAAGTATTCATTAACAAAAAACATTTAAAACCTTTGGGCATTTATTTTACACTCTTAAAAATAAAGGTGCTAAAGGTGCGCGATGCCATAGAAGAATTAAATTTGCCTGTGTGGTTTCATGAAGAACCTTCAACATCTAAAGAAGCTTTTGGTTACACAAAAGGTTGAAGGTTCTTTGGGTAAGATCTTTATAAGGAAGAAATATAATCACACTTTTATCTGCTTGTCAAATGTTAGTGGAACTAACATCCGCTAGAACACCTGTGTAAATTTCAGGGAAACACATTGACATCAGTTGGTTAAGTCTGCAAAAATCAAGTTAAGTTAGCTGTGAGAAATGCTCTATAGTCTGGTTTCATATTTTGTTATGAACTGCATTGACACTTTTATATCTTGATTTGCCTTTATGGATAATGTAATCTAGGCGGAGAAACTGATCTGACATCAGCTCATGGGTTGTAATTTCCACTGAATGTCTCTGAAGACAAGATTGCACCAGCTAAGCAAAAATACCCAAAGGGTCATTTATCAGTATTATAGCTGATAATAACAACATGTCAAGAGGTTTGGGCGTATGAAACGAACAGCTTGGTGGTCGTATAGTTGCATGACTGTGATGTGGGCAGGTGGGCGCAGGCACGTGTGCACATCACGTTTCTACCCTATCCCCATCTGACCTGAGGTTTACAGTCAAACACACACGGCAGACACTCCTAGAGATGGAAATAGACATCTAATAAAACAGAGAGACACAACAGAGAGTATAATAGTCTATCTGAAAAGCAATCCCTTACATGTGTTTTCTGCTGTTTATTTGTTTTAATGCAGCTAAGAAATGAATTCAATTTGATTCTGCTTTGTGTGACTATAAAAGACACGTGTACCTAAATGCATTAGTAAGATGATTGATCTCTATTCATTAGAGACAAAAAAGTTAATTTGCATTGTTTGCATGGTGACATTTCAGTAAGCCGCCACCCGTGAGTAAAACCATCATTCCCGAAAATGTGAACGTGAGCACCAGCCGAGCACTAATGGGCAAGAACATCAATCTCACACATTAGATTACACCCTTAACCCCTGCTGAACGACTGCAGATCTCTGTGTTTGCATTTCCTGGGTGTTTTAATGCCGTTATAGAATCAGAGAGATATGAATTGATTGTGTTTTGTATGAGACAAAAACGCATCTGTCCCTGGCATTTCTGTGCCATTTCATACAGGTGAGCCAATAACTGACCTGAACACGCAAAACAATCAGCCATTTAATTCACAGGGTCAAAGAAGGAGTGGAAAATACCCAAGTGGCAATGACCGTTACAACTTACTTGTGAAGAGACCGCACACACGCAGGGTTAAGGGAGGGTGTTGATACCGTAGGTCTTCAGGGATCATGTTGGAATTTCTGCCCTGTTTTCCAAAATAGAGAAAGGTCAGAAAACTTTTATTCGCAATGAGCATTAGACTGAGACAGACATGTCCTGCTGTTCTGGTATCTAATAGAAATATTCTGATGGGAATCGTGTGGTGTTTAATAAACAGCTGGGAATAGATGGCTTTTGATGTATTTTGGACACAAGGAGATGACAGGTCGAAACAGGAGCTTTTGAGAGACTAATGAGAGACAGTTAGCTCAGCCATTTGTGCATAACTTGGCACAACATTGACTTTGCACACCATTATCTCAATGACTATTCGTGTCAATAGGAGAACAGGACAGTGATGTATACTGCACACTTATTCTCACCAAACTAAAGCTGTGAGATCTTGATGCCAAAGAGATTTTGACTCTACAGTCGGGTCGGTCATTGTGGTTTAGAGACTTGTTCTGTTGTGACCTTATATCTTAATAAAAGTTCACCTCTATCAACAGCATGTGTGCTATGTTGTAAACATTAACAACAACTTTAACTCTTTCTTTAGTTTGTGAAAATCAATTACAGTGATGAAGGGAAGTCTACACAAAATAAAAGTGTGTTATTTGTGGCCTAACCCAACATTTTATGACGGGATACAATTCTAGGTGAACGTATGACTGATGTAATTCCAATATCCTGCTTTGCATCATGCAAACATTACATCACAAGATATTAAAAACTTCATATAACTTTGAACAGATTTGCAACTTAGACCTCCTTTGTAAATGCTTTACTGTAGACTCAATTTTACAGTACTTGCTTTTTTTAATTTGAGGAACGAGAGCAAGTGGTAAATGATTGCATCACACATGGTGTCAACAGATTTTGTCTCGTATTAAACCAAGAACATTCCTTTCACAAGAAAACATGGCCGTACAAACCTCATGTGTAACGTGCCACTGCACATATAAAACCATCGTCCTTGAATGTTAAGCTAGATGATGGACTTCTAATGACAGACGTTCTAGACACTTCACCGCAGACAGGTTAAAAGAGGCTGTTGGTGGAGGATATATCCAGAAAACTGTTCTCACAACAGATATAGCTCACTTCTGTGTTTAATAACAACCCTGCTGGTCAGCCAGGCTGACAACTGGATTATTGGAATGACAGGATCTGATAGGTTTAGACTATCGGCTGTTGCCATGGTGATTCAGATGAAGAAGGTGTCACACCTCATTTGGGATGGAATAGAATTTAGG
Source organism: Beaufortia kweichowensis (assembly GCA_019155185.1). NCBI lineage: Eukaryota > Metazoa > Chordata > Actinopteri > Cypriniformes > Gastromyzontidae > Beaufortia > Beaufortia kweichowensis. Next base: position 1,537,459 of record CM032810.1, on the reverse strand, counting down.
AGGAGGATGATATAAATGCAAGCAGTTTTTCCTACATTTGTATGATTGTCATTGTTGTATCTATTTGGGGTTTTATATTGGGATATTTGCAAAACTCAATCTTTGAACCCTGCAAGAGAAATTAAATAATAAGCAATAGATTGTACAGATAACATTAAATACATTTAAACATTTTAACTTACAAAAGATTAATTTACAAATCGAGTCTTACATCAAAAGTAGTAATGGAGTATCTGTTCTCTCACGTCATACTTAAACTATTTAATCAGACTTAAAAATCTCAATAAACTTAACACTATAAAAGCTGTGCTGAGCATAATCGCAGTCATGACGTCTGCAGCGAACAGCCGAGTGTGCCTAAAGATACAGTGAAAACCAGAGGAGCTCAAAAGAGTGAGAAAAATCACACTGCCGGATAATCTGAGACTTGAGAATGTGAACTTCACCAACAGCTGCTGTCACAGAGATTATCACCTGATCTCCACACCGGCCCTGTACACCCACAGCCAGCACAATTCTCTTACAGTAACAAACTCACTGAACATCTCATGCTTTTCAACTTTTGAAGCTTATCTGCACCAAGCCCAATATCACATGAAGACTCCAGGTCATACTCAACCACATTGTTTATGCAAACTGTGCACATTTTGAATAGTAACCTTATTTTCGTGAGGATGATAATGTCTCGGTGAAACGTGTCCATAGAATTGACTACTATGAAGACGGGCTGTGATCTGATCCTGGGGAATGACCCATGCATACTTGCCGGCGCCATGACCAGAGCATTGGAGAAAGCAAGATGAGATATCATGGTCAGAGGTGTCATATGAAAGTTATTAATGATTACTCAGACATTATTGCGCAGGGTTACAGAATGAGATCATCTCGGCCACCCTACCAACATGTTGGCTAAATACCATCACACCCTAAATACACACACACACACAAACCGTTCATGTGCACAATAAATACATATTCAGTAAGTCCATATAGGCTCAAAGTATGTCCTGAAATATCAGCTCACCAAGTTTGGTTAAAGTCAGGTAGATGATTGATGGCTATAGAAACAATCCCACCGCTATTTCTAGGTGTGAGACGCTACTTTACGTCCACGAATCAACACCTCGTAGATTGAGATGTGCCGACCGATGTCTGTCTGGAATACAAGAGGAATGCTGTGACATACGTGTAAGTGTGGACTGAGTTTAATGAGTTTACTGAAGAGTCTGTGCCGAGACATTCAGGTCATGAACCTCTCTAAACCGTCCGCAGACTAACATGAAATCCTCACCACAATACACCCAACAACAGCTCGATGAAGCCGTGTGACCAACATCAGTCTCGGTTATATTCTGTGTCACTATATTTGTCACAATCTTACTCTTTCATACGGTACATACACGCATGATGTTTAATTGCATCTGTTTACAGACACATGATCTGGACTGCCTTGATATCAATGATATTATCTTAAAAGAAAGATATTTTCAGTTTTTATCTTCTAGGAAAATAGAGCAAAAATATAAAAAATATTAATGACTTGTACTCAGCAAGAAAATGGTAAATGAGAACATTCCTCCAACAGGCAAAATTAACCATGATTTTATTTCAGTAAAAATATATTAACGTATTTTATAATAATGTTTTTTGGCAGATTGATGGTCATTTGTATTACTTTTAGTTTTACTACAAATATCCTGTTTAAACTATGGTTACTACTGTATAAAGAGACTATTGTTCATTGTGGCTTTAATACAAATAAAACAAAAATGGTTAGTATAGTTAATGATTCATGGTTCATTTTCGTAGGAGAACAGAAGTAAATTACTTTCGACGTCTGAAGCAAATTAAAAGGCTACTGGCCATTAAAAAATGAAATAAACAGGAAGATACTCACCACCACTAACTGTTTCAATAGAAAATACATCAAAATAAAAAGGGAAAACACTGATCAAGTAATTTCATGAGGTCTTTAAGCATGGAGAAAAACCCAAAAGCTCAGTTTGAGCTCAACTTCTCAGCTTCAAAGACACTTTCCAGGCCCAAGTTCAAAGCCTGAAACCTTACATAAGCGTAACTGCATTTTATTATTAATATTTCTGAAAATTATATAACTGGCCTTAAACAAACGTCTTGAAAAGAATGCCATGCTAAATAGCTAACTTTAATGCTTCTTGCAACAAATGCATTTTTGGCCAAAAACTTGTATACTTTCTAAATAATCACTATAGGTTTATGGTCTCATAACAGGTCCATGCACAACATTGAGATACATCAATGTAATAATCATAAAACATGGTTTACCTTCACCAGTATAGATGGAAGTCTCATGTGGATGGACATCAATCAATCACAGGTCATCTGATATGAAGCGCACACACACACACACACACACACACACACACACACACGACACTTAAATCACACACTGCAGGCATTGTGCAATTTCTGGAGGTCAGGACAAACAGATTTCTACTGTACGTTTACAATGTACCTGGCATCTACAATGAGAATTTTAAAGTTTAATCTAAAAACTTTATGGTATTGTTTACAGCACACAGAAGAACTGGCTGATGTATTCATAACAGATTCATAAATCAACATATTACTTAATCTTTTATCATTTAGACAACAGAAAAGTTTAATCAGCAACAAATAACAGACAACACTTTATTTTTAAGATAAACCTAGTAAGAAAACAACACGCTAAAACAAAAAATACATCAAAAAAGAAGTTATTTTCAACTTTTGCTTCGCTGACAACAAAGAACCTGAACAAATGATGATAAAAATGAGCAGTGTTGAAATTAAAGACCGAAAACAAACTCTACGCAAGTACATGACGTAAGAAGCATAAAGATTGAAATGTAATGACATAATTTATGCATTGGTCATGCACCGTGTGCTCAGGTACTTGCATAAAAGTCAGTTTCTGGCCAAACAGATTAAAATCTCAAACCACTTCAAATCACTCGTTCTGATAGTTTACAAGTACAACATCTGATGAAACTCGAGTTCAAAGGGTCGTAGTCTTCGCTCGCTCACATCAACACATGCAAATCCATGAAACAGAGAAGCACACCAAGATGAGACAGAAGAAAAAAGACAAGTTACTTAAAATGAACACAAATGCACACACGCGCAGTTTTAAACCTCATATAATGAAACACTATGTAAGATTACTGAAGGGTCTTTTTCTGATAAACCTCTGGCAAAACTACAATAAATCCTCATTTCGTTAAGTTTTGCTGGTATTGCATCTAATGCTTGTCATTTAACACACACAAAAAAACATCGAGACACAGGTTTATCAGGAATAACAAGATGTACTTTTGCATTTTCACTGAAATGTTGAGTGCAAAAAAACTAAATATAACATATGATTATCCTACCTAAAGATGTCATTTCATTCATTTTATCATGACATGCCATGAATCGTTTGGATATGAACTGATATGGCATTTAACTTCACTATACCGCAGTATATTTTTACTGTATGACCTCATAACCACTGGATGATGGAGTTGAGTCATGCTAGACATTATGAAATCTCCTGATGGGACTAATAAAAAAAAAGAACTGATCTGGGTCAGCACAAAGAAATAATATTTTCCTTAATGAAAATGAGGCCTAGGATCATTAAGCACCCCACCACCACAACTCTCATTTTTGTAATGCCAAAAAAGTGTTTGTTAGAAACATATTTTCATTTCAAAGTATACTTGTACATCATCATAGTGTTTCTTTCACTGCTCTGAAGATTTATACTAACAAAATAACTACAAATACTGTATAGTTGTAATGAGAATCTAGTAGAAAATAACACTGAAAAATATGGGGTGAAAAAACAGGCATGTTAAATGTCTGGACTCAATAATAAGAATTTGGCAAAATGTGCTTAATTCCCTTAAACATAATGTCTCTTAATGATCCCAGAAATGTGCCACATTTTCTTTAAGCAAAATATTTTTCTTGTGATCTTGGGGTGAAATCACAGGTTCAGTTCAGCAGCAGTCATTTTCTATAAAATACACATCACACTAGTTTTTGTACATAGTAATATTAAGTGTTTAGACATTTTAGAACCAGTGTGGAGCTCTACCAAATAATCAGTTTAAGTTAGACATATCTGCTTTGTTTAATGCAACACTGAAAATGAACATCTGAATTCACAAGATTCTAGGTATGATAAAAAGCCAGTTTTATTGTAGTTTTGCCTCTAATTTCCATTTAAAGAATACAGCCTTGTTACAGCGTTCTAATAGTGAGAGAAAAAGACAACCACTATTCTTACACTAAAACCATCAGACCCCAGTCCCCACACTTTCCCCAGTCTGTGTTTCAGATTTTTTGCATTTCAGAGCTTGGTTAGAAATACCCAACAGTTGGGTGTCTGGGTAGAAGTCCTGTAGTTGTGCTGCGGTCAGACCTTGGTAATAGTGCATTGACCGTCGGGGCACCCGGACCGATCGCTGCTTGATGCAGGTCCACCACCTGGGGGCGGTCTGTCCAACTCACGCAGTCTATGCCTACCCCGGGAGGCTTCGGCACGCTCACCTGCACCTTCGTCCTCAGCGCGTTCATCGTCATCCTCACTCGTGGTAGAATCAGACTCATACCCTGAGGCGTCTGGAGCGGGGGAATCGTCTTCATCATCGGCATCCTCCTCCTCTGGTTCAGGCTCAGCTGGGTTGATACTGAGTTGAGCCAGAGCCTGCACAAGATGAATTCCACTGGAGGAAGAGGGGCTCGTCAGGTGACCCCCCAAGACGGTTGGCGGCCTTATGGGAGCGGGGACAAAGACGCCCTGAGAACGCCCTCCGTTGACCCCAGTGTCCGCTCCATCTGCCGAGCTTTCTCTTTCCACCGCAGCCATCCACACTTACATCTGCTACCGCGGCCTCTCCCACAGGCACCGTTCCTGACCCTGTCCCCGCCCCGGGGTTGGGATCTGGATCCAGTCTAAGTCCAGCCACACCTTTCTTAGGAATGTCCACCACATCTCTCTTCATCCGACGCCTGCGCCCGTGTTCGTTCCTCCTGTACTGCACCATGTTCTCCAGGTCGGCCACGTACAGGAAACCAGCGATGAGCATCTCTGCGTTCTTCTTGCCCTTGTTAAAAGCATCCTCCAGCTCTCGGCTAGTCCGCTCGTCGTACTGCCACCAGCCGTTACGTCCTTCGTAGTACCAAGCGTGGCCGCTGGCTCCCGACCCACGCCCACCTGCCGCCGAAGCCTTCAGCTCTTCGGGCGAAAGCAATGTGGGCCGCTCCAGAAAGTCCTCTGGTACTTCCTGTCTACAAAGGGCACACCGTTTGCTGTGCCAAGACGCTCCCTTGACGCACAGGAAGCAGAAAATATGACGGCACGGCAGACGTACAGGGTGGACGCAGCTCTGCAGGCAGATAGCGCATTCTGGAACAGACAGCGACGGAGATGACGAGGAAGGACTCCCATCCATCACAGACTCTCCACTCACCTTCTTTCCAGAAGTCAGGGTGTCCACAGAAACATTGACCTCGCCACAGCTAGCCATACTGTGAAGGAAACAAAAATACAGTTCTTTTACACACAAACTTTGCAGCCTAGACAACATAAGCAGCAAACACAGTAACGTCAGTGGCACAGATGTAACAAACAGGACACTGTTTATTGAACAATGTCACGAGCAAACGCTGCTTGAGTTCTTTGTTCATTGTTTCTCTGTACGATTACATAAAGCTCTACTCCACCTAACATTAGTCCACTTTAACAAGAATATTATTCATCATATCTGTGAATAATATGTTAACCCTTTGTGCTACTACAACACATTTTAAAGCCCACAAAAAGTGAAACTATATGCAATGTTTCCTAACAATCAAACATACATATAGTATTAAAAAACAAACTTTGACAATAAAACTCTCTGATTGAACAGAACGGCTTCTGTAACATTCTCATTATAGCATCAAGCCCAAATGAGAAGCAGAGACAGAAATCACAGCCTAAATATATCATGACCCAAATCATTCACAGCCAAACCATTTACGGGACATTTTATGATACAAGTACAGAACGTCTCAAGAAAACAGATAGTAATTTCAGGTTTTATCCATTTTAACAGAAGCAAATAATGTCAGATTATTAAGCCAACTAAGCTGTATACATAATAGCTGTTTATATAATTAAACATAGACTATATGATATGAAATTGGCATTTAAATGTTAAAATACTTGCCATTTAAATTTAAACAACGTATACAGCATACAATGCATACAATATACACAGTATCAGTCAAATGTTTGGAAACACTTATTTACAGTTGTTTACATGTTTTTCCACATTTTAGAATAGTATTAAACTCATCAAAACCATGAAATAACACAAATGTAACTGTGGGAATTATGTTGTGACTATAAGCATTAAAATAAATGAACACTATATTATATTTGATCATCTTCAAAAGTAGTCAAACTTTGTCTAGAATTTGTAAAATCATCCTCTTGACATTTTATCATTTAAGCTTTTTAAACATCACTAAAGAAATTTCTAATTAAAATATTTTCTAATTAAAGAAATAAATATGTTGGCACAATGCTAGTTTTGTCTACAAAAGTTATTTAAAACATTGAAATACACGATTTTTAAGATCATGAGAAACACTTTTGACAATTGTGTCTACAATTTTTACTAGTACTGTATATGTAATGTATACAAAGTATAATATGTCATTCTTTATACCTGGAAGAAAACGTATTTAAACAATAAACATAAATATTTTACATTATTAATATTCCATTTCCCATAGATATACATGTATAATCTAAATGTTTAATTTTAATGGAATGCCTGATGTGTATTAAAGCTTAATTTCAGGCCCAAATCCCTTAACAACCCAAAAAAAGAGTCGAAGATCAACTTATTAAACCATTCATCTGTAATTTTAAACATTATTAACCACACGTATGTATTAAATGAGACTAGAAACCAATATAAAGGGCTAAGATCCGATCATTGATTAGATCAGACTGAGGCCTGTAGACATGACAACACCCCTGACCAAAACACATCGACAAAAGCTTCATTTCACATCCAAACAAAACCTCTGAGCTCTTACAAATATTAAAATGTTAAACTAGATACATACAATGTCACATAATCAGCCGATAATCTAAGCGAGTTAAATACATCAAGCGGGCTTCGATTATTTTATCTGCGTAGTGTTGTTTCAATGTCTTTCAGTTTACTAACCTGTCAAAAATGTCAAATTTCGCCTCGTTCTCTTAGCGATCAGATTTGGCTCATCTCCTGGTCACCTGGCGACCAATCATTGTTCGTTTGTTGTGGTGAATTATTCGGTAAAAGATGAATTTGCTCGACACAGATGAACACAATAATGTTTTCACGGCTCTCCTTTGATAATCAGACCGCTGCTGGTCTGTTTAAACGCCTCCACACTGCGCAAGAGCTGCGCAGAAACGCACGGCGCTGTCTATGTTCGAGCGCCCCCATGCTGCACAAGAGCTGCGCATATCCGTGACACAATACTCCATTAAGGCATGAAAGTCTTCCGTTAGTCATAAATTATTCTTAAAGAAAAATGCTTTTATTTATTAAATATTTCCTATTTAAATAGTATTTATAAGGGCTATTCAAATTATGATATTATTTGCAATTAATAACTCAAAACTCAAAAACGAACCCAATGTGTTACTTTTAAACAGTTTGGATTCCTAAAGGTAAAGCATTTAATTGTAAAAATATATTATTGTATTGTATGTAATGTTGTCATGCTGAGGCAAGTTGGTGACCATATGAGGCTAATTTTCGACACAGTGTCACTAGATGGCAGTATTGTGTTGCAAAAAGAAAACAACATGCTCTTGTCATTGGGGATTAGAGGTAAATCTGTCTACATTACAAACTAATTAAACGGAAAAAGGCATCTACTTTTATTTGTTGCAAGTAGGTTAAGACGATATCAGATTAAAGCTCAACCTCCATTTCTTTAAACTACAAAAACTGAACACATGGGACTGTAGCAAAGCTCCAGTGGAATCTGTGGGCGAATAATAAGCATTCATCTTTGTAACATACAGATATTATTTACAGTAGTAATAGTGTTTGGGAGGAAGAAAACTAGCCTAAGCAAAATAAATATGCCATGCACAATTTCAGCCCATTTTCTTTTTGGTAATGGCTTTATCTAATTTCTGCAGCCTGCATCTAACTCAGGCTCTCCTGTTTGCACCCACCAACCAATAAAGTGAGATTTGGCCCTTGCACCTGGCACATGTTGGCATGTTTCCAGATATGATCACAAAACTGTATTCATCTTAATTTTAAGCTTATACAGTTCTAATAACCCTCCCTATGATATTCACCTGCATCTTACAGCACACAACCACATGTTCTTCCTGTATTACACTGCAGAAACACGTGTATTGATGCATCTTATTTGTCACATCTGCGGGAGTGGATCAAACAACTCTGTTCAGATGGAAGGGAAAAAATGCACTTGACTTGTGATGCAGAGATAATCAGTTGATGTGTGCAATGGTGTGTAATACACAGCATTAAATGAGAAAAGTTCCTAAATTAGAACGGAAAAGAATGTTTTATTCCCTATGGCTTTGTTATGCTTGGATGGCTGTGTTTGCTGTATGAAAATGTGTCTGTGTCTGTGTGTGTATGTGTGTGTGTGTGAGCACATGTGTGGGTGCCATATGCATGAAATCAATGAGTGCTCATTTTACACAGCTATTTAATCAAACTCACAACGCAGTGTGACAGCACACAAACACTCCACATGACATGCTCTATCCTCTCATCATCACCGTAATGCCTCCTTCACCCTCGTTCTCAGGGGGGAGTCCTTTGCCATGGCCTATCAATCTCCATTTCACCCCTCCGACTCACCAAAAATTTCTCTTATTTTCACTTTTTTATTTATTGGCAGGGAACTATTTCCGTTTTGGTTCCCCAGGCCCTCACAGATGATGGTAGTTTATGAACCATCATCTGAACTGGATGGAACGTTTCCCCCAGGGGACCTCGTTCCTTTCCTTTCTAACATGGTTTTCTTCGCCCCCTTCCTCTTCATCTACGACGAAGAAATGCCATACTGCTGGTGTGTCCTCCTTTTCTCATTTTCTTTGAGCCATGCCTTATTGTCAGCAGTTTTTCAACGTTCCTGTCACTGGAAGCCACCAGGTAACAATAAGATAGAATCAGCAGCAGAAACTGGGAGGAAGCTAAACTGGGGCGTTATAATGAACGCAGGCACACACTGGCTTTCGTGTATGAAAATACTACGCTTCACATTCATCTTCTCCAGTTATTGGGGCTGCTTGCGAGGCAAATATTCTCACCATCGTTATTCTATTTATACAATCAAATTAGAAATAAACAGATTGGAGCTGGATCCCTGCTGAAATTACACTACCGGGAAAATGACAGCAATGTATTGCAGGTTATGTGGAACCCTATTTATAAGTGCTAAACTGGTTTGTACATTTCACAAGAAGCATTCATCATCATGAATATTTAGAATATGTGTAGATTATTAGGAATTTAATACGTGTTCTTTTAAGCAGGATATACAGCAGCAGAAGTTCCAAGCTACAGTATTTTCTTCATGACAGACTATAAACTTCAAGGCAATGAAATTTAGCAAAACAGAGAAATTTGTATGCATCTAAAAATTAAATATTTATGACGCTATAAATCTCCAAACACAAGAGAGATGTCTTTATTGTGTTTAATTTAGTGTTGAGAATATTTCAATGGGTTTTGCAGACAGCTAATTTGTAAAACATTGTAAATATTGTTGAGAACTCAATTTTATGCAAAATATTGCATATAAAATTGTGTGGTGTGTGTCAAATTTTTATTATATCATGAGCACCAAATGTCACCACAATGTGTGTGTGTGTGTGTGTGTGTACAAGTTGGGCTATACTAGTGTTTAAATAATGATCATAAATGTACTGTGACATGTTAAAAAATCGACCTGCGAGGATGATTTTAAAGGTCCTAGTGAAAAAAAACTGTCATTAAATGACTACATTTTGTTTTCATTTTACTTTATCTAGTGGTATCTACAGGTTATTCTGAATGGTAGGTTTAGGTTTTGGTGATAGAAAACAATATTATAGTGTTATAAAAACACTGAAAGTCTATAAAATGCTCTTGCTAATATAGTGAACACGTGTGTGAATTTGTGCGCTCATGTGGTGATGCTGAGGAGAGAGAGAGAGAGAGAGAGAGAGAGAGAGAGAGAGAGAGAGAGAGAGAGAGAGAGATCTTTTCTCTGTGCGCGTTTGTCTCTCAGCTCTTCACCAAGCTCAACGCAAGACAGAAGACGGAGGACAGATGGAGGATCCGTCATATGAGATCAGTCTTCTGTAGGTAAGAGCTGACATCTTTTATAAGCTGCACATTGCACGCAGAGCCGCATGTGTATCACCAGAATGTCAAACTTATAGAGAACAAGCAAGTTATGATTCACCAGTATAAACCAGCGGTATGCTGTAATGAACTGAATATCTGCACATTTGTGGTGCATTCGCGGACTTGTGCTTTGAGCGTTTCTCCCCAATGCTGTGGAGGAGGACAGCTGTCGGGCGATATGTGTTTGCTCGATGTGTTTAATGTGGACAAATGTGGAAAATACAGCTTTTTAGAGTTACCAGACTGATGTTCGCTTCGACTGAATGTATGACAGATGGAGACGAGCTGCGCGCACGGGTGACCGGTCACCGGAGCGCGCGGACCCGCTGCGCACTGTAGTTCTCCTTTACTGAGTCATTTAGTCACTCTTATCCGAAGTGCTTTATAGTAAACCTCTTGCGATTTCAGTTCTCCAGAAATAATCGATGTTCTGTAAGTGAGGTGTCTACTTCGTAGATTAACCCTCGCTCGAACTGAACCCACAACCTTTGGGTTACAAGTCATCGGGTTCAAAGTATAAAAGTAAGGTCTCCGTTATTGTATTTAGAGCTTTGACAAAACATTGTGAGCAGTGAGCACCTAAAATATATAAAAAAACACAATAGTGAGGAAAATGTGGAATAGTCCTCAGAATCTATGCAGCTTGTAAGGGTCAGCCAAATAATTTCTGAACAAAAAATTGAAATGACCGAAGGTGTTTATTTGGTTTAAAGTGTATGTGTAGAAATGATGCATTGCTTGATTCTGAAGCAAAAAGCCATTTTAGGTATCATAGCATCAAAAAAGCTTCAAAAACCTATAGTGAGCTGAGCGACTTGGGCATCATATTCAAGCTCTTGAAATGAGTTCCTGAAGGTATAGCAGCATAACCAAGAGAATCTTTTGGCCAAATTCTAAGTACTTCTAAGGTTTGAGACTGGTTACACATGTATTCTTTTAGATAAATGTGTTACATAATTGAAAAACTCCAACATGCCAGTGGCAAAAAGAAAAGAATTGACTATAAATAAGCTTATTTTGTCATTTAATACTGTATCAAAGTGGTTTGATTTGATATCTTTCTTTGTGGATGCTGTTTTTTGCATAGATGTCATGTCAATAGGTCAGCAAAATGCCATTAGAAAAAATAAATTAAAATCAATTGTGAATCGAATCTCTCATGTGCTTTGTTTGAAAAGTTTATGTTTGTTTATGTATAATATCATAAACTATAGTTTATAATTACCATAACAAATATATGGTGCAATATACATGGGGCTTCATGGCATTTGAAACCATCATATATCATGATACATGTCCAAATATTACCCAACCCATTTTTATTTAGACTAATATAATTTGCATTTGTGATATTTGTTTGTGTGTGAGAGAGAGAGCGGGAGAGAAAGAGAGGATATTCTTATATGACTTACCTGTTGCAAGAAAATTATAAGATTTATGGTAGGTTCTCTGGCCAAGGTTTTAACAGCATTTATAGGGGCGCGTTTTAGTTTTGTCCTTGATTTCTGGGCTTAGATTGTGTCTCCTAATGAATTCTATACATCAGTTTGAACATTAAAGCAAGATTACAGCCACAACTCACTGTAATTACACTCTTTCCCAAGCAGTGCTACGTATATATATGTGTGTGTGTGAGTGTGTGTTTACTCCATCTTGTTCATTACAGAACAAATTTGTTCAACAAATGCTCATACACATTAGCAGTCCCAGTTTGCCTGTTAAGGTTGGAAACTGCCATTTAGCTCGGCTTCCAAACAGAAGCTCAGATAGGAAGCGAATTTTGCTTTTTGGGTCAGCCATTTACGGCTTTAACATTTCCCACAATCTCTCAAGTGCAATATGTGTGCGGCTCTTGTCATCTGCCTGTGCAAATCTGACAAGCTTGTGTGTTATTTTTTTTACTGCTGGCTGTGGAGTCCAATGAAGTGAGATAGGAACAGAAATTTGCCATTTGAGATGCAGTGACCACTGATTATTACCCATCTGAGCTTAACATGAATCACACATAGCTACCCTTACTAACATGCACTAACAAGCAACTTTATTCAGTAGTAGAATTTATAATATTAAATATTTGATATTTTAATGATATTTAATTTCTTGATATTAATCTGATTTATTATTATCCTATTTTTATTATTTTACAAAAATATATTATAACACTAAATATATTGTATTTTTATTTTAATAAAGAGTCTATAAAATGTTTCATGTATAGTGAAACATAGTGTATATTTATTATTATATTTAATATTTATTTATTATACATTAGGATTATACATTAGGAATATACAATATGGTAGGTTATATTTAATAAATAGCCTATAGCAATTTATTTAGTTTATTAGTTTATTTAGTTTATTTATTAGTTTTATTTGTGTAAATTTATTTGTGTAAATATATCAAAGCTCTGGTCAGCTCGCTAAAATTAATAATAAATAAATAATACAATTTTGGAAACCAACGCAGCTGACGTTACTTCCGGTTCATTTGTCATAAGGTCAAGTGGAGCGCATTGTGTGCTTTCATGAACTGTACGCCCTGGGAATTACATATACCGAATTTACAAACTTTTCTGTATCTAATCACTACTCAAGAAGATGCTACGATAGCAGTATTATTATTGTATTGATAGTACTCATACGTACAGACTTAAATGGCACCTGCACATCTCTGGACTGACAGGTGCGCGTGTTTTGCGCATGCGCACGTGAACGCGCTTCTGAACACGCTAGTGATTCGGTCAAGTGAGCGTCTTTAAAGACTACTGAGGTGAACACAGACGGTTTTGTGAAGTGAATGCAAATGAGAGGAAAAATATTGGATATGTGTAAAATAAATGGTAAGTGCATTAACTGTAATACATGCCTGTCTGTTATGTGGTTAATATTAATCATACAACAATACTGACAAGAAAAACCACTCATTGCTCTCGGCTGTTCAACTTTAGTAGCTTTTATAAATATATCAGTATTAGATTTATCTGAGCAATCTCATGCAAATGTAACCTTACCATAAAGATCGTTTTTATTAAAGGTTTTCATCATACTGGTAGTTCAGATGTTAATATTTGGTGGTTTAAATATATCCATGTGAGGTCTCTCTTAAAGTTTTAAAGCATTTTTTTATGTTTAAAGCATGATGGGTGTTATTGCATTTGCTGGGTGTTATTGCATCTGGTTTGTGTATTTTAGTTTACAGAAATCCTGCAAAGTATGTGTGTTTTTTTTTGTCACATCCATAACGCATGTCTATTTCTGTTATCCAAAGCGTAAAATATAGTTTACTTAATTAAGCAAAATTTTAATTTTTTAACTGGTGTTGGTATGGACTAAAGGAAGTTTGGTATTGTGACAGTCCTAATGCACACTATGTATGCACACTATGTATACACACTGCATATACTTCACTAGTAGTATGTTAGTATGCTATTCTGAACAGCATACTGTTTTGAGCCAGAGTGGAATAAGTGCAATGGAGAAAAAGGCCTTTATGAGCCAGAAGAAGATGAGAAGAGAGGATACATTTGGAGAGGAAAGTCTGCTTTTAATATTGATGAGCGAGTGTTAATGTGAACCTAAAAGCAGGTCTGGTAGAGATGACATGATCCCACCTTTACCTCTGAGAGGGACCTAGAAATATGAAGCGAGAAATGAGGAAAAGAATAAAAACACAGATTGAGCTGTAGAATAAGTCCAAGTTTTACGATCAGAAGCTCTGAATGTTTACTGCACTCCCAGATGACACAGAGCAGTGCGGTGAATTACAGAATAAACAGAAATTTGTCGTCTTTTTCATCCCTTTGGTAAACACTCCAGTCTGGATCAATACAAGGCAGCTGTACACACTTAGAGGGTCGACTAGCTCCTCATTTCCATTTTAATGAATGAGGCTTAGTGAGCTATTGAGCAAGTTATAATTGTGTTGTGGGAAGAGACCTGGAAAAGTGTATGATACTGAAAAGGATTTGTTAAAGTGGAGTGTGCCTGTGTATGTTTCAGATCCTTAAGAGTGCTTTTATTTTGTGCTGCTACTAATACAAATAGACTTTTTAAATAGGTGATATATATGTCAAGGCCTATTCCCACCATGATATAATGTATGCGGTGAACATGACTTTGAATTTAAACAATGCTTTCACATTTTCTTTTCTCATAGAGCGGGGTTGATGGTCTCTGAACGAGGATATGAGTTTGTGGGTTATATGTCTGATATACCAGACTGAATGAATTTCTGGTCACAGAGTACAAAAGAGATATGAACAGATCATGGTAACCAACCAGCAGACCAAAAGTATTGGTATGAAAATCAAAGCTGATAAGAAGGGAACTTGTTAAATATAGACTTTTTATCTAACACTACTACTATTGTAATTTTATTTTATAACCACACAGTGGATAATGAATTATATGATGGCTTGTTAAATTAAAGTTTGATGGCAATTAAGGGAATTATCTTGTTTAAACCAATATGTCACATAGTTTTGTATTGTGTTTTAATATTGTGTTTTTGTAACTCTACAACGCCACTGCCTGACAAATTTACTCTTTCGTGTTGCACAGAAAAACATCATTACACAGGTGTGGTACGATATGAGTAAATAATGGCCACATTAATTTTCAGTCGCACTATTCCTTTAAGAGTGTCATGGTGAGAATGATAAAACGGATGGATGGAAGAGATAGAAAAGGAGATTGAAACTCAGGAGAATGCCTGATAATTATAGTTCTTAAGTCTGGTTATGTTGGTGACAGCCTCCATCATGCCTTGGGGCTCTCAAGATCAATGGCAGGGACCTGACTCTAATACTAACTAACTTTAGATCGTTAAACATACAGCAGCAGAGTGCTGAAATTAATTATAGCATTTATGGCTTCAATTTATCACACCATGGAGATGTTTCTGATCTCCTCAGGATGCTTGGGTGGTGGTCAGGACATCCAATTTGTGCCCGTGAGAAGAACCGGATTAAATTCTCACCCCATTACAAAGCTTTGAAGCAAGAATCTTAACGTTAATGCTGATTCTGTAACATTTTCATCACTGTGATATCTCATGCAATAGCTCATCTTAATCATAAAATGCTTCCTCATATTGAGCTTTCGCTGGTACCTAAAGAAGCCTTACAACCGAAGAACTCCAGATGAATACAGAATGATCTCTGACAGTCAGAAACAATATTATCATCTGTTCTCTATTGCTCAGCATTAACACAATGATGATGAAAATCACATGCAGGCTCTGCTTGTTAAGAGCTATATTCCTCTGTTCCCTCTCGTTTTTATCGAGTGAATTAATTTGGCTCAGTAAAATACGTTTGGCCATGTAAAATATTGTAGAAATGCATTTGGCTTGATAAAATATTGCAGAAAAAGTATGGCTTTTTAATATAGAAGTATGCTTCCCTTTGTAAAATATACAATTTTATAGAAGTTTGTTTGATATTATAGGAACATGTATGGCATATTGTTGAAATGCATTAGATGTGGATTATTGCGAAATGATATGCATTTTGAAAAGCATCATTTGTGAATTTCTTCAGCTAGCAAAAGTGAAATATTGTGCTGTATACTTTAGGTGCAGTAAAGGTGTTGCTGAAATGTTGTGAAGTACTTTAGATGTCATAAAGATTGAATGTCATACAGTGCTTCAGATATAGTAAAGATGAAATATCGAGATGCAGACACAATGGCAGTGACACACACAGGCCCGCTTCGTAATAAGCTTTATACGATTCTTAGCTGTTTCTGTCAAGCGTTTTTGATTAATTTGACTCGGATACATAAGTTTAGCCTTGCCATTCCATTACAGTCGTGTATAGCCCACCCACTTCCACCTGTCTCTATTACTTTCATCAGGGATACAGTCGCTGTCACCACCGCTGATGTGTGGAAACAATATTGATCCACAGCCAGGAAGGTGTCGACCCGTACATTGACTTTATTGCTTTTTATTAATGATGCGTTTCATGGCCGACGGTACAAGCTGTTATGATGTGAACAAAGACCCATGGTGAAAAAGTGTGTGACACACAGGAGATGAGAAGCATTTGTACAGTTGGTATCGTTATGTTTTATTCAGTCTAGGGATGGAAGCACTTTAAAATAAATTAAAGTTAATGTACTTTGCAAAGCTGTTTTGGACTTGTGTGGTAATGCAGTGTCTTGGTGCAAAGGTTTTCTCATCTCGGACATTGCAGAGTTTCAACTTAATGGCAAATCTCTGCCACGATCGAAAACCAATCTTAGTCAAGGACTAATGTGCTTGTCTTGCACAGCCAGATTTTGTCTTAATATTCTTTCTGAGTGCAGTCCAGGGGCCAAAAAACTTTGCCTATAAAAAAGTTTTGGTTTGATCTTGTGGCATTGTTGTCTTTACGCTTCACTTGCTTAAGTGATGATACGATTGCGCATAGTTTTGAACAAACCCTAATGAGGAAACTCTGCACTGTGGATTTGAATGATTATGTGCTTCT